>CM019718.1:48401344-49053844 GCA_009760885.1 Achatina immaculata
TTCTCTCTAATGTGACGTAGTGACTGATGAGGTTTTAAAACTCTCACATTTGGCACCTTTTTTTTTGTGTGTGTTCGCTAACATCTACAGGAGGGAAAAGATGGAGGGGGAAGATTTACAAGAAATAAACAATTTTCTTTCATACAGGAAGTCCACCGTGCCTCGCACGCTCGTGCCTGATATTCATTAAACATCCCCCCCCCCCGGAAAAAAAATCTGTACTTTCAGCAAAATAACTCGAGGAAGGTTCTCTAAATAATGTCGATGCTTATGCATCGCCTACGCTTCAAAATAATTTGTATTATTGTAGGGCTAAGCTGTTCTTAACAACTGTTTTATCATATATTTTTAGAAACAGTAATCAAATAATCAGATTTTTTTTTAGGATTTAAATCAACAGAATAACCAGATTTACTTAATATTTTATTACTTTTCGAAGATTTTGCCTTTTGATAAAATATACATTGTCGATCAACAGCCAGATAAGATGAAAAAGTTCCTGGCAAACTTATTTTGTCAATTTCAATTACATAAATCATTTTTATTTAATTTATTTCTTAATTATATAAATTTTACCTGTTGAAAAAAGAATTTCCTTGTAGAAAATTCCTATCGAAGACAGCTCCCAATTAATTTTGTATCAAAGAAATAAACACAGAAATATTATGGTATTCCCCACCATTAATTAACCACTTCCAGAAAGCAGCCAGCCTGGCCACTCGGAGTTGCTGTCGCGACCAGCGCCGCGCGTGTAATGCCAGTTACTTGCTGGTAATTCATGGCAAAACTAGATCGCTTGGAACCGTCAGATGCTGGGATCTCTCATCGAAACATCGGATCTGAAATTGTGGTATTTTTGAGACATTTCCGTGGAAAGTTGAACATCTAGGGGGAAAGTTACAAGATCTGCCGGAATTTTATGCTGTGTTTGTTTAGAAGAGAAAAAAAAGAAGGAGAATATGGGTGAGATAACAAGAAATCATGGAAGGTTTGAAAGAATCGATCAATTAACACAGTATAATGAGATCCAGTGGTTTGGAAAGAAAAGCTTCTGTATAAAATTCTGATTTCACATCTCACTAGCCTGGTAGAATCTCTCTCTCTCTCTCCTTCTTTCTCTCTTTCTCCCTCTCTCTCCTTCCCTCTCTCTCCCTCCCTCCCTCTCCCTATCCTTCTTTCCCTCTTTCTTCCTCTCTCTCCATCCCTCTCTCTCTCCCTCCCCTCTCTCTTTCTCCCTCCCTCCTTCTCTCTTTCTCCCTCCCTCCTTCTCTCTTTCTCCCTCCCCCTCTCCCTCCTTCCCTCCTTCCCTCTCTCTTTCTCTCTCCCTCTCTCTGTATATTTTATGACAAAGATACAAACCGAAAATCAGGATGACCATTAGATCTCTCTCTCCCTCCCTCCATTCCTCTTGTCTCTCTCTCCCTCTCCCTCTCTCTCTCCCTCATTTCAAACATTCATTACACAAAAACTATGTTAGGTACGGACACGTGATTTTTTTTTTACAGATTTTATTCCAACTCAACAAGTTGATTTTCTTACTGCTCATGAAAGTCCCACGTGTGTGTTGCCTGGAGAACTTCTAAGAGATACTTGATTTCTTGCCATGTGTTCTCCAACATCTCTTTAGTCAAGGTCACTAAAGCATCCGTTATCCTTGCCTTCAAAGTTTCAACATCAGGAACAAGTGAACCGAACACTTTGACCTTTGTACATTCTCCTTTAAAAAAAAAAAATCAAGCCAGGTGAACGTGATAGCCAGGTTGGACACATCGATTTGGAAAGTTTCTCTTTCATAGACGCCTGTTTGATACTGTTTGATATTGTTTGAAACTGTTTGATACTGGTGACTGCAGCGCTACCTGTATAGAAATACACGTTCTTAAGAACCAGACTACATAACGCCACAACGTTTAACTTTCTATCTAGCATAGTTTTTAAGATGTGCTTTTTTTTCTTATTCACGAATACTATGTACTGCACCGTTGTCTTTGTTTCTATAGTAAAATCTGTTTTCTTCACTTACTTCTTTACTTCTTTTTACTTTTTTACTTTTCTCTCCCTCTCTCTCTCTCTCCTTCTCCCCCTCTCTCCCCCTTCCTTTCTCTCTCTCCTTCTTTCCCGCTGTCTCCCTCCCTCTCTCTCCTTCACTCCCTCTCTCTCCTTCTCTCCTCTCTCTCTCCTCTCTCTTTCCTTCTCTCCTCTCTCTCTCCTTCACTCCCCTCTCTCTCTCCTTCACTCCCTCTCTCTCCTTCTTTCCTCTCTCTCCCTTCTCTCTCCTTCCCTCTTTCCTTCTCTCCCTCTCTCTCCTTCTCTTCCACTCTCTCCCTCCCTCTCTCTCCTTCACTCCCTCTCTCTCTTTCTTTCCTCTCTCTCCTTCGTTCTCCTTCTTTCCTCTCTCTCCCTTCTCTCTCCTTCCCTCTCTCCTTCTCTCCCCTTCCCTTTCTCTCTCCTCTCCTTCTCTCTCTCCTTCCCTCTCTCCTTCTCTCCCTCTCTCTCCTTCCCTCTCTCCTTCTCTCTCTCCTTCCCTCTCTCCTTCTTTCTCCTTCTCTCCCTCTCTCTCTCTCCTTCCCTTTCCCTCTCTCTCTCCTTCCCTCTCCCTCTCTCTCCTTCTTCCCCTCTCTCCTTCCCTCTCTCCTTCTCTCCTCTCTCTCTCTCCTTCCCTCTCTCCTTCTCTCCCTCTCTCTCCTTCTCCCCCCCTCTCTCTCTCCATGTCAGAAGAAAGCAAGTATCTAACTAGAGAGACTAGTAACATAGAAGAGAAAAAAATACTTGGAATACATCAGTCAGTCTTCTATCCACATGGGCAACTGCTCTTATATTAACGCGAACCGTTTAAACGGTTTGTAAATGTTTGTAAAGAATCTCTTCAGAGATCTTGTGTTCTCCAGAGTCCTTGCTCTGTCTTCTTCTTTCTTCTTCTTCTTTTTTCTTCTCCTTCTTCTTTCTCCTTCTTTCTTCTTCTCCTCCTCCTCTTTCTTCTTCTTTCTTCTTCTTCTATTTTTCCTTCTTTTCCTCCTCTTCCTTATTCTTCTTCTCCTCCTCCTCCTCCTCTTTCTTTTGTTTCTTCTTCTTCTCTTCCTTCTTTTCCTCCTCTTCTTTCTTCTTCTTCTTCTCTTTCTTCTTCTTTCTTTTTCTTCTCTTCCTTCTTTTTCTCCTCTTTCTTCCTCTCCTCCTCCTCCTTATTCTTCTTCTTCTCTTCCTTCTTTCCTTCCTTCCTCTTCCTTCTTCTTCTCTTCCTTCTTTTCCTCCTCTTCCTTCTTCTTCTTTTCCTTCTTTTCCTCCTCTTCCTTCTTCTCCTCCTTATTCTTCTTCTCTTCCTTCTTTTCCTCCTCTTCCTTCTTCTTCTTCTTCTCCTCCTCCTCCTCTTCCTTCTTCTTCTCCTCCTTCTTCTTCTCTTCCTTCTTTTCCTCCTCCTCTTCCTTCTTCTTCTTCTCCTCCTCCTCCTTCTTCTTCTTCTTCTTTTCTTCCTCTTCCTTCTTCTTCTTCTTTTCTTCCTTCTTTTCCTCCTCTTCCTTCTTCTTCTTTTCCTCCTCTTCCTTCTTCTCTTCCTTCTTTTCTTCCTCTTCTTTCTTCTTCTTCTCCTCCTCCTCCTCATTCTTCTTCTTCTCCTCCTCCTCTTTCTTCTTCTTCTCCTCCTTCTTCTCTTCCTTCTTTTCCTCCTCCTCTTCCTTCTTCTTCTTCTTCTTCTTCTTCTTCTTCTCCTCCTCCTCCTTCTTCTTCTTCTTCTCCTCCTCCTCCTCCTTCTTCTTCTTCTTCATGGTAGATCAAAAGCCTGAATGCCAGGATAAAGTCCACAGTCCTCTCCAGGTCCCCTCGGCAGCCCACAGCTTTGGTCTTAGGTCCAAGCCCCGTGGCCATGTCTGGTTGTTTAGGTCTGTAAAAGTTGGGCACTCTTGAAGAACATGTTCTGGAGTCTGTTCTCCGCCCCCTGCAGAGGAATTCATTTTTTATGTGAGATCTTGAGTCGGTGGACATGGCTCAGCAGCCAGCAGTGGCCGTTTCTTTATTGGAACAGTTAACAGGATCGTTTGTTGCTTCCTTTGTAAATGATGGATTGGATCCACTTCGCTTCTCGCGTTCTGTCTCTTGGCCCACACTGGCCAATCTTATAATCACATTAGCCATTTGCAAGGGTTAAAAAAAATTAGAAACTGGGATCTCTAAAGAAATCTTGTCCTCATTTGGGGAACACTCGCTCTTGTTAACTTTTATACTACCATGAACTGTTTAAATTGCTTTTAAAATGTTTAAAAAATAATTGTATAACGCGGATGTTGTTTGGAAAGTTAACTCCTGCGATGCTGGTCATGTCTTGCTGTATTGACGTCTGTGCTTTTTTATTTAACTCTTGTTAGACTGCGTTGAAATTGGAGGAAACATCTTCCGCCAAATGGCCTGTTCTTGGCGTAACACTCCTTTATCTTGTGTCCTGGATATGACATTGCAATGTTATGCTTCAAAGGATGTTTACTACTGTCTCATATCACTGGAAAAAAAAAAAGCAGAAGCTGCCGACTGCGACCACACCTGTATCGCCTTGGCCTGTCATACACCTGTGATTCCACATGCGAGACAGGTATCCAGACTCCAGTGCACATCCTGAAGCTCTGCCTTCTCTACCAAGAAGCCTGAACCCATCTCTGATCACAAGGAGCTACACTGGAAGATACACTCTGTGGCGTAAAACTTGACCTCCAAAAGACTATCCAGCTTATCCAAATAATAAATATGGATGCTTGAGGCTGGAACAATGCAACGCAGAAGAAAAATAGCCGGGAAAACCCCTTCTACTGTGAAGTGTTAATCTTCAGCTAATCTATTACGTGTAGAAACCATTCATTCATTCATTCATTCAATCATTTGCACGTCCCTTGCGGAACTTTGCCTCCCTAACAGCACTCCTGTAGGCCTCTCGGCTGTGAGCAAGATGGCCTGCTGCTGATGCATCTATTTGCAGATCATCAACGTGTAAACCACATTAAATGAAAAAGCAGTGATGTCCAGCTCCGTATACTACAACTGAGGCCATTTTTGTGAAAACTGGCCACTGATAAGCTGCTGGCAGCGCCAGTATTTTAATTCCTGCTCGGTGTTTTAAGACTTGTTTTAATTTTTCCCATCATACACAGGAAGTGTCTTCAACATTCTAACGGAAGTGATAGTTAGCGTTAAGGGAGACTACTACCGTTTGAAATGAAACTAGAAGTGCCGGAGGATGAGAAAGCAGCGGTTCTTAACCTGGGGTCCATCGACCCTCAGAAGGTCGACGGGAGGATTTTCACGGGGTCCACGTACCCCGTATGGACTGGATCAATTTTTAAAAATCTTAGTATTACTTGTGTTCTATTTATGACTTACTTAAAATGACAGGCCCAAGGCTGTTCTCAGGCTGCCGTTGGCGATCACGGTCTTCCACAGTTCTCTGCTCCGAGTGTGAATATAAGCTGTGCTGGCGTTCTCTGTTCCCAGAGCTGAGTATAAGCTCTGCTGGCGTTCTCTGTTCCCAGAGCTGAGTATAAGCTGTGCTGACGTTCTCTGTTCCCAGAGCTGAGTATAAGCTGTGCCGTCCTTCTCTGTTCCCAGAGCTGAGTATAAGTTGTGCTGGCGTTCTCTGTTCCCAGAGCTGAGTATAAGCTGTGCTGTCCTTCTCTGTTCCCAGAGCTGATTATAAGCTGTGCTGGCGTTCTCTGTTCCCAGAGCTGAGTATAAGCTGTGCTGACGTTCTCTGTTCCCAGAGCTGAGTATAAGCTGTGCCGTCCTTCTCTGTTCCCAGAGCTGAGTATAAGTTGTGCTGGCGTTCTCTGTTCCCAGAGCTGAGTATAAGCTGTGCTGTCCTTCTCTGTTCCCAGAGCTGATTATAAGCTGTGCTGGCGTTCTCTGTTCCCAGAGCTGAGTATAAGCTGTGCTGGCGTTCTCTGTTCCCAGAGCTGAGTATAGGTTGTGCTGTCCTTCTCTGTTCCAAGAGTTGAGTATAAGCTGTGCTGGCGTTCTCTGTTCCCAGAGCTGAATATAAGCTGTGCTGTCCTTCTCTTTTCCCAGAGCTGAGTATAAGCTGTGCTGGCGTTCTCTGTTCCCAGAGCTGAGTATGAGCTGTGCTGGCGTTCTTTGTTCCCAGAGCTGAGTATAAGCTGTGCTGGCGTTCTCTGTTCCCAGAGCTGAGTATAAGCTGTGCTGGCGTTCTCTGTTCCCAGAGCTGAGTATAAGCTGTGCTGTCTTTCTCTGTTACCAGAGCTGAGTATAGGTTGTGCTGTCCTTCTCTGTTCCAAGAGTTGAGTATAAGCTGTGCTGGCGTTCTCTGTTCTCAGAGCTGAATATAAGCTGTGCTGTCCTTCTCTTTTCCCAGAGCTGAGTATAAGCTGTGCTGGCGTTCTCTGTTCCCAGAGCTGAGTATGAGCTGTGCTGGCGTTCTCTGTTCCCAGAGCTGAGTATAAGCTGTGCTGGCGTTCTCTGTTCCCAGAGCTGAGTATAAGCTGTGCTGGCGTTCTCTGTTCCCAGAGCTGAGTATAAGCTGTGCTGGCGTTCTCTGTTCCCAGAGCTGAGTATAAGCTGTGCTGGCGTTCTCTGTTCCCAGAGCTGATTATAAGCTGTGCTGGCGTTCTCTGTTCCCAGAGCTGAGTATAAGCTGTGCTGGCGTTCTCTGTTCCCAGAGCTGAGTATAGGTTGTGCTGTCCTTCTCTGTTCCAAGAGTTGAGTATAAGCTGTGCTGGCGTTCTCTGTTCCCAGAGCTGAATATAAGCTGTGCTGTCCTTCTCTTTTCCCAGAGCTGAGTATAAGCTGTGCTGGCGTTCTCTGTTCCCAGAGCTGAGTATGAGCTGTGCTGGCGTTCTTTGTTCCCAGAGCTGAGTATAAGCTGTGCTGGCGTTCTCTGTTCCCAGAGCTGAGTATAAGCTGTGCTGGCGTTCTCTGTTCCCAGAGCTGAGTATAAGCTGTGCTGGCGTTCTCTGTTCCCAGAGCTGAGTATAAGCTGTGCTGGCGTGCTCTGTTCCCAGAGCTGATTATAAGCTGTGCTGGCGTTCTCTGTTCCCAGAGCTGAGTATAAGCTGTGCTGGCGTTCTCTGTTCCCAGAGCTGAGTATAGGTTGTGCTGTCCTTCTCTGTTCCAAGAGTTGAGTATAAGCTGTGCTGGCGTTCTCTGTTCCCAGAGCTGAATATAAGCTGTGCTGTCCTTCTCTTTTCCCAGAGCTGAGTATAAGCTGTGCTGGCGTTCTCTGTTCCCAGAGCTGAGTATGAGCTGTGCTGGCGTTCTTTGTTCCCAGAGCTGAGTATAAGCTGTGCTGGCGTTCTCTGTTCCCAGAGCTGAGTATAAGCTGTGCTGGCGTTCTCTGTTCCCAGAGCTGAGTATAAGCTGTGCTGTCTTTCTCTGTTACCAGAGCTGAGTATAGGTTGTGCTGTCCTTCTCTGTTCCAAGAGTTGAGTATAAGCTGTGCTGGCGTTCTCTGTTCCCAGAGCTGAATATAAGCTGTGCTGTCCTTCTCTTTTCCCAGAGCTGAGTATAAGCTGTGCTGGCGTTCTCTGTTCCCAGAGCTGAGTATGAGCTGTGCTGGCGTTCTCTGTTCCCAGAGCTGATTATAAGCTGTGCTGGCGTTCTCTGTTCCCAGAGCTGAGTATAAGCTGTGCTGGCGTTCTCTGTTCCCAGAGCTGAGTATAAGCTGTGCTGGCGTTCTCTGTTCCCAGAGCTGAGTATGAGCTGTGCTGGCGTTCTCTGTTCCCAGAGCTGAGTATAAGCTGTGCTGGCGTTCTCTGTTCCCAGAGCTGAGTATAAGCTGTGCTGGCGTTCTCTGTTCCCAGAGCTGAGTATAAGCTGTGTTGGCGTTCCCTGTTCCCAGAGCTGAGTATAAGCTGTGCTGGCGTTCTCTGTTCCCAGAGCTGAGTATAAGTTGTGCTGGCGTTCTCTGTTCCCAGAGCTGAGTATAAGCTGTGCTTCCGTTCTCTGTTCCCAGAGCTGAGTATAAGCTGTGCTGGCGTTCCCTGTTCCCAGAGCTGAGTATGAGTTGTGCTGGCGTTCCCTGTCCGAGACATTTTGTTAGTTCGTCCAGCATTTTCTCTCTCTGTCTACCTCCATCCCTTTTGCCTTCCATCTTTCCCGTTGTCACAATGTATTCTAGCTTGCCTCGCTGTAGAACGTGTCCTAAGAATTTGGCTTGTTTTTTCCCGACTTTTGTTATTGCTTGTCTCATCTCTCCAGCCTCTCTCATAAGCTCCTCATTTGATTTCTTTGCTGTCCACGGTATTTTTAACATTCCAAGGAACCAGATTTTAGTGGCTTCCAGCTGGCGTTGTACTTAATGAATAACTGACCATGCCTCACATCTGTCAAATAAAACTGGTTCGATGTAGCCCTAGAGCACTCTTCTCCTCCCCCCTCCCAATGACATAGATTTATTACACAGAATGATTTTCATTTTCTGAAACATCATTTTGGCTTGCATTATTCTTGCTCTTTATCTCAGTTATCTTCCATCTGAAGTCCGTAGTGTCTCCAGTTATCTAAACTTCTACACCAGTTTCAGTATTGTGCCGTATACTGTTATTTTATTCAGGAATCACTTTTTTTTTCTTTGAGATGACCATAGCTTCTGTTTTCTTCTTGTTCAAGGTAAGGCCCCCTGCTTTCTTGCACCACAACGTCCAACAAACTTAGATTCTGTTCTTTTTTTCACTCTTTACTATTAAGGCTGTGTCATCTGCATAACTCAAGTTGTTTCATCATCATCATCATCATCATCATCATCATCATCATCATCATCATCGCCTTTTTACACCCTTTACAGCATAGATTACGGATAAAGCTCTCCAGTCATCCCTGTTCTTGGAATTATTCTCAGCTTCCTTCCATGTGTATCCCTTGTCTCTGAGCACTGTCGTAATTTCTCTTCTCCAAGCAAGTCCAGGTCTTCCTAGTATTCTATTTCCTTGATGATTCCATGTCAGTGCCTGTCTTGCTATGCTGATGTCTGTTCTTTAGTATATTTTAAACAACTTAAGTTTCATTGCACACTGAAAAATATCATATGATAGAATCACTAAACACCGAAAATGTCACACAGTGATAATAACAGTCTTTGGAAGTTATAGTGCAAAATGGAATACGCCACCACTCTAGCACAAGACTAACACTGCATGACCGATTTATTATATTTGAGCGTTTTCTGGAATCCGCTAATTTACCAGACGTGATTTGGCCGAGACAGCGACGCGTTGTTGGACAGAACAATATCTCAGAATGATATCAGAATTAGCTATAGCTAATATCTTTTCCGTCTCGTCTCTCACATTTCCTGGTGTGGGGGGGGGGGGGGGGGGAGCTAGATGGAAGTTTCACCCACTGAAAATGTCACTGGTTCCATGGTTTCTTCTGGGAAAAGTATGTTCGGAAATTAGTTATTCAGGCGAAAAGATTAGAGAAAATAACACAATGGTCTTTTGAAACATCATAAAAGAAGAAGAGTTGAATATAACAAGGCAGAATAAAAAAAATCATTAAAGGTTGTAATATCATAGAAAAAGACGGGAATATTATAAAAAAGGTTAGGATATTACAGAAAACACTGAAATATGATAAAGCGAACATAATATCATAAAACAAATAACATCATAATAAAGACTGGGAAATGTCATGAAAGAATATTATGTCACAAAAAGACAACAATGTCATAAAGAGACTGTAATTTAAAAAAACCCCTACTATCATAAAGGACACCCCTATACTGTCTTGATTTGGACACCTCAAGGAAAAAGAGAGAGGAGCAGGCCATTGGGAACATGGAGACACACAAGACAGGGAGAACTAAAGAAAGAGAACAAATTACTTCATGTAATAAGTATTCGTTCATTTGTTATTGTTGTTCAAGTTTGCACCAGACATGGCAGGAGACCGTGTGTATGTTTGTCTAGTTGGTACCTGCTAGAGAGAATGAATCTAAGCTACGGAATTTCTGTGTGTCACGACCTTGTTTCTTTCCGGGTGTCACGATCTCTCATGTCTGCTGAGCAGTTACTAAAGACTATGTCAACAAAACACCTTTTTTGGGGTGCTAGTTGGCTAAGTCGATAGTACGCTGTTCTCTCATGGCTAGACGGCTGCTCGTCCTACCGGAGTCCGTGTTCGAATCCCAGGTAATTCTCTTGTGATTTTTCTTTCTCTCACGTCTCACTAAAGTGCTTTGTCTACGATTTTTTCGAGGTTTAATCCTACAATATTTGTTCTCTTACTTTACCGTACCAAAACCTCGTAGTTTCCTATTTATAAAAAATTGTTCCGGAGAACTAAAGAAAGCGGGAAGGACGCGGCTTGAGGTATTCAGACTTTCTCAGGACAGGATTGGCTGGAGAACCTCTGTTGGTGCCTTATGCTCCATTGGGAGTACAGAGGACTGATGATGATGATGATGATGAATGTCATAAAAGACTGAAATGTCACGAGAAATACTGGAGTAACTCCTGCCTTTCATGATCACGTGACATTCTCAGCATTTAATGATTCTATCATAGAAAAGGCTAAACTATCATACAAAGACAGGAATATCATGAAAAACGCTGTAGTATTATTACAAAATGTCAAAATATCATAAATACGATTGTGCCGTATACTGTTATTTTATTCAGGAATCACTTTTTTTTTCTTTGAGATGACCATAGCTTCTGTTTTCTTCTTGTTCAAGGTAAGGCCCCCTGCTTTCTTGCACCACAACGTCCAACAAACTTAGATTCTGTTCTTTTTTTCACTCTTTACTATTAAGGCTGTGTCATCTGCATAACTCAAGTTGTTTCATCATCATCATCATCATCATCATCATCATCATCATCATCATCATCGCCTTTTTACACCCTTTACAGCATAGATTACGGATAAAGCTCTCCAGTCATCCCTGTTCTTGGAATTATTCTCAGCTTCCTTCCATGTGTATCCCTTGTCTCTGAGCACTGTCGTAATTTCTCTTCTCCAAGCAAGTCCAGGTCTTCCTAGTATTCTATTTCCTTGATGATTCCATGTCAGTGCCTGTCTTGCTATGCTGATGTCTGTTCTTTAGTATATTTTAAACAACTTAAGTTTCATTGCACACTGAAAAATATCATATGATAGAATCACTAAACACCGAAAATGTCACACAGTGATAATAACAGTCTTTGGAAGTTATAGTGCAAAATGGAATACGCCACCACTCTAGCACAAGACTAACACTGCATGACCGATTTATTATATTTGAGCGTTTTCTGGAATCCGCTAATTTACCAGACGTGATTTGGCCGAGACAGCGACGCGTTGTTGGACAGAACAATATCTCAGAATGATATCAGAATTAGCTATAGCTAATATCTTTTCCGTCTCGTCTCTCACATTTCCTGGTGTGGGGGGGGGGGGGGGGAGCTAGATGGAAGTTTCACCCACTGAAAATGTCACTGGTTCCATGGTTTCTTCTGGGAAAAGTATGTTCGGAAATTAGTTATTCAGGCGAAAAGATTAGAGAAAATAACACAATGGTCTTTTGAAACATCATAAAAGAAGAAGAGTTGAATATAACAAGGCAGAATAAAAAAAATCATTAAAGGTTGTAATATCATAGAAAAAGACGGGAATATTATAAAAAAGGTTAGGATATTACAGAAAACACTGAAATATGATAAAGCGAACATAATATCATAAAACAAATAACATCATAATAAAGACTGGGAAATGTCATGAAAGAATATTATGTCACAAAAAGACAACAATGTCATAAAGAGACTGTAATTTAAAAAAACCCCTACTATCATAAAGGACACCCCTATACTGTCTTGATTTGGACACCTCAAGGAAAAAGAGAGAGGAGCAGGCCATTGGGAACATGGAGACACACAAGACAGGGAGAACTAAAGAAAGAGAACAAATTACTTCATGTAATAAGTATTCGTTCATTTGTTATTGTTGTTCAAGTTTGCACCAGACATGGCAGGAGACCGTGTGTATGTTTGTCTAGTTGGTACCTGCTAGAGAGAATGAATCTAAGCTACGGAATTTCTGTGTGTCACGACCTTGTTTCTTTCCGGGTGTCACGATCTCTCATGTCTGCTGAGCAGTTACTAAAGACTATGTCAACAAAACACCTTTTTTGGGGTGCTAGTTGGCTAAGTCGATAGTACGCTGTTCTCTCATGGCTAGACGGCTGCTCGTCCTACCGGAGTCCGTGTTCGAATCCCAGGTAATTCTCTTGTGATTTTTCTTTCTCTCACGTCTCACTAAAGTGCTTTGTCTACGATTTTTTCGAGGTTTAATCCTACAATATTTGTTCTCTTACTTTACCGTACCAAAACCTCGTAGTTTCCTATTTATAAAAAATTGTTCCGGAGAACTAAAGAAAGCGGGAAGGACGCGGCTTGAGGTATTCAGACTTTCTCAGGACAGGATTGGCTGGAGAACCTCTGTTGGTGCCTTATGCTCCATTGGGAGTACAGAGGACTGATGATGATGATGATGATGAATGTCATAAAAGACTGAAATGTCACGAGAAATACTGGAGTAACTCCTGCCTTTCATGATCACGTGACATTCTCAGCATTTAATGATTCTATCATAGAAAAGGCTAAACTATCATACAAAGACAGGAATATCATGAAAAACGCTGTAGTATTATTACAAAATGTCAAAATATCATAAATACGACTGGAATATCGCAGCAGGACTGGAATATTATAGAAGGAATGGAATATCACAGCAGGACTGGAATATCATAGAAAGACTGGAATATCACAGCAGGACTGGAATATCATAGAAGGACTGGAATATCATAACAGGACTGGAATATCTTAGCAGGTCTGGAATATCATATGTATGACTGTGTATTAAGTGAGACTGATTAAAATTTCGGAGTTACTTTATGTACAAGACTTTATATACTTGTAAATGTGCATAAGGAAATACACAATAACAATGAAGAATGTGAGTTTCGCATGTCTACAAAATAACAATGAAGAATGTTTATCTCGCATGTCTACAAAATAATAGTGAATAATGTGTGTCTCGCATGTCTACAAAATAACAGTGAATAATGTGTGTCTCGCATGTCTACAAAATAACAGTGAATAATGTGTGTCTCGCATGTCTACAAAATAACAGTGAATAATGTGTCTCGCATGTCTACAAAATAACAGTGAAGAATTTGAGTTTCGCATGTCTACAAAATAACAGTGAAGAATGTATGTCTTGCATGTAGGTATATTCTGTGTTAAAATGTATGTCTTGCATGAAGGTATATTCTGTGTTAAAATGTATGTCTTGCATGTAGGTATATTCTGTGTTAAAATGTATGTCTTGCATGTAGGTGTATTCTGTGTTAAAATGTATGTTTTGCATGTAGGTATATTCTGTGTTAAAATGTATGTTTTGCATATAGGTATATTCTGTGTTAAAATGTATGTCTTGCATGTAGGTATATTCTGTGTTAAAATGTATGTTTTGCATGTAGGTATATTCTGTTAAAATGTATGTCTTGCATGTAGGTATATTCTATGTTAAAATGTATGTCTTGCATGTAGGTATATTCTGTGTTAAAATGTATGTCTTGCATGTAGGTATATTCTGTGTTAAAATGTATGTCTTGAATGTAGGTATATTCTATGTTAAAATGTATGTCTTGCATGTAGGTATATTCTGTGTTAAAATGTATGTCTTGCATGTAGGTATATTCTGTGTTAAAATGTATGTCTTGCATGTAGGTATATTCTATGTTAAAATGTATGTCTTGCATGTAGGTATATTCTGTGTTAAAATGTATGTCTTGCATGTAGGTATATTCTGTGTTAAAATGATTTAACAAAAACTATTCTAAAGCTCAATAACATGCGAAGAGGAATCCATCTTCTTGTTCTTCTTCAATCTCCCTGCAGCTGCGGGCTGATGTTCTTTGCAGTGGACGCAGTGAAAGTGTTGAGGCACAGCATGGTGTCGGACTGAGAGCGGGTTATGACGGCTATTTTTAAGCCTGAGTTGATCTCAAAGGCAATATTTCTTTAGCAGGCTCCACCACCACCGAGGTTCTGACGATCCTTGTCCCGTTAGCTAGTGTAGGCCGCTTAATAGGGGGTACCATCGGAGAAATGCGACAGGGTCTTGGTCAGCTGTGGGTCGCTAACCCTGACGCTAGCATGTCAGCTATGGGTCGCTGACTCTGACGCTAGCATGTCAGCTATGGGTAGCTATCTCTGGCGCTAGCATGTCAGCTATGGGTCGCTATCTCTGGCGCTATCATGTCAGCTATGGCTCGTTGACTGCCAAATCCGACAACGTCTTCTTCCCCCGCGAAAAGAAATAGAAAAATGTAAGAGAAAAAAAAGATGGGAAACATTACAGAACTGACAGGAAAAATCATTCAAAGCAATGCGTTTGGGACTACACGAAATCACTTTATATTTATTCAGAACGACAGGACTGGGAGTAAAATGTCAAATCTGGTGCGAGTGTCACGCTATGATTATAAGACGAATTGTAATAAATATCCCAAAAGGCCACGTTGTAAAGCTAAACAGAACAGAGCAAACCACACTTTTCAGGCTTGGAACAGGCCAAAGCAAACACAATTCCATAAATTATACAAACTGAAGGCCGCCCTGGCTCCACTCTGCCCATGTTAGAATGGTCTCCAGACCCCAGAACACATCCCGCAAACCTGAACTCTCCTTACAGAGATCTATGACCCCAAATCAAGGGTAAAAAAAAAAAAGAAGGCCGGTGAAAAACTATGGGGAACAAATGAGGAGCTCTTGCTGAGTGCTGGATTCATGGGGACAACCTGTTTCCTTGTCTAATACATCTAAGCATATGAAGTTAAAAGCAGAAGAAGAAGTTTAAACCACAGATAGCGCCATCAGTGCCTGTGAAGCAGATAATGTGGAGTAAAGCATTTATCATTTGCCCAGAGTGCCTGGCGAGCTCTTGTTGGCGGCCTATGCTCCACGAGGGGTCAGAGGCATAGATAGATAGATAGATAGATAGATAGATAGATAGATAGATAGATAGATAGATAGATAGATAGATAGATAGATAGATAGATAGATAGATAGATAGATAGATAGATAGATAGATAGATAGATAGATAGATAGATAGAGTGCACAGGTGATCGTTCTGACTAACATCAAATGTCCCGCCAGTAGATATTTGTGCTCACATTTTTCTATTCTGGGATGCCATTTCGGGACTGGATGCTTTCCTTTTCCGGTCCCATTTAATCAGATGGTTTATATTATTTCTCTGGTATTCCCTTTCTTTCGTTTTCCCTTCGTTTTCCAGTGATTATCAGGTTATTTAACCCCTGCCTTTTCAGGATGTGCCTAGAAAATGTTAATTATAGTTTTAACTATTTTTCTCTTAGAACTTTTAGAGACTCTATTCCATCGACATAAAAAAGGAAAGATATTGAATTTTTGGTCAAAGATATGTTATTATTACAACATTGTTGTTACTAACAACAAGACCAGGTGACTAAACTAAGTCAATAAAAGTGGTTTACTGTTTACATACGCGTATGTGCCTAAGAGAGTCTGAATTGCCAAGTGGCTACAGCTACAGCTGTTACCTCTAAATGCGAGAGTCTGTGATTGAAATCCACTTGGAGACTCCACGGTCATCCAGCTGTAGAAAACTGGTACCTGGCTTTTTTTCCCCTGGAGTTGGACAAGGAAAGGAGGCCATAGAGGGTGCAGTTCACATCGTCCTCCAATGCAGTTTTTCTCCCAATCTTTTTTTTTTTTTGGAGGGGGGGGGGACGCTTCAGAAATGTTCATGCTCCCATCCCCCGCAGAATAATCCTCAACCAAATTCTTAAAAAAATATAATAACCATATTCTAATTGCCCCCTAAAATGCCCCACTTTGGGAAACACTGCTCTAGTGTATAGTCAGGTCATGAAAAAAAATTGATCACTGTCGCCATATCCCTTTACCTTTAATATACATACATAAATAGTAGCAGCAGTAGTAGTAGTAGCAATAGTAGTAGTAATGATAGTAGTAGTAGTAATTGTAATAGTAGTAGTAATAGTAGTGGTAGTAATAGTAGTGGTAGTAATAGTAGTGGTAGTAATAGTAGTGGTAGTAATAGTAGTGGTGATAATCGTAACCGCAGTAGTGGCTTTCTTTCTTTCTTTCTTTCTTCTTTATTTTTAAAGGGTAAAGAATTGGGCACGCAGACCAGTCTTACATTCTGCCCTTCATCACTCCATCTTTCATTCTTCCCACACACTCGATTTATGGCAATAATGGTAGTCACATTTGTAGTAACAGAAGTAGTGTAGTCAACAGCAAAAGTCATAGTAACAGTAGTAGTAGTAGTAGTAGTAGTAGTAGTAGTAGTAGTAGTAGTAGTAGTAGTAGTAGTAGTAGTAGTAGCAGCAGCATTGTTAAGAGTAGCACTGGAAAAGTAATAGCAGTAGTAACATTATCAGTAAAAATGGTGGGTATATTAGCGGTCAGAGAACTGGTAGTGATAGTATGAGTAGAAATCGTAGCTGTAATAATGGTGACTATACTAGCAGTCAGAGAAGTGGTAGTAATAGTATGAGTAGAAATCGTAGCTGTAATAATGGTGGCTATACTAGCAGTCAGAGAAGTGGTAGTAATAGTATGAGTAGAAATCGTAGCTGTAATAATGGTGACTATACTAGCAGTCAGAGAAGTGGTAGTAATAGTATGAGTAGAAATCGTAGCTGTAATAATGGTGGCTATACTAGCAGTCAGAGAAGTGGTAGCAATAGTATGAGTAGAAATCGTAGCTGTAATAATGGTGGCTATACTAGCAGTCAGAGAAGTGGTAGTGATAGTATGAGTAGATGCTATAGCTATAATAAGAAAAGAAGAACAGAAGAGAAGAGAAAATAAGAGAACGGAGCAAGAATGAAAACAACCCTCTTTCTTTTCATTCCAGAGTACATTACAATCTCCTCCTACTCCTGCGTGTATGATCCAGAAGGACTCTCCCTCCTCCCTTCCCAATCCCCCACCAATACGCCTCTCGGTATCTTTCTCTCTATCTTCTGGTCGTTCACTCTTTCCCCCTAAGTACCGTTTCTTGTTCGACTAATCAGCGGCAAACAGAGTGTGACAAATGGGAACTGAATGAATGTCGTTATTGCTGGATCGTGGACAACAATTTCCTAACAGCCTCGCGGCCCCTTACTTCGGGGCTGATAGAAAATTGTGCTATGTACTCGGAGTCACCCAGAGACGCCAAATCTGGGCGAGCGTTTTGTGAGGTAAAGATATTTGGCCACAAAAAGTAAGCGAGTAGAAATCTGGTGAGTGTTAGTGTTAACTCTAATATTCAGTTTTACTTCCAGAATGACCTTGGCAGTGACCTTGTCACGCAGTAAGCTCATGTTTATGATCATATAGATCTTGTTGAGTCGAAGATAGTTTGTAACATAACGCCGTAAGAATCTATACAATTTGCCCACAGAAGAAAGATCAAACTAAAAGAACAAAGATAAAAGGAAGATTCAATACAGTGTAAAAGAAGAAATGCATAACAAAGACTGGAGATAGAACGAAAGAAGATAAACAGAACAAAGACTGAAAAAAAAATAGAATGAAAGAAGATTTTTTAAAAAACTAAGCAATATTGAAAAAAGGTAAACATAAAAAGACATTAAACAAAAAATAAGCAAAAACCGACTAAAGAACTCAAGAAAGAACATGGAACAAGGAGTGAAGAAAGTGAAGGAATAAGACTGAAGATAACCGAGGATAGAATGAAAGAAGAAACGCACAAGAAGATGGAAAAACAAAATGAAAGAAGGGCAGAATGTGAGAAAAGCAAAGAAAAAAAGCAAAGAAAAAAAAACTAATAAATTCAGGCGATGTAAACGAGGAAATTAATTTGAAGATTACAAAACGGAAGCAAAACAAATGATAGAGCGAAGACAAAAGAATGAAAGAAGAAGAGAAAACGGAAGGAAAAAAAAAGCAGAATATTAGAATGACAGAAGGAAGATTCACTGAGACAAAACTTCAGAATTATTCACAATAAAAGTCTAACAGAAATAAAACGAGCGATGAAGAAGGACAGAATAAAGAGTAGCTGAAGGAATAAAGAATACAAAACAGGAAGAAAACAATAAAAATAGGAAGGTTAGAAAAAAAAGAAAGTTTTTAAAAAGCCCCAAACTTACTTCCTTTTCTCAGAAATCCTGATAGCTATGAAAAGTTTATGCAGTTTCCACTCTAAGCGGCAGATTTTTTCCTTTGCTTATTATCCAGTGTTCATAAAACATACACGAAAATGACAGAAAAATCGATATTTTCGTTCATTTTGGCTTCGCTGAGCTACAACTGTTCGGCATCCCTGCACGAAACATCTCCACATACACGGACGTATCTTCTAGCAGAGCCGAGACAAATGTTCCAAGATTATTGTGTCAAACCAAACTTAGAACACTGGAAAACAAAGCACATCTACTAGCTCTGATCAATTTTACCGTAAACAGAGTTGCAGGGTTGGAGTCTTGTCTTGTCTTTTATCCCCCTACAGCTGCGGGCTGGTGTTACTTGCAGCCGATGCCGTGAAGGTGTTGGGGCACATCACTGTATCGGCGTTGGAAAGGGTTATGACAGCTATTTTTTTTCAGTCCGGGAGTACAGCTAAAAAGCAGGGGGGCGTGCAATACTTCTTTAGCAAGCTCCGCCAGCATGGGGACTATGGCGATCCCTGCCCCATTAGCCAGAGTAGGCCTGTTACGGGGGGGGGGGGGGGGGTGGGATTAACGGAGAGGTAGGATAGGGTCTTGCTCAGCTTTGGTTTGCTAGCCCTGACGCTAGCACATCTACTATGGCTCGCTGATTGCCTAATCGGACAGCGTCTTAACAAGGACTTAAGAAGCAACCTCTGAAGTGTTTCGAAAGCTAGGAATCTTTGTTCACAACTCTTCAAACTTTCATATGCACCCTAGTATTCTCTCTCTCTGTCTCTGTCTCTCTCTCTGTCTCTCTCTCTCTCTCTCTCTCTCTCTCTCTGTCTCTCTCTCTCCCTCTGTCATGCTTTCCTGAAAAGTTTATCATGTAAACCGACGCACTGTCCAGCATGTAATGAGTATCACCCCTGATTACAGATCAACCCTATAAGTCTGCCATTATTTTAGGGTTGACGAGAGCGGGGATTATTAGACATTAAAGACAGTGGGGATTATTAGATATTAAAGACAGCGGGGATTATTAGACATTAAAGACAGCGGGGATTATTAGACATTAAGGACAGCAGGGATTATTAAATATTAAAGACATCGGGGATTATTATATATTAAGGGCAGCGGGGATTATTAGATAATAAAGACATCGGGGATTATTATATATTAAGGGCAGCTGGAATTATTAGATATTAAAGACATCGGGGATTATTATATATTAAGAGCATCGGGGATTATTAGATATTAAAGACATCGGGGATTATTATATATTAAGGGCAGAGGGAATTATTAGATATTAAAGATATCGGGGATTATTATATATTAAGGGCAGCGGGGATTATTAGATATTAAAGATATCGGGGATTATTATATATTAAGGGCAGCGGGGATTATTAGATATTAAAGACTTAAACAAATCTTCATCATGAAATTGTCCCAAGTTGTGAGGGAAGACTAACATCAGTTTTGTGTGATGGCCTTCTAATATCACAGGAAGGTTTTACTGTGTGAGTAGGTCTGTGGGATTATGGGGAAGGTTTTACCATGTGATTAGGTTCGTGGAATCATCAGTTAGGTTTTACTACATCACTGGGTTTATGGGATAATGGAAGAGGTTTTACTACATCACTGGGTTTATGGGATCATGGAAGAGGTTTTACTACATCACTGGATTTATGGTATCGTGGAAGAGGTTTTACTACATCACTGGATTTATGGGATAATGGAAGAGGTTTTACTACATCACTGGGTTTATAGGATCATGGAAGAGGTTTTACTACATCACTGGGTTTATGGGATAATGGAAGAGGTTTTACTACATCACTGGGTTTATGGTATCGTGGAAGAGGTTTTACTACATCACTGGGTTTATGGTATCATGGAAGAGGTTTTACTACATCACTGGGTTTATGGTACCATGCAGGAGTTTTTACTACATCACTGGGTTTATGATATCGTGGAAGAGGTTTTACTACATCGATGGGTTTGTGAGATACTTTGGTAGGTTTTACTACATTGATGGGTTTGTGGTAACATGGAGGAGGTTTTAATGCATCGATGGGTTTGTAAGATCATAGGGAAGTTTTACTACATCGATGGGTTTGTGTGATTATAGGGAAGGTTTTACTAAGTCGATGGATTTGTGAAATCTTTGGGAAGATTCTACTACATCGATGGGTTTGTAAGATCATAGGTAAGGGTTTACTACATCGATGGGTTTGTGAAATCATTGGGAAGGTTTTACTACATCGATGGGTTTGTGAAATCATAGGTAAGGGTTTACTACATCGATGGGTTTGTGAAATCATTGGGAAGGTTTTATTACATCGATGGGTTTGTAAGATCATAGGGAAGGGTTTACTACATCGATGGGTTTGTGAAATCATTGGGAAGGTTTTACTACATCGATGGGTTTGTGAAATCATTGGGAAGGTT
This sequence comes from Achatina immaculata, assembly GCA_009760885.1. Taxonomy (NCBI): domain Eukaryota; kingdom Metazoa; phylum Mollusca; class Gastropoda; order Stylommatophora; family Achatinidae; genus Lissachatina; species Lissachatina immaculata. The sequence continues at coordinate 48,421,927 of CM019718.1, forward strand.
TTACTAAATCGATGGGTTTGTGAAATCACTGGGAAGGTTTTACTACATCGATGGGTTTGTGAAATCACTGGGAAGGTTTTACTACATCAATGGGTTTGTGAGATCATAGGGATGGTCTTTCCACTTTTTTTTTGTTTCGTCGTTTCTTTCCTGTTGTGAACTGTAACTGTAACGGTAAAAAAGGGGCCTAGCACTGTTGCTGGTCGTGAGGAGCGGCCTCATTACACTGGGGCCATGGCCCACACGAGCTCGGGCCTTGACATCAGGATTTCCTTTAGTGCTTTTAGGGAGATGACTCCAGTGTTGTGTTGACTGTGTGTTGCCCATAATCTAGCATTTAGTTGGGATTTGCAACTACTGCTCTGGGCTACGTGTAATGCACTGAGTCGTATGTGATAGGTACTTGGAGGAAGTTGCTTTGCGTTTGTACATAATTGCTCTGAATTATTTTGTTATCTGCAGCTCTTGTCATATGTTTTCTTTCTTTTTGTTTGCTCATGTTGTTTAGTTAATGCTATGGGAGAAAGTTTATTTAGGATGCCGTTAGTTTATGTATGATAGAGATACAAAGAGGAGATCAGAGCAAAATGAGGAGACCAGAGCACAAAGAGGAGACTACAGCACAAAGAGGAGATCACAGCACCTATGAATGTGTCCAGAGTGCATGGCTGATGATCATTCCTACCTACCCATGGAAAGAGTATCACACTTTCTCCTTATTGCTCTATTATTTTATTGATGCAGATGTTAAAAATAACGCGAAATTAGAAGTTCGAATGAGAAGTTTGAAGCAAAAATGATTTAGAAGCTTGAAACAACCATTATCTGTGCACTCGTTCAAAGATACTGTGATTGCCTCTTCAGCATCATCACCAGCGCATAATGGCCAGTATCATCTGTTCTGTGTTGAATGGAAACAGTTCCCGTGTCTTTAACTTGTTTGTGTTGTGCAACGCCTGAGTTTCATTAGTGAGACTGGCGTATGGATGGAGGACAAAGCGGATCAATTGATTTCCTCATGCAGGAGAGGTCGACAAACTAGGTTTTTCTAAATAACAAAATAAACTGTATAAGATTATGACCTGTCAGCTATCTTGGAGATAAATCGTGCTGTAGTGGCCACCAACATTCATTCATTCATTCCTTTGCATGTCCCTTGCGGAACTTTGCCTCCCAAACAGCACTCCTGTAGGCCTCTCGGTTGTGAGCAAGATGGCCTGCTGCTGCTGCATCCATCTCCAGATCATCAACGATGTCTTGCAGCCATCTTCGTTTCGGTCTTCCTCTTTTTCTTTTTCCCATTATGTATCCTTCCAATACGGTCTTCTCTAAATTATCATGACGTTTAATGTGGCCAAAATATTTAAGTTTTCTCTCTTTAATCCTCTTTACTAGCCAGCCTTCTTCAATATTAAGCTCTTGTAGTATAGATATATTTGTTCTTTTTTGTGTCCAACAGCTGTCGTAAATGCTACTATTGGGCGGGTCACAGAATGGCTTGTCTCTTTCTCCTTATACACACTGGCCAGTGTAGGTGAACTACTTTATGTTCACGCTGATGTCTGATGATACATCAAATAGATTTAGCAGAGAAGACTCACGAAAGGGAGATTGTTACTTTCTGCGAATTAAACAAGAAACAAAATTATTTCACCCTAACTTTAGTTGAAAAAAAACCAAAAAACAAACTAAAGCCTGGTTGGCCGAGTAGTTAAGCGCTCAGTTTACTAATCAGGTGGTACAGGGTTCAGTCCCAGCAGTGGGATTTTTTTCTGGTACACACAAGAAAAAGGCCCCGGGGATCACCCAGCTTCTAAAAAAGGGTACCAAAGAAATCTTGGAAGGTAAATGCGGGCCAGGCGTGATACTGACCACATCAGACTTTCATGTGCTGAAGGTCATGGAAAATACGGGCCTAACACTGTATTCCCCAATAACGGGACTTTTGCTGTTAACTTTTAGCTAGAAAAAAAAAAACCCGATAAATGAAAAACAATGCTATTTTTTAAAAAGTGTATGCAAAGTTGTATTGCGCTACGAACTGAAGAATTTCACGTCCACATACAAATAGTGAATTAAAAGCATGAAAGATTTTTTTTTGTCGGTGACTGCGTACAACATTTATCTCTCCTGATCATCTAGTTATATCCCCGCACTAACAGCAGTTCCGTACAGAGTTGTGTGGACACAATTGTATTAGGAACTCCCCTTAATGAGATCTCCGTACGCGTGATGTGAATCGACCCTCATTGACAGGAAAAATTCGTTCAGTGCCTGAATAGAAGAACTTGGTCTAACACCATCCCGTGCTTTTAACTTTAAGGTCCTTGATATTTCTTTGCTCTGCAGTGTATAGAAAGCCATAATAGCAATGTACGTTTTCATTTTAGAAGTTCTGAGGCAGAAATTAGATACTGCTGAACTTTCTGAGGTTGGTTTTAGATATTGTTGAACTTGCCAAATATCATTCTTCAGAGCAGCATTCTCTCTTGACTGATTCTACGAAAATTCTGTTTGCATAATCGACCACTGTAAGGGTGAACATCGCCTGTGTTATAAGGTCCATCCTCTTTGGCAGGGCATCTTTCGTCTTCAGTTCTTCCTCTCATTTCTTCCCTTGATGATGCTGCGGTCTTATGTACAGCTTGTGGGCTGGTCTCTAGTTAGTTCTTTCTAGGCATCGTGGCTGATGAATACGTCTCTCATGAATGACTTAACAAATATGTTTGAGCTTTAATCAGTCTTGTTGCCTCTTACCCTTCAGAAGTTCGCCACAAAATTTCTGATTGGAGACAGGGCTGTCATTCATTCTTGCTACACGCCCTCGCGCTATCGTGATTTTCTACTACTTAGTACTACCGTATTGGTTCAGCTAGAAGAGATAAAAGAGAATACGTAGACAATATGGCGAAAGAAGCAGAGAAAGCAGCAAAAAACAGGAGACAACAAAACTCTATTTGACATACGAAAGAGGCTAGCGGATACTATCACATCCAAAGAAAGACCAGTCTTTAGCAAAACTGGCACCATGTTTACATCACGTAAAGACCAAAAACAAAGATTGGCCGAACACTTCCAATAAATACTTAATCGAACACACCCAAAAGAAATGATAAACCTTGAAACCGACTTAGCAATCCCACAACTAAATATCAACCTAGGTGAAATTACATTGAACGAAATTGAAACAACAGTGAACCTAATGGCCAACTACAAAGAATGTTTAATAAAGTCTAGAAAGAAAAAACGGTCTCTTCTAAATGGAAAAAAAAAGAAATCATTGTTAAAATACCCAAAAAGGCAACCTTAACGACTGCGATAAATGGAGAGGAGTAACTTTAGTATCAGTTGTGTCAAAAGTACTTTGCAAAGTTATTTTGAATAGAATTAAAGAAATAGTGGGTACTGGAAAGAGAGAAGAACAAACAGGATTTCGAAAACTAAGAAACTATCTGGACTAAATCTTTACTCTAAGAATAATACTTGAAGAACATATTGAAAAGCAAAAACCATTAATACTGAACTTCATAGACTTTAAAAAGCCATTAGATAGCATACACAGAGATTCACTATGGAGAATCTTAAAACTGTCAACATCATTAAGGATTTCTATAACAGATATGTTTGTGCAGTCAACACAGAAGAAGGAACGAGTGAATGGTCTCAGATTGCTTTTTGGAATTGCCATAGACTGCATAATGAAACAAAATGCTGCGCAGGAAAAACGGGCATTGATTGGGTAAGTGGGACCCAACTAGAAGATCTTGATTTTGCAAATGACATAACTCTTATCAGTGACAATATGAATTCGATGCAAGAAAAAACAGATACCCCGTCTTCACTGGCTAGCAACATATGATTTGAAATTAACAAGAGAAAACAAAAATAATGAAACTTTTCATTAATCAAAAGGAAACATAAACATGGAAGGAACAGCTATTGAAGAAGTAAACCAATTTGCATACCTCGGCAGCTACATAGACTGGGATGGTGACAACAGAAAGAAAGTTAGAACTGGAATTGCAAAATCAGCACTGAACTTCAAGAATGTTGAGAATATATGGCACTCAAAAGTTACGAGCACAAAAACCAAATTAAGAATATTTAATTCAAATGTAATATCGGCCCTCATTTATGCATGCTAAAACTGGAAAACAACTAAAGAAATAGACAAGAATTTAGACTCTTTTGAAAACAAACTCCTAAGGAAAATACTTGGTATAAAGTGGAACGAATTCAAGAACAACGCAGAGATAAGACAGATGAGTGAACAACAAACCGTCTCATGGGTGATCAGAAAAGAGGAGATGAACATATATCGGTCACGTGACGAGAAGAAGCAGTCAGATAATCCCAAAACAAGCTATAAAGTGGAACACAACAGGCCGAAGAAAAAGAGGTCGACCACGTGAAACTCTAAAGTGGACATTGTTAAGAGAGCCCAAATTAGTAGGCATAAAATCCCTTGATGAGATTGAAAAACTCACTGAAGACATGAAAACTTGGCGAACTCCATCCCAGCCCTATGTGACGTTTAACAGCACAGGAAAGGATGTAAGATGTAAGTAAAGTGTGCTGTATGTTGAGTTCTCTCCTTATGTTCGACCACACAACAGATAACCAACATAAAAAAATTCATCTTCACACACCTCCATACCAGCGATGACCAAGTGTAAAATACACGCTGAATTTGGTGCAGTGAACCTTGTGAAAATGTTTTATCAAATGTTTCCTTCCCCATATTTGCGTGCAATCACACGTGGGACACCACAGCTGCACCAGTCCAAAACATAACAACCCAGGTTCTAACCCTTTCATCTGTGTCCTACTAACTACCCGTGAATTTTACATTTAGGAAAAACAGACACCTTAACATAGCACATAATCACATACGTAAGCAACAAAGCGTAACCACATGGTGGTCAAGGAAATTAATAATAATTTTAAAGCACAAAGCAGAGAGCGTATCACACACGACAAACGACAACTGCGACCCATGATAACTGATGCATCATAAACAAGAACGTACAACCAGAAAAGTAAGACATTTCATGAATCTCAAAATACTCAATAAAATAGCTGTCACCATATGTGACTCTCATATTGACTATACATCTACTCCAAATGGCCCTTCTTCAACAGAACCCTCACTTAGTCACCTTGTGCACTCTAGCACTTATGTTCAGTATATATATATATATATATATATATATATATATATATATATATATATATCAACATCGCAAACCAATGCTGCATCAACAAAACAGATGAGTTACAATCAAAATAGTCATCAAACATTTCTACTCGTACTAGTTCATGAAAATCATATTTAAATTGCCCAATTCTCATGGCTGCACTTGACCATCACAAAAAAATAGTGACACTCAAGTGAAATGAGAACCTCACTTCATCAGATCTGTGACGTACAACAATATGAATGAAAACTTATGACATTTCTGTGAATGAGTTGTGAAAACAGAAAAAGTATGAGCACGGTTAAATTCAATGAGCATTCACATTTAACATCTGAACGCATACACGATTAATGTAATTTAAAAATTGACGAGCTCACTGAAAATGATAAGCAGAGCAAGCTCAGATACAATAATGCCAAAACGAGGTTTCAATGCGCACGTACCACATAACACAACAATGCGCACGTACCACATAACACAACAGTGTGCACGTACCACATAACACAACAATGTGCACGTACCACATAACACACCAATGTTCATGTACCACATAACACAACATTGTTCACGTACCACATAACACAACAGTGTTCACGTACCACATAACACAACAATGTTCACGTACCACATAAAACAACAACGGCAATTTCGATGGAAATGAAAATCATTAATATCAATATGACAATGAATCAATTAATAGTGAATCATAATAACACTCATTTAAATACTTCTATATGACAGTTCATCACAAACTACAACTTCATTTCACAGATCATAAGCATTACTTCTTACCACAAAACATACGGTTAAATTCTCATAAAACAAACATTAGACACACGACATCTTACATAACTTGAAGGAGATCATCACAGGAGACGACACTGTAAAATACACACTAATCCATAAGACAATAACGATAACACGCTCCCTCACTATTTCCTGGCCACGAGAAAACATGGGCACTAACACCATATCCCTATGTGCCTCTAAGGCACAACATGATTACCTTTACCTTATCTTTACCGTATAACTCGAGACAAACAACAGACGAATGACTGGTCTACTACTGACACACACAAGCCAGTCACGTGCCCCAAATCATGAGGTGCTGCATTGACCTTTCTAGTCGGCTGCGCAAAAAAAAAAAAAAGAGTCAGGAACCTTCACACAAGAACGACCTTCATAAGAGCGTAGAAGCTATGTAGCAAATCCAGTTTATAACATAAACTCAATGAGCCATTCCTCTCCCCCCCCCCCCCCCACCTCTTGATAGTATAAAGAGTACTTGACATCCTTGCACTGAAAGATTCTGATATTTCAACCAAAACTCCCTTCCCAGGCAAGACTTATACCCAGATTAATGTTCCCTCTAAGATGCGTGGCAGCGCACATAAAGAAATAACTCCGCCCAGAGGATTTTATGTGCACGCAACAAATAAATAAATAAATAAATGAAACTGCTGCTTTATTTTTCAGTTTTCTGATTTTACTTTGTGTTTTAGGAGCCCTGAAGAAAACTATGAAAAAAGCTATATGAGTTTGTTTTCCCGATTTCTTTGGATTTTAATATTTTTTTTTCTATGAGAAATTTAAATTATATTTTGTTATTTGAGGTTAGGAGGCATATTTACGCACAAAATAATTATTTTTGAGAACATCTTTGCACATGGGTTCAAAATTTTGTGCACGAACCGCAAGATCTCAGAGGGTACATTGACCCATACTGTTCCGTTTACTCCTTTAGAGCATCGGCTTCTCCCATTCAGCCTGTCCCGTGTTCATGTTGTCCCATTTCTTACTGTGTTGAATGTTAAGTGTTAGTGAATCGCGACACATAACAAAATGTTAACATACTGATAACAATCATCGGCGATAGCTTAGCGCTCTATTGTCTGTCATGTGTCATTTTGCATTCTTTGTATCTTTAATATCAGAGACTGTAGAGCAGGGACAATCAAGATTCTGTTGTCACTGCCTGGAATAGAGAACATCAAGTCAAGATCCTGTTTTCACTACCTGGAATAGAGCACAACCAGTCAAGATCCTGTTTTCACTGCCTGGAAATGTTTCCAGGCAACAAGTTGATCATCTTGTGCTACCACAACCCTAGCAAAGAGGGTCTTACTGTTCTGGTGTTTCTGATAGCAGTGAACACCCACACAGGATACCAGGAAAAGCATGATAGTTAATCATCATCATCATCATCAGAAAAAGAAGAACTTTCATTCTGTAGCTTAAAGGAAAGAGAAACTGACGGAGAACAAACCTGTAAAAGTTGAAGACGAGTCGGACAACAGGAAACCCAGACAGAGCACAAGGCAAAGGTTGGTTAAAGATCGCGGACAAGCGGAGACAACTCGTTGCAGTCCTCGTGGCTACTGATCGGTGTTTACGTTGTCGATCAGAATCCTTTCCCCGCCACACACACACACATAAAATGTGAATGAACAGACGTATGGATCAATGGACTGATTCCTTCCCTTACTGTGTCAGTAAGTCTTGTCACATCCAGTTATGTTTATCTTGGTCACATCAATAACTTGATCTTGTTATTTCCTCATTCCCACATCATCCATGTTCACTATCCGTAATTTTCTACTTAAAATAGATCCTTTCACTCTGATACGGAAATTGTTCATTTTCCAGAAAGTTTCATCCGTCATCGACTTCATATAATTAACTTGTAAAAGAGCAAGGACAAAAGCAGAGAAAGAAAATGCTTAACAGGACGAGAGAAATTAAGTTACAAGAGCTCTCTTGTCTTCTAAAGTTGGCGAAGCAGAGACAGTTAAAAACTCCCTCGCCCAGGAATTAGCTCTGGCTTTATGAAGTCTCAAGCATGAACGGAGTACGTGAAAATACCTCTCAGAAGCGCAAGTGGCGGGTAGCGAAATTGAAGAACATTGTCTATTAGGAATCCGGACCGTTAACATTTCTAGGAAGGAAATGATGAATTTTCCTGCTCTTTAAAGATGGCATTAGCAAGAGGAAGAAAAAAAAATTAAATAAGTTACGGATTTTTAGCTTTTACCGTTTTCCATTTGGAATTTGCCCCAGTTTCTTCTTAAAGAATCCATCTTCTTATATATTCATATATTTTTGTGTGCAAGGATCATCCTTCACATGCGTAAATAATTTTAGGCATGTCATTTTGATGGAAATAAAATAGTGGAAGAATGTTTTTTGGATAGATATTTAACGACAGAAAGAATCTGAGGTAAGATATTACATAGCGTGATGAAGATGCTCGTTTTATTCTCCATAGCTCTACCTCTCTCAGCTTCTGCATATCTTGAGACTGTTAGAGGCAAATCGTTTGTGAGACAAGGCTTTGCTTTCAGCAGGACGAACTTTTGCTTCATTTTACGGCATCTGTAAGATCTGCAGCTGTTCACAGACATGAAAGGGAGTCCACAGCTGTTCTCATGCAGGAAAAGGAGTCCATAACCGTTCACAGACATGAAAGGGAGTCCACAGCTGTTCTCATGCAGGAAAGGGAGTCCATAACTGTTCACAGACAGGAAAGGGGGTCCATAACTGTTCACAGACAGGAAAGGGGGTCCACAGCTGTTCACAGGCAGGAAAGGGGGTCCATAACTGTTCACAGACATGAAAGGGAGTCCATAACTGTTCACAGACAGGAAAGGGAGTCCATAACTGTTCACAGACAGGAAAGGGGGTCCACAGCTGTTCACAGGCAGGAAAGGGGGTCCATAACTGTTCACAGACAGGAAAGGGGCTCCACAGCTGTTCACAGGCAGGAAAGGGGGTCCATAACTGTTCACAGACAGGAAAGGGGCTCCACAGCTGTTCACAGGCAGGAAAGGGGGTCCATAACTGTTCACAGGCAGGAAAGGGGGTCCATAACTGTTCACAGACAGGAAAGGGGCTCCACAGCTGTTCACAGGCAGGAAAGGGGGTCCATAACTGTTCACAGGCAGGAAAGGGGGTCCATAACTGTTCACAGACAGGAAAGGGGGTCCACAGCTGTTCACAGGCAGGAAAGGGGGTCCATAACTGTTCACAGGCAGGAAAGGGAGTCCATAACTGTTCTCTGGCAGGAAAGGGGGTCCATAACTGTTCACAGGCAGGAAAGGGGGTCCATAACTGTTCTCAGAGAGGAAAGGGAGTCCATAACTGTTCACAGGCAGGAAAGAGGGTCCATAACTGCTCACAGGCAGGAAATGGGTCCATAACTGTTCTCTGGCAGGAAAGAGGGTCCATAACTGTTCTCAGGCAGGAAAGGGAATCCATAACTGTTCACAGGCAGGAAAGAGGGTCCATAACTGCTCACAGGCAGAAAAGGGGGTCCATAACTGTTCACAGGCAGGAAAGAGGGTCCATAACTGCTCACAGGCAGAAAAGGGGGTCCATAACTGTTCACAGGCGGGAAAGGGGGTCCACAGCTGTTCTCAGACAGGAGAAGGGGTCCACAGATGTTCTAAGACAGAAGAGGGGGTGCACAGCTGTTCTCAAACAGAAGAGGGGGCCCACAGCTGCTCTCAGGCAAGAAAGGGGATGTTTGGCCCACAGCCAAACAAAAGGTTAATGACCATTGTTATATACGCTGTGTTTTCTTTTAATGTGCCAAGAATTTGGGCATTTTTTTCTTCTTTTTTTTCCTTGTTCTCATTTTGAGAAGTTCGTATAAATTTGCACCGTTTTGCTGCTAGTGAGTTACTGCAAAAAGTTGTATTTGATGATAAATTACGGTTATTTTGTTGAGTGCTTTCTCGTGTAGAAATGTAGCTTTCAAATGGTATCCTTTAGTCCAGGTTCATGGGCAAGCGAAGGGAAGTAACTAGAATTATTAATGTGGAAGTTGTCTTTCTTTATATAATCTGAAAAATGATTTATACTTGAAAGTTCAAAATGTAGTGAATTGTGTGTGTGGGTGAGTTAGAGGGAGATTAAATGGAGGTGCGTGTTCGTGTGAGAATGATAGAAACAACATATGCATGAGTGTCAAAGAGAAAGAGTGTGTGTTTATATGTGTGAGAGTACAAACGAAGGAACTCTTTTTTTTTAAGGGTGAAGAATTTGGCATGCAGATCCATTTCGTATACCTTTCAAGAGTGAGAGAGAGAGAGAGAGAGGGGGGAGGGAGTGAGAGAGAGAGAGAGAGAGAGGGAGAAAGAGAAAGTAAAAGAGATTGAGAGTTAAACTGAGATAGAGTAGAAGACAGAGCGTGAGAGAGAGAGAGAGAGAGTGAGGGAGAGGATGAAGTGGGAAGAGAGTGAGTGCATCTGTGTGTGACAGACAGCGAGGAGGGTGAGAAGTGTAAGAGTGAGCAAGAGAGAAAGAGAGTGAGACGGAAAGAGAGTGAGAAAGAAAGAGAGGAGTGAAAGAGAGAGACTAACAGAAAGCGAGTGAGAGAAAGAGAATGTGTGTGCGACAAAAAGAAAGAAAATGAGAGTGACAGAGTGAGAGAAAGAGAGCGAGCAAGGGAGAGAAGATGAATGAAAAAGAGTTAAAGAGAATGAAAAAGAGTAAGAGACAGAGAGAGAGAGAGAGAGAGAGAGAGAGAGAGGGGGGGGGGGTGAGGGATAGAAAGAGTGTGAAAGATTACGAACTTTTTTAAATGGTGAAGAATCTGACACGCAGGTCTGTCTAATATTATACCTTGAGAGAGAGAGAGAGAGAGAGAGAGAGGAGAGAGAGAGAGTCTGAGGAAAATGAATGTGGGTGTGCGCGCTGGAGATACAGAGTCTGCATTGTCTGTGTATATGTTCGTATGTGTGCGCTGGAAACGAACAGCCCACACATGCTTCATAATTATGATCAAGTTAAACTCGGGAGAGAATGCCACACGCAAGCTACCCTTGCAGAAGTGGTTCAACTTTATATGTTTATGCATGTCAAAATGCGTCTAAGCAGATCAACATACGTCAAATATGCGTGTTTATGTTCATGCCAAAAATTCGTTAAAAAAACCACGTGGTTTTCTGCAGGTAACTGACATGTAAGGCTCCTAAATTCTGTCTTTATTGTATATGTAGCGTTATTAACAGCTGTTACTGAGCCGAGTTTTGGGCTCTTGTGTTTTGCAAACTATCACTGATGTAAGAAGTTGCGTGTGACAAAGAACTGTACTCTTGTCTTACATAACCCTGAAACAGAGAAGCTCTCTGCCTTTCTCCCCTTCCTTCTCTCTCTCTCACACACACACACCCACACACGTATACGTGCTCACACGTTCAGCCACACGCACCTCCACTTCTCCACGGACACCAGGTCCAAATAGAAGGCGGTAAAGCCGGTGCATTGCTCTGAGGCCGGAAGTGCCGCCTCTGTTTTAAGAAGGATGAAAACTGACTAATCGATAGGGTAAGCGGAGAGGGAGGAAGAGAAATAGTCTGACACCTTACAAATTTCTCTCAGAGGCCATGCCCGATACCAACTCATTAACCCTCTCTCAGATACACCCTCATCTCTCTCTGTCACGAAAGCACTCGCCGTCCCTTCATTCTCTAAGCAGCAACGAACAGCAAACTTCTCAGCTGAAACAGTTTACTTTAATTAGCCACCACAACACAGTGACAAGACCAGACAAAAGCTAGTAATCAACAATGAGAATTATTTTCATTTTAAAAAAAAAGCAATACAACAAAACTACCACACTATAGTAATAATTATACATCTTACCAGCTTCATATCCCACAAGTCAGACACATGCGTAGTATAAAAAAATGTTTAGAACCACACCTGGCCGACTTGAGGGGAGTGGATGTGACGGGGGGGGGGGGGGGGGGCGGTCTGGCTCCTCGATGGCCCTGGAATCAAGCTACTCGCTTTGGGAATATAGTTCAGATATTTATGTATTTATAACGGAATTCATCTTATTATGTCGGGATGGGGGAGAGAACTCCAAACCACGGAAGATACAGATATGATTAATGGCTTCAACTCGAAAACAGCATCTCCAGAAACAATATCATTCTGCACGGAATTATAACTTCAGTTCGAATGTGTTATTAATTTTTGGCCAATGTAAAGTAACTTACCCGTGCCATTACTAATAAAAAAAAGTTTCGTATCTGATCACACGAGCAAACATACAGGGTGTTCTATAAGTAACTGCGCACTAACCCAGTACCGATTCTGGTATCGTAGTGATATCTTAATGTTTGCGGTATCTAGCCACATCTACCTGCCGTGGCTGGAGTCGCTGATTAAAAATGTTACATTCTGTAAGCTAATCCGACAGGTACCTTAGAACAAATGCTGAAAGTGATGTCCTTGTGCGTCTATGCAAGCTTGAACACGTTACATTTTATTCTCAAATACTTTTCTTAGTTCTGCTGATGAAATGTTTATGTGTGAGCGTTTTCAATAAACTTCAGATCGTGTATTTTGTGTGTTACACCCGAGAGGTGAAACCAGGCCTCATCTGTAAAAAAAGGTGATATCAAGAATATCAGCAGTTTTAGTCTGAATGAAATCTGTAAACTATTCACAGTAACGGAGTCGTTTTTTTATGATGAGCTGGCGGCAGTTGTTGGACTGCTGTTACTTGATCTGGGAAGAGTTCCAAATTTTCTGACTGGTTTATGCGCTGTTACAAGTCCGATACCTTCCTGTTGTGCCAACTTTTGCAAAGCTTTTGATGGACTCCGAAGGACAGAGTCAGAATAATTTCGATAATTTCTCCTTGTTAAGCTTAGATGGTCTCCCACTACGGTGTGCATCTGACACTTAGCCTGTTTCACGAAAATTCTCAATAGGTTTATAAACTGCACTGCGATGAGGTACGCGCCTTCTCGAAATACGTGCTCAACAAGAAACGTATGCTCTTCTAGTGAAAGAACCATATTGAATAAAATGATGTAAACAATTCGCCCGTCGTGCGCTTCGACAACTGCTTCAGTGCTTAACAAATGAATACACAAAGACAAACTGAATACAGAGAATATTACACAACAGCAGTGTTCAACACGCTAACGCACGCAGGTAGATGTGACTAGATACAGCAGCCATTAAGACATCACTACGATACCGGAATCGATACCCGGTTAGTTGACAGTTACTTTCTGAACTGGCTGTACTCACACCCACATACTGTGACTGATGGCATATCAGCATAAATGTAAGAGGTGAACATAAAATCTTTCCCTGATTTCAAATATTTATTACACAAAAACTAATCTAGGTACAGACATGTGGCTTTTTTCTGAAAATTTATCGACTCATCATCATCATCTGTACTCCCAATGGAGCATAAGACATCAACAAAGATTCTCCAGCCAATCCTGTCCTGAGCAAGTCAAGATACCCCAAAACATGTTTTTCCTGCTCTTTTTAGTTCTTCCTGAATTGTGTGCCTCCATGTCCTCAATGGCTCAACTCAATATGAAAAAAAAACCCACTTTATTCACGCACTCCACCATGCTGTTGCCCGGAGAACATCTAAGAGATATTTGATTTCTTGCCATGTTCTCTCCAACATCTCATTAGTCACCGTCACTAAAGCATCCGTTATGCTCGCCTTCAAAGTTTCAATATCAGGAACTGGTGAACTGAACACTTTGTCCTTTGTATATCCTCATTAAAAAAGGGAGGTAATATCCGATGAACATGGTGGCCATGATGTTGGACCATTCCTCTCAATCCATCAGTTTGGAAAGTTTACATTCAAGAACTCAGCATGACGGTACACTATCTTGTTGGAGAACTAGCCATGGTTGAAACTCTCCTAATGTACAGCTCCAGGTGCTTGCTGAAATGGTGAGCTCTGTAGAAACAAAAAGGTCTGATAACCTTTTTTTGTGCATTAGACCACAGCAAAAACCCACTTGTTGGTTACTTGAGAACAAACATCTGCCTACGTACTGCCACAATGTTCATGTTTCTCTCTGGCATAAGTTTTAAGATTTTTCTTATTCAGCTAAGAGCTTTATGATCACCCTGTACACTCACACAAAACAACACTCATATGATTTATAGTCCTGTAGTTGCTGCATCCATTGAGCTAGATGTGGTTTCATTCACTCACAACATTGACTGGATCAGTTACATGCACCACTAAGAAATGAATGAACTACATTAGCTTTCTGTCATATCCTTGCTGCTACTTGCAGCCTTCTCACTCCAACAGCCAAACTACTGGATGTCAAACCACATCTCAGATGTATGAACAAACCCTTCACACACAACCCCCCCCCCCCCCCCCCCCCCGCTTCTCCTTCCAAGATTGCAAGGTTCATACCTCTTTATGATCGGCTCAGTTTCTCAACCTTTTTCTAGTCATGACACCCCAGCCTTTTTTCTAGTCATGACACCCCAACCTTTTTTCTAGTCATGACACCCCAACCTTTTTTCTAGTCATGACACCCCAACCTTTTTTCTAGTCATGACACCCCAGCCTTTTTTCTAGTCATGACACCCCAACCTTTTTTTCTAGTCATGACACCCCAACCTTTTTTCTAGTCATGACACCCCAACCTTTTTTCTAGTCATGACACCCCAACCTTTTTTCTAGTCATGACACCCCAACCTTTTTTCTAGTCATGACACCCCAACCTTTTTTCTAGTCATGACACCCCAACCTTTTTTCTAGTCATGACACCCCAACCTTTTTTCTAGTCATGACACCCCAACCTTTTTTCTAGTCATGACACCCCAACCTTTTTTTCTGTTAAAACATTTCTTTGAGGATACCCCTCCCCCATAGCCCATTACTATAATACAAAGTGTTATTCAAGCCTTTGTCTGCATTAAACTTTTCTTTATATTAAAATACCTTGTATGTATTAGTTTTACAACTTGTCACCAAAAATATTCAGTGTCTTCATACACCAATACAACAGTCCAAAACTGCACCTCAGTTTTACAACATAGCACAAGCAACATTCAACAACTCTTGAAACATAATTTCATCAACATCCCCCGGTTTTACAATATAACATTAGTAATATTCTTGTAACTTAAAAACACATCTTCATTAATGCACATCCAATTTACTAAAATAAAAAAAAACATAAACAATAAAAAACTTTTATAACATAAGCCCAGAAATTCACCTTCACTTTCACAATTGATCACCACCAATATTCACCCATTTCTAAATGGTATACTAATATTCATCCATTTTAAATAGTGAAAAAAAAAAAGGTACAGGTAACCCCTTTGATGCCTTAAAGACACACTGGGATATGGTGTTAGTGCCCATATTTTCTTTGACCTGTCAGCACACTAGAGGATGATGTGGTTGGCATTATGGCTGGTCTACTTCTATTCTCCAACTTCAGAAGAAGTTGGGTACCTATTTCTACAGTTGGATTCTAAACTGCTGACTTTTGCCATGAGAGACCAGTGCACTAACCACTTCACCACTCAGACACCCTACAGCACAATAATCTAACAGAGCAAAGCCACATAAAATGATTGTTATATGTCATAAAAATTGTATTGTTCTGACATATTTTTTAGCTAAAAAACAAGTTTTAGTTCCAGTTTATTTCACCTCTGAATTTACCCAATTACATCTGCACTAACCTTGATGCTTTCTACATATGTTAAAAATGTGAAGTTATAAGTGAAAAGTTATATATGTGAAGTTATAATGTGAACTTATATATGAAATTATATGTGCTAACTTACATGCAGGAACATATTGATGTGAAGTTATACGTGTGAACTTACAATGTATGTGAAGTTAAATGTGTGAACTTATATATCTGCAGTTATATGTGTGAACTTATATATCTAAAGTTATATGCAACAACATACAATGTGAAATTATATGTGTGAACTTATAATGTATGTGAATTTATATGTGTGAACTAATATATCTAAAGTTATATGTAGGAACATATAGATGTGAAGTTATGTGTGTGCAAACTGTTAATGTATATGGAGTTATATGCGTGAACTTAGTATATCTGAAGTTATACATGTGAAATGATAGATGCAAATTTACTTGCATTAATTTACATATGTGAAGTTACATGCATGAAACATGAAAAGATATATTTGTTCGCATTTTAGATTTTAAACTCTTTGCTTATTACTTATAAATAATCTCATAATAATTTTCAAGTGGTGCACATCATGTATGCCACTTAACAGATGCTATTTATAGCTTCAAGGGGTAACCATTTAACAGATATTTAATATTTTTGCAAAGCTTCAGTTTGGCACAACACCTATTCAAAAAATAACTACAGTTGTAAAATAATCATGTCTGACATTATAAAAGAACCAATAAACAAGCATCAACATTAAGCATACTCCTTTTTTTTTCAAAAAGAGGCAAAAGACATCTATCATATGCCTGGCAATTTGCTCCATTTACAACTGCACTGACTGGCATTCTATGCTTTCATACATGGCATAGTTACATTACAAATTTTACATACAGATTAAATTAATAAATTTGACAAAGTTGTATTTTTTTCTTAACTCTTTTTGCTCCAAAACAACACTGGCAGGGTTGCAATGCCTATGCAAATCAATGATAAGAATGACTGTTAGGCAAAGTCTAAATAAAATGAAAAGTAGCATTCTAACCCACCCTGTGGTTTCAAAAGTTAAAGGAACTTCTGGTTTCTTTCTATAGAATTTCCTCAACAAAATTTATTCTGGCACAGCATGGAAAATAATCCAGGAATGAAAGAGTTAAAAATCTGGCACGGTCACTTCTGATTACCATTAATGAAACTATCTAGTTTTGTAAAGCAATATTCTTGACACTAAACCGGTAGAATATAGTATTATTTTGTATGAACAAACACCATAGATTAAAAATATATTACTTCTGTGAAACAATACAGGAACAATATTCGCTTGTGGTAGAGGTTAAATAAAAATGAACCCCAGTGATGTCAGATCAGACAGCAAACACTGTTTCACTTCCTAAAGTGCTACTAGATCAGACAGCAAACACTGTTTCACTTCCTAAAATGCTACTAGAAGATGGGCTGGCTGAATTGTTTGATAAATATAGTCAGGGATGATCATGATGGAGCTTACCAAGAAGTCTGCCAGTGCAGCTTGCGGAGTGTCTCAACCCATATCTTGTGTACACTTTGGGAGGTGAAGAAAGCCATAATAGTTTCTGTTAACCACGTGTAAGTCTACTGTCTCCAGTCACAACATATACTAGAACTGTCAGCTATAGCTAGTAATAAAAGTCTGAAAACACTGTCAGCTATCACCAGCCATAACGGTCTGTTGTCACTAAACATAATATCTGCTGACATGGTCAATTTTCAGCAAGAATGTCATCACACTTCCACAACAAACTTGCTGGGAATGTACCTGAGAGTATCCTTGTAGTACTCGTCGCAGTGACAGCAGGGTGGTTGCCACAGGCATGCTCCTCTTAATGAAGACTTTAACCTGGTTTATGGTAATGACTTTTTATGACAAACTTCATGGAGACATGGAAAATCTTAAGAGGGCCATCACTCACACAATACTACAGCAACTGTTTCCAGACAAATACTAATATTATGAAACTGTTACAGAAATTTTATGAAACAAAACAAGTATTTAGCCCGTACTGTTTCTTTTTCTTACAATTTATTTCACAAATCCAAACACAGGTTATCAGCTTCCATCACAAAACAGATGAAACAAAAAATAAAACTGCCCCAAAAGAATCACTAAAACAACACTTCTGGAATTAAAGGGACTGTTCTTAATCTTCATCACTGCAGTAATAAATAGACATTTTAAAAATGGCCACATATACATACAAACAGCATATCACAAAATAATAAAATATAATCATAATATATTCTTCTTCTGCATCAGATTTACAATTTATGTTTGGAGATACACCAACAGGGGCCAATGCAAAGACAATAAGCAACATAAATATATAAACACAACTCATATACAGTCATGCACCAACTTACAGCTGACAGTACTTGTGTGCCAAGGTCCACAGGCATATTTTAATTAAAGAAATAAAACTCAATGTACAGGTAAATAAGCAGTAAAACTGCTCCATTCCGACATCATGTCCTTGATCATTCACTTTCCAATTTTCTACTGTCTTGCTACCACAAACAGAACTTGTGCTTGTGAAGTGGTATTTCATTTCTCATTGAAATCTACAGTGTCATGGGCCTTAAACTCATTCATTCATTCTGTGAGTACAGAAAGTACGCCATGTGGGTGTGTATACAGTATGCATATGTGCATTTGTAGGCGTCACTGAAAAGTTATTAAAGTGATTCTTTATTTAATGTGCTGTGATTCTTATTCTGTGATTAATTTCCATACAGGTATCATGCTAATCTGCCTTCCGTTTGTGTTTTAGAGCAATGGTAAACAATTCAGTTTGTAATATGTTTTAGCAGTGAACTGTTCTTAGTATCTGACCTCTTCCTATAATAATGGCCTGTCCCAGGAGCAGATGTAAATTTGCACATGACTGTACAGTGATGATTTACTTCTGAGAAATGCTGTATACATTTGTACCAAAACCCAATAGCGATATTCTATCTTTCTGATCCACAAAAGGATGGAAATAAAGAACTTGAAATGACAATATTAAAATGATAAGGAGTTTATGAAAAAAATGGAGTTAATTAGAATAAATAAGGGACTTAAGTACTGGCTAACTAGAAACAATTCAAAAGTTGTGCTCTGTTGATCAAAAGTTTGGTTTATAGAATAGTATAAGAAAAGCATAAACAAATTTGTTGTGGGAACTGTAGCTGGGAGATATTTTTGAATAACATAATAATGAAAGAAAAATATGAAACTATTACATGTGTTTAGCATGGATTTCTGCCCCCAGCATGTAGCTTATAAGGGATCAGGCCCCCTCAAGTCCTAGAGCTGGGGATCACCTACAGTAATGAAATGGATTTAACATTCTTACAGCCCACTCAGAATTCCAAGCAGAGATACAAGTTTTACATCTGAAACAGTTGTCCTCCATTGCTTTCTGTTCACGTGTACTTCTGTCCAGTCTCCCCCCCCCTCCAAACATACTTGAGTCCATCTAAGCTAGGATTAAGCTTTGTCTCAGCTACACTTGTTTTCTCAAACTCTGCCCCTTTTCTGAAAATATCCCTCTACTGAAACTCTTATTCTCCTTCTCACTGAGATTTCTTTCTTCTGTTAAGTAGATTTCAGCAAGTCAGATTTCATAACATCTGTTAAGTTAATTTCATTCAATGGAAGACAGTAACTATAAACTATTTTGCATAATGCAAAATAATAACATTCTGTTACAGAATGTAGTACACAAAATAGGGTTTCAATAATTTTTTTTTAATCCCATCCCATTCTTCACTGAATTATAAAAAGTTTTGCTTATCTTCTTTACATCAATAACCAAAACTATTGATAAGTATCTTGTTCCTTGTGCTCAATTTCATGAACTCACAGACAGCCACTGTGTTGCATTAGGCAGCTTTTATTTTGGATACATACTCTACAGCACAAGGCTTTTTTAGTATTGGGCTCTCAAATAATCCATTAATGACCAAGGACTTGGAATGAGGGCGGTCAATATCTACTCAACCCACTTCAAACACTGGCCATGTTCTCTGCTGAATAGTTCATTCACATTTACTGTACGTGTAAAATAAGGCTAGTTCACAGTAAGTTACCATGTAGTGTATTCATATTTGAAGCAACAGAATATTATAGTCTATCTAATTTTCATTGCTATGTGATGCTGAGGTCATGTGAGAGTCTGTGTATGAGTTTCATATCTGAAACTAAAGCAAAAATGTAATAGTCTTCACAGCATTATGTGAAGTTGAAGACATAATGTGAGTTTATCTATTTCTTCACAAATGAATCTAATAACATGCTGTGACTGCCTTGCTATATAAGAGAGAGAATCAAAAGGTGAAAGCAACATACCCTTTACTCCCAGTAACCACAACCAAATGAATGCAACAACTTTATCACTGCTCTACATAATCCCCCTGTGTTTCTTATACTGTTCCACTAGCTTGTTAATTCTTTGGGAGAAGAAGCCTTTTCAGTGCTGCCAAATCCAAGTCCGCACTGCTTCCTCACTATCTAACACAAACTCTATGCTACCCCAAGTCATCGTGGTCTATAGCAGGTGCAGATCCATAGCTGACATACAAGTGTACAGCAACAGCGGACAAAGTAATCCATAAGTCTTTTCTCATCAAGACTTGTGCTCTGTTGATGTAGGCTTGTGTGAGCTAACCAGACTGAGCTTCAACAGTTATGCTTGTTCTTCCTGTTTGAAACCATTCTACCCATTTATAACCAATTTGTTGAGAGTCATGCTGTTTCCATGCGCATGCTACAGTGAATTTCAGCAGGTTTCACTCCCTCCGCCCAAAGAAATCTCACTAGGTGCATTATTCAACGATGGCATAGTCCTGGTGCGGAGTGTCCATGTTCATTTAAACTTGACTTCAACTAGACCAAAGGCAGAGCACTGCAATGTGTGTGTGTTTCCATTACCCAACAGCTGCTGTGAATGTGTTGCACTGTGGTCATCACATAATTTTTTTTAAATGCCTGTACTTTCTGATACTCCCTCATAATATTCTCACACAAAACCCGAGGAACTGCTTACTGCAAATAACCAAACAACAAAAAGTAACAAAACCGTTAAAAAAAAAAAGTTTGTGCCCCATTAAGGAGAAGCAAATTAATATGCATCAAAACAAGTACAAACAAAAAAATTAACTTTTACAAAGATATTGCTCATAAAATAAACAGAAGTATTACAGCATAACAGTTTCACAAAAATATATTTGGAAAATTTCCCTATCACAATTCAGCTGTAATCTGCATCATTTGTGATGATTTATATGCCCATTTGTACTGGATATGGGACTGGATCAGAAAGCATCCAATATGTCATTAGAGGGCATTTTGGTATCTGTAAAGGCTGAGAGAGAATATACTGCATCATCCAGTGAAAGGTCAGATGGCCACATTTATATGAATGACATTTTATTTCATAAATGAAGACTGTCTGCAAGCAGGAGCTCCAGGATCAGATTATATTTTTCTGCCAAATTCTGTGACATTTTCATTCATGCTTCTTATGCTATTATCTACACATACACATGAGATGACACTGTTTGAGGCTTTCCACATAAGTCTGTGTAGTTATGAGTGTTCTGTCTCTAGTACAGTTTAGAACATCTTCTGATCACAATTGATTAAACAAACTTGCAACTAAGTGAACAATGATGAAAGTAACAGCAAGGACTTTCTGTAGTGTGACCACCTGATAGTTGGCAGAAGGTCTCCATATAAATGTGAACTTGAGTTCTTTATAGCTAATGATACGGTGAAGATATCATACTGATGGCACTAAGCTGGGTATGACCAAGTTACACAGACTTCCTGCAATTACCAGAGAGGTAATGTGGCTTCTTGACAAACTCCAGGACTATGAGAAAGATGTCAGTCATTGCCTAAAGCCAGACTGAAATGCCAGTGATTGTGCTAGGATTTTTTAAAACCAGTACAGTTGTATCTGACATTCACCTTGCATGAAGTATTTTCAGAAATACCTTTTTTTTTTTTATTTTCAATATGACATTCTGTACTTTTTTTTTTCCTTTTTTTTTTTAAAATTTATAACTAAAAAACTCTTTACAAACATCAGTGGAAAGTAAATGTTCATGTGAAATTTGTATTACCTTATTTGTGGTGAGAATTAATCTTTACATAATGCTCACATGCTGAACCAGTCTAAACTGGCTGATTCTCCTGCATGCAAACTAAGCATCATCAATGAACTGGCCCAGTTATCTTCCAACTGATTTCACTTATTACTTTTTTACTAGGTTTTGATAATATAAACCAGTTACAGTAACCTACAACTTTCAAAAGTTTCAATTTGACTATTTTTTAATCAGTAATTTACCAATAATTGCTGGTTAACACAATCACTGAATACTGAATTGAAAGATAAGATTTGTCCTTGGCTCTGAAACTACACCATCCTTCTAATGATCTAACACAATCATCTCTACTCCTGTTGTGACCTCTTAACACTGTCACTTACTGTCAAATGACATGTTCATGGCATCTGAGAGAATGTAAACAAAACCAGCCAGAGGGGACCAAAAAATCTGTTCAGAAGTTTTGTAATTGAACTGTTTGCTGGCTCTGAGAGCTTTCTGTATGTAAACTATTCTGGAATGATGATGAGCACAGAAAACAAAACACAAACAGTCTGTGCTGTTCTGATATTGAAATAATGTTGTAGCTATAAGGCTATTATACAGGATAAAAAGAAAACAAAAGCAGTCCAAGATATATCAGTGTAACAGTGACAAAATCTAATTTGTTCTACACTGTTAACTCTTTCACTACTAAATAAAGATCACAAAAAACCCCATAGAATACACATATATGTTTTCAGCCAAGACATAATGAAAGATCTATAATTTGCTTATACAGCATTATAAATTTTGAATTTTAATACATTGTGCATGTGTAAGATATTTTGTGCCAATAGCAACCATACAGCATCCATACATTTTGAAAAAAAAATCACTTTGTGAATGTTTCATGAATTAAATTCTTTACTACACTGATGCATGTCTCATATCATTTACTTAACTATTCTCCCTTACCATTTCTGTATTTAATTTTAAACAGTTTTGAAGACAAAAAAATGGATTATAAATATATCCACAATAGTATCTTTCCTTTGATTGATGAGAAGACTGTCCAAAATGTGTTTCATAGTTTCTTCTTCTTCTTTCTATGGTTAAATTCCATGAAAAGACCAGCGACTCTTTTTAAAAATAATATAAGAAGAAATACACATAAATTTAATGAAAATGAAATGGATTTTTATCAGATTTAAAATACTGTCACTAATAAAGATATTAAAAGATAGCAAACCATGGTAAAGATAATAAAATTATTGAGAATATTTATTGGAATCAAAGAACAGCAATAAGAGTGGACAATGATATAGGTGAGTATCAGGATATATGTGGGACAAGGAAGTGTACTGCCACCTGATCTATTTTCACTATACAGTGAAAACATCATTAGAAGTATTACAAATTCAAAAGGAATTGAAACAGGAGGCATAATATCAGTAACCTGAGATATGTTGACAACACTGCTCTAACAGCAAAAAGTGAAAGCAGCCCGTAGAACCTTGCGAACAAGATTTTTAAAGAGAGCAATAAAAGAGGTTTAGAGCTAAACAACAAGACAGAAACAGCAGTAGTATCAAAAAGAATAAACATACCAAAGTGCAACATCCTTTCAAACAGGAAGACATGGATACAAGTAAATAAATTAAATTACTTTGGAGCAACAATAACAGCTGATGGCATGTGCACAAATGAAATCAGATCATGAATAGGTAAGGCAAAAGCAGCTTTTTATGACATGAAGTAGATACTAACAAATAAGATGTGAGGAAAAGAGTAATACACTGCTATAGAGAGTCAATATTGCTACATGGCTGTGAAACTTGGACAGAAAACCAAAAACAAAAAAAAAATGACAAAGAAACCAGAAGCAACAGAGATAAGGTTTTGGAGAAAGATGCAACAAATACCCTGGACACACAGAGAAACAGAAGTTTCAGAACAATGAAAACTGGCTAAAATGATAAGAAAAAGACAGTCAAAATTTCTTGGATATGTCATGAGAAGACATAAGTTTGAGAACCTAGTAATGACTGGAAAATTCAATGGAAAAAAAGGAGGCGAGAAAGACCAAGACAAAAAATATCTCAGTGGACTGAGCAAGTGGCATGGACATGAAAAGCATCTGAACTGATCAGAAACCAAGGACTGCACAAGATGGAGAAGTGTAATCACCAACACTATCTGGCATGGCACATGAAAATAATAATAATAATAATTTCTACTGCTTTTATCCTTAGATATTTCCCACAAGCAATTCCTAGACTTTCACTGGCACACTAAGTACTTTGTCATTCTCAAGTAAACTAGATCCAATGATAACCAATACAGATCCTAGTCTGGGCAAAAACAGGCAGACAGACAGCACAGCCTCACCTGATCAGTTACTAGCAGACCACACCATCAATGCTTTCCCTAGAACTGATCACCACAGACTATTGTGCTATCTACAGTTTCTTCAGCTATAACATGCTAATGAATGTCTCTGAGAAGCTAGAATACACTACTAGACCAAATTCTTAGAAACTATCCATCTCATGATACCAGTCCTGACTAGAAGAATGAAAAAAAGAAAATCTATGGAGCTGTTGGTTGGACTAGGAGAATCCTGCCAGCTTTATCTGTAGACATTAAGACTGTACATCTACCAGAAGCTGAATGCAGATGAACAAAATCTAATCATCATTTCTTTCCATGGATTCACTATCTTAGACACATCCAAACTCATGAAAAATGAAAAAGCATTAGCAACTAAGTACCTCACAAAACAATAAGTGACAGCATCTAGGCTTAAAGCTATGCCTACAGTGCTACAAAAACTTGGGAAACTATGTCTGCAACATATATATCTTTACTATAGCAATGTAAACTAATCTTCATCAACAATAACTCATTTAATGATATTTAAAGGGGAAAAAAAGGACCTGCTTTCTTGTGAATCACTCTAGATCTGAACAGAATCAAAACAAAAAAAACACAAATATATATATAAAAGATTTGAAACATTTTTGAAAGAGCTCATACAACAATGTCTAAGAAGATAATGGTAAGTTATAAATTCTCAGATGATGGATGTCACATAACCACAAAAGTTGTGTAGTACATTGAAATAACAGAGTATATGTTGGCCATGGCCCCTCTTCCACTTGAAAGAAAAAAAAGCATCATCCGAGCAACGGCTTTACTGCTATAATGAATCTCACAATAAAGCTATAAGTACATTGAGAAGTTCATCAGGAACATGTTCTTATCCCCTTGGAATTCTGTTCTTTGTAGGTGACGACGTGGTGAAGATGATGCTGAAGCTCAGGTACAGTGCAGGATGGAGAATGCCTACTTAAAGGTCCTGACTGGACAAAAGAAATGAGCTTCTCACAAGACTCCTCTATCAGGAAGCCGTGGTAAGCCATAACCCATTAACCTGACTGTAGTAGTACTTTAGCCTGTTACTAGGATCTCCGATAAGGCATGGGATAGGGTTTTGGCCAGATCTGGTTCACCAGGCCCAATAACCCTCAAATGAACAAAATCCTGATCACTCTCTTCAGCATGAACAAATTACGTGGAACAAAAATGTTCTGTGGCTGAAAGGAAGAAACAGATACAAGCCAAGAAGATAATTGTATACATCTGTGCTATATATAAATATATAAACGAGTCAGATCCTTTATGAGAACACCAGCTTCCACAAACAACACTAAAAGATAAGCTTCTTCATTTGAAAACAGTTCATGCTTTGATATAAACTTCAGGAGGTGCTATGTCATCTGGGCAGATGGGAGGACAGCTTCTTCTTCTGTTGCATTAGCTCCAGCACTTTCTGTAGACCCATAACCCGCCTGCCAAGCTGCTCCATTCTGCTCCAGGTCTGCTGAGAGATCCTGGCTCAGAACACTAGCTATGAATGGCTGCAAAAAAATAAAAAAATAACTACAGCATATATTTATCAAGGTAACAAGAAATAGTACCTACTTAAACAGAGAATATATGCTTGCAAGGCAGGCCACACTTGGAGGCCATGTCAGACACAAACTCATAACACATTCTCTGATATATATGTTCTTTCACATGCCCTCTTTCGAGTACACCCCATATCTCTCTCTCTCTTCTCATGAATGCACTCATACACATGACCTAATAGAAAAGACCTTAATGCATAAGTTTAAAATATATCTAAATGAGAAAACAAAAACCGTATAAATACAAGTGTCAAAACTGTAGATACACTGAAGTGTATTTTGTTTCTACATGACACAAAAAGAGGAGCTGTACTGTATACAAAAACAAACTATGAATGTCTCTTTAGAAATTATTTAAAAGTTTTGATGATGCGACTATCAGGGACTCAAACCAAGAAAATGACATGAATAGCTGTAACCAAATAACATGTGATTAACAGACCTACAAGATTTATCAGAGTAAAGTCAAATGGATGAAGACAGACAACATAGATTGAAGCAACGTGAATGATACAAAAAAAAAACTGCAAAATATTAAAATGTTATCATATATCATTCCATGATACACTCTGAACAGTTTTAACTCTTCCTGTGCTGGAGGACGAAAAGCGGACGTATGGTTGCGAATGGGACTAAAAACGCGGGTCTTGGTCTGTAAGGGGGTCTAGTTGTAAAATGGAACGGAAAACAGTATTTCCATGTACTTCCGTATACTTAATATGTTTCAAAGTATAGCTAAATGAATGGCAATTTCATAAATGCAGAGTTTTTTAGGAAAAAAAGAAGTAATGTGATGTTTTTAGACACTGATTGTGGCCAGCTCACCATCGGCTAGGTCTAGATCTGCATTACTTACCATCTGAGATGTGTAGATCCACTTGTTGATCTCATATTCTGATTCTATGTTGCATTCTCGCTAAATTAATGTCTGAAATAACTCCTAACTACTTCTCCAGTCGTCTAAATATGTCTAGATCTACTTGGGATACATTCAAGAGCAGTGGGGTGGTCACAGGCCATGTCCATACCCCTATCTACATCATCAAAAATTGAAAAATTTCGGTCTTTCTCTTCCTTTTTCTCGCTCAGCATCACTTGTAACTAGGCACTCTTTCGCCATTTTGAAAAGTGTCACCGGAATCGCGGACGAAATATGTACAATCTAAATGTTACACCGGTTGTTTTATTGAAACAAACAACTGTCACTATAATGACCATACGGAAGCATCGGGATACCGGAAATGTCAATATAATGACCAATAGCATGGAAAAAGTTAAGTATTTCAAATCTCCCCCACTGAAGAGCATGTATTCTATAGTACCAGCATGAGTCTATGATGAATGGAAGCAGTGCTGTAACTCCTGGCCTTCCAGTCAGAGAAGCTGTGTTGGTACTGATTCAGCCATACCTGCTACCAGCTTAGAGAATATCTCTGAGGAGCTGAAGTTTCAACACTGATGTCAGAGCAAAGACTCCCCCCCCCCCCCCCCTTTTGGAGTGCTGAAAAAGGTTGTGTCATAACAGGCAGATGGGAAGTGGAGTTCAACAAAAGGGCTGTGTGTACCATATTTTTGTGTATGACATAATACAAGAGAAAAGCTGTGACAACCTGCTACCATCATAATCTGTTGTCACTGTTATCATCTTCTGGGCATATGAGCAAATCATCTGTTTCTACAGCATGCACAACAAAAACAAGAAGTATACTTAACTGTAATCAGAGACTGGCATTCCTGCACCTGGGCTCTGCCTTCTGCTCCATCACCCACTAAAGTGTGCACCTGCTGATGCAGCCAGTCACACACTGGTTGAGGTTAATGCACTAAACCACTTCTTTTGGAAAAACATCCACTTCTCCTCCTCTCCCCCCCAAACTGATCATCCTCCTGATGTGATTGTCGTCACTGCACAAATGCTGCTTTTGTTTTTCTATCCCGTGGAGGTTTATATGCCTGTCTATGTTTAGTGGCTGTTCTTTCAAATGAGATGTATGTTTCAAACTAATGGACTTTTTATATACACATAAACTATGTATTTTCTTGCTTTATATGATCAATCTTCACGTGCGGGGAAACTAAAAACAAAGATGGCACTTTATTTGACTGGTTGCTCATCTCCTTGTACAGAAAAACTGAGTTTTTGGCAAATGGCACCATGGTAAAGACCTTATAGCATAACAAAAATAATACTGGCCTTTTCTGTCTTACACAACAGTTCTGATGCAGGCAGATGCTAGTGGCAGTCAAACATGATGGCACAATAAAAAAAAATCACCAACTGAGCTGAAGGATTTGCCCGTCTTGAAACACAACCCCCAGTTCAGGTAAGGAATAAGTCACAACTGCCTTAGCCTCTACTTACCTTTGATATGGTAGAATCAGGAGTCACAGGTGAGTCCTCACTAGTTCCCACATCAGGCTCCTCTTCACCAATGTTCTGTGGGAAAACAAAATAAGAGAAATATCATATGTTATGAGCAAAGGTGGATAAAGGTTATGTAATGGAGGCCATGGAATGTGGTTCATAAGAAGGATGTTGAAGGTACCATGGACAGCTAAGAAAACTGATGACGAAGTCTTAAGAGAGGATGGAGTTAAAAGGCAAATTACAGCAAAGATCAGAGGCAGACAAGCAAGATTTGTAGGACATTCTCTGAGAAGAGGAAAACTAGAACACACTGGGGCAACTGGAAAAATTGAAGGAAGAAGAGACAAAGGAAGACAGAGAGAGAAGTTACTGGATGGGGTGTCAGTGTGTCTAGGAAGAAAGTCACTAGTGGATCTCATAATCAGGTCTAAAGATAGGGAATTATGAAGAGAAATGATCGCCTACGCCACGCGGCATGGCACTTGATTGATTGAATGTATTATATGCTTTGAACCATCTTTATAATACAGTACCAGTTTAACCACAAGCTTCTTGAGAATGAGACTGATACTTTTAAAGTGATCAAAGTAACATAATAATACGGTCTTTAAATAGCTTATTCAGCAACTCTGCATCAAATCATCCCATAGTTTGTCAACAAACAAATTTCACTAAGTTAATCACAGGTAGAGTTACAGATTTAACAACCTCTAAATGCTCAGCTATGCAGATCAGCAAACAACAGTAAATGCAAATGGTTAGAAAGAAGAAAAAAAAAAAAAAAAGGCAACACAGATGTTAAATTATGAAACAAAAACCGTCAATTTAAAAGGCCGGTCTTCATAATGCTGGTTCTAACTTTCCCTGTATATAACTTACCCTGTATCTTGGAGTCATTATGTGTTTAAACCACACAAATTGATATAACTTACCCTGTATCTTGGAGTCCTTATGTGTTTAAACCATCCAAAGCTGATATAACTTACCCTGTATCTTGGAGTCATTATGTGTTTAAACCACACAAATTGATATAACTTACCCTGTATCTTGGAATCCTTATGTGTTTAAACCATCCAAAGCTGATATAACTTACCCTGTATCTTGGAATCCTTATGTGTTTAAACCATCCAAAGCTGATATAACTTACCCTGTATCTTGGAATCCTTATGTGTTTAAACCATCCAAAGCTGATATAACTTACCCTGTATCTTGGAATCCTTATGTGTTTAAACCATCCAAAGCTGATATAACTTACCCTGTATCTTGGAATCCTTATGTGTTTAAACCATCCAAAGCTGATATAACTTACCCTGTATCTTGGAGTCATTATGTGTTTAAACCACACAAATTGATATAACTTACCCTGTATCTTGGAATCCTTATGTGTTTAAACCATCCAAAGCTGATATAACTTACCCTGTATCTTGGAATCCTTATGTGTTTAAACCATCCAAAGCTGATATAACTTACCCTGTATCTTGGAGTCATTATGTGTTTAAACCACACAAATTGATATAACTTACCCTGTATCTTGGAGTCCTTATGTGTTTAAACCATCCAAAGCTGATATAACTTACCCTGAATCTTGGAGTCCTTATGTGTTTAAACCATCCAAAGCTGATATAACTTATCCTGTATCTTGGAGTCCTTATGTGTTTAAACCATCCAAAGCTGATATAACTTACCCTGTATCTTGGAATCCTTATGTGTTTAAACCATCCAAAGCTGATATAACTTACCCTGTATCTTGGAATCCTTATGTGTTTAAACCATCCAAAGCTGATATAACTTACCCTGTATCTTGGAGTCATTATGTGTTTAAACCACACAAATTGATATAACTTACCCTGTATCTTGGAGTCCTTATGTGTTTAAACCACCTAAAGCTGATATAACTTACCCTGTATCTTGGAGTCCTTATGTGTTTAAACCATCCAAAGCTGATATAACTTACCCTGTATCTTGGAGTCATTATGTGTTTAAACCATCCAAAGCTGATATAACTTGACCTTTTTTTGGAGTTCTTATGTGTTTAAACCATCCAAAGCTGATATAATTTACCCTGTATCTTGAAGTCCTTATGTGTTTAAACCATCCAAAGCTGATATAACTTACCCTGTATCTTGGAGTCCTTATGTGTTTAAACCATCCAAAGCTGATATAACTTACCCTGAATCTTGGAGTCCTTATGTGTTTAAACCATCCAAAGCTGATATAACTTACCCTGTATCTTGGAGTTCTTATGTGTTTAAACCATCCAAAGCTGATATAACTTACCCTGTATCTTGGAGTTCTTATGTGTTTAAACCATCCAAAGCTGATACGCCCAACAAAGATTAGCAGTGTGATGAACAAGGCAACACATGAAAATATGAACACTGGATCAAAGCCCTCTGTAAATGAGCAAAATAAAACAAGCATTATATTACTTATACAAAAATGTAAGCAGAACTTTTAGACACAAATATTATACTTGTATTTGTTTCTACAGTTATAAGCAGTAATGTATGTAACTGTCTATAGTTATCAAGTGTGTCAGTAAGTGTCTGGCACTCCATATTTTTCACAATTATGTAGTCTTCCTACTCAAGATTAACAGAAGTTTACTCTAGTGGAATTAACTTTTTGGTGAAAAAACTTTAAATCATCAGCTCCAAACCTGGAGTCCATGGAGAAAGTCTAGATTTTAAAATTATTTTTCTTTTGGTATCTATCACAAAGAGTTCAAGCCCCTTAAGTTCTCTCAAAAGAAATATTCAGAAGGTTTTCAGTGGCAGTGGCAAACTATCAATGGCTTCAGGAACTCATGATTCCCTCCCCCCATTAAAAAAAAAAAAGAAAGAAAAGAAAAAAAAAAGTAGGAACCTCTATATGAAGCTATTTTTTCTGCAGGAAAATCTATGGAAATGGAAACTTACCACAGAGGAAGCATGTTAAGATTTTGCCTCTGTAAGTATGATAGTCCGCACGTTACTAGAGATCAATGACCATAAACTGGTGCTGTAAGGATAAGTGATATGTTTGCAAACCAATTAAAAAAAACAAAACATGTGCTCCAATGAAGAGACTGAAGATTTTTTTCTTATTCTCTGTGTCCTCTTGTGCTGCTTTTGTTTTCCTCATGGAACATCGGTGTACCTATTTCCTGAAGCTGGCTTTGAGAAAATTTCTTCTCCAGTGGGGAATCAAACCCAAGAATTTCTGGTTAACCAGTGAGTGCACTAACCACTAAATATATGGATTAAAGAAAAATGTTGAAGACAAAAAAAAATAAATTTAAAAAAAAATTTGAAACAAACATTATAAAGACTTTCTGATACAAAAGTAAGATTAAAAAGAACATTGTGTTAAGAACCTGATCTCAGTCCTGTAAAGAACACCACATTGAACTGCAGGAGTATAACGGCCCACAAGACAAAAGTGACTGCTGATCCGTGTATGTGCCTGTCAATACGTGAGGGGTTGTACGAGAAGAAGATATTGTAGCGATCTGTGACATGTTTGAAAATTAAATACACCAGCCCTGAAATCAGAAAAATTTTGAATGAGATGAAAGTTTTTCTTGTGTATCTTAAAAATTATCACATTAAATGACACACAAAAAGTTTATGACTTTAAAATTCTAGATGCAGCTTTAAGCATGCCATAAGTAACTCGCCTTTTTTTTTGTCCGTTTTTTTTTTCTATGTGATATATAACTTACATACTAATTTAAACTTTCTCTTCTTTTCCTACTTCTTCATACTGTGTATTTATGTAAAAGGCATAAATCAAAATGTGAAAAATGCATACATCATTAATGAACAAAGCTGTTTCTACCTTATTTTAAAATCTTTTTTTCTGGTGTGACCAGAGGACAAGGAATGCTGTAACTGATCATTGTTATCACAGATCTGATGCAGTTGGTTCTGGGCATGTTTATTTCTTATATACTTATACCTGAACACTGTGAACAACCTGAAGGAAGTAAATTTTCTCACATCTCATTCATTCATCATTATTTTATGTCTTATAAAGAAGAAAAGACCTTTATGTCTTGTACCATCACTGTTATGGCTTATACCATCACCTTTATGTCTTATACTATCACCTTTATGTCTTATACTATCACCTTTATTATTATCTTTATGTCTCATTTTATCACCTTTATGTCTTATACTGTCACCTTCATTATTACCTTTGTCTTATACTATCACCTTTATGTCTTATACTATCACCTTCATTATTACCCTTGTGTCTCATACTATCATCAAAATGAAGTAATTTGTATGTCACTCACCAAATGGTGTGACCAGAGGACAAGGAATGCTGTAACTGACAATTATGGCTGTCATACACAGCATCCAGGCGTACTGAGTTCCATAAGGGAAGTCCCAGAGAACAGACTGTGGAAAGATTTCTTCAGCTACTCCATCTTATTTTTTTATATAAAGTATTCAATTATAGAAATGCCATTTAATATTAGTAATGGGAATCATTATGTTTACTGAAATGATGCTCCTACATAAGCCTCTTTTGATCCTATTACTGTGGCATAAAACTATCTAGATGCAAGTTAAACACTGATTTTCCAGAAACTGATGGCCTGCTAACTTCTTGTAATCTAGACAAAATTATGACCTGTTGCTTACTAGATGACCACCATATGATGCTGTAACATACAGTGCCACCTATTATGAGACTAGCTTGGATGTAAATGTATCATTTTTAATTACTTACATTACATTTGTTGGTAGTAGTTTCAATATCTTATACTTATTTTTAAAAACATATTTTACATAAATTCTATCATAGTCACATGAATTAATATATTAATAAGCTGTTGTGTAAGATTCTACACTCTATTTTTTTTTTCACTATGGTGTGTGATCTCTTTTATGTGACAAAATAATGATTCAGCAAAGGCCATAAATTGAGAGTAGCACAAAATAAGTTTCCAACTTGCATTTAGTAACTCAGATTCAGTCGCTATCTACATCTGTGTAAACAATTCTGTGGACCAAGGGAAATAAATGGAAAATTATTGCACATACACTTTGTCAAGTGCTCCCTTCTTATTTAATTTCATTTCTCTTCAGGTGATTACATTTAATTTTTAAAATTTGTTTCAAATTTTATTTATGAACTGTGTGAAGCACTTGATGCAGTGGGATTGCGTGAACAGCAATCAAAAAGTTCACATCAAGTACTATAGGAAAGGACTTCAGTCCTACAAGGCTTAAATATAAATGTGCTCATATTTGCCTATATCCTCTAATAGCTCCCCTCTAGTTCAGGAAGTTCTGCTATAAAAACTCCAATCATAATAACAACACTAGTATACACTACTTCAGAGTAATTATTCACCTTCCTGACAGCTGCCCTCTCAGCTTGGGATCTTGCTAACACGAGCTTCAATCCATACACAAACAGTTCAGAAAACCTAAGCAGCTCCAAGGCCGTACCAATAAAAGCAGAAGTGATGATGTAGTTCACAAAGAAAGAGCCATTGCTGGGCAAAAAAATGCATCTGGGGATTGGACACAAATGAATGGGAGACATAAGGAAAACCCCATAGAACTCAACACTTGTTTCTTTCTTTCTCTTTCCTAGACTGATTTTTTATATGGCTCACAAAATTTATAGATCATTAGTTTTATTGATGAGGGTGGTAGTCATGTGACATAAAGAAAATTTATATGTGCTCAGAATTCATTCTTGTCCCTCTTATGGCTAGAAGAAAAAAAAAGTCCCTGTAAAAACTGCAAGAAATGCGTAAACTTAATTACAATTTTTTTTTTTTTACTCTCATCTGATTTGTCATGTCAGTGAGGTATTACAGATGTGGCACTGTTGGCCATATTCTCCTTCACCTACTGCCACGCTGGGCAATGAGAGATACGGTCTGTATCATGCCTGGCCACTTTTCCTTCTCTAGCTCCAGGAGCAAGCTGGTATTTCTACACCTAGGATTGAGCCACCAACTTTTTGCCACAAGAGATCAGTGCAGTAAACACTTCACTACTCAAACATCTGCTCTTTCACACAACTTATAAATACTGCAACTATTGATCTCTATCCTAAAAAAAAAAAAAATGATGTGTGGGGCTTTCAAATGTTTCATGGGCGACTGTAAAAGTACTCCCAGAAACAAATGTTCAAATTATGTTTCAAATGAAGGATTGATATGAAATTCCACTTACTCCCATCTAAGATTGTGCTCCTTGTCTGTAACAATCCATTCAAACAAACCTTGAGCACTGAAATGAGCAAGCATAACAAAATTACTGCATTAGGTAAAACTTTATGGTAGACATTACATAAGCCAATAAAACTCATTCAACCATTCTTTTATTAATATAGTCATAATAGACTTATTGCCCTTCCTTTTCAATACCAAGAGATCTTTTAGTCTTTCTCTCTTTATTTCCCCTTCAGTTTGCCCAATGACTTATCGGTTCTATACCTCCTGTCTTTTCAAGACATGTCTGAAGAATCTTGATTGTCTTCTCCTTGTTGTTTGGTTTTCAATGTTCCACAACCTCTTTGAACTTATCCATGACTGTCTAGTTCATGAAGAGTAGATAAACCTTGAAACTACTTCTATTTTAAAACGGCACATATAATTTGCATGTTTATGGGAACTTAAGCCTCATTCCATGTCTCCATCTTCGAAACACATGTTTACCTCAAGTAATACAAACAACTGAAAACATGTTACAGATGTAACTTCACGCACTTTCTTACACACAACCCCAGAAATTATTTCCCACACAAAACTGCTTTAGTACCTTCAACTTGCACGACAGCTGTCTAAACAGCATAAACAGCCTGAAAAGAGAGCTGAATGAAAACAAAGAGCATGTACCTGGTCAAGCCCAGTGATGGCAGAATGAGAACCATGAGAAGAAGGAAGATGAATGTTTTTCTCATCACTGCATGGTGCTCTGCTGTTCTGAAATGAGACCACAAAAAAAAAAAACTGTTATCAGCAACTCATCATCACCATCATCAGGTGCCGTGCCGACTGGCGTTGGCTATTATGCTTCTCCAGAGTACCCGATCCTTCATGCAGGCCATCAGTTCAGTTGGTGATCTCCTCTCACACCATCCCGTCAGACTGTCCAGTATCATTTCTCTTGGTCTTCCTCTTGATCTTCTTCCTTCTATTTTTTCTGTTGTTATAATATTTTCAATGCCCCCTCTTCTCATTGCATGTCCTATGAAAGTACATTGTCTCTCTCTTATCTTTCTGACAAGGTTTTTTGTCTCTCCAGCTCTTCTCATACATTCTTCATTAGTTATTTTTGCTGTCCAGGGGATTCGCAACATTCTTCTAATAAACCACATTTCTGCTGCTTCCAATGATTTTTGTGCAGACTTGCCTATTGTCCATGATTCACTTCCATATAACAAGATAGGTTCAATATAGCATTTTAGGACTCGTTTTCTAACATTCATTGATAAAGATGTGTTAGCTAATATGTTTCTCATTCTCTGAAATGCAGTCTTTGCTTGACCTATTCTGTTCCTAATTTCTGTTCTGCATTTCCCATCTGAAGTTATTACTGCTCCAAGGTATTTGAATTTCTGCACCTGCTTTAGAATGGTTCCGTTTAATTTAATACAGCAACTGGTTGTTATTAAACAGCCATATTCTTTCATGTATTTCAATAAAGAACAATGATAAATATTTTCAATACGGAATAATAATAAGTATTTCCAATATAAAGATTAAAAAAGATAAGTATAGCCTTGTGTCATGCCCCTAAGGCATATCTGAGATATGGTGACAGTGCTCATAATTTTCTGGACTTTTCATACAAGGGGGAGATGGGGTCATTATCATGCTTTGCTACCTTTCTTTCTTCAGTTTCATGAAGAGTCAGGTCCTCATTTCCACAAAACTGATGATCTTGTGTGCCTCCAGCTTAGACAGAACCACCAACATTCACCATGACAAGCAAGTGCACTAACCATTTTGCCATCCATACAGAACAGTAAGCTTCCAACATGGAAAAATAAACAAGTATTTCCAATGGATAAAATGATCTAATGGTTGCTCACTTTGTCCAGTGTCCGATAAGCTGGTCAGACCAGTAGACAAGGTTAGGAAGCAGAGCTGACAGTATCCACAGCAAAAGTGTTGGCAGAAACTGAACTAGGTAAGCACTCTGAAAATATCCATTAAAAAATGTGCTACAGTTAACAATTTATTTAAACACAATTTACTCAGCTTGCATATCTCTTATTCTTCTAAAATTCTGCAGCATTATAAAGAAACTATACGCCCTAGTTTCAACGTACATACACTCAATATCCCACATAAACTAGGAGAGTTTAAAATTTTAAAGAACTTAGCAGTCACTGACACTATGTACCTCTGCAACAAAAAGAGGTTATACTGGTATGCTATAAATGTGATAAGTTTGCTGGCAATAAATAAATGACAACTGCACTTTAGAATATACATAAATGCTATAAACTTTCTTTCTTTTATTCCCACTTCCATGCCAACAAAGCATATAGGGGATATGGTGTTAGGCCCGTATTTTCTATGACCTTCGGCACATGAGAGTGTGATGTAGTCAGTACCATGCCTGACCATTTTACCTTCCCAGATTTCTCTGGTACCAATTTTTAGAGCCTAGGTCAA
Organism: Achatina immaculata; assembly: GCA_009760885.1. Lineage (NCBI taxonomy): Eukaryota > Metazoa > Mollusca > Gastropoda > Stylommatophora > Achatinidae > Lissachatina > Lissachatina immaculata. The sequence continues at coordinate 48,458,673 of CM019718.1, forward strand.
CCCCAGGGCCTTTTTGTTGTGTACCAGAAAAAATCCCACTGCTGGGACTGAAGTATGTACCACCAAATTAGTAAAGTGAGCGCCTAACCACTCAGCTAACCAGGCCGCAACAGCACAAAAATAAGAAAATAACACCATCTGTTGTTAAATGCAAAATTAAAATAAGCATGGTAATATATGCCAAACTGTCAGTCAAATCAAATGAATTAAATTTGTAAATAAGTAACATTTATGATAATTGCCTCCAAGTTCAAATCATCCTAAGCACTGTTCCCTATAAGCTGTATGGCGGAGCACAGAAAAAACATCATACTGTGCAAAAAATTTTTGGAGCCACACACAAAAAAAAGTTGAAACTGCTGCTTTCATTTTCCAGTTTCCAGATGTTACTCTGTGCTATAATTGTGATAAAGAAAAATACAGTGATGGGGTACATGTTTTTCCTTTACTGTTTCTTGTTAAGAAATTACTTTCGGATCGGGTATTTCATCTGTTCTTTTATTGCATAGTTTTAATACTGTAGCAGAATCATGACGAGACAAGTGGCCACACAGAGAATAGAGGGTAATTAAAATAAACAAGCAGATGAATTTTCACTGCTGAAAAGTACGGCAGCTCTATCCTGTTGTTAAATGTACAGACCTTTACAGTATATATACTGTTCAAAAAAAAAGAAACGCATAACTGATGACCCAATTTTAGCCATAACTTTGATATTCTATAGCTTTTTAAACTGAATGAATAAAATTTTCAAATTGCACACAATAATACCTAAGGGTTTAAATACTCACTTGACAGTTTCTTGCATCTGTGTGATGAGAATTTGTTAGTCCCAGGGATTCTCAAGTTAGTATGGTGTGCGGCCTCTGCTTGCAGATCAGCGACTGGCATCTCCTGGGCATAGATGCGATCAAATGTCTGATGTGCGCCTGTGGGATGGCTGCCCACTCTTCCTGGAGTGCCTGCCACAGATCACGATGATTGGCTGGAGAAAAGTTTTGGCAACAAACACGTCTTTGCAGCTCATCCCATAGGTGCTCAATCGGATTCATGTCTGGAGACAGGGATGGCCAGGGAAAGGTGACAATGTTGTTGGCAGTCAGGAACTGTGTGGTGAACCAAGCAGAATGGGTTTGGCATTGTCCTATTGAAACACAGACCTTTGCGCAGCCAAAAATGAAAGGACATGGGGTTGAAGAATTTCACTGACGTATTGTTGCACATTCAAGTCTCCTTCAATCTGCACCAATGGACTCCTTCCACTGAAACTGATCATTCCCCATACCATTACACCTCCACCACTGTGCGGTGGAGTTTTATCAATGCAATTTTGGGTAAAACATTCATTTGGCCTGTAGTAGACCTTTCTCTGCATATCATGGTGGTGCAAGAAAAAGGAAGATTCATCACTAAACCAAACACATCTCCACTGACTGTCAGTTGTTCATGGCCAATGCTGGTTGGCTCAAACAAGTCAATTTTGGCGATGGCGTCTCATTAAGACAGGACCTTGGTGAGGTCATCGTGCCACCAGTCCAGCTTCATGCAGTCTATTCCAGAAAGTTTGATCAGACACATGATGTCCTGCAACCAATGACTGGGCACTTGAGGAAGCTGTTGTAAACCTGTTTCTGAGGTGATGAACCAGAATAAAGTGATCATCAGCTGCTGTTGTCACTCTGGGTCGTCCACTGCGGTGCCGGTCTTCAGGTGACCCAGTGGCTTGGAAATGGTGCCAAAATCGACTGATGGTACTCTGCTGCACGTTTAAATGCCTGGCAACCTGACTCTGATTTTCGCCTGCTTGTAGGCGACCAACAGCAATGTTATGTAAATTTTGCGATAGACACACCATTATTGTCTGCTTGAAAATTTACTGAATTTGTTTGTGTAACCTAATCCTTTTATAGGGTTTCATTTGTGTGGGAAGTGAGTTGCGCTCACCACAAAAATCACGACTTTTCCATAAACGCAACTAGAATAGCAAAATTCATGCTAAATCATTGAAATGATATCTTGGTGACAATTTTTGGTTTGGTTTGAGATACCCAGGAAAAAGATCTTTGTCATATAAAAAAATGAAGCTTATATAAGCTATGCATTTCTTTTTTTGGACAATATATATATATTGTTATTACGCACATTTGTACACACACTATTTTTCTGCACATGAGCTGAACATTTTGCACACAGACCGCAAACCCTTAGAATGAACACTGATCCTAAGTAACATATACAACCATGCCTCTGAGTTCAAACTATCCCAAGTAACATTAACTATCACTGTAAATGTTGTGATTATAAATACCAATGATCTGATTACAAATACCAATGATCTGATTACAAATACCAATGATCTGATTACAAATACCAATGATTCAATTACAAATATCAATGATTTTTTTATAGATAGTAATGATTTGATTATAAATATCTATGATATGATTAAAAATAGCAATGATATGATAGAAATATCAATGATACGATTAGAAATACAATTTATATGATTATAGATAACGATGATATGCTTAGAAATACCAATGATATGCTTAGAAATACCAATGACATGATTAGAAATAGCAGTGATATGATTAGAAATAGCAAGGACCACATAAAACAGAGAAACATTATCATCAATGCTTTGAGCATGGCATCTTCTGGGTGAATGCCAGCTGAAACATACACAAGAATGTTACTCACATGAAGATTCTCCATAGGCTTGGTGATGTCAATGTTGAGCATGTCCAGAGTGTGCAGGAACATGATGGGTGTGGTCAGGAAAAACAACAACACAAACAGGATGCCATTGATACAGATGGCTGTTGTCCACCAGCGCCAGTCAGGAACTGACAAGTTTTCCCTGGATAATGTGACAATAACCGCTAAATTAATCTTTATTTTTCTTTGCTTCTACACACTTTGTGTGTGCATGTGATGACATCATAGAGTACTAAAAAAAAATTCAGGTGTTCAAGTAGTGAACTGGTTAGTTTACTAGTTTCTTCATGGTGAAGGTGGATGCTTCAAGTCTGACCGGGCGTAGAAATGGATGGGAAAGTAAATGATACTCCAGTGTGCTGACTGGTCAAGGAAGAGATGGACATTAACACTATATTCCCTAGGTGCTTTTATGGTATGACAGTGTTACCTTTACCTTACCTTTTTTTTTTTTTTTTTAAATAGGTCTATAACATTGCTCACACCAAAACAAGTCTGCTAGCCTGCAACAAAGACTGGCAAGGACACTCAAACATCTCAACATGTCTACAGCTCCTTGGATCAAAGAATATATGAAATCCTAATGTGCCCTTAATTCAGTGCAGTGGGAAACATGAAACTTGTATACAGTAAAGTAAAAGGTCAGAATTTTCTACATTAATCCTATCATTTCTGCTTCCTTAATATGTCCTTATAACTGAATTCAGGTAACAATATTAGGATGTCTTTACATGTCCACAGCAGTGAAATGGTCAAAAGATGAATTCAACTAAATGAACAAATTTTGTAACAAACATCAGTAATGGAATATTAACTTCTTTTTCTTGTTTTCTTTCATCCTCTGTGGTAAATATACCAGAGAACAGTGTTTTCTAGTGCCCTGTGCCCAAGACCACAGCCATGTTTTTACTTTCTGTTAGTGTTAGCATAAACCTCATGCTCTAATCAAACTGTTCATCAAAGTTGTCTCATCAAGAACATCAAGGGATGATTACCAAAAGCAGCCTTCTTTCAACTGCTCATGAAAGGCTGCAGAATCAAATATTTAAAATTTCTATTCAACATGTACTGTGTTACTGCATAAAAAATAAAATTTCCAGATATCTTTTTTTCTCTTAACACCACTCTTAACACAGATGACTCAAAAGATAAATGTTATTTTATAAAACATGTGTGAAACAGAAGGTGAACAAGTGATTAAGCAACCATTGCAAAATCAAGCTCAATTTTTGCACTGTCCACATGGACCGATAGAACAAATATGATGGAGGCATGCAGCATATATAAAGATGAAAGTAAAATTCCCGTTTCCATGCCATTAAGGGATACTGAGGATACGGTGTTAGGCCCCCATTGCAACGACCTTCAGCACATGAAAGTGGGATGTGGTCAGTATCATGCCTGGCCGCATTCACCTCCCAAATTTATCTGGTACCTATTTTTAGAGGCTGGGTATGTATGTGTATATATATGTGTATATATATATATATATATGTATATATGTATGTATGTATGATTGTATGTATGTATGTATCCTGAACTTCATAGACTTTAAAAAAGGCATTTGATAGCATACACAGATATTCATTGTGAAGAATGTTAAGACTATATGGAATATCATCTAAAATTGTCAACATCATTAAGGATCAAAGAACAATGTGAATTCGATGCAAGAAAAAAATAGATATATCATCTTCACTGGCTAGCAAAACAGGATTTGAAATTAACAAGGAAAAAACAAAAATAATGAAACTTCCCACTCATCATGAAGGAAAATTATACACAGAAGGAACAGCGGTTGAAAAAGTACACCAATTTGCATATCTTGGCAGCTACATAGACCAGGATGGTGAACCAGAAAGGAAGCTAGAATTGCAAAAGCATTATTGACCGTCAGAAATCTTGAGAACATATGCACTCAAAAGTTATAAGCACAAAACCAAGTTAAGATTATTCAATTCACATATAATTTATTTATTTAAATTTAAATCACGCTCTCATTTATGTGCACGTGAAAGCTGGAAAACAACTAAAGAAATGCACAACAAATTAGACTCTTTTGAAAACAAATGCCTCAGGAAAATGCTTGGTATAAAGTGGAACGAATTCAAGAACAATGCAGAAATAAGGCAGATGACCGGACAACAATTTGCTCATGGGTGATCAGAAAAAGGAGATGGACATAAATTGGTCATGTGAAGAGATGAAACAATAAGAGAATCCAAAAACAAGCTATCAAGTGGAACACAACAGGCCAAATAAAAATAGGTCGACCACGTGAAACTCTAAAGATTACATTGTTAAGAGGGGCCAAATTAGTAAGCATAAAATCCCTTGATGAGGTTGAAAAGCTCGCCGAAAACATGAAAACTTGGTGAGCTAACATGCGAGTCCTATGTGGCGTTTAATGGCATGGGAAGGATGTAAGATATATGTATAAAATAAATTGTAATTATAGTATATTGAGGATAAGTGTAAACAGATAGATCAAGAAAATTATGTTCATAAGATTACACTACAAAACCTTAATTTAATTCAGATAAAGATGTAAACATATAAATGAGTCACTAGGAATAAGATCAGGTTCAAAAGAAACAGTAAATGCCTCCTGCACAAAAACTGATCATCAAAATATAATGAAAACATGAAAGAACAAACCAGTAAATGTTCTCAGGAGATGGAGCAAAGTGCATCATCCAGTTCTGCACTTGAAGTTCTTGGTAAAGACTTGACATCTGTGGGTTGTGTGTACCCTTGCAGTTGGCTCGAAAATCAGTTCGAATCCTTCAAACATTACAAGATTTACAAAAAATTCACTGACGACATGTCAGAAAATGGGGATAATTCGCACTGCTTCCAATTACAAAAATGTGCCATGTTAATGAAGAAAGATGCTTATGCCTGTGCATGAATAACTTGGGTTTATGAATAAAATAAATTCAAAATAAGAACATTTAATTTTGCAATGGCCTAATAAGACTAATCTGTTTTTAAATATATATGTAAAAAAAAACTGGACTATGTATGTTCAACATTTAAAAAAAATTATATATATCAATGATTCTTGCAAAAATGATCTTCTCAGAGTCTGTATCTAAGAGGACAGAATGAATTTAAATTCCCACAATAACTTTAGCCTAAAGTACTCAGCAATGCTGTGCTTTTCCCAGGTTACGCTGTCCCTAAAGAAAACTTAACTCCTAGCAGCAGTTAAGACACACATCAAGTGAAGGAGCTGCTCATACCTCTGAGCTTGTGACTCAGACCCCAGCGTGATGAAACAAATCCCCAGAGGCGTCTGGTAAGCTGTTACTTTCTCCTCCTCACAAGCTTTCTTCAGCTCTGCTTCCTCCTCTTGATAAAAATTTATGGCATCAACCTTGAACAAATTTCACAAAACAGTCACTGAACACTTTCTTCTAACTTTTATCGCTTTCATTTACTAGAGTATCTTTCATTAAATAAAGCAATAATTTGGACCATGCATAAATAGAGAACTTTTTAAGAAAGTCTCTAAGGGGAAAAATGGAAGCTTTTGTCAGTTATAACGAGGCAAGTTGTATAATGATAGGCTGTTATGATACTTATGAAAAATAAAAAATTTCTATCTTTAAAATCATTAAAGCATATGACTAATAAGACCTTGTTTTACCAACAGCTATACATGTTTATGATTCAAGTACTTAGGAACAATTATAACAACTGATGGGAAATGTCACAATGAAATAAAAAGCAGGCGTGCTCAGTCCAAGTCAGCATTCCAGAAAATGAGACACATCTTGTGCAAACAGATCCATATCGATGGAAACAAAATTCTGAGTACTTAAATGTTACATGTAGCCAATTTTGTTTTATGGGTTTGAAGCATGGTCTATGAATAAGAGAGTACAGCGAGAAATAGAGGCCATGGAGATGTTTATAAGAGAGGATGTTGAAGGTATCATGGACAGCTAAGAAAACCAATGAAGAAGTCTTAAGAAAGGCTGGAGTTAAAAGGCAAATTATACCAAAGATCCAAGCCAGACAAGCAAGATTTATATGACATTTCCTGAGAAGAGGAAAATTGGAACACACTGTGGCAACTGGAAAAATTAAGGAAAGAAGAGACAGAGGAAGACAGATAGAGAGGTTACTGGATGGGCTGTCAATGTGGCAAGGAAGAAAGTCACCGGCGGAACTCATAATCAACGCAAAAGATAAAGAACTGTGGAGAGAAATTATCACCTATGCCACATGACTTAGACTTTAGATACATATGTTACAAAAGTGGAGGATTATTTTTAAAGAAAATAAAGTTATTAATGTGTCTAATCAAAGTCCTATTCTTTTTTTTTTTCTTCAGAATGTTGAGTAGAAACACTAGAGAAATCTAACTCTGAGTACTATAACATAATGCTTTGCTAGGACCTGTTTATATATCTTGGCTCTGAATAAACCCCGACTTTTCCAGTCATTAGGTTCACTCCCTTGTGTCAGTGGTGGAATGTGCAGATCTTTTTAATTTGTTCTAGGCCTCTGTACAGTAAGTTGGTGACAGAGGAATTTGGTAGCAGAGATTTTTCCAAAGATCTTTCAATGAAATGCAGTCCAGAAGGCAGTGTTTCGGTTTCTTCTTCTTGTCTGTTACACTGCAAGCAGTATAGTGTTTGGTCAGCAGCCACTTTGTGTAAAAGTGTTAACTGATGGTAGTGTGCCCTGTGTGCAACATGAATATTGTGTGCTGGTCTCTTTAAGCAGTTGATGCTGTCTTTGGAGCTGGGTTTTTTTTTTTTGGGGGGGGGGGGTATATTTAGGTAGCAGTTATGAACAAAACAGTTCATCAGTATGTGTGACAGAACACAAGATATGTAAGTCACATGGTAATGAAACTTACAGGTGAGTGAAATAATAAATAAAAGTCATATGGTTGTGAGGGTTACAGGTAAATGAAGCAAGAATTACATGCCATATTAGAATGAGGCTAAAAGCATGGAAAGGATTCAAACCTTAGTACAGCAACAGCAGATATCACCACAGACTATTGGCCTCATCACTGGTCGCTGTCCTGTCCTCCTGTATTCCATCTCACAGTAGACCTTGGCTTCAGCAGCCCTCTGTCTGAATGCAAAATGTTGAACAACAGAATAATGAAACTAATCAAGAGCACCTTTCACCTACTGCAACAAATATTGCAAATTTTTAAAGCATCAATAATCTTGTACTGGTTATAGCTATTTTTTGCTTCTGTTCATCATCATCCTGTGCCATATTCACAGGGAAGGCCCAGCCACAATGGGTTTGCTGCTTGCTTTGTCCCTTACCCTGACAGTGTAGCTGCTCAGGATGCTTTCTCAAAATGTCCTGATGTTGTCCTCTCACCAGTACCACTGTCCTTTCATTGCATTTCTTTTTCAGCTTTTTTCCTCACTATTATGATGTAGATAAAGGGAATCATACTGTTGGTCATATAAACAGCTTTTCATAAAAAAAAAAAAGGTAAAATAACAGCAGTCACATGGTTTTGTTTTGTACCTGTGAGTTCATAATTTTAAACTACATTCATTCATTTGCATGTCCCTTGTGGAACTTTGCCTCCCAAACAGCACTCCTGTAGGCCTCTCGGTTGTGAGCAAGATGGCCTGCTGCTGATGCATCCATTTGCAGACAGTCAACGATGTCTTGCAGTCATCTTCGTTTTGGTCTTCCTCTTTTTCTTTTTCCCATTATGTATCCTTCCAATACGGTCTTCTCTAAATTATCATGACATTTAATGTGTCCAAAATATTTAAGTTTTCTCTCTTTAATCCTCTTTACTAGCCAGCCTTCTTCAATATTAAGTTCTTGTAGTATGGATATATTTGTTCTTTTTTGTGTCCATGATATTTGGAGAACTCTTCTGTAGCATTTACAATCAAAGCCATTTATGTGTTTCTCAGCTGTTTTGTTAAGTGTCCAGGTCTCACAGGCATATGTTGCAATGGGAAACATGCATGCCCTTAAAAATCTTATTTTTGTGGTTCTGTCTGCTCCTCTCCACAGATTCTTTATTTGTTTACCTTCTGAAGAGCGATAGATGTCCTCCTTTTAATTTCCCGCATTGTATCTCCATCATTAGTTAGTAGTGATCCAAGATATTCAAAACTCTCCACTTCTTCCAGTTTTTCCTCATTGAAACATATTTCAGCTGCCTTGTTTGTTTTGTCAGTTGTCATCAATTTAGTTTTCTTTGCATTAAGATAGAGGTTCTGCTCTTCGCTGTTCTTACGGACTGACATAATTAGTTTTTTCCATTCATTTTTGTGTTGTGGACAGTAACACTGTGTCATCAGCATATCTAATCTCTGGTATTTCATAACCTCCAATTGTTATGGCATCGTAATATTTTTTGTCTACATCTTCTCTAACATTCCTCATTATATTTTCAGTATACAAGTTAAATAAGTAGGATGACAATATGCACCCCTGACGGACCCCTACATAACTACGTAAACACTAAAAATAAACATAGTCACATTCCTGGCAAAACATGGGTGTCATCTGACAACAAAAATGTCTGAGTAGTCTTGGGTGTTGTTTGATCAGGCCAGAGTTAATGCTGTCAGAAGTAACTTCAGCTGTCTACTTCATTGTTTGATACTATTTTTCTTCATTCCACAAACTTACAATATTCATAAATAATATGTAATTTCTGCACTATTATGCAAGTTCAAATGCATTTTCACTGTTATTAAACAAACCATTGTTTTACAGTAACTACAGACTGGAATTCTTATCTGCTGGTGACAGAGTTAAAATCCTAAAATAACCATCAACACCTCATATGAGGAGTGGGTAATAGCTGGTTTATCTATGCACCAGGGATCTACTTTATCAACTGATTACATTCTTATGCACAACATAAGCATTGGTATACAACCTAAGGTAAAATCTATGTCCCATAGCATTTGCATGGCACTGGGGTGTGAAGTGTTAGTGCTTTCACTTTTCTAGACCTTGCAACATTTTAGGAAGGGATGCCAGCACCTCACAGACTTTGTTTTCCTTGGGAAGCTGCACTTTTTTTTAAGCTGTGTTGACCCAAGTGCTGGTCAGTTTGAACAAAATTCTGTCAAAGAGTAAAACTGAACCAGGGAACTTCTGTTAGCCAGGCAAGTGCCACTAAACACTACACCACAATGGAACCCAAATGTAAGGTTAAAAAAAAATGCTAAAAACAAGCATATTCTAAATTTTTTTTTTTACCTTTAAACATTTCACAGCCGTTCTCTGTGTAAATTAATCAACATATTTGTGTACAAATGTTCAAAATCAGACTCTGGTGTCACTGCATTCAGGACAATCCTATATACATCCCACTGCATGCCACAGCATCCATCCAAGAGTGTGTTTGTTGATAGTTCCCATTAAGTGTTGATTCTTTACGATGCATTTTCTGCCACACAGTTCAGATTTCCTACCGGCACTCTTAACTCATCCCGTGGCATCGTCGCTATAGTGCTAACTTCTGGTTACTGAGTTGCGTGCCATAGTCGTTATAGTGACAATTCATTTGTTTCAATAAAAGAACTGGTGTAACATTTAGATTGTACATATTTCATCCACATTTCCGGTGACACTTTTCAAAATGGTGAAAGAGTCCTTGGATACGAGCAATGCCGAGCAAGAAAAAGGAAAAGAAACATTGAAAATTTTCAATTTTTGATGATGTATATAGGGGTATGGACATGGCCTGTGACCACCCCACTGCTCTTGAATGTATCCCAAGTAGATCTAGACATATTTAGATGACTAGAGAAGTAGTTAGGAGGTTATTTCAGACATTAATTTAGCGAGAATGCAACACAGAATCAGAATATGAGATCGACAAGTAGATCTAGACATCTCAGATGGTAAGTAGTGCAGATCTAGAGCTAGCCGATGGTGAGCTTGGCACAATCATTGTCTAAAAACATCACATTACTTCTTTTTTCATACATTTAGTTATAATTTGAAACATAATAAGTACACGGAAGTACATGGAAATATTGTTTTCCATTACATTTTACAACTATACCCCCTAACATATCAAGACCCGCGCTTTTATTCTGGCACCAACTGAACGTCTGCGTTTCTTCCTGTGACACGGGAAGAGTTAATTTGTCTCAACTCCAGCAATCGCTTCACAATTACATTGTTCTTCCATTCCCGCTCTTCATTTGACTGCAGTCTTTCCGATATGGCTTTAGCAATGTCACCCTTGTCCACTGTCAGCCTGCCATTTATTTTAGCCTGTCCAGCAAGTCTGTCTGCCACTTCAACGCCATGTACTCCCACATGCACTGGACAATAAAGCCATGCTAGGCTAATCACAGTTGATTGGCTTAACAAATGAACCTATTCTTTTCGAGGCAATTTTTTCTCAATCTTACGAAGCATACTCTGTGAATCCGTCACAGTGACACATGAACTACATCATGGGCAACTATCCATCTATTGCGACCATATGTAGACATCTAACATAATTTCGCTAGTTTATAACTTTAGTATTTCATATGTAAGTCACGGGATTCAAATTATTACGAAAAAAAATTTAATCAGACTTACCTATGTTTGTCGAGCAGCACAAGACCAGCAATATCATAGGCAAACTGGATGTCAGTTACAATAGCTTCAGGGTAGGCCTCCCTGTATATTTGTTTAGACGAGTAAGTCAGTCATCACTGCATCAAGCAAATCATATATTACAGTACTGCATTATGAAGCTTGAGTCATAGGTGCATACAAGAGAATGCTATTACTATCATAAACCAATATGCATCAATTATTACAGATCAATAATGCATCTAATCTCTTTTGGGAAAGGTCAGTTATTTAGTCCTGACTAAAAGCACCCCAGCTGTAGAAATATGACACTATTTAAGGCAAAAATACAAACAGCTTTATTAATTAATGAAAACACAGTTGTAACATTTCAGTTTACACCTCATTCATACAAAAACACATGGTGAGGAAATAGAAGAAGAAAGGCACCACACAGGTATGACTTACAGAGTCTCTCAGAGTATTCATTCATTCATTTGCATGTCCCTTGTGGAACTTTGCTTCCCAAACAGCACTCCTGTAGGCCTCTCAGTTGTGAGCAAGATGGCCTGCTGCTGATGCATCCATTTGCAGAACGTCAACGATTTCTTGCAGCCATCTTCGTTTTGGTCTTCCTCTTTTTCTTTTTCCCATTATGTATCCTTCCAATACGATCTTCTCTAAATTATCATGACGTTTAATGTGTCCAAAATATTTAAGTTTTCTCTCTTTAATCCTCTTTACTAGCCAGCCTTCTTCAATATTAAGCTCTTGTAGTATGGATATATTTGTTCTTTTTTGTGTCCACGATATTTGGAGAACTCTTCTGTAGCATTTACATTCAAAGGCATTTATGTGTTTCTCAGCTGTTTTGTTAAGTGTCCAGGTCTTACAGGCATATGTTGCGATAGGAAACATGCATGCCCTTAAAAATCTTATTTTTGTGGTTCTGTCTGCTCCTCTCCACAGATTCTTTATTTGTTTACCTTCTGAAGAGTGACAGATGTCCTCCTTTTAATTTCCTGCATTGTATCTCCATTATTAGTTAGTAGTGATCCAAGATATTCAAAACTCTCCACTTCTTCCAGTTTTTCCTCATTGATACATATTTCAGCCGCCTTGTTTATTTTGTCAGTTGTCATCAATTTAGTTTTCTTTGCATTAAGATAGAGGTTCTGCTCTTCGCTGTTCTTACGGACTGACATAATTAGTTTTTCCATTCCTTTTTTGTGTTGTGGACAGTAATACTGTGTCATCAGCATATCTAATCTCTGGTATTTCATAACCTCCAATTGTTATGGCATCGTAATATTCTTTGTCTACATCTTCTCTAACATTCCTCATTATATTTTCAGTATACAAGTTAAATAAGTAGGGTGACAATATGCACCCCTGACGGACCCCTTGTTTTACGTCAAACCAAGTTGTTGTTTCACCATTTTTTCTTACTGGTAGGTTAACAGTAATAAAAGGTTATTGAGTAAAAGATCATCAGGAAAAAAAAATGGTGAAGGGGACAAGTTTTATCTGCTAACAAGACAATGTGATACTGCCTTTATGATCTGGTATGTGTTAACACACCCCTTGTTTTATGTCAAACCATTTTTTCCATTATTTCCAAAGTTTCTGGTGTTGTACACAATCAAATGCCTTTGAGTAGTCTATAAAGGATAAATATAGATTCACATTAAACTCTTTGTATTTCTCTATTATTAATCTTAGATTGAATATATGATCTCTTGATCCTCTTCCTTGCCTGAAACCAGCTTGGACCATATTGACTTCTTCTATTTTCTTTTGAAGTCTACCCATTATGATTTTTAACAGAATTTTACTGGCATGACTAATCAGGGCAACAGTTCTGTAGTTTCTCAGAGTATACCAATAATAATTAATAATAACAACAACAAAAAAGTAAAGACAACATAGCATTTAATAGCAGTAAGTATGAGCAAATGAACATTAACAGTTATATCACTTTTCCACATAGTCCGCAGGTCAATGCACTTTCTGTATTGTTCCACTAGCTTTTTCACCACTTGGGAGAAGAAGCTTTTTAGCTGCTCCCAACTCCAAGCCGGCACCAATGCCTTCACCTCGTCAGCAAAAGTGAATCTTCGACCACACAGAGCCTCTTTAAGCAGAATGTAAGACATGAAAATCGCATGGCATCAGTTCACTGCTGCAAGGGGATGAATAAGATGCTCAAAACACAGCTCCTGCACTTCCTCCGCTGTTACACTGTCACGGCTGACCAGACTGAATTTCGTCAGTTACACTTGTTCTTCCTGCTTTAAACCTTTATACACATCCACAAACTTTTCATTGGGTCATGCTGTCTTCACTTCTATACCAAGCCCCTTACAATGAATTTCAGGTCTGACTCTCCCTGCTAAAAGAAAACTCACTATAGTGCATTGTTCAACAATGGTGCAATCCTGCACTGAAGCATCCATGTTTATTTGACCTTGGCTTCAACTAGATCAACAGCTGCACTGTGCATGTCTGAACCATCCATCAGACATCGCTAATGTATTGTACTGCATTAGCTTCTATCCGCTGTGATTACCAACAAAATTTTCAAAATGCCTTTACTTTCTGATTCTCCCTCATATTTACAAATGCATACTGCTTCAATGCAAATAACAATGATTTTGTATACTGAGTAAAAACTCTACTTTGTTTTCTTATATACCACAAAAGCAACATTTAAAAAAAAAAAAAATATATATATATATATATATATATATATAAATGAACATACTGAAAATGCTGTAGGATTGGACTGTGGAAGCATTTGTTCTTGGGAATGTTTGAAATCATCAAAGTTCTGCTGACCTGAAACCCAAATATAAAAGTTGAAATTACTGAAATGAACTGAAAAGTTAACTCTGTACTCTTGTCTCAGGCCACCATTTAACATAAATCTTCAACTTCAATCTGAAGTTGGCTAAGTGCCTTCAAGCTGTGCTAACATCTTCAAGTTGTGCTAATGCCTTCAAGCTGTGCTAACATCTTCAAATTGTGCTAATGCCTTCAAGCTGTGCTAACATCTTCAAATTGTGCTAACCCTTCAAGCTGTGCTGACATCTTCAAGTTGTGCTAACCCTTCATGCTGTGCTAACATCTTCAAGTTGTGCTAACCCTTCAAGCTGTGCTGACATCTTCAAGTTGTCCTAACTCTTCAAGTTCTGCTAATACCTTCAAGTTCTGCTAACACCTTCAAGTTCTGTTAATACCTTCAAGTTTTGCTAATGCCTTCAAGCTGTTTTAATGCCTTCATTACTCTTAAATTTCTTTACATTTTAATTTATATTAAACTATTACTGTATATTATGCTTAATTTTAGTTACTCAAAATAGTATTTTGAATCTATATAAAAGTAAGATGATGCTTAAGACAACAAATTAAAAAACTTTTTTTTAAAAAAAGCATTTTTGTGAGCTTAACATTTGTGAATTACAGGAAGAAATGAGGAGAATCATGACTCCTCTAAAATATCCCATAGAATAAAGTTGATGACAGAATGTGGTGTCATTTTATAAAGATAGGTAAATGAGGTAAGAAATGAAAATAGAGGAAAATTCAATATAAGTCAACAAAAATAACCAATATTTCAGCAATAAATCCTCCTCTGAAACAAAAAAAAAAAGAATAAATGCAGAAGGAAAAATAACTCACCTAAAATTTCAGTGTGAAACAGCAATGACACAGTACAGTCTAGTTACACCAAACTGAAACAGAAATCTTCCAAAACTTTTTTTTTCAAAACCCACACTGTACAACATCATTCACCTTTACTGCTGGATTATGTTTAAGAAGTTTGTTTTTTTAGTAAAAAAACACACACAAAAAACACAAAAACAAAAAAGAAACCTACAAGATTTTATTTCACAAGCCCTGAAGCTTTCCTATGGCTAAAGAGAGATCCACCAGCCCTCTACAACTGTACTCATTCTTTTCAAAGCTGTTACCTGTTCATCCTCTTCCACATCCAGGTTCAGACGAAAGTGGCTCAGCACAACCATGACAATGACCAGGTACAAAACTGACATGATGGCATGGACCCACAGAAGTGGATTACTGAGGAAAACATAACACTCATCACTTATCCTCTTGTCTATTTATACATGTGAACAGTGTTTAGAATCCAAATAATATGGCACAGATATGGCAATTGTGTAAATCATTCACTACTACATCTGAAAACAGAATATTTATTTGTGCTTAATAAATGATAATGTAACGTATATGCTTTGAAAATGAAGCAAAATCTGTCACTTCTCATATAAAGGCAGATCAGCCATTGGGCTTAACCTCAGGGCTCTGGAAGGGTAAGGTGTCCAGCATCAAAGAGGGGAAAAAAACACTCAACAAGTATAGATAACTGTTTCATATGACAATCGTTTATAACTATTATTGCTACCCTGGCATGTTATATTACCCAAAAGACAATGTATCATTTACATTTGGTCTGTGTAATACAAAGTCATAAAGTGATGGTAAAGATCATAAGCAGAAGGGAACAAGGCAATATATTAGGACATGGACAACACTGCATTCCTCTATCTGTTTTTGTATCAACATAAGCTGCAGCCACATGGGAAGAAATGAGAACTTATGCATTAAACTCTTACTCTTGCTTCAGGTTGCCAATAGTTGTGTATCCAAAGTCAGCAGCAGTTCCCACTGAAAGATAAAACAGATGAACTAGAAGAACCATTATCAAAACGTTCAAACATCAAAAGATCTTCCTTCCCTCTTCACATATAATGAGCTAACCTATTACTATCAATCTATCAAGATCTATAAATTGTTTTAACTTGAAAAAAAATTTAGAATTTTGCTTTCTTTGTATATATTACTGTCCACAACACAAAAAGGAATGGAAAAACTAATTATGTCAGTCCGTAAGAACAGCGAAGAGCAAAACCTCTATCTTAACGCGAATAAAACTAAATTGATGACAACTGACAAAACAAACTAGGCAGCTGAAATATGTATCAATGAGGAAAAATTGGAAGAAGTGGAAAGTTTTGAATATCTTGGATCACTGCTAACTAATAATGGAGATACAATGAGGGAAATTAAAAGGAGGACATCTATCGCTCTTCAGAAAGAAAAACAACTAAAGAATCTGTGGAGAGGAACAGACAGAACTACGAAAATAATATTTTTAAGGGCATGCATCTTTCTCATGGCAACATTTGCCTGTGAGACCTGGACACTTAACAAAACAGCTGAGAAACGCATAAATGCCTTTGAATGTAAATGCTACAGAAGAGTTCTTCAAATATCATGGACACCAAAAAAGAACAAATATATAAATACTACAAGAACTTAATATTGAAGAAGGCTGGCTAGTAAAGAGGATTAAACAAAGAAAACTTAAATATTTTGGACACATTAAACGTCATGATAATCTAGAGAAGACTGTCTTGGAAGGGTACATAATGGGAAAAAAAAGAAAGACAGGAAGACCAAGGCGAAGATGGCTGCAAGACATTGTTGATAATCTGCAAATGGATGCATCAGCAGCAGGCCATCTTGCTCACAACCGAGAGGCCTACAGGAGTACATTTAGGGAGGAGTACATTTGCAAGTTCCACAAGGGACATGCAAATGAATGAATGAATGAATGAATAAGAGAATATAGACCATTCTGGCATTTATTAAATGCAAATTTCTTCACTCTAAAGAAAAACCCAACCTGATGAGTTTTCATCATTTAAATGGGCTTAAGAAATGTACAAAAATACTGGAGAACTTTCTTTGAATATTAGATAATTCACTGTACATTTTGTCATTTATATCAGCTTCTCAGTGGGTATCATGCAGTCTACCAAAATCATAAATAAAGTAACAGGTTGGAGGGACTGAAGGATAAAATTTTAAAACTGGTTGGAGGAGAGTGAGATAAGTAGAAACAGGTTGAGAAACCTTGATTTTATATTATTTTTTTCACAAAACATCTAACTATCATATACTTTATACAGTTTGATCAATGTCTTCATCTATTTATATCAATATGATCCCATCTATCTACAGAAGAGTCCTTCAAATATCATAATACAAAAATAAATAAATATATCCATACTTAAAAAAAAAAGTAAGTAAAGGTAATCCTGTCATGCCTTAGAGGCACAAAGGGATATGGTGTTAGTGCCCATATTTTCCTTGACCTGTCAGCACACAAGAGGGTGATATGGTCAGTATCATGCCTGGCCACCTTTCCTTTCCCAACTCCAGATGTCGGGTACCCATTTCTACAGCTGGGTGACTGGGGTGCCTCCGGCTGGATTCGAACCTCCAACCTTTGCCATGAGAGACCAGTGCACTAACCACTTTGCCTCTCAGACACCCAGACATCTATACTACAAGAACTTAATACTGAAGAAGGTTGGTTAGTAAAGAAGATTAAACAGAGGAAACTGAAATATTTTAGACATATTAAATGTCATGAGAATTTAGAGAAGACAGTTCTGGAAAGGGTGCATTCATTCAATCATTTGCATGTCCCTTGCGGAACTTTGCCTCCCTAACAGCACTCCTGTAGGCCTCTCGGTTGTGAGCAAGATGGCCTGCTGCTGATGCATCCATTTACAGATCATCAACAATGTCTTGTAGCCATCTTCGTCTTGGTCTTCCTCTCTTTTTTTTCCCATTATGTACCCTTCCAAGATGGTCTTCTCTAGATTATCATGACGTTTAATTTGTCCAAAATATTTAAGTTTTCTCTTTTTAATCCTCTTTACTAGCCAACCTTCTTCAATATTAAGTTCTTGTAGTATAGATATATTTGATCTTTTTGGTGTCCATGGTATTTGAAGAACTCCTCTGTAGCATTTACATTCAAAGGCATTTATGTGTTTCTCAGCTGTTTTGTTAAGTGTCCAGGTCTTACAGGCATATTTTGCAATGGGAAAGATGCATGCCCTTAAAAATCTTATGTTTGTAGTTCTGTCTGTTCCTCTCCAGATTCTTTAGTTGTTTTACTTTCTGAAGAGCGATAGATGTCCTCCTTTTAATTTCCCTCATTGTATCTCCATTATTAGTTAGTAGTGATCCAAGATAATCAAAACTCTCCACTTCTTCCAGTTTTTCCTCACTGATACATACTTCAGCTGCCTTGTTTGTTTTATGAGTTGTCATCAATTTAGTTTTCTTTGCATTAAGATAGAGGTTTTGCTCCTCACTATTCTTATGGACTGACATAATTAGTTTTTCCATTCCTTTTTGTGTTGTGGACAGTAATACTGTGTCATAAGCATATCTAATCTCTGGTATTTCATAATCTCCAATTGTTATGGCATCGTAATATGCTTTGCCTACATCTTCTCTAACCTTCCTCATTATATTTTCAGTATACAAGTTAAATAAGTAGGGTGACAATATGCACCCCTGACGGACTCCTTGTTTTATGTCAAAGAAAAGGGTACATAATGGGAAAATGAAAGGGAGGAAGCCATAGCAAAGATGGCTGCAAGACGCTGATGATCTGTAAATGGATGCATCTGCAGTAGGGCATCTTGCTTACAACCGAGAGGCCTACAGGAGAACTGTTGGGGAGGCAAAGTGTTGCAGTTTTATTTTTCATAATACATACTGCAAAAAAGTACAATATAAACTGTTTGATCATGTCATGGGAAGGCAAAATGATCAAAACTCAAGGAGCAAAAAGGAAGAACAATGAAATAAACAATTTGAAGAGGCTGACCAAGTGGTATTATTTAAAAAAAAATAAGGCAGCTAATGTGATTATAAAAACTAAGAGATAACTAAGAAATGATGACTGCGGTAAAAACTGTTTCTAGTAACAAAGGCTGACAGACTTAGCTTTACAAAAAGACAGAAAGAGTGAAGAAAGTGAGCAGGGAAAAAGAATGGCAGAAAGTAAGATGATCAAGTATAAATGAAGAACATGTAACAATCCAATATTTCTGCAAAAGCCTTTTTTAAAAAATCACAGACAAAAACAACACAACAAATAAAAACATGGAAAAAAAATATGAAAAATTACTTAGCTTTTAGTATGTAAGAAAGATAGGGTAAAAAAAATATGCCAAGATAGGCATAAAACTAAACTATATGCCTCTAACTACCAAAGCACTGCACAAAATGGGAAACATGATCAGCAACAGAGCTGGCACAATGGCTAATAAAGATGATGACACTACTGACTTTTGAGGTTCAATAATGAATACAAGAAAAGTGAAGGATTCCACTTGTTTTAAATCACATAAATCTTACTCACATAAATCCCCTTGGAAGTTGATAGGCAGGATGACAGCAAGTGACAGTACTGTTACAATGGTAATGTAGATGAGAAGGTACCGCTGGAAGGACAAATACTGAATGGCATCCTTGCCACATTTGTTGAGGATATCCACATCTCTGAAAACAAAAGTTAAAAACTATGGAACAGATAAAGAATGCATGAATGACTTTCAAAGCTGCATCTCTGGGAGTCAGTACAAAATTTCATGCAAAAATAATGCCATATGACTTAAAATATGTCTAGTAATGAATACTGAAATGTAAGAGGAAACACTAAAATAACAATCTACAAAACTATAATAAGACCAGCTGTCATGTATTGATCATAAATGTGGAGTACAACAAAGAAAGATGAACAACAATTGCAGATCTTTGAGAACAAGAAGAATCTTTGCGCCGATAAAGTATACCAACAGAGGAGAATGGAGAGCTAGAAAGAACAATGAAAAGAACAGCTTATTTAAATCCCAACAAATTATAAATGTCTTGAAACTGAACAGACTATGTTGGCTGGGGCATGTAGAAAGAATGGGAGAGAACAGACAAATGAAAATGATGTATGCACAAGAGATGAGTGAAACAAGACCAAGGGGTAGACCAAGACAGAGATGGAAAGACAACATAGAAGAGGATGTAAAAAAATTGGTGTCACCAACTGGAGAGAGAAGATTAGGAATAGAGAGGAATGGAGTCGAACTTCATCTGCAGCAATGAGCCTTAATGGCTCGGAAAGCTGAAGAAGAAAAAGGAGAGGGGAGTTACAATAACTGTATGTCTAGTAAAGAATACTAAAATAAACAAATAAAAACACAATCACAGTAAATATGTCCAGTAATGAATACAGAAAAAAATGCAGTCCAATAATTATATGTCTAGTAATGAAGAATGAAAACAGGAACACAAAGACACAATGACTATTTCTAGTGTCGAACAGAGAAGCACAAGAAAAACCATCACAATAGTTACATATGTATAGTACCAACAAGAGAAACAGAGGAAAAAGCACAGTCCAGAGGAGAAGTCAATGTAAATAGGATAGTTAAAAGTTTGATAAAATAAGGAAGTTGACTACTTGCTGGAACTATTTACTGTACGTTTGCTTTTGTGGGAAATATATCCATTACCTTCCTCTCTTCAAATATGTCTCCAGAGCTCTCTCTCCACTGTATGGAACTGACTTTACACTGTTTTCACCTGTCCTGAAGACTATCTTAAGATAAGACATTTTCCACCTATATTCTACAAACACTTCCTGTTTTTTTCTTTCCTCAACAACAGAAAACATAAAAACATCATAAAAAGAGCATCTTTGGTGAACTAATTTCTCTTAATTTTTTTTAAATTCCAAATTCTCTACTGCAAAAATGATACTCCAAAACATACTGAAAAAAAAAAGAGGATCTTACTTCAGCCTCCAAAGGGCCACAATCCATCTGAACAGCCCCTGAAATAAAAAAAATAGGATAAAAGTATAAAATCATTGAAAACCTTTGCTCATTTTACAATGATAGTAAAAAAATATTATAAATGTGTGGATTCCCACAGAAAGAAGCCATAATATTTTAACTGTGAACATTTTCTGTTACACTGCTGTACAAAATAATACCTGGCTCCCTTTTTTGTGCACAGTTTCAGTGCAGCTAAAAGTTCATTTTATCAAGTGATGCTATGAATGTTCATGCCATATAACCCTGACTCAGTTTGCCTGATAGGCTCATGTAAAGACTGGATGAGATCTTAGCATCTGGAATTAACAATTTTAAAAAAAAAATGTTTTTCTTTAAAGTTGCAGAAGGTGGGTATAGTCCTGTGTAGGATCTCTCTGCCTGGATTTTCTGCTAAACTTTACACCCTTGACTTTTCAAAACCTGCACAAGTCAGGGAGTTGAACTTAACCTGAGATATGAGAGTCTAGCAAAAACTCTCCCCCCCCCCCCCCCACCCGAAGGCATCTGTATTTTCTACACAGCTGATATCTGTACATGTCTTTTTTTCAACTTTCTGTTAAAGTTTCTCTGCAAATGGTTGTTATGTTAAGGTGGCACATTTTTCCCCCCAATACACTGCCACTTTGTATCTGCAGATTTAATGTATGATTCTGTGTGTGATGAAATGGATGCACTGAAAGATCAGCATGTGTACGTAAAATTTTGTTCAAATCTTAGAAGAAAACTTAGAATGCTTCAGAAAGTGCTAAGTGATGATGCAAAGGGACCAGTCAGTTTTTTTTAGTGGTTTTCATGGTCCACAGATGGACAAATTTCAAATGATGAAAAATGGTGCCACCTGTGTGTATAATAAATGCATCCACTTTACGTATAATACAGACAGTCATATGGTAAATGACTGATCATGCACATACAATGTGAACACTAATAAAACAACTGAAACCACCCACACTTTCTTAAGACTTATCCAAAGAAAACCTCCTTCAACATGACAATCTACCTTATCTAGAGAAGTCATTGTGGTATCCAGAGACTCTTGTGATCCTTGCAGAGATCTCTGATCTCGGTCTCCAAAGAAAAGGGATGTCCATCTGGAGAGAAATATTAAAAACATCAATCTAATAATAAAATTGGTGAAATTGTTCATATTGTATTTTAGAAATTGTGAAGTATTCTATTAGCACACACATACATAATATTTTATTCTTGCTCATATCATATTGTATTTTGTAAATGAAGTAACTACACTTTTTTTACAGACTGTAAACTGACAATAAGTAAATCTTACTATGTTTACTATACAAAATGGTTAGCCTTCAAAGAAAAGTCATTTTATTGGCAAAAAAAATTTCTTGGATTCTCAGCAACTTTATCTTTTACCTAAATCTTACATATCTTCATGTAAGTATGGATGATAACAGCAAATGATATAAAAATCAATGTGACTGTTAATAATAATAAAACTGCTAAATCACTAACTGTGTACTTTTATTTCTAAAGTAGAACTGTATAAGCATAAACTCAAGGAAGAAAACATTTCACTCTACACTCTGAATAAGTTATTATTTAATGATACACTGTAGCATTTCTAAAAAAAAAACTATTTAATGTACCTACAAAATCACATTGCATCAATGCCCTTACAAAAAAAATAGATAAAAGAGTAAAGTTTATTTCAGTTTTTCTTTTAACTCTATATAGGTGAAGTTTGCACAACACTGCAGTGTTATTTTCATTTCTGCTTTCTCTAGTATTACTGTTTGCATTTCCCATCTTTTGAAAATCTTCATATTTTATTCATTTCTATAAATGCACATATTTTTATTTCTTGTTTTTAGTCATGTTATAAATGGTTTAGAAAACAGGTCTGTAATGGATTTGTTACCAGAAGCATATGCACCAAAACTAATCAATGTATGAAGGAATTCTGGCGGTTGGTGATGTAATAGGAAACTTAAAGAGAGCCTGCATTCACCCAAGCATTACAGATCTCAGTGAGTTTGCTACTACATCTGGGCGAAGCATACAGATATTAGCTGTGTTGTGAACATTTACCAGGCAATGTTTTGACTGACAGATTCTCTTATGTCTGATTCTAAATTTATTTTACTGATAAAATCACCCACAATAACAACAAACCATGTTTATCTTGTAAGAAGCAGGAATGTCTGAAACTGTAATATATAAAATGTTAGTATTTATGTCCTCAGAAAATAAATTACACTTCACACATAATTGTGTCATGAAGTATCAGCCCCAGTTGCCCTAGTTTCTTTTTTGCCAATCTTGCAATTAATAAAAAGTTAAAATCTACCCTACACTTTACACATATAAAATAAGCACAACTGCATCAGCATAAGCATGAAAGAAGTACCAAATGGGGATCAATGTATTCAAATTATGAAAAAAAAAAACAGAAAGACTGAGTAGATTAGCTCTAAAATTAAACTTTTGTGTGTGTGTGTGTGGGGGGGGGAGAATGTAGCTAGTATCAGAAACATTCTAATCATTAAATTTCCTGACATTAGAAATGAGAGATAACTGACATGGAGATGAGAAGGAATATATACACCAAATCCCTATGGCAAGCTAAGGCATGCAAGGTAATACAGCATTCAATCCAGCATTACAAAACAGCCATGAAACCCCACCACCTGCATAAAGAAATGCAACAAAACTATTCCACTGTTAGATTAAGCATGCATATATTCATCATTTGCCAGTTTAGAGCATAGAAATTTTATTAGTGTATAAAAGAAGAGCATAAGTACTCAAGATTGTTGGATAGATCAAAGGCAAAGTGGCTGCTGGTGGTTATAGCATTAGGTTAATTATGTGGGTTATAAATCTAATCCTTTGTGAAATACTTCCAACATACACATTATATCTGGACCTGCCATTCTTAAATGGTGAACTGAAAAATAGCAATATAAATAACAAATGTCAGAGCATTTAAATATAAGTACTGTCACTCAATAACAATGCTGCTGAACATCACAACATTAAAAATCAAAATGACCATACTATTAATTATGGCATTCAAAGAAACAAATAACAAATCACTAAGCTTTGTTTAATAAAAATAACTAAATGTATTTAAAAGAAAGGACATTTGTTAACATTTGATAGAAAAAATCAATTAATGGAAGAAAACAGACAGCAGTATATTTCCGCTAAGGATATGTTTAATTACAGCATATCTGTAGATCTGAGCAATGCACTCTACAAACAGTACCTGAATCTTCCAAAGAGAATAATATTTACTTCAGTACAGATCTAACCATGACAAATGTTTTAATTAAAAAATTTCAGTTCTTTATTGAATGGGAATTCATTCCACATATTACAAAACACCGTAAAATAGTGCTTGTCAGCAGTCTGGAGAGACAATGGTTTCAAAAGAAGATTTTACAGAAAGAAGATGTCAGGAGACAGTATGATCAGTGTGATCAAACTCTACCATGTCCTCTGAATTAGCACTGCCATGTCCTCTGAATTAATACTGGCTCAAAATAAATCAGACCTTTAAAATTCTTTTCTGAAAGCAAGTATTACAAGGATTTTCAAGATCACCTGAAAATTAATTTTAATATAAGTGTGAAATCTGATGAATTCAAGTGCCATGCTGCGTGGCACAGGTGATAATTTCTCTCCACAATTCTCTGTCTTTAGACTTGATTATGAGATCTGCTGGTGACTTTCTTCCGAGCCACACCGACAGCCCATCCAGTAACTTCTCTATCTGTCTTCCTCTGTCTCTTCTTTCTTCAATTTTTCCAGTTGTCGCAGTGTGTTTCAATTTTCCTCTTCTAAGGAAATGTCCAATAAATCTCACTTGTCTGCCTTTGATATTTGCTATAATTTGCTTTTTAACTCCAGCCTCTCTTAAGACCTCTTCATTGGTTTTATTGGCTGTCCATGGCAACTTCAACATCTTTCTTATAAGCCACATCTCCATTTCTCACAGTATTCTCTTATTCATAGACCATGCTTCACACCCATAAAACAAAATTGGCCTGATGTAACATTTAAGTATTCAGAATCTTGTTTCCAATGATTCGGATCTGTTGCACAAGATGTGTCTCATTGTCTGGAATGCTGATGAATTATATTTCCAAAATCCTCAATGTTTTCACTTCATTTTTCTTGAAAGTAAGCTTGGGAAATCTGTTTGATGGACTTACATAAGGATGTAGCCCATTACTGATCCTTACACAGCTGTGATCAGCTGCATGTTTCATAAATAGATGCAAATTAGCTGAATATAATTCATACTAAACATATCTTTTACTTTTAAGCTTAATTTCATGTTATTCAATACACTATATGGCTGAAAACAAGATGGAAAACAAAACACCAAACTCTCATTGATTTGCATCTCATATTCTGACACCTGGATGACTATCAGGAAATGTAGCTTCAACAAATGATACAACTAGCCATACAACATATCAGAGAATAGACCTTCTGTGCAACTCTTTATTTAGGTGTCTTATTTCTTGATATGTCAACATGAACTGACTGCCATGGTCCACTGATGTGATTTTCTTAGACTTTTTAACTGAGGTTTTTGGCTGCTCCTGAATCTAGGTCTGCACTGCTTCCTTCTAACCTCATCATCAGAGGTGAACCTGTGACCATGTGGATTCTTTAAGTGGACTAAAGATATGATGTCCAAATGCAATGTAATGTAATCTATAGATATCCAAATGTAATCCATCAGTCTTCTATGATCAAGACATGCCCTGTTGAATGGGCTTTCTTCCCACTTTTAAATCTTTCTATTCACTCATAAACTTGTCATTAAGCCATGCTATTTTCACTTCCATACTGAACCAACATCCTATGATGGATTTCAGAAGGTTTCACTCTCTGCCCAAGAAATCCCACTATGGTAATTTGTTCAACAATGATGCAATCCTGCAAGTCCATTTTTTAAAATCTGACCTTAGCTTCATCTGGACTAATGGCAGAATGGTGCTCTGTGTGTGTTCCAACTACCCGTCGGGCATTACGAATATACTGTGTTTACCATGTAATTTTCAAACTGCCTATACTTTCTTTTTCTCCCTTGTACACTGTACTTTCAATTAACATCTCTAATGCTCAAACTGAAAACAAGTAAAACCAGCTCTTACAAACAGCAAAACAAAAATGTAGACACCATGAAATAAAAGGACCAGAACCATGAGAAGATTGTACTTACAACTTAGTCTCAATAATCAGTGGCATTTCATCACTTGATGTGAAATATTTAAACTTTTAATCAAATATGCACACATTTTCTTCCTAAGAAGAATTTATGAATGCTGGAAATCTAACCTACATTCAGCAAGAAATTTATGATGAAATGTATACCAAAACATTAATTACAGACTTTTTAAGAACTACACCAAAAAATCGTGGCAATGGTTGATGCTTCTGTGTTATAAATAAACACAAAAATTTACAAAATAGTTTTTTTTGTCTTATCCGGATATCTGCTCAGGAAAAACATATTTCTCATAAAATGGTGCTTTATGTGCAAGTTATTCATAAAGAAATTACTTTAAATGAGTCATCTTATATCTTATATCTTATATCCTTCCCGTGCCGTTAGACGTCACATAGGGCTCGCAAAGTAGTTCGCCAATTTTTCCTGTCTTCGGCGAGTCTTTCAACCTCATCAAAGGATTTTATGCCTGTTAAATGAGTCATACATATCTCTAAATGTGTCGGCCATTTCTACAAGTACAATGTTACATTTCTTGTATTATTGGTTATATGATTCAAACATTCTGACATTTTTTTTTGACAAAATCAGATAAACTATTTCAGGATGACATCAGAAACATGAAACTATCCTCGATTTTTTTTTTTTCAGTACTAGATCTATACTCAGCTCTGTATGCCTTGCCCCTCACCCTCAATGCTTGTGTTTCACATCCCACAGAAACTGCTAACTAATTCCGTGCTGTATCACATTTCTAGTTACAACACAGTACACAACATTTTAACACAGAATGTTACATGCAGTAGATATCAAAGAAACAGCAAGTAAACTCAGTGAATGTGGATATGGTAGGATGATTTATGAAAATATGAAGAATATCTGTTGGCATGATATTAAGATACCGCTGAATATTATCATCACAAAAAGTCATTTTGAAAAAAAAAAACTTACTCTGAAAAAGGTATAAAAAAAATGAAAGTCTGTGTTTGGTTTGTCAAGTTGTAGGGGGAAAAAAACCAGCTTGAATGATAGACAATTAGTCTTACTTCAAACTTATGAAATAATTTAAAATGTATTTTACAATCTTTCCTGCATAATGCAGTCGTTGTGTCTGCTGATAACAGGAAACTTGATTTTCTTTCAGCGAAGATCCTGAAACACAGGTATCAATCAGTCAAAATATGGGTCACTGTGGTTTTACCTGAATTCCAAGAACAGACCCAAGAAACTGGGTTCCTGGCAGCTCCGCCTCCACATGGAAGATCTTTATCTCCATCTTACTGATCAGGTTAAATAATCTGAACTACCTGTTTCTGGGATAACGGCACAGAGGTAGGACTGAGTCTCTGACTGCCATGGTCCACTGTTCTTGATATATGGAGACCCAATTATGTAACATTCCACTTTCTCTCCTCTATTTTTGCCTTATGTGAAGTGCACAATGTGACAGAAAAAAAACTGGCAGCACTTTTTTTTTTAAAAACAAATTCTCAAAATCAAATTTCAATTCAAAATATTTCTGTACTGTTATCAACAGAGGAGGTTCTAACATAAAAATCTTGTCTTCAAATAAACATGCCACATAAATGACACAGAAGATGAATAAACATATATGTCACAATATGCAAGACACACATAATGGATTTTATATCTTTACGTAAACATTAGAGATTTGACTTACTTTTCTTCAGTTCTGTTAACCAAAGCAAGTCTTCCATAGTCCCAAGCAATCTTCCTCAGGATGGTGAACAACAGTAGCAAACACTAGGAGAATAATGACAGCAATGACAAGAACTAGGAGAATAATGACAGCAATGACAAGAACTAGGAGAATAATGACAGCAATGACAAGAAATAGGAGAATAATGACAGCAGTGACAAGAACTAGGAGAATAATGACAGCAGTGACAAGAACTAGGAGAATAATGACAGCAGTGACAAGAACTAGGAGAATAATGACAGCAGTGACAAGAACTAGGAGAATAATGTACAATTTATCAATATATCAGAGCCAGACATTAGAAAAATAGGCACTGGAGTCACAAGTTCTGATGCCCTGCTTTTGCAGCTGCTAAGTACATACTTGACTGGCACATAATTCTATTATTAGTTTAGTTTTACTGCACTGTCACTGATGCCCATGCCTGCTATGTTTTCTGATTATAGATTATAGTGATGTTAACTCTTTCACTGATACAGTCTGCATGCAAGATGTGGCCTCATGAAGTACTAAAAACACTGCTGTTACATCAGCTGCAGGTGAAATGAATCTGCTAGTCTCTGACTCTGAACATATTTAATGTTCTACAGCAGAGATGAGAAACAAGACATGAATATTAACATGTTATGGAGACAAAATGCATAGTGCTCTTACAAGTCCACAGTATTAAGAACATGTTAATAAGCTCTTATATGTCCATAAGTCCACAGTACTGAGATAGGAGATTTGGACATCTTAAAGCAACCACAGCAGTGAAAGAGTTAAATAATGTTTAGTTGTTTCAAAATTAATAAGCTATAAAAAGCATAAGCAAATTTAGTACTAGGACTTTTTGTGCTCAATTGGCTATTTCCTTTTTTTTTTTTCTTAATAAATGGTTCATGGGGAAAAAAAGAAATTAAAGGAAGAAAAATTTTCATGGCGTCACTGTAACATTTTCTTTTATTAGAGACCTCTGATATGATTTCACATTCATGCTAACAGCAAACATTCATTTCTTACTAGTAAAGATAATGAGAGATGATAATCATCCTTTGGCAAGATGGTTGTGGTAGCATCAAATGATAAACAACTTTCTAATTCTTTCCAGCAAAGTATCAAGGACTCAGATCCTGACAGTTTCTTGAAATTTGTTGTTCCTGTTTATGAATTTTAATATTATCTGTCCACATGTTTCCCCAAGGTCTTTCTCCCTTTCTTTCCCATGAACCATAAAATAAGTATAAGTGTCTATCCTTGTACAGAAATACAGAAGCAAAATGATTCAATTTATTATTTGCTGAACTAGTACATGATTTTCAGATGACATAACTCTTATCAGTGACAATGTGAATTCAATGCAAGAAAAAACAGATACCCTGTCTTCACTGGCTGGCAAAATAGGACTTGAAATTAACAAGGAAAAAAACAAAAATAATGAAACTTCCCATTAATCAAGAAGGAAAAATATATGTAGAAGGAACAGTTGTTGAAGAAGTACACAAATTTGCATACCTCGGCAGCTACATAGACCAGGATGGTGACACCAGAAAGGAAATTGGAATTAGAATTGCAAACGCAGCATTGACCTTTAAGAATCTTGAGAAAATATGTCACTAAAAAGTTATAAGCACAAAAACCAAGCTAAGATTACTCAATTCAAATGTAATATCCACCCTCATTTATGCATGTGAAAGCTGGAAAACAACTAAGAAATAGACAAGAAATTAGACTCTTTTGAAAACAAATGCCCAAGGAAAATACTTGGTATAAAGTGGAAAGAATTCAAGAACAACGCAGAGATAAGGCAGATCAGTGAACAACAACCTGTCTCAAGGGTGATCAGCAATTGGAGATGGATGTATATCGATTACGTGATGAGAAGAAACAATCAGAAACGATTACGTGATGAGAAGAAACAATCAGAAAATCCCAAAACAAGCTATCAAGTGGAACACAACAGGCCAAAGAAAAAAACTGACCACATGACACTCTAAAGAGGACATTGTTATGAGAGGCCAAATTACTTGTAGGTGGCATAAAATCCCCTGACAAGGTTGAAAATCTCGCCGAAAACATGAAAACTTGGCGAACTACCACGCAAGCCCTATATGAC
This sequence comes from Achatina immaculata, assembly GCA_009760885.1. NCBI lineage: Eukaryota > Metazoa > Mollusca > Gastropoda > Stylommatophora > Achatinidae > Lissachatina > Lissachatina immaculata. The sequence continues at coordinate 48,488,681 of CM019718.1, forward strand.
GTTTAATGGCATGGGAAGGATGTAAGATGTAGTACATGTAAGTATGTATAATTTTCAAAATCTTTCTCAAGCTGATGCATGCAAACATATTTTTAGTTAAATTCATAAGATTTTTAAATATAAGTTTAAAAAAAAAAAGAACTTTTACTTCAAGTAATAAACAATAAAATAACAATTGTGTGCTAGCATACTATTCTTCTGGTCTGAGTTTTACTTTACTTGTGTTCGGTTAGTGGTCTCAAATGAAATATTTCAGAGCAGAGAATAAATACCAGAGAAAGCCCATATATTTCTGCTGATTCACAAAAACATCTGCTCACATATTGGTTGGAGAAGCTCAATGACATATATGAGCCACTGTCATACAGTGTCATAATTAAAGCTGTGTTTATCCCCAGTGCTACTAATTATGCACATTAACTGAAAGACACAGTATTCAGCTGAAACACAATCCTTGCAACATATGGTCTGCTACTGTGAATACTGATGATTGCAGGGTATGATGATTGAAATTAAACTTTTCCTTCCCAGCCACTGCTGTTTTTCAATTACTGACTTTCCTTAGTCATTATTATCTATGATTCTAAGGTGATATTTTATAATGCATAAAACTCTATGTGTGTGTGTGTGTGTGTGCGTGTGTGTGTGGGGGTGGGGTGTTGTACACTGCTGAAACTTTGCTTCCGTATTTCAACTGTTTGCTCCCATATTTTTCCACTATCTATCAATGGCTAACTTTCCTACCTTCATTTTTTTCTTTCAAATATTCTGTATAAAAAAAATCTCTCAAGTCTGGCAGCTCTCTATTCATGAATATTTCTAGTACAAATCCTGCATCTACATACCTCCAATTTCTGAGCAGTAAAATGAAGACAGCTGTTAATTGCTTCATCAATATTCCTATGCATACAATCATTAGTGTTTTTTTATATGGCAGCAACATGATGTTAAAATCAGTATTTCATATACATTTATCAAAATCTGCATATTTTTCACACATGTTAACTGAACGTAGCAAATGTTGGCTACTAAGGCAGAGAAACAACCGAGGCCCTATACCATCTCTTCATTGTTCTCTTAATAACTGTTTGATTTGTCCTTCTTTCCGACTAAAAGGGTGAGGCTGGATGTAGTCCCTTTTGGTGGTGGAATTTGCCAAGAAGGGTCCATTTCGCATCTTCTAGCAAGCTACTCCCTATCAAATCTTCTAGCAAGCTACTCCCTATCAAATCTTCTAGTAAGCCACTCCCTATCAAATCTTCTAGTAAGCCACTCCGTATCAAATCTTCTGGTAAGCCACTGCCTATCAAATCTTCTAGCAAGCTACTCCCTATCAAATCTTCTAGTAAGCCACTGCCTATCGAATCTTCTAGTAAGCCACTCCCTATCGAATCTTCTAGTAAGCCACTCTTTATCGAATCTTCTAGTAAGCTACTCCCTATTGAATCTTCTAGTAAGCCACTCCCTATAGAATTTTCTAGTAAGCCCCTCTCTGTCGAACATGATTACTATGCCTCAATATCATCATGGCATCAGTGACAAATAACACTTCATAGTTCAGTGTATATCTGAGCAAAAACATATTTGTTTATTCCTCTTCCACTCATCAAAGGCACAAAGACTTCCAGCTTTCTATTATATGATTGTATTTGTTAGTCTTAGTAGATATAAATAGGTGTAGCAGAACTTACCACAAAAACCACCGCGTTAATTATAAGTGTATCTGGAATACCATTGTATTTATCGTACAGAAATATGGTTTTGTTGCCATATCTGGTCACAGTCTCACAATTATTGTATGAGTTGTTGACCTCCTCCCAGACAGCCATGATTGGTTTGGGAGGTCAGAGGACAACAAATGTGGAATCAAATCAAACGCAGTCAGCTCTAGCTGAGATAGTCTGGTACAGGACCTGAAATCACAAAGGTGAATAAAAAGCTCATTAGAAACTTCAATGCCTAAATGCCAAGTTGAATGCAGTAAATATGAAGGGACTCAAGCCTTCTTTTTTAATGAAAAAAAAAAAAAAAATCTGCCCCATAGAATCTGCAAATCCTCAGGGATGTGAAGTGTTAGGGCTTTCACATTTCTAGGCTCCTACAACATTTGAAGTAAGGGTTGCCCTTGCTGCCTTTGTTTTTCCTAGGCAAAGCCCATGTACTCATCTTTGTTTAGGCTGGGTTAACCCAGCACCAGCCAGTCCAAAAAAGTCCCCCTGAGACCAAAATCAAACCTGGGACCTTCAGATTGCAAGGTGAGTGCACTAACTCCTACACCACTGCGGCACCTTTTAGTGGGGACATTAAATTTCATAACTTTACTTATAGCTCAATGAACCATGAGGCAAAGATTTCAACATCGTGAAACTAAATGGCACATCAAAAACATCACATACGGTTTGAGTAATGTTGGGGTCAATGGAAATGACAAGACTGACCAACTAGCAGCAAGAGCCAAACCATAGGGACTCATCAAAAAGGACAATTCAGACTTATACAAATCCATCTCGTACAAAAATTATACTTAACAACTTGAGGAACAGTCACACAGTAACTTCCTCCAAAGCACCTACCATGAATGAGTTACATGTAGCCAAGGGCATTGGACGCAAATCCCAACTAAATAACTAAATGCTAGATCATGTGCAATACACAACCAACACAACATTGGAATCATTTCTCTTTATAAAAACCACTGAGGGACATCCTGGTGTCAAAGGCAGAAGATGTATGGGGGGGGGGGGGGTGGTTAATGGGGCTGTTTCCCGGGATCAGCAACAGAACTAGGCCCTTTTTTTGTTACAGTTAAAAATGAAATATGTAAAACTTTTAACATGCCTGATAGACTAGTCTTGCTTCAAATTTTCATTATCCCATAGTCCAAAATTAAAACAAAGGTGTATTAACCCAACATCAGAAATTAATAAAGGAGGTCTCTGAAATCAGCATCACTGTGTTTGAGTGGAACAGAACAACTAGTGCACACACTAACTAACGATGTTTGCTGTTTCAGGATGTGCATAAAACATGGAACTAAGAGAGAGATGTAGAATTTAAAACCAGAAAGTGTGACAAAAAGAGATGTCTGAGTGTACTGAGATGAAAGCCCCAAGAGAAATCAAAAGTCTGACAAGGTTTTCTGGATCTACAAATTACCAGTCAGATACAAATCATTGTTGCATGTCTTGCTTTTTTTTATTTTTCCCTTTCCGGCAGATTATCTATAAAACTCTAACAGATAAAAATAAAAATGAAACTTGAACATTTTACTTTTTTCTGTCTACAGTGACAAAAAAGTCCACTTTTTTTGTTTGTTTGTAACAGCACTGAATCGTGCCTGAAATTGTATTTTTTTTCCCTCATTCACTTACAGATGACTAAACATAACAAACATCCACTTCAAGTGTTAGCAATAGGGAAATGAATCAAATCAATAATTTCTCAGCTGCCACAGACTAGCTAGGTCAGACAGAAGATAAACTGCCTGTCCAGCTCTAGCAGCAGGGAGCATCTTGTCTGAGTGGCCTGACAGATGTGACGTATCTATTATCTGTCAGCTACACTTGTGGCAGACCTGACTGATAAAACATTCTGTGCTGCAACTTAATGGTAGACATAACAAGTCTAAAGGGCGTGGAGAGTGGAATGAGAGAAGAAGGTCAAAAGATGTGAAGAATGGAATGAAAGAAGGTCAAAAGATGCAGAGAATGGGTAAAAAAACAGGATATGAAGGATAAGTGTGGACAAATGTTACAAGATATGAAATTCTGATCACACAGAACTTAATCAATTACATAAAACTAACTTCTAAAAAAAAAAACCCCAGATATCTAAACAATTGTAAGGTAAAGGTAATCCTGTCATGCCTTAGAGGCACATAGGGATATGGTGTTAGTGTCCATATTTTCCTTGACCTGTCAGCAAACTAGAGGGTGATATGGTCAGTATCACGCCTGGCCGCCTTTCCTTCCCCAACTCCAGAAGAAGTCGGGTACCCATTTCTATAACTGGGTGACTGGTGTACAGAACCATAAATAACAAGAATGAATGACAATGTGACAAAAAAAAGGCTGCAGATTCTCAATTGATCTTAAGATAGAAAAAAAAAGAAAAGTTAAAAAAAAAAAACATGGCTGACAGCAGGGTTTTTGGATGAACTGAGGAAATGAAGTGGAGGGAGAGGGAGGGAGAAGGGGAGAGAGTGTGACAGAGAGAGAGAGAAAGAACGAGATAGAGATGGGAAGGGAAAGATAATGTAAACACAATCAAACATATAGGCACAGAACTGCAAAGTACTGAAAAAGAATGAGAGAAACTGAAATGCATGATGGGAACAACATAAAAGAAGGTGAATGATAGACTGAAAAAAATAATGAGACAAAGAAATGACACACAATCTTGAACTTGTGTGTGAATTACACAACACTATTCTGTATAACACTTTTCATACTGTATAATACCATATATTCTTAGTATTGTGTATACAGCTTAAACAATAAACACTGTAGTCACATATCTCCTGTATATCTGTCTGAAAGTTAGTCCCCATGAGTGCTTCTAGGAAGAAAAGCCACAGAAGTGAGAATATATGAACCAAAAGTAAATCTTACACATCAAGCAAAGCTGACGTTACAAACTGATGCTGAGTGAATTGTCCCTCCAACCTAGATCTTGAAAACAGACACTTATTTTCAAAATGAATACTACAGAGAATGAATACATGAGTAATCACTATTACTTAGAGACTCTTTGAATAGAGATTCTTTTATAAGCAGACTATGAGTAGAGACTATGAGTTTAAAGACTACGAGTAGAGACTTTTTACAGAGACTACAAGTAGAGACTCTTTATAGAGACTACGAGTAGAAGACTCCATGAGTATAGAGACTATGAGTGGAGACTCTTTTACAGAGCAATTCTATAGAGACTGTAAAGGTTCTTTATGAGTAGAGACTCTTTATTATTAGAAACCTTTTATGAATGAAACCTTTTTTATGAGTAGAGACTCTGTATGAGTAGACTCTATGAGTAAAGACTTTATGAACAGACTCTTTATGAGCAAAGACTCTTTATGAGCAGAGGTTATGAGTTGAGATGAGTAGAGACTATGAGTAAAGACTCTTTAGACTATGAGCAGAGACTCTTTATGAGTTTCTTTTTTCGTAACAACAATATGTGACATTCTTGAAGCACTGTTAGGTATAGCAGTTGAAATGAAGTATGGGTTTATGCAAGTTTGAGATTCAGGACTTTTCTGGAGCAAGAAAATGGAAATAGACCTTTGTGGCTGACTGAATAAATTAAAAATGTTCTGGCTTGAAGCAGATGGAGAAAGAATGGAGTGGGAAGGTGTGCCTGAAGAAGAATGTATGAAGTAGATAAGAAAATAAAGAAAATGAGAACATAGGAAGTGACTGTCGAGTAAAACATTAATTATAGCAGGGAAATGAATACAAGAAATGCTTGTATGAAAAGACAAAATGAGAAAGAAATACAACAGTGACATGGAAGAACTGTGCATAAGAAAACAGATGCAGGAAAAGATGAAAAGAAAAAAAAAAAAAGAAAAATCTAAGACAAGAACAGCAATGAGGAACTGGTAAAATATGCTCAAGAGGAGGCTTGAGTTGAACTGAATAAACTATTGGAATTTTAGGAATGTTGTTAGAGGGATCTATCATCCTTGTGCTCTGAACATGTAAATGGAGTTCCATCTCTTTCTTGGAGGAAAAATCTCAGCTTATGTGCACCGACTCATCCCTGCGCTCTGAACAAGTAAATGGTGCTTCATCCCTGCGCTCTGAACAAGTAAATGGTGCTTCTATTTCTTTCTTGGAGGAAGAATCTCAGCTTAAGTGCACCAACTCATTCTTGTGCTCTGAACAAGTAAATGGTTTCCATCCCTTTCTTGTAGAAATTATATCAGCATATGTGCAAGAACTTCCCAGAAGAACCCAAACGAATGAAAGCACAACCAGAACCTACTATCCACATAGCCGCCTCCGTGTCGGAAGAATAAAGCAATGAAGTGGAGATGAGGAGAAGACTGTGGAAGAAAAATAAGCTTACAGTAGTGGTAGCATGACACAAGAATGAGGGGATGAAGAAGCAACAGCTGAATAAGGAAAGAGAACAAAAACAAGTAAATGAACGGATGCAACAGATGACGCATTTGTTTCTTCTCTCTCGTGACCACAACTTTGCAACACGATTCCTCCCCGCTCGTTCGCCGGCAACAAAAGCATGACCCCCTTCCCCCCCCCCCCCCTTTCACTAGTCCCAAGTCTCTGATCCAAGTGGCGTTAGATACGGCCACAACGAAGAACGTATTGAATTACAAAGGCATATTGCACGAAAGGATGCGCCTTTATAATCGATATCATGTTTGCTTTTCCTCTTTTAAAATCGTCACTTAATCACACAGTATGTACAAAATTATAACAGAACAATATGAGAATCCAGTAATCCCTGTTTCGATGTGGTAAACAATCTTCACAGTTTGTTACCGAACATCTTCGTATTATCGCCAGATCATCGCTTAGAAAAGCGGTATCACATCATTTATAACTACCGAGTATTTAACGCGGAATAGCATGAAATGACTCCGTACCCCAGGTCAAAAAGCGAATTGACACAGAAATGGGCATAAAAACAGCGTCTTGCGCGCCTTATCTGACCGTCAGCCACGACTGGAGCGCTATGAAGCACTGCAATTATCGGACGGCGGCTTCCATAGTAATAGCAACGCCAACATTATCGATCTTTCTCTCTCGCACGAAAGACGCCCCACACTGGGCGCTAACATTTCTTCTTCTTCATTAGCCGGAACTTGTAACGGTTCCGTCCTATGAACAGAGGCCATGGTGTATCTGCCTCTTATAGTCGTTCCAAACTGTATTCCCAACTCGCTCTTGAGTACGTATTTCCAAGCCCTTCACAATGTACTATCATGCTGCTTTCCTCCTTCAGTCTTATCATCCTTCTCAAATCCCCTCTTCTTCACCAACCAGGCTCTGAGGATCAACAAATACACCGCAGTCCAGAAAGAAATCCCCACAATACTCAACAAAAATCAATAAGTTTGTGACATTTTCCACTAGGCTCTGATTTCCATAACTCACAGGAGAAAAGACACTCGAGAAAGGTCAAGGTTATTTTGGTTGCTTGAGCCAGAGCTTGCCTTTCTACCCTACTTCCTCACAGTTTCTCAGAAACAGGCCTTTGGGTTAACTTCAGCCCGGCCAACAAAGTACAGACCACTTCGTGGTTTTTGACCTTCTTGATAAGAACACCTTGGGATCGGTCACATTCAGAAATTAGAGAAAGCCACCACTGCGCACTCTCCATCCTTCTCAATACTTGTGCCACTCTACATCTCAATGTTTTACTTAGTTCTCGTGGCAACCCCCCCCCCCCCAGTTATTCATTACTATGCCACCATCAATACTGCTAGTTCCACACACCAACTTACTCAAAACTTACTCGGTACTTGTGCCACTCACCAGCTTACTCAGTACTTGTGTCACACACCAACTTACTTAAAACTTACTCAGTATTTGTGCTACACACCAACTTACTTAAAACTTACTCAGTATTTGTGCTACACACCAACTTACTTAAAACTTACTCAGTATTTGTGCTACACACCAATTTACTCAAAACTTACTCAATACTTGTGCCACAAACCATTTTACTCAAAACTTACTCAATATGTGTGCCACACACCAACTTCTCTCTCTCTCTCTCTCTCTCTCTGAACCTTAAGTGCACAGGGCACATGGGCCTTCCGCAAGGGTTTTCCACAAATGCCTGTTCTTCGCCTTTTTTTCTGCTCTTGCCCAGGTGAGCCCTCTATTGCTCAACATCCTTTCTGTTGTTCTTCTCCATGTCTCTTTTGGTCTACCCTTACTTCTGTTCCCCTGTGGTGTCCATCTTAGTGCTATTTTTGGTAGTGAGTTATCAGTCATTCGGAGCACATGTCCCAACCATCGCCAGCGTCTTTCCTCAATAATTGTTGTCTACACACCAACTTACTCAAAACTTACTCTATACCTGTGCCACACACAATAATTAGTGTATGAGTATATAACCATACAAGGAGGCACTGCAGTAAAGCTGTGATATCAAAATGTATAAACTAGGAAAAAAGTAGGAACCGCTTTATTACTTAACGAGTACAGAGTTGTAACACTTCAGCATGAGCCTTAATCATACAAAAACATACAGGAGGAAGAAATAGGAGGAGATAAAGTATAAACAGAAGCCGCCTAGCACTTGAGAACCACTACATTCAGGAATATGGGATGCTGGAATCACATGTTGGAACTTCTTATTAAGCTACATCTAACATTCTCCTCTTCCACAATCATAATCCCTCCCCACCAAATTCCACTCCCTTCTCACTTGTTACACATAGTTCAGAACCTCCTCACAGCATCACATTACAACCCCTCTACCCCAACTATAATCACCTATTTCATCTTCTCCTGGCTAGATTACCACTATATCACTCTCTCTCCTCTCCACGGTTTCCCCACCCACCCTCAATTATGACCCACATATCACACACCCCAAGTCTCCATTTAAATACTCTCTACCATGCACATTTCTGACACACAGCGTCGGACAAGCCACATCTTCTTACAAGTTACAGCTAAGTGCTCTATTCATTTTTTTAAAAAACAGAGCATTCACGTGAATTTATATTTTATCTCCCCTTTCTATTTCTTCGTCCTGTGTGTTTTTGTATGATTAAGGCTCACGCTGAATTGTCACAGCTGTGTACTCATTAAGTAATAAAGCTGTTCCTACATTTTTCCTAGTTTATACATACTGGTTACCACCTTGCTGAATACCTGTGCCACACACCGCCTTGCTCAATACCCATGCCACTCCCCATCTTGCCACATTTCATCTTGGTCAATGCCACACTCCATGTTATTCAATATCTATGCCATAAACCATTTTAACTGATACCCAAGTTTCAAGATCTTCCTGTCTGATGACTGCACTAAACTCATATTACTGAGATATTACAAATGACAACGTTTTACTGCAACTCTGAAGTAATGATAAGACTGCTTGTATCATTATTTTCATGACAAATCCTCCTTTACTTTATGTCAATTACTATATGAAACAGGGCTCCAGTCACAAGATAATGGCACTTTTCATCTCAGAAGATGATTCTGAAGCTGGCTAACCAATGTGGAAACTGCCAAGCATTATTTTGCTGAACAGCTTTACTCATAACTAATTCTATCAACACTGAATCTGTACGACTGATCCCATTAAGTAAATAGTCCTGTTTAAAAAAATGTGGAATTTATCTGCTTTTCAATCTTCTTCCTTCCTCTTCTTGTAGGTCTACTTTAATATGAATTTTACAAAAAGCATCCTATATTTTCATGAAACAAAGCTTTAAAATGAACTAGAAAATTCTGCACAATCTGAATTGTTAAAATGCTACTTAGACTAGGTTTTGTGATGGTTATAACCACAGCTCCAACATGTTATGGCTTGCATACAAAAAAATTTAACAACTGTTGACTACTTTTCTGAACCAATGCCAACATACAAATAAACTTAGTGGAAGCCTTCATTACATTATCCCTGCCTCATAAATTGCCAATATGACATTTTCCATAATCCCTCATAGTTTCTCTGTTTATAATTAATGTTCCATTAACATCAGGATCTCATTTAACACAACACCTGGCTTTAATATCATGTGTATGTTTATATGTGAGGCAGGGGTAGGTTAACTGTAATAAAAGGTTGCTGAGTAAAAGATCATCGGGGAAAAAAAATGGTGAAGGGGACAAGTTTTATCTGCTAGCAAGACAATGTGACACTGCCTTCATGATCTGGTATGTGTTGACACACTAGAGATATGGCAACGCTGCTATTTATACAGATGAATCAGTAGTTCATGGCAAGAGACATGCCTGGGCCTACAGTCAACTCAAATGGCAAAAGAGAAAGCAGCCAGCAGTGCTTCCGCTGCAACAACAAGAAGCCTCACAATGGAAACCATGGCCATAATAAAAGCTCTGAGCTGGCTCTAGTCTCAAGACTACCTACAGGCATGTATCTTTAGTGACTCTATGAACACGCTGAAGAAAGTTCAGGCAGCCCCCCACCCCACCCCCAAAGGCAAGAGTGGCTCAAATATATGTAGATATCACAGACCCATCTTCTTCTTTGTACGCATATTTTTAGTGATAATGCATGGTACCATGATTTTTGCAATGCACCTTCTGGCTGGATGCCTCTGACTCCACCACCCTTCCTTGCTAGGGCAGAATGTGGTCTTGCTTGGACACAGACCCATCAATCAACATTAATTTTTGTATCAGGTCATGCAGGTGTCAGAAGAAATGAAAGAGTGGGTCAGCTGGCTGAATCAACTGGTCATGGAGGAAGGACAGACAATGGATCGTGCAGTCATCATCCATACTGTAATAGAAACTGGTTGAACAAAACTTACTTCACTACAACTGTGAATCAGTGTCATTAAAACAAAAACAAAAAACAATTCTTTAAGAACACCAGATGGATGTTCAAGCAACAAATAATAGGTGTCATCAGTTACTGTACTGTTACTGAAAAGGAGATCATAGCACCTATGGATGTGTCTAGAGTGCATGGATGAAGATCCTTCCTAACTAACTTTGTTGTTGTCTAAGGCACAAGTTGAAATATTTATATTATACTGTTGATAAATAATGCTTACACACCCAGGATTTAACTGTTTTTTTTCCTTGTAGAAAATATGTTATTTTCTAGCTTATAACCACATGAAAAGAACTGCCACATATAGTTTAATACAGTAAGTAAAGATAAAAACTGGGCAAAAGAAACAGAAAACAAAGAAAAACTGGATCTATCAGCCAAGAAGAATGCACTAGATTTCAGTTTTTCAGATAAATCATGCAAGTTTAGTTAAACTTCACAGTACTAGCTGTAGATAGATGCAAATAAGTGTACATTTCTTTTTTTTTGTAAATAAATAACTAAATAAACAAAATAATTTTTTAAAAAGATCAATAAAAGGCGAGAAACACATAAGAAGTTAACAATACAAACATGTAGTAATTAAAAATAATCCAATATTCTGGCAGCACATCAAGGATAAAGTGGAAAACAAAACAACACATAAACAAATGCAAAAAAAAAAAAATTGCTCACTCGTATAATTTTATCTTCAAGCACTCACTGTGATTCACTAGACATTCAGCACTATGCATGTACTCAGCTTCATCATAGCATCGGCAACAAGGAACACTAGTTTTATTCAGTTTAAAGGACATATAACAATCACAACAACAACGATTCCCTACAATATTTACCTATAATGAATGCTAAAAGTTCCTTCTCGTTAACGTACTTCTGCTAGCAGACGATTATAATAATAAAATACCGGAAGTGGATCGGAAACTAGAAACGAAAAACGAAGTTTATCTAGAAAGGTCTCTCATGGGGAAAGTTATGAGTAGGTACAATATTCTCATTCCGCGTTATAATTTATGTACGGTTAATAAATAATTCATATGTGAGCACTGAGCTAGTTTGTGACAGCTTCTTAGTTGTATATAATTTGGCAGAGACTAGCGACATCTACAGAACCGGCTGTGTAGATATTGGATTGGAAGGGCTCGCTAGCATCCTCTTGGACACTGGCAGTTCTGAAGATTTCGATATGCATGTTGATACACATCTCGTCTTTAGATTAAAGAGCAGGAAGGAAAATGTGATAATGCCAGGCGCGAATATTATCTCAATGGATTAAGAAGAACTGTAAATGAGCATGAGATTAGTGTCGTCAGTGTCTGTAGGGGATGGCTAAAGGAGGTACAGAGTACATATAGATTTATCCAGAATGCAGTGATGAGAAGTATAATTATGGCTGCAGTATTGTTACCACTTCTTTTATTTTAAACGCTGAATATTGGTATTATATATACCATAGTGTGAACAACAGAAAGGATGTTGAGCAATAGAGGGTTCACCTGGGCAAGAGCAGAAAAAAAAGGCGAAAGACAGGCATTTGTGGAAAACCCTTGTGGAAGCCCCATGTGCCCTGGGCACTTAAGGTTCAGAGAGAGAGATATACCATAGTGTACTACTCTATGGAAGTGAATGCTGGAAAATCACCAAAACCATAGAAAACAAGTTGAATTCTTTCCAGACTAAATGTTTACGAAGAATTAGAAAAATATTTTGGCCAAACACCATAAGAAATAACATCTTATTAGCAGAAATGCAGATGAAACCACTGACAACAATTATTTAGGAAAGATGCTGGCGATGGTTGGGACATGTGCTCCGAATGACTGACAACTCACTACCAAAAATAGCACTAAGATGGACACCACAGGGGAACAGAAGTAAGGGTAGACCAAAAGAAACATGGAGAACAACAGAAAGGATGTTGAGAAACAGAGGGCTCACCTGGGCAAGAGCAGAAAAAAAGGTGAAGGACATGCATTTGTGGAAAACCCTTGTGGAAGCCCCATGTGCCCTGGGCACTTAAGGTTCAGAGAGAGAGAGATATACCATAGTATATGTGTTGCAGTTCACAGAGAGCTAGGTTCCTAGTGTCTAAGTTCCTAGGAAGCAGAGAAAGGCATGACCAAAAAAACTATGGGCCCAGAGATATTCTGAACACTGCACTCACTAAAGCAGATATTCTGCAAAGGACAGGCTGTGGAGACAAATATTTTGCCACAGTCTCATAAAAGGATATGCTAGTCAGTTATCTCAACAGATCTTCATAAATTATGTGGGGACAAAGATGCTGTCCAGTTAGGCAATCAACAGCCCATAGTTGATATGCTACTGTCAGGATTAGTGAACCATAGCAGATCAAGACCCTGTCCCACCTCTTTTGGTACCCTCGGTAACAGGCCTAGCCTGGCTAATGGGGCAGGGATTGTCATAGTCCCCATGCTGGTGGAGTCTGCTAAAGAAGTATTGCACACCCCCTGCCTTTTAGCTGCACCCCAGGACTAAAAAAGTAGCTGCCATAACCCACTCCCATGCTGGTATGATGCTGTGACAAGACAAGCCATAACTTATGTGAGCTTCAGAAGGATTCCAGCACTATTGCTAAAACAGCCATACAATGGTCAGTCAGTCAGTCATTTGCATGTCCCTTGTGGAACTTTGCCTCTCTAACAGCTCTCCTGTAGGCCTCTCGGTTGTAAGCAAGATGCCCTGCTGCTGGTGCATCCATTTGAAGATTATCAGTGATGTCTTGCAGCCATCTTGGCCTTGATCTTCCCCTCTTTCTTTTTCCCATTATGTACCCTTTCAAGACAGTGGACACTTGAGAAAAAGAGGAACAGAGAGACTGACCAAAGACAACCTAGTGAAGAACTGTAAAAATGGAGATGAATAGCATGCAGCATATCTTGTATAAAGGCCGCAGCGGACCATGAAAAATGAAGAGAATTTTTTACTGCCCTACAAGATACCACAAGACATGCTAGGCAGTGATTGCTGCTAAGCAGCGATTGCTTACTTGAATACTAACCAAAGACATGAATGAATGGATAGATATCCTCTTAGTAGCCAGTCGGATCTGTAAGCATCATTGTAGTGTATCATGTGCTAAAGTGATAACAGTGTGTAACTGAGACACTTTTTCACCCATGCAATCAGACACTGAAACTTGTTACACAGAGAATACAAGTTTTTATACGAGTCACTATCTGTGTGCTGTAGGGCTGTTTAAGGCAGCTTGAAAGAAGTTATTTAAGTTGTAAGAAGACAAAATTAACAACATTTTAGCAATAAATTTTCATCAGACAACAACAGTAAACAGAGGAAGAGAGAACAGATACCTTGAATGAGGAAAGTTGAGTTGTAAACATTTAACAGGTTAATAAATTATTGTTGAGAACTTAGAACTCAGTTAAAACTTAAGACAAAACATTACCCATGAGCATACATACTTGTATTAAATAAATATACACAAGGCCACTTAAGTAAAGCTGTGATACAAAACAAAAGTTAAGAGAGTTGAAAATAATATGAGAAAAAAATGACAGTAAAGAGGGAAGATGGCAGAGTTTAGAAAGAAATAGAGGGATACAAATCAACAAAAGCAGACAAAAATCTGTCACAGTTTTGTAGTCAAGTTGGCTGTTACTGCATTCGCTTGTGTTATTCCAATGTACATTCTCGGAAAGCTCTAGAACAGTGCCCCTTATTTTCCGGGACTGGCTGTCTCTGCCCATCTGGAATTAACAATGAATTCAGCTCCCTTTAAACATCTTCAAATTTCCACTTACTATCATCTTTTCTTGTTCAGCTTTCTTGTCTTAACCCCACTCATTTCACAGCAGTTTTTCATTCCTGGGTTTTAGCTTTGTCCTCCAGCCCTCTCCATGCTTCTTCAGTAGATGCTTATAGGTAGCTTCCATGTCTTTTTCCTGACCCACCTTTGTTCTCTTGCTTTCACCATCCACACCGCTTGTGTAGCCATTGTCTTAGGCCATAGGTATCCAATTGGTCCATGTTGTTACCCCATGCTATGTCTCCACCAGCCGTTTGTACCCACTTTATGCCTACCTGGGGCATACCGAGTCATCTTTCAAACCAGGAAGATACCAAAAAAAGCTAAGTTTTTCATCTATTTTCCAGTTTTATTTGTTGTGTTGTTCTTGTATGTAATCCATGAAAAGGCTGACTTAAAAAAAAATTGGATGTTGTAGTTCCCTGCTTTACTACAAAAAAAAAAGTATAGGTAGGATGTCACGTTGAACCTAGACTTAGATATTAGTCTTGTAGCTCAGTCTACTCAGAGCTGGAAGCACAGAACACTGTGAACATACAAAAAATAAATTATATCAATGCTCCAGAAATTTAATTACATAGAGGTCTGGAAGAAAATATATAAATCATGGGACAAAAAAAATTTATAATAAATAAATCAACTTTGTCATTGTTTTTATATATCTAAAAATGAATATGTATCTATTTCAGGTTTTTTTTTTTTTTTTTTGAGCAATGGAACTTTCCAATGGAGTTATCCAGGAACGACAACAGTTTATTAAGTCGATGACAGAGTTTGTTGAGGAGAAGCAGAAGAAGCTTAATGAAGTGCTGGAAAGACTGGGACTGTCTGCTGAGGAGCTTTTGAAGGTAAGCAGCAAGTTGAGTGTGATGGCTGTGTATATGGAAGAGAAATGTCACATGCTTTGTTACTGCGAATTTTAGTGGCTGATATTTTGTCATTGGTAGACTACACTGGCGCAACGAAAACCACGGTGTCATGCACTGCCGCTTCTGTGACCCGCCGAGAGTATGGGCCCAGGCCCCGCGATGCTCTGAGCCTCCGTCCTAAATGAGACTATCGTGAGAACCACAGGAGTAAATTCAGTAGGATTGTGGGGCGATCTTGATGGTAGAAGCAAATTAAGAGGAAGAAGAAGATCACTAGTGTTGGGATAAAATGGCTGATATTTTATCGCTGGTGTTAGGATAAAATGGCTGATGTTTTATTGCTGGTGTTGGGATAAAATGGCTGATATTTTATCGCTGGTGTTGGGATAAAATGGCTGATATTTTATTGCTGGTGTTGGGATAAAGTGGTTGATACTTTGTCACTGGTATTGGGATAAAGTGGTTGATACTTATTTTACTGGGGATGGAAGTGGCTGAATTGATGGTGATGTAACTTCTCAGACTGAAGAGCAGTTTTAGAATATCTGTTGTTTAACACTCATGTTATTTTTTTCACTTCATATTGTTGTTTGTGTTTAGTTCTCTTGAAGTCTTCAACATTTTCTCAAATACATTATTTTGTATGGTGTTTGTATAATTCATATGTTGATTTTTGTTTTTAAAAAAAGTTAACATTTCAAGAAAATGATGTTCTATGTCTGTGCACAAGATGTTAACATTTGATCAGTAATTGCATCCTGTTTTGTGTGCTGCAACCAGTTGAGATGGCTTACATTGCATCTTTCTTATTGTTTAAATATTGTTCATTATCATCATGTGACATGTGCTTTCCAAAATGTTGTCCCTCTAACAGCCTCCCTGAATGCATTACAGCTTTGGCAAGTTGACCAGTGTCTCGTAATGACACATTCAGATTTTCTGTGTTGTCCTGAGTCCACCTGCGACGAGGTCGTCCCTTTTCTCTTTTCCCAGGAACTATGCCTTCTACTATCTCCCTCCCCAAGGTATTGTGTCTCTTGATGCGGCCAGAGTATCTCAGCTTTCTAATTTTTATGATGTTAACGAACCAGTTTTCTGCGACACCTAATCTCATCAGTATATTTGATTTTTGTTCCATCCATGATATTCTGAGTGCCCTTCTGTAACATTTCGTTTCAAATGGTGTTATTCACTGTTCTAGTGATTTGTTAATGTCCATGTTTTGCTTCCATATTTTGCCATTGGGAATATGCAAGCTGTTAGTAAACATAGCTTTGTTTTCTTGTTGGTACCTTGCCACATGCTCTTCATTTGTGCGTCTGTGATACAACTGCTGTTCTTCTTTTTAAATATTGTTATGAGTAATTTTTACTTGTCCAGTAAGGAATTTGCTTGGTCTATTTTTCTGTTACTTTTTTCAGAGTGAAGAAAAGAAAGTGTGCCCGTACAACAAAGACCACATTATACCTGCAAAATCCTTCAACAAACACACAGAGTCTTGTAAACTGCTGTCTGCTGGTTATCAGAAAGATGAGCTGGTCAGTGGAGATGCATTATTTTTGTATATCTTTTGTTAAATATGATTCAGCGGATGAGACATGGTTTTCCACGCAGCATATGATTCAGGTCAGAAGTGACTGTGCAGTGAGGTTGGTGCAGCTTCTCAAGATCCCGTAACTTTGCCAACAAGGATTGTAAGTCTGTTGCCTCAGTATTTATGGCAACAGTCCATTGTCCCAGTATTTATGGCAACAGTCCATTGCCCCAATATTTATGGCAACAGTCCATTGCCCCAGTATTTATGGCAACAGTCCATTGTCCCAGTATTTGTAGCAACAGTCCATTGTCCCAGTATTTATGGCAACAGTCCATTGCCCCAATATTTATGGCAACAGTCCATTGCCCCAATATTTATGGCAACAGTCCATTGTCCCAGTATTTATGGCAACAGTCCATTGTCCCAGTATTTATGGCAACAGTCCATTGCCCTAATGCTTAGGGTGACAGACTGAGTGGAGTTCAGTATTACTTTTTGTGATCAATTAAACAGTGAGTTAAATAACCAACTTAACTTTAGATAAAAGGAGACTTAACTTTAGGTAAGAGGAGGGAGAGAGTTTGTATCTGAAAGTCACATCCAGTGTTCAGCAGAACTCTTTATTTCGGGTAGCATTTGGAAGAGAGTAATACAGAGATAAGAACCATAAGAATGTCTTTGGAGTTTATTTTCTTCTTCTTCTGTGTTCAAATGCTGGGTCATGCTAAATTGGAAGCCAGGTTGCCAGGATGAAGCCCACAGTTCTCTCCAGGTCCTCACGGCAGCTCGGCAGCTTCTGCCTCAGGTCCATCCTCTGTGGCCAGGTCTGGCTTTGTAGGTCAGTGAACGTTGGACACTCTTGGAACACATGCTCTGGGTTTTGTGCTCCGTCCTCACAGGGGCATGTGTCGCATGTGAGAGATCTTTGGTGTTAACTCTTATTGTTGTGGATGAGTTAATTCATTCAGGTATCATATTCCTCTGTTTGTGCTGCAGATGTTATAGAATATCATATTTTTTTGTGCCATTGATGCCCCCAGATATCTGAAGATGCTCATGTATTCAAATTAATTTCTGCAGTAGACCGAACTGATGGCCTGCATGAAGGATCGGGTACTCTAGAGAAGCATAATAGCCAACGCCAGTCTGCACGGCACCTGATGATGATGATGAATAGACTGTTAAACTTGTTCCGTGATTAGGAACATCACAGACCTATTTTTGGTACCAAGTGATAACATCACATACACACAGTTTACATCAGTAAAAGGATTTCCCAAAAATAAATGTGTATTTCATTAATTTGTATTAAATACTCTCTTTTCCCAGCCTTCCCTTCTACAGGATGTTGACTTTTGTTATAAGAACTTGGAGACAGGCATGAAAATAGAACTAGGTAATGTTATCCTTTATGTTTTCACGGTTGTTTGTATATGTTTTTCTTGCAAAAAAAAGAGCGATGATAGTTTAACAATACAAGCAGAGTGACTGCAAGCCATATAGCATTATGTAGCAAAAAAGGTAAAGGAAAATGGTAAAATTCCCATTTCCATACCATTAAGGCATATTGAGGTTACAGTGTTGGGCCCGTATTTCCATGACCTTTGGCACATGAAACTTGTGTTGTGGTCAGTGTCACACCTGCCACATTTACCTTCCCAGATTTCTCTGGTGCCCATTTTTAGAGGCTGGATTGACCCTGGGGCTTGTTTATAGCAACAAAAAAAAAAAAAAAGAATAGAAAAATATGTAATATCATCTGCTGGATTGAAAGGGCACTGAAAGTTTCTGTCATCATCAAAGTGCCCTGTTGGCCACAAGTCCGTTTCCTACTTTTGCAGTGACTTTATTTTCTAGTTCTTTCTTGCTCTTCTACATCTATATTTAAAGTTTATAGTTTTGGTTTTGACTTCACTATTACCAGTCTGCTCTCACTATAAAGCTGCTCTGAAGACTGCTTTAGCTGTAGAGAACATTCTGGAATCTTCTGATGATGAGAATGCTGCATGTGTGGTTTCAGGTCTTTTCTGGTTGTTCCAGCAACATGCTCTTGAATATTGTGCAACCACGAGTTGGCAGTGATTGTATCATGGCTTTTTTTGCTCATCCATTCAGTTTTCTCTTTTTTGCTCATTCAGTCAGTTTTCTCTTTTTTTGCTTGTTCAGTCAGTTTTCTCTTTTTTGCTTGTTCAGTCAGTTTTCTTTTTTTTGTTCATTCAGTCAGTTTTCTCCTTTTTGCTTATTCAGTCGGTTTTCTCTTTTTTACTCATTCAGTCAGTTTTCTCTCTTGTTCATTCAGTCAGTTATATCTTTTTTGCTCATTCAGTCAGTTTTTTGCTTATTCAGTCGGTTTTCTCTTTTTTACTCATTCAGTCAGTTTTCTCTCTTGTTCATTCAGTCAGTTATATCTTTTTTGCTCATTCAGTCAGTTTTCTCTCTTTTGCTTATTCAGTCAGTTTTCTGTCTTTTTTGCTCATTCAGTCAGTTTTATTCTCAGTCATGACTTATCAAGACCAGAATGACCTACCACATGTTCTTTTGGTCAGTTTTCTCATTTTGACGTTAAAATCTTCCTTATGACAGATCTCACTGTTTGTACTGCTCTATAGCAGTCTGAGTTCTATAAACTTCTTTCTTCATCATCTGAATGGTGTTTTTTTTCAGTGTTATAGACCTGTATAATGCTGAGATTGACTATGCCCAGTATCTCTTGTCTGTGATCATTGCCATGACTATGTTTTCTCCCCTGAAACAATGTAATGAAATCAGTTCGTATGTGGAAAAAAAAGGCACATGTTAAAGTGGAATTAGGGAACCCAACACAGAAAGAATTAGTAAAGTAAGAGAACAAATTTTGTAGGATTAGACCTTGAAAAAATCGTAGACAAAGCACTTTAGTGAGACGTGAGAGAAAGAAAAATCACAAGAGAATTACCTGGGATTCGAACACGGACTCCGGTAGGATGAGCAGCCGTCTAGCCATGAGAGAACAGCGTACTATCGACTTAGCCAACTAGCACGCCCAAAAAAAGGTGTTTTGTCGACATAGTCTTTATTAACTGCTCAGTAGACATGAGGGATCGTGACACCCTGAAAGAAACGAGGTCATGACACAGAAATTCCGTAGCTTAGATTCAGTCTCTCTAGCAGGTACCAACTTTTTTTAGATAAACATACACACGGTCTCCTGCCATGTCTGGTGCAAACTTGAACAACAATAACAAATGAACGAATACTTATTACACGAAGTTAGTTTCAGGTATAGTTTTAAGGAACAATTTTTTTATATAAATAGGAAACTACGAGGCTTTAGTACAGTAAAGTAAGAGAACAAATTTTGTAGGATTAGACCTCAAAAAAAATCGTAGACAAAGCACTTTAGTGAGATATGAGAGAAAAAAAATCACAAGAGAATTACCTGAGATTCGATCACAGACTCCGGTAGGATGAGCATCCATCTAGCCACGAGAGAACAGTGTACTGTCAACTTAGTCAGCTAGCACCCCCCGAAAAAAGGTGTTTTGTTGACATAGTCTTTAGTAACTGCTCAGAAGGAATTAGATTCTTTAAGATAGAAAAGAGATGACTGATCTTTTGTTTTTGTTTTTTTCATTTGTTAAGAATGACTTCCCTTATGTCCCAGAGTGCATGTAGAAACAGAATGATACTCTTCTGGTGAGCTGCAGTAGAACAGAGATGTGGTAGCATCAACATTGTTTTCATGGATGTTTTAACAGTCTGTTTACAACAGGAAGGACTGCAAGAAGTGATAGAATCTTGATCAGATGTGGTTTACCAGTTTTTTAAATTAGAGCCAAGACTGACATTTGGCACCTGACTACTGTGGTTATTAGTGCGATTGTCTCTCACATAGTGGTTGGTGGTACAAGTCAGAGCAGAGGTGCCCCCTGTAAATGTAGAAATTGTATTGTGGTAAGGAAAGGCATCCAGGCATGATACTGAACATATCACCCTCTAGTGTCCCAATAACTCAAGGAGAATAAGAGCACTAACACCGTATTCCTAAAAGTGCCACTACGGCATGACAGGATATGCTTTTGTGTCATATATATAGGAGCACAACATTGAAATGTATGGCCAAGATTCTTTTATTCTTTTTTTATTTTGTATTATTTTTTTTAACCAGATGAAAAACTGTTGAACAAAATCATATGGGACAGCTGTGTTCAGAATGGGCAAGGTAAGCTCTGTGATGACATCGTTTGTAGGTTGACAAATTAGGCTGGTGTTACACTTTTGTGAGTATTTTCCTAACAGAAACAAAATCACTTTCTACATTTATTTGCTGGGAACTGATTCCCCCTTCCTACATATTAGAAACCGGCTCTGTAAATGCTACATACTTATGAACTCAGCAGGGCAGAATACTGACTTACTATCAAAGTCAATGGTTCCCATCCTTTTTCAGATCCAGGACCCCTGAATTGAATAATAAATAATTTGCAAAGGCCACTAATACACCCCATGTCACTAGTAATAAATTAAAAACCTTCACATATTGTATACTACATAATCAAACTAGCCAAGCAGCTCCTTATGTGATCCTTCACTGACACCAGTTTGAGAACCATTTGTCTGAAGCTAATGTTGTTAAAGCATAGAACAGTACACATATGACTGAATTCTGTAAATTGATTTACATTAATGTTATCCTTACATGAATTCTATACATTGATTTATGTTAATGTTGTTCATACATGTAGTAGTAGCTGAATTCTGTAAATTGATTTGCGTTAACATTTGTCTGAACACAGAGGTTTTATGTTAACATTGTCTTGACACAGAATGGCAATTGTTGGTACTGTCAATGCATAGAATATACCTGTCAGTTTCTGTATTGATTTACGTAAATGTTGCTTGTGGACAGGATAATGATGGAATCTCCGAGTTAACCGTTGCTAATATTGCGTGCATGTAGAAAGTGACTAAACTTTTGAAGATGATCCATGTTATTGTTATCTGGGCGTGCAAAAAAATGACTGAATAAGGTGATCAAAAAAAAATTTTTTTTTTTAAACCTTTATGTTTTACTCTCCTCCTTCCAGTGTACACAGGCCACCGGACTATGCCTGTCAGCCAGATTGATGAGAACATCATGCTAACACAGGACGACAGGTTGGCAGTTTACAACTACGTTGTCAAGAAGTCCCATGAAGCTGGCAGAGTTATCCCTGTTGACCGCACTGATGAGTTACTTACAACTGATTGGGGAAGTCTTGTTAAGAAAGGTAAGCAGGATGGGTGGAATTTACTTGATGAATGATTAAACAGATTAAACTATACTGATTCTGAAATATCAAAATCAGTTTGAGGGATTGTCTTTTAACCTTTTATAAGCACAGATTTGATTCTGCGCCCGATGCCATGGTGAAGATGTTGAAGACGAGCATTAAGCCAGGTTATAAATGAGCAAAACAACTGAGAAACACATAAAAGCCTTTGAATGTAAATGCTACAGAAGAGTTCTCCAAATATCATGGACACAAAAAAGAACAAATATATCTATACTACAAGAGCTTAATATTGAAGGAGGCTGGCTAGTAAAGAGGATTAAAGAGAGAAAACTTAAATATTTTGGACACATTAAATGTCATGATAATTTAGAGAAGACCGTATTGGAAGGATACATAATGAGAAAAAGAAAAAGAGGAAGACCAAAACGAAGATGGCTGCAAGACATCGCTGACGATCTGCAAATGAATGAATGAATGATAAATGAGCTTTAGTGACTTTCCAGGCTTCTTGGCAAGCTCCATAACCTATGTCATTCCATACTCTTTTTTGTCAGGTTTGAGTGACACAACAGGATGATTGCAGGAGCACTTCAGAGAGGTTGAATAACGTTATCTCTCTCAACAATCATCTTTGCTCACGGAACAGAGCACACAAATTGAAATAAATCTGTAATCTGCATTAACTTCAGCATTTTTTCAAAATGAAACTAACAATATAAAAATCTACATAGGCTCATCTTCAGATTATCTGTTGAACCGTAGCCCCAGTTATTGGGTGTTGATTTCTTGTGTTGGCTTTTCAATTTTAGTCCTATTTTATCTGTACACATTTGTATACATAGATTGTGGTCACTGCTGACGTCTGCACTTCTGCATGCTCTTACATGTATCAGTTATGTTCTGAATTGATTTCTGATACAAATATGGTCTATGTGGTTTCTGGTTCTATCACCTGGGGATATCCATGTTATGGATAGAGTGCAAAAAAAAAATATGTTATGGGGTTTTCTGTAGTAATTATTTCTTGCGTGGCCTTTTTCATTAAAATTCACATTCATAACCCTGTTCCCAGGTGCACATATGTGTGTCTGTGTGCGATACATTTTAGTGGTTAAAATCATGTTTCTTTTCCCATTTTGTCGTGAGTATGGCTTGTTTAGAAATTGTGAGTTTTTGACTGGATTAAAAAAATGGTGATAATGGAGTGAGAAGGTTTCATAATCAAAAATAGAACGAGGTTTAAGATTCAGTTAATGGTGAAACATTTTTTAAAATATTAAATGGCATGTTAAGAAATGGGTTTGAGAGTCTGTTGTGAGCAGGTCTTAAATAGCCATGTGTAGCAGAAGATAGCCATTGAAGTGACACAGGCCATAGAATCAAATATGTTTGCGTTAGAGTGATGGCCACTTATCAGGATCTTCAGATTACAGCTGACCAAGACCCTATGCTGCTTACATCCATTGCTGCTGAGAATAGAGTGTTATGCTAATTGGCTGCTAGTTTGGCCTGCACGAGTAGGAATATTTGTCTTTTTTTTTTTTTTAAAAACCAGTGTGCTATATGTGTTTTTTATTTTTTTTTTCCTGTTGTAATCTGATATCCCCAAAGAATATATCAGGTATTAAAGTTCTCTAAAATAACCAGCATATACCTCTCACTCCCATTCTTTTTTCTCTTTTTTTCTTTCTTATGGGTAGATTTTATTGTTGATTTATCTTTGCTTTAGGTGAATCAGATTTTAAGCTTCTTCCTTTCAGAGCAGAAACCTGAAGAGATTGTTTTAATTTTAGTTGTAATTTAGAGTAAAATGCCTATCTTGATTAATGTGCCTGTTAGGATTGCTTGATGAGCAAAACAACAAACAGTACTCCTCCAAGCTTGAGCAGCTGGTAGCTCTCAGGGATCTAAAACGAAGACGTCAGAGTTACAGAGCCAAGAATGTCCACATCACAAAGAAATCATATACAGAGGTTTGCCTTTAAAATAAAAATTGTTCATTTATTGTTATTTCCCTGCGGTATTTTTAATCATCAAATTCTTTGATAATTTATTTCTTCTAGTGATTGATTAACGAAAAACATATGTAGAAGGAACAGCTGTTGAAGAAGTAAACCAATTTGCATACCTAGGCAGCTACATAGACCAGGATGGTGACACCAGAAAGGAAGTTATAATTGCAAAATCTGCATTGATCTTCAAGAATCTTGAGAACATATGGCACTCAAAAGTTATAAGCACAAAAACCGAGCTAAAATTATTCAATTCAAATGTAATATTCACCCTCATTTATGCATGCGAAAGCTGGAAAGCACATAAAGAATTAGACAACAATTTAGACTCTTTTGAAAACAAATGCCTAAAGAAAATACTTGGTATAAAGTGGAACAAATTCAAGAACAATGCAGAGATAAGACAGATAAGTGAACAACAACCAGTCTCATGGGTGATCAGAAAAAGGAGTTGGACATATATTAGTCACATGATGAGAAAAAACAGTCATAGAATCCCAAAACAACCTGTCAAGGGGAACACAACAGGCTGAAGAAACAGAGGTCTACCATGTGAAACTCTAAAGAGGACATTGTTAAGAAGGGCCAAATTAACATAAAAATCCCTTGAGGTTAAAAAGCTCTCATATGCCTCATATTTGAGAACTTGTATTTTACGACACATCCTGACTTTAAAAAAAAAAAATTTTTTTTAAAGGATGGCAAAAGAGTTAATAGGATCTTAGTATAATTACTTTGATTCATGTTTAGTGTTAAAAATTACATCAGATTTATTATTGACCAGTTACGATACTTCATATGGAGGTGGGAAAAGATTGGAAACCCTTTCCTGGCCAGTTTTTAAATCGATGCCGTGTATCAGAATCTGAAATTCTCCATAGCTGTAGGCCATTTTAGAACAGATAAACTCATTGAATCCAGGAACTGGCATCATCACACTTGGGGCACACCCATACATGCTCTGCTCTCTGTTTTAGTAACCACTGAAGAGTATGAACACTAATTGTGCCAGTCAGCTGTTGGTTCTAGCAACCTCGAATTCTACCAGCCACCCAACTCTTCCTTCCCTCCTCATCACACTTGTCTTTCATCCTCTGTAGATATATATTATCAGTGTATGCTTTTTCCTTCTCCTGTACCAGGTCCTCGGCCACCGACTTCAGTATATCTGCCCTGTCCATAAATCATGTCTTCTGCAATAGTGTTACGGGCGACATGATCAGCTACCCCATTGGCTCTCATAAAATCTCATTTTTTAACCATTTTAGCTTCAAATATGGATAAGCTCTACCAAGATTCTTGTCTTAAAAAATTAACTAAAATTGGAACATCAAAAATTCTCGTGCTAAAGTTTTCTTAGAAACATGAGAAAAGTATATGGCCAACAAGTGTTGGAGCATTTTTAAGATTTATTGATACTTATTACGATTTTTAAAGAAATGTTTGTTTTCTTTCATTATGTTTTTTGTTTAAAATGTATGCATTTTGGTCTGTAAACCTTAGAAGTCGTGTTCACAGCTTTTGATTTGTAATTTATAATTATATACTGCTGTATTTAAATTTTTCAGATAATTCGAGAAGTCATCCTTAACCAAATGGAAATCCTGGTTCCTAGCGGTGGCACACATGTGATGTCCTCTGCCGATCAAGAAGACACACATAAGCCACAGATTAAACATGAGAATAGAGGAAAGGATAGGCGAAGAGATTATAGCTCTTGCGAAAGAGAGGTCAGAAGGAGAGATTACATTGAGAAAAATGATGATGATAAAGGGAGATCAGAGGGGAGGAGTAGAGGAGTTCACTCGCAGAGATATACACGTCAAGACAGATCACACGAAAGATACGGTGACAGAAAGGTAAGAGATAGAAAGCGGTCGAGGTCAAGAGACAGGAGTCATGAGAGAGCCAAGATAAAAGAGGAAGATGACTCATATTCATCTAACAAGGGCAGACCTTCAGCATCCACAGAAGGCATCAATTTACTTTCCTCAGTAAATGCCGGTGACGGTCCTGTTCCTGACACAACGGAAGAGAGCGCTGGCCATGTGGTTGCACAAGGAACAGAATCAACTGCAGAAACTACTTCTTACATAAATTTACCAGAAGAATCTGAGAAGCAGAATTTGTCAGACAATGATAGTAGCAGCAGTAAAAAACATGGCAAACATAAGAAGTCAAAACACAAGAAAAAACACAGGAAGAAGCACAAGAGAAGGGACTGAGTGGTGGATGTGAGAGAATGTTCGAAAACAGAAAGCAGTGTCCTGCTCTGCAGTTTTATTGTTTTGTATATGTAATAAATTTTGATGATGATGGAAGTATAAATATTTCAGACTTCTCACAGATTTTGAAAACCATTCTACGGCAAATTTGTAATTGACGCTATTGACCATTTAGTATTTGTATAACGGAGGCGAGTACTTGCAGTAGAAACTTCCAAGTTTTGAACAAATCAGACACGACAAACAGACTAACACAAAAAAACAGCAGACAGTAAATGTTATAGAGAATCAAAGCTTTTATTTTGACCAGCCATGCTGATACCAGAACAGGCACACAAAATAAAAGTTGTGAAATATATTCTCTTGTTTGTTTGATCACAAGTAGACAGGATGTCGTACTTTTTTTGGTGTCATGTCCATGTTAAGATCATAAAAAAGAGAAGGCTGTAGTAGCTTTCCTTACTCCCTGGACCCGCCAGCTTCAGAGTGGCCTGTACTACAAGGGAGCGCACTTGTCCCGTTTATCTAACTGTATTTTCATGACTGTTGTACCAACAGGGCTGTGGATAACGTGTGAAATGTTTCACAGTGTGTGTGTGTGTGTGTGGGGGGGGGGGGTGGCACAAAGATGCTGCCCTATTTGACAGTCATTGACCCATAGTTCTTAAGAGTAATGTTCTAAGTGTACTACTCTATGGAAGTGAATGCTGGAAAATCACCAAAACCATAGAAAACAAGTTGAATTCTTTCCAGACTAAATGTTTACGTAGAATTAAAAAAATATTTTGGCCAAACACCATAAGAAATAACATTTTATTGGCAGAAATGCAGATGAAACCACTGACAACAATTATTGAGGAAAGACGCTGGCGATGGTTGGGACATGTGCTCCGAATGACTGACAACTCACTACCAAAAATAGCACTAAGATGGACACCACAGGGGAGCAGAAGTAAGGGTAGACCAAAAGAGACATGGAGAAGAACAACAGAAAGGATGTTGAGCAATAGAGGGCTCACCTGGGCAAGAGCAGAAAAAAAGGCGAAAGACAGGCATTTGTGGAAAACCCTTGTGGAAGCCCCATGTGCCCTGGGCACTTAAGGTTCAGAGAGAGAGAGAGACCCATAGTTCATATACTAGAGCATCATGATTGCCGAACAATAGCTGACTGACTAAGACCCTAACCCACCTTTCCTCAGTAACAAGCCTAACCTGGCTAGCGGGGACAAGGATCTCCATGGTGGTGGACTCTGCTAAAGAAGTATTTCACAACCCCCTGCTTTTTTTAGTTCTGCTCTGTGACTGAAAAAAATAGCTACCATGATGCTGTGTCTCAACATCTCCACTGCATTAAAAAAAAAACAAAACCACCAGCTTACAGTTCCAGGCAGATAAGAAGTTTCAGTGTCTCTTACTGAATAAAATAGCCCAACAATAAATGCCAGTGGTTCTGGTTTATATATCTGAACACAGACTGCTGCTGTCTAAAAGAATGTCATATCACAACCAGAGTGGAAGAACAAATAGCCAACAAAATACCAGGCTCACTGGCTCTTAATCTGTTACTGGCTAGCATTATAAAACTATATACTGGCACTTTATCTGTTACCGACTAGCATTATAAAACTATATACTGGCACTTTATCTGTTACTGACTAGCATTATAAAACTATATACTGGCACTTTATCTGTTACTGACTAGCATTATAAAACCATATACTGGCACTTTATCTGTTACTGACTAGCATTATAAAACCATATACTGGCACTTTATCTGTTACCGACTAGCATTATAAAACCATATACTGGCACTTTATCTGTTACTGACTAGTGTTTTAAACAGAATAAATCAGCAATCTCAGCAATGTTTTTTTTTCGTTCTTCCTCTTCCAACAGAAGTACATTCCCTGTAAACTCATGGTCATTTTTTTTTTTTTCTGAAGTGTCCATATTTCCCTTAATATACTGACATCCATATACTTTAGCAGTGCTTTGACTTGCAGACAGATAGTCACCGTTTAGTGGAGGTGTTTCTCTAAACTCAGTGCCAGGTGTTCATTTGCTACAGCCAAGTCTCTAGAGAGTGGCAGAAAACAACTGACACCTTCCATTTACTCTTTAGCTGCAATATCCTTTGCCCAATTATTCTCCTTTTTTTTTTTAAACTGAACTCAATCAAAATACTTTCATCTGATAATTTTATCTTAAGTATTATCATGTTATAAACAATTTTTTTTTTAAAAATTGTACTTTAGAGTATACCATCAACTCTGTCCGCCATTGTGATAAGAAATGAGCAACTGTAATTAAATGGTTGTTCGTCAACTTTATTCTTAATTAAGACAGTTATTACTGAGATGCTTTGTGTCATGTCAGCAAAAGTAAAATATGCTGCCCGCACCCCCCCCCCCCCCTTTTTTTTTTAGCTCATTTCATCAAATCTTGTCTGCTGCTTTTACATAGATTACTTTACTGGAACATCTTTGGAACATGCTTGAGACTGCACATGAAAGTACACTGATTCATGCACAGCTACAGGAATCTATGCAATGAAGAATAACTATGTATGCATTCACAAGTGGGAGCTGAAGAACAAACTGTTAATTTATGGCATGTTAACAGTTTATACTTTTTTTATATTTTAAAATTATAATCATTAATAGAAATGATTGTCCATGGGATCAGAGTGGCTATATAAATCTAAGTTGATTGTCCAACGAGGATTAGAATGACTGTGTAAATTTGAGTTAATTTATAACAATATAAGCACTGGGCATTTCATTTCATTTTTTTTCAGCAAGTTCTTATATAGATAAAAAATAACGAATTTTTAAAAAATTAATAATTAAAAAGTCTTAATAAATTGTCTTCTTCACATGCAACATGATGGTGGTAAGCTTTCTGAGCTACTGTATTAAAAGTTAGTTTAAAAACCGTATGCTCATTTTGTGCTCAATGTCCACTTTCTCCATAGCCTGTAATAAAAAGCAAATATTTAGAATTAATTCAAAATTTATATTAAACTTTACTAAAACAAATCAAGAGACATAATGGTCTGCCAGAGAAAAGGGATGACCTCATCACAGGCAGACTCGGGACATCACAGAAGTCGGAACATTTCATTGCGAGATGCTGGCCAACTCGCTCAAGACCATGTTGCTTTCAGAGAGAGCATGAGGGGGACAATGTTCTGGAAAGGACACTTCACATTATGATGAAAATAAATCTGACTGAAGATATATACTACAAAATGTAAAAAAAAACTAACTAAAAGCAGCCAAGGTTAACAGAAATGGTTTTAGTGACTACTTTTCTTGACCTGCTTTTCACACAGGAGAATATGGTCAGAATCACCCTCTGTTGGCACTTCTTTCCCTAGCTCTAGAAGAAGCCAGACACTAATTTCTACAGAAATCTGAACCACCAACCTTTGTCATGAGAGGCTAGTGCACTAACTGTTTCACCACTTGGGTGCCCACAGAAGTTCCCCTAATCTTTCAGGAAAAACAGAAGAAAAATCATTTATCCTATCAGATGTTTTGCTCCTGAAGAGATCTCATATAAAATGCACTTCAACTTAATGCCAAAGAGTATACTCATATTTAGTTTGTGAAGGAACTTATCATCCCACTTTGCTAAAACACTTTCAGTTCTCTTGTAACACATGCAGTTCAGAACCTCCTCACATCATAACCCCTCTACCCCAACTATAATCACCTATTTCACCATCTCCTGGCTAGATTACCATTGTATCACTCTCTCTCTCCACCCATCCCCCCCCCCCATCTAAGATTCTCCTATCACAAGTCTCCATTTAAACATTCTCTGCACTTCACCATGCACATTTCTGAACACAGCGTCAGACAAGCCGCAGCTTCTTACAAGTCACAGCTAAGCACTCCATTCATTTTATTTTGTTCTATTTTTTTATATTTTTATTTCTTTATTTCCATTCATATTGGATCCTACATATCTTTGGCTTATTATGAGTACAATATCCCTTTCATCACTTCCTTCCTGTTCAAATATGCATTTTTTGATGACTTGCTCTTGTATGTGGGTTTGTTTAGTGTTCTGGACTCTTCATATGTTATATTTGTGTTTAGAATAACTGCCCACAATCCTCTGTCCAGACATTTCATTCTACTTAGTACAATCAATTGTTCCAATCGGTGTAATGCACCACATCCTGTTATGTACTTTTCCTAAGTCTCCATTTCTGTATTGTTCAAGTTCTTTGTGGGCATACAATGAATACAACAACCCATAAGCTTGGATGCTAAAAAGTCAAAGATATTGTTTAGAATGCTTTGTGACAGTTTACAAGGAACCAAATTCTCAGTCTGTGGCCAGTCTTAGTACAGTGCCACAACTGTCCATCTCAGGTTCAACAGTTCCTTTGCCATGATGTCCTTAAGTCAGCCTCTCTAAAGCAAACACCAGACCACATGAGATCTATCACTGAATGTCACCTCTTTCCTTCTGGCATTCTAGCTATAGAGCAGGGGGGTTCTTTTATACACATCACTGATCTATTTTCAGTGTCTTTTGTCACTGATGATTACGCAAACATCTTGCTCGTTTTAAAAAACAAAAGCAGGTCTCTACTACCCATGATTTGCTCATATTTCTCTTTGAAACTCAGATAGCCAGTTCATAAAAATATGGATGAGGTTAAAAAAAATGTTACAGACCAAGGTCATTACCTTGACAAACTCTTCACATGATATGTTATTATCTTTGTCTAAGTCTACCTCTTGGATTGTCCTGTCTGCAATGCTAGCAAGCTGAAAATAAAAATGTATAAGTAAGTGTGATTTTTTTTAAAATTCAGACAAAAAAAGAAAAAATAATCTCTGAAACAACACAGGGTGTCAGAGGAACTATTAACAGAATATGTTAGATCTATAGCAGATTACAACCTCCCCCTACAGGTCACAGCATCAAGGAGCTATTGTACACAAGCAGACAGAATTCAAGGAAACGGACAATGCAGGATATGGGGTACTCATAATGTTTCCATGGAAACAACAAGCCACATTTCTGCTCCTTGTGGATCTTGCTGCTCCAATTATGATGCAGAGATGCAGGCAATATTAGCAGTCCTGGCAGCAACCACCACCAGATACAAAAACACTGCCTGTCACCAAAAATAACTGTTATTTTCTCAGACTCCCAGTCTGCTCTCCGGGCCCTTGAAAACTGGATACCATCAGCTGATCACATTACAACTGACATATTCAGTGCAATAAACCAACTCACCTCCTATGATATCAAGACCACCGCACAGTGAATACCAGGGCACATAGATATCAGAGGAAATGAACGTGCTGACAGACTGGCAAAGAATGGAGCCACCATGTCACAGCCCCACATCTCCACCAACATGAGAACACATTAATCTAAACACATTATACACAACAACTGCAAGCAGCAGTGGATGACAGCTGGGCTAGTAATCCAACTGGAAGATCCCTATATACACACCTGCCAAAACCTAACCCCGGAGACCACATCAACAGCTTATAGAGACCAATGCACAATTTTCAGGTTGAGAACAGGACACATTACCTTCAATAAGCACTTACACAGAGTGGCCACTGACCACACACCATACTGCATGCACTACAACAGACAAGAAGAAGAAACTGTTAAACACCATCTGCTGGACTGCGGTGCATTGAAGGACCTTTGTAAGAACCTGATACCACCAAACTCCTCAGTCGCCGACATTCTGTATGGATGTAGAAAAGCTGAAGAGGACCTGTATGTTTCATTATCTGACACAAGGGAAAAAAGAGTGAAAACTCATAAACCCGGGGATCAGAAAAGTCAAAGTCAACGAATGTGGCATACATATGGCACAAACCTTCATGTAGTGCAACACATCCACCACGAGGTGTTGAACACTGCTATAGTTCAGTCCAAGTGAGACAAAGAATGACACACAGTTACCCTTTGGTCTTGACCTCTGCTGTTGACGAGCTTTGACGCACACTGTTTCCATTGTCTCTGCCTCCCACATCATTCCAGTCAGATTTAAACAAGTGACACCATTCTGCCACATATTGTCTACTCATAACTTTTTCACTATAAACCTCTATGACCTGGTGATGAATTTCAGCTTCAGACACATTCTTAGCCCATAAGAATCTTATCACATTTCTCACTTCAACAAGAGACCACTTTTTCAGATACTACGCCATTCTGATGCGTAACTATGCACCTATGGCTCAGTTAAAGCATTTACACTGACAACTAGTACCACCTAGTGAATATCCAGGTCAAAAATTACACATCAGTTAACACATCTTAAAATTATGGCTCTTGTAACCTTTTTTTCTGATCAACCTATGTTTGTATGTATGAATAAATATGCATTGGTGATATTCCAGTAATTAGGCCACACACAAACACATTCCCAGTTTTCTGTAAATCCTTATTTAAATCACATAAATTTTAATTTCATTTTCAGATTTAATACTGAAGCTTCTGTACCGTAGTGCGGTGTGGCACAGTGGAGTATATACTTAATACAAACATACCTGTTCATCTGAGATGTTATCCCCAACCATCATATGAAGGATATTCAGCAGTTCATCTCTTGAAATCATGTCATCATCATCAAGATCATACATCTTGAATGCAACTGTTTTGTATCAATAAGAGATAATAAATGAATCAACAATTACATAGGCAATACTGTGACATCATCACTCATTTATATTTATGTAACTTGGGATCAACACCCATTTATATTTATGTAACTTGGAATATTTACTCATTTATAGTTATGTAACTTGCAATCATCACTCATTTATATTTATGTAACTTGGAATCATCACTCATTTATATTTTTGTAACTTGTAATCGTCACTAATTTATATTTATATAACTTGGAATACATTTTTTTACCCTACCACCTGATGCTGCATTGTTTGTTAAAAGTCATCATTATCATGGCATTATCTGTCTAGTGAAGCGGTTCTTATTAGAGATCTCAACATCATTAGAGATCTCAACATCATTAGAGATCTCTACAATGGATATGTTTGTGCAGTCAAGACAGAAGAAGGAATGAGCGAATGGTTTCAGACTGAAACAGGCGTGAAACAAGGATGTATATTATCTCCATTGCTTTTTGGAATTGCCATAGACTTTATAATGAAAAGATGCTGTACAGGTAAAACCGGCATTGATTGGGTACATGGGACCTAAATAAAAGATTTTGATTTTGCAGATGGCATATCTCTTATCAGTAACAATGTGAAATCAATGCAGGAAAAAACAGATTCCGTCTTCCTTGGCTAGCAAAATAGGTCTTGAAATTAACAAAAACAAAACAAAAATAATGAAACTTCTCATTAATCAAGAAGGAAAAATATATGTAGAAGGAACAGTTGTTGATGAAGTAAACCAATTTGCATACCTTGGCAGCTATACAGACCAGGATGGTGACACCAAGAAGGAAGTTAGAATTAGAATTGCAAAAGCAGCACTGTTCTTCAAAAATCTTGAGAACATACGGAATTCAAAAGTTACAAGCACAAAAACCAAGTTAAGATTATTCAATCCAAATATGATATCCACCCTCATTTATGCATGCGAAAGCTGGAAATCAACTAAAGAAACAGACAAGAAATTAGACTCTTTAGAAAACAAATGCCTAAGGAAAATACTTGGTACAAAGTGGAACGAATTCAAGAACAATGCAGAAATAAGACAGATGTGCAAACAACAACCTGTCTCATGGGTGATCAGAAAAAGATGGACATATGTAGGGCATGTGATGAGAAGAAACAATCGAAGAATACCAAAACAAGCTATCAAGTGGAGCACAACAGGCCAAAGAAAAAGAGGTCGACTACGTAAAACTCTAAAGAGGGCATTGTTAAGAGAAGCCAGTTTACTGGGCATAACATCCATTGATGAAGTTAAAAGGCTCGCTGAGAACAGGAAAACTTGGCAAACAACTATGCGAGCCCTATGTGATGTTTAACAGCATGGGAAGGATGTAAGATGTAAGAAATGGTTCTTAACATTTTTTTGGCAATGGACCCCTTTTTCTACCTGAGAATAGCTGAGGATCCCTCATTAGAAATAAAGCCATAAATACAACCAAGATGAAGAGAATATTTTTTTTTTTAATTGTGCAAATCCATTTGTTGGTGTGTGGACCTCCAAAAGATCATTTTATGGACCCACGGTAAAGACCATAAATCTAGAGGTTTCTAGTCATTTGGAGATCCTGCAACAATGGTTCATGGAAAAATTAGTTTTTTGTACTTACCTTCATAAACCTGAAATTTCATGTATCAAGATGGAATATATGTTTATTAGAAAATATAACTGTACATATGAAGGTTTTTGTTAACAAAAGTAAACTGTACATGCTCTAGTATTCATCAGCAAATGTAAAATACATAAGCCTAAGCATTTCATCAGCAAATGTAAACTGTGCAGGCCCAGATACTTATTAAAAAGGTAAAATACCTGTTTCTAAGCCATTAAAGGCATAGAGGGATAAGGTGATGGGTCAGTATTCTGTATTTCCAAGACCACTGGCACATGAAAGTGTGGTTAGCAACACACCTGCCTGCATTTACCTTCCCAAATTTCTCTGGTACCCCCAAGGACCTTTCTGGTGTGTACCAGAAAAAATCCCACCGGTGGGACTTGAACAACCATCGAATTAGTAAACCGAATGCCTAATCACTCAGCTAACCAGGCAACCTAGATATTTATTAACAAATGTAAATTATACATGCTCAGATATTTATTAACAAATATAAACCATAAAGCTCTGTTATTTTTTAAGCATATATTAAATATGCAGATCCAGTTATTTATTACTAGTTACAAACCACACAGATTCAGGTATTTACCAGCCATTTCACATTGGCAACATTATCTTTGTCATCTTCAAGGCCTGAGACGAGAGTTTCTAAAAAAAAATGGTATTTAAGGAAAAAAGAAGCATTACATCCTGCAACTTACACTTCAGTTTTTCCTCTCTGTTATTTAGTTTGTTTCTCTGGGAGTTCTTCTCTACTGGTCTGAAACGGGCAAGCACTCTCAGAAACTGACGAAAGTTGACTGTGTCTGACCCACTGATCAAGCAAACAAACATATTATATATAATATACATTTATCAAGCAAGGTTTCAAAGCATAAAGTGTCTGAAAGACTGGTACGAGACGCAATTAATTTAAAAGAAATCCTACGGAAGGCATGAATTCTCTAAATGCTCAAATGCAGATAAACATTCAGATTTTAAATTTCATGACTGAACTTATAATGAACAATACTGAGATGCAGAGAAAACAGATGCGGTCAACGCTTAAATCAGTTCACGAGAAGTTATATGAGGATGTACATGAACTTCAGCCGACCACCGATTACTTCAAAAGTATACACGCTGATGTCTCAGAATGATCGAAAAAGAAGAAAAAGATGACGATTTTTTTTTCTGCTTAAATTTTAGGACAAGATTTCCACATATAATTCTCTGATTAGAAGTAATTCTGTCACAATTTGAACAGAAAAAACTGAGAATTACCTCTCTTGAAAAAAAGCTTGTACAAT
Source organism: Achatina immaculata (assembly GCA_009760885.1). Taxonomy (NCBI): domain Eukaryota; kingdom Metazoa; phylum Mollusca; class Gastropoda; order Stylommatophora; family Achatinidae; genus Lissachatina; species Lissachatina immaculata. The sequence continues at coordinate 48,524,466 of CM019718.1, forward strand.
TCGATCTCCCAAAGGATTGATGGCCAGTTCAGGAATCCAAAGAAACTCTGCTCTTCTAAATAAAAAAGACTGCATATTTTAATTATACAAGGTCCAGCATAAAGCATAGCTCGATTTTAAAAATGGAAAATAAATAGGATTTATACATGTTTTTGGTAAAAAAAAAAAAGTGAAATGAAACTCAGAAAAGTATATTTTTATTACTACTGACAATCATATTTAGGTTTTGAAAATTACACCGGTTAGATGACCGCCATTGCATTTGATACATTCAGCCAGGTGTCTGGAAAATTCCTGCATAACACCATTTAACATGTTCAAAGGGATATTTTGAATGCAGTGTCGGATTCAATCCTTTAGGTCTGCAATTAAATGTGATCGATTAGCATACACTGTGTTCTTGAAGTACCCCCATAAAAAGAAGTCTGCGGCCGATAAATCCGGTGACCTTGCCAGTCAATGAATATCCCCAAATTTGGAAATAAGACGACTGGGAAATGCTTGTCGCAGTATGGCCATGGACTGACAGGCTGTGTGGGCATTTGCTCCATCTTGCTGAAACCATATTAGTCTCTTATTTCTATTGGCCAAGTCTGGAATGAAGTATTCAGTTAGCATCTGCGCATAAAGATCACTACTAACAGTAAGAGGATGTCCATCTTCGTCTTCAAAAAAATATGGGCCAAAAATGCAGAATGATGCATCCCCACACCAAACTGTTACTTGTTCACTATGGAACGGTTTCTGATGCAGTACTTGTGGATTTTCAGCTGACCAGTATCTGAAATTCTGCTTGTTCACACTTCCTGACAACTCAAAATGTGCTTCATCAGACATTATGAGGTTACTGAGCAAATTTGGATTTTCTTCAATTTGTGCCAGAAAACTGGTAGCAAAGTCAAGTTTGTCAATTTTATCCAAATCATTCAGTTGCTGCACAGCTTGCAACTTCTAAGGGTGGAAATGCAGATGATTATGAATGATGCGACACAGTGTGTGATCCGACATATCAAGTGCCAAAGCATGCCTAACAGCTGATCGCCGAAGACTACTAAGCAATGCAATGCAGACTTCTTGAATTCGTTCAGGTGTCTATTGAATTCTTGAAAGACCATTGGACTTGTTATAAAGGCAATTATTGGTTTCCTTAAACTTTTTGACCCACCTCAAAATTGTTCTCCGATCAGGAACATTATCACAGGGATGCAACTCAAAATGGCGATGAAACTTTCATTATACAGTAATAGACGATTCTCTACTTTTAAAATAAGTTTCAACGGTGAATGCGTGATGTTGTGTTTGCCAAAAAGCCACTGTTAAAAATAACTGTTTGTCTACTGCATCTCTGACATTATGGTTTTTTTTCCACACATATTCAGTTTCTGCGTACTGTGTCAGTTAAATCCAGCTATGCATTATGCCGGACCCTGTAAAACCATCAATTTTACTAACAAATTATACAAATAGGAAACAACAAAGTTTTCATACAATAAAGTAACAGAACACAGTGTTGTATGATTAAACCTCAAAAAAATTGTAGGTTAAGTACTTTTAGACTTGGGAGAAAGAAAAATCCTCTTTTACTAACTAGATAACCTTTTTTTCTTCAATCTCCCTGGAACTGCAAGTTGGTGTTCTTTGCAGCCAATGCTGTGGAGATGTTGAGACACATCACTGTGTCAAATTGGGAGCGGGTCGTGGCAGCTATTTTTTTCAGTCCCTTAAAAACCAAGAGGGGTGGGGGGAGGCATGCAATAATTCTTTAGCAGACTTCATTGGCATAGGGACTACGGTGAACGCTGCCATGTTAGCCAAGCTGGGCCTGTTACTGGGGGTACCAATGGAGAAGTGGGACAGGGTCTTGGTCAGCAATGGTTCATCAACCCTGATGCCTGCATGTGGGCTATGGATTGCTGATTGCCCAGTTAGATCATCTATCTCTTTTACTATTTTGATCAAATCTATTTTATTGTCTAGATAGTTTATTCATTTTATTATCTAAATCACTTAATCTAGTTCACTACTAAAACACAGAGCATTATAATATGTGCTCAAGCTTACTGTTGACAGTTCTTATATAGTACATTATCACTCACCCACCCAGCTGTAGAAATGGGTTCCTTACTTCTGGAGTTGGGGAGGGAAAGGTGGCCAGGAATGATACTGACTATATCACCCTTCAGTGTGCTGACAGGTCAAGAAAAATATTGGCACTAACACCATATCCCTATGTGCCTCTAAGGCATGACAGTATTACCTTTACCTTTACCTTTTTTTTTTTTTTTTGACATTATCATTTAAAAGTTATAAATGAAATAAAGTTATGATATCTCACTGAACAGTCCTTTATCAGACAAAAATAACAAACGGAAAGGGTATAAGAACAGATACAAGTGAAAAATCAACAGTATCTTCTCATGGCACTAAGAAAATTAAATAGCCAATCTGTCAAATAGCCCAATTTACCTTAGAAAGCCTTGATCATTTTTGTCTAAATTTGTAAACCGACTATAAAGACGGATTATCTGGTTACTTGAAACTGTTGAGAAAAAATAAAAGTGATGACATATAAAGTGAGCAGTGATGAAGGTTTGCTATTATTTAAAACTTTCAGTAACATAAATTTGTGTGTATATGTGTGTAACAAGGACAAAACAAAAATAATGAAACTTTCCATTAATCAAAATGGAAAAATACATGTAGAAGGGACCACTGTTGAAGAAGTCAATCAATTTGCATACCTTGTCAGCTACATAGACCAGGATGGTGACACCAGAAAGGAAGTTAGAATTCGAATTTCAAAAGCTGCATCAATCTTCAAGAATCTTGAGAAAATATAGCATTCAAAAATTATAAGCACAAAAACCAAGTTAAGACTATTCAATTCAAATGTAATATCCACCCTCATTTATGCATGTGAAAGCTGGAAAACAACTAAAGAAATAGACAAGAAATTAGACTCTTTTGAAAACAAATGCCTAAGGAAAATACTCAGCATCAAGTGGAATGAATTCAAAAACAATACAGAGATAAAGCAGATGAGTGAACAACAACCTGTCTCACGGTTGATCAGGAAAAGGAGATGGACATATGAGAAGAAACGATCAGAGAATCCTAAAACAAGCTATCAAGTGGAGCACAACAGGCCAGATAAAAAGAGGCCAACCACGGGAAACTCTAAAGAGGACATTGTTAAGAGAAGCCAAATTCTTCTTACATCCTTCCCGTGCCATTAAACGTCACACAGGGTCAGTATGGCAGTTCGCCAAGATGTCCTGTCTTCTGTGAGTTTTTCAGTCTCATCAAGGGATGTTATGCCCATTGAACTGGCTTCTCTTAACAATGTCCTCTTTAGAGTTTCATATGGCTGACCTTTTTTTCTTTGGCCTGTTGTGTTCCATTTGATAACTTGTTTGGGGATTCTCTGATTATTTCTTCTCATCACATAACTGACAAGGATTAGAATGACTGTGTAAATTTGAGTTAATTTATAACAATATAAATCTTCTTTTTCTGATCAACAATGAGACAGGTTGTTGTTTGCTCATCTGTCTGATCTCTGCATTGTTCTTGAATTCGTTCCACTTTATACAGAGTATTTTCCTTAGGCATTTGTTTTCAAAAAAGTCTAATTTCTTTAGTTGTTTTCCAGCTTTCACATCCATAAATGAGGGTGGATATTACATGTAATTAATTGGCCAAATTAATAGTCATGAAATCCCTTGATGAGGTTGAAAAGCTCACCGAAAACAGGAAAAATTGGCGAAGTACCTTGTGAGCCCTATGTGACATTTAACAGCAAGGGAAGGATATAAGATAAGATGTGTATATTTATGTACATAAAAATACACACAAACAGACAGATAGTTAGAGAGATGAGAGAATGAGAGAGTGGTATGGATACCTCCAAGATGGACACACCTATACAGCATGGTTACCTCCAAGTGGCACAGATATTTCCAATGGAATGGATACCCCCAAGTTAAGAATTCCATTTTAAATTAATCACAAAACACCAAGAAAACTAAAAATAGGTTGTATTATAAAAAACATAAAAACAAGCAAAAATGAGGGAGCTGGGAGGAGGAACAGAGAGAATAGCTTTATTCACCAACATGACATACAGGCTTCACATTCTGACTTTTATCTGATTCCTACAAAGCATAGAGGACAAAACAGGAAGAAAGAAAGATAACCATATTATAAACTATAAATATGCAAAATATATATATATATATATATATATAATGAAAATGTAACAATAACTATGCAGTCTCTTATATCCTTCCCATGCCGTTAAATGTCACATAGGGCTCGCAAAGTAGTTCGCCAATTTTTCCTGTCTTCGGCGAGTCTTTCAACCTCATCAAGAGATTTTATACCTGCTAATTTGGCCTCTCTTAACAATGTCCTCTTCAGAGTTTCACACGGTCTGCCTCTTTTTCTTTGTGTTCCACTGATAGCTTGTTTTGGGATTCTCTGATCATTTCTTCTCATCAAGTGACCAACATATGTCCATCTCCTTCTCCTGATCACCCATGAGACTGGTTGTTGTTCAGTCATCTGTCTTATCTCTGCATTGTTCTTGAATTCATTCCACTTGATGCTGAGTATTTTCCTTAGGCATTTGTTTTCAAAAGAGTCTAATTTCTTGTCTATTTCTTTAGTTTTCCAGCTTTCGCATGCATAAATGAGGGTGGATATTATATTTGAATTGAATAGTCTTAACTTGATTTTTGTGCTTATAACTTTTGAATGCCATATGTTCTCAAGATTCTTGAAGATCGATGCTGCTTTTGCAATTCTAACTTCCTTTCTGGTGTCACCATCCTGGTTTATGTAGCTGCCATTTCTCTACTGAGAAATAACTGAACGACAACATGGCTGCTGATGTTATATTTTCCAACAGCTACTGTGACGCGAATAAACTATGACCGTTACCTGAAGTGACATGACAGTTTCTCCCTTTTATTTTAGACAACAGTGACCAACGAATGCTTGTTGCGTGTATATCACATGGTTATAGAGACATGTTTTATAACTATAGGTACGTGATACTGGGAAAGTTTTAAGACAGATATACTCACATCCAGTTTCCTTCTGTATCTCTCTAATTTCTTCCTCCTGTAGTATTGACGATCTGGCACCCATGATGTCTCTAAGGACCAAGTCTTTATCAAGGTACCGAGCGTCTGCTAAGTCATCGACCTTTCCTCGTTTGTTTCACTCGAGACCATCTTTCGGGGTCAAAGGTCGGGTCGATCACCTTGACCCGAGAAACTCCAAAATACGGATTGGATTTATTTGACCTGAGGTCTAAATATAGTCCAAGCTTGTTTCAGGCAAGGAAGATGATCAAGAGATCATATATTCAATATAAGATTAATAATTGAGAAAAGCAGAGAGTTTACTCTGAAACTATATTTATCCTTTATAGACTACTCAAAGCCATTTGATTGTGTATAACACCAGAAACTTTGGGAAATAATGGAAAAAATGGGATTTCCAACACATTTGATACAATTAACATCACTGCTGTATCTAGACCAACAAGCAGCAGTAGGAATAAATGGTGAAACAACAACTTGGTTTTACATAAAACAAGGGGTCCATCTGGGGTGCATATTGTCGCCCTACTTATTTAACTTGTATACTGAAAATATAATGAGGAATGTTAGAGAAGATGTAGACAAAGAATATTACGATGCCATAACAATTGGAGGTTATGAAATACCAGAGATTAGATATGCTGATGACACAATGTTACTGTCCACAACACAAAGAGGAATGGAAAAACTAATTATGTCGGTCTGTAAGAACAAACAAGGCAGCTGAAATATGTATCAATGAGGAAAAACTGGAAGAAGTAGAGAGTTTTGAATATCTCGGATCACAACTAACTAATAATGAAGATACAATGAGGGAAATTAAAAGGAGGACAACTATCGCTCTTCAGAAAGTAAAACAATAAAGAATCTGTGGAGAGGAGCAGACAGAACCACAAAAATAAGATTTTTAAGGGCATGCATTTTTCCCATCACAACATATGCCTGTGAGACCTGGACACTTAATAAAACAGCTGAGAAACACATAAATGTCTTTGAATGTAAATGCTACAGAAGAGTTCTCCAAATATCGTGGACACAAAAAAGAACAAATATATCTATACTACAAGAGCTTAATATTGAAGAAGGCTGGCTAGCAAAGAGGATTAAAGGGAGAAAACTTAAATATTTTGGACACATTAAACGTCATGATAATCTAGAGAAGACTGTCTTGGAAGGATACATAATGGGAAAAAGAAAGAGAGGAAGACCAAGGTGAAGATGGCTGCAAGACATTGTTGATGATCTGCAAATGGATGTATCAGCAGCAGGCCATCTTGCTCACAACTGAGAAGCCTACAGGAGAGCTGTTAGGGAAGCAAAGTTCCGCAATGGACATGCAAGTGAATGAGTGAAGCGATCTTATTTAGACCAGTTTTACTGTCCCTTCCCCCTTTCCCATATTAATTAGCCATTCTGTTCGCATCCACTACCCGCCCCCCCCCCTTTTATACAAGGGAAGTTCTCCAGGTCCTCCTTTAGATAAAGAAAACCCTTCGAGTCTGGGACAATGCACTATCTGGACCTCTTCTCATTGGTCTTGCTCCGAAGCGCCCTCTATGGGGAATCTCCGGTGTAATTCAGCTGATGACATCAGTCACCACCTTCTTTGGGTGATCCCTGGTGTACATCAACTCATTACATCAGCCACCGCCCAATGCGGTAACCCCTGGTGTACATCAACTATTACATCAGCCACCGCCCAATGCGGTAACCCCTGGTGTACATCAACTCATTACATCGCCACCGCCCATTGCAGTAACCCCTGGTCTACACTAATTGATGACATCAGCCACCGCCCAGTGCGGTAACCCCTGGTGTACACTAACTGATGACATCAACCACCGCTTTCTTTGGGTAGTCCCTGGTGTATGTACATCAACTCATTACATCAGCCATCGCCCATTGCGGTAACCCCTGGTGTATACCAGCTGACGATAATCACAGTTTTAAAACAATTTTTAGCTGTATATATTCTTTTAATCAGGGTTCTGCTAATATCGATTATACTAATAGAAACCGCTCGGTCTTGTCTTGCCTCCTGCCTCATATACCTTTCGGTGTTGAGGGGACAAGTAGATATGGCTCGATGATTTTCTTCATATAACGGGATATTTAATGCTTCTGTAATTTCCTCTCTCTCTCTCTATCTCCTGCGTAGGCGGTCTCTTCCTCTGTTACCTACAAATCTTAGTGTGAATGTTGTCTGTGATATACTGTCTGGTGGTAACCGTGTAACATGGCCGAACCATTTGACTTGCTGTTTCTGGATATATTGTAATACTGCTGTTACTCCAGCCTTTGCCCTGATGGTGTCATTTCTTATGTGGTCTCTTCTTGTTACATTTAGTATTCTCTTTTAAACATCTCATTTATGCCGTGATGATTTTTCTTTTGTTCTTGGCTATTAGTCTCCATGTTTGACAGTGATAGCATAGAGTTGGGAGGAAAATCGTATTGCACAGTGCCCTTTTTGTTTCAGTTGTAATGAATTTCTTTTTCAGTAAAGGAGTCATTTGTCCAGTGATCTGGTTTATTTCATTGCATCTGTTCTTAATCTCAGCATCAATTTTTTTTTCTGAGAATGATATTGTGTTACCTAGGTATTTGAAATGTTTCATTTGTTTCAAGGGCTGGTTGTCTATGAAGATCTTTGTTCGGACTTCTTCTCTTGCTATTGTTATGACTTCTGTTTTTTTACAGCACTAATCTTCATGTTGTGGCTTTGGCATGCCCTTGCTAAATTATCCATATTCTGCTGTAGGTCTTTTTCTGATGTGGCTACAAGTGCTTGATTGTCAGCAAAAAAAAAAAAAAGGAGTTGAGTTTATTCATTGTCCTCCCATTGGGCATCTCCTCTGGAAGGTGTTGTGGATTTATTGGCATTCTTTCTGGAGTTGGGGTGTTGGGCAGTTTTGTGGTGTTTTTACTATGTATGTTAGTTTCTTTGCAGATGTTGTCAATGTATGTTATGAATAGTAATGGAGATAGTACACAGCCCTGCCTCACTCTAGGTTTTATGATGAATGGTTCAGTGTCCTGTATTTATTCTAACTGTACACTGATCGTTTTTGTATAGGTTTTTTGCATAGGTTGATCATATGTGTACTAACTCCATAATGCTGTATGATTTCCCACACTTTGTATCTATCTAATCTATCAAATGCTTTTTCTTGATCTACGTAAGCTATGTGCAGTATCTGATTGTGTTCAGCTGATTTTTCAGTTTTGTCTTAGGGAAAAAGGACTTCTATTTTTGTCTAAATCCCATCTGAGTTTCATTTAACTGTGCTTCAATCATTGGTCGCAGTCTGTTTTTTAAGATCTTGAAGAATATTTCTGTAGTGAAATGCCTCTATATTGGTTGCAGTTCCTTTTACTGCCTTTTTTTCTCTCCATATTGAAATAATTACAGCGTTTCTCCAGTTATGTAGTGTTTCTTGTTCTTCCCGTACCAAGTTATAGTCTGTGGAGTCAAGCTATTCTAACCTCTTTTTGCACATTTGATTAACTCACTAGGTGTTCCATCACATCCTGGGGCTCTGTTCATTGGGGCCTTTCCGATAGCTTCTCTGATTTCAGCGTGTAGTATGTCTGGTTCCAGTTCTATGGGGCCAGATGTGTTGTTATCATGGGTTTGGCTTGCCTCAGGTGGTATACTGAGTAACTTGTCTAAGTACTGTCTCCATCGCTGTACTACCCTCTCTGGTTCGCATACTGGAACATTATTAACATCGTTCACAATAGGTGCTGGGTCGAAGTGCTCTGCTTGCTTTCTCATTGCGCTGATCTTTTTTATAAAAGATTTTTGTGGCTTCTTTGTCATTGTTGTTTTAATTCTTCACGGTTTTTCTGACATGATTTTACCTTTGCTTCTTTTATTACCCCCCCCCCCCCCCTTAAAGTGTCTTTATGCAATTCGATATTCAATGTAGTCTAGATCCTCCTTACTTCTCATCCATTCTTTATATTTATTTTTCTTTTCCTCTACAGCCTCGTTCACCGCATTGTTTCACTATGCTGTTATTTTCATTTTTATACCTCCTTTTTTTTCATAGTACGACATGTTTCATTTGCTGCTCGCAAAATGCTGGTTTTGAACAAGGCCCATTCCTCTTTCACTGATTTTGTTTCTGTTTATGAACAATTCTCTTATTTTCTTATCATATTCTTCTTTCACATTCTCTTCCTTGAGCTTGCTTAGTTTTATTGTTTCACTTTTCTTCTTGGGAGATCTGTTATTGCTTTTCCTGTGTGTTCTGATGACCGCTGCTACTGCTTTGTGATCTGTGCTTGAACTCAGGTTGGGTATTGCTCTTGCATCTATGACTGACCTTTTCTTGCTGTTTCTTGCTAGTATTAAATCAATTTGGTTTATGCATGTCAAATCATTCCATTTGTTAAAAAAATTGGTTCGTTTATCATTCATTCATTCATTTGCATGTCCCTTGCGGAACTTTGCATCCCAAACAGTTCGTTTGTAGAATATTGGTTCGTTTATAGAAATCATTAATTTACAAAACACTAGGGGAGCCTACTCCGACGCTGTTTTTTTTTCGTGAAGGTTATAGACAAAATTTGTATAAAGTTGGAGAGTGTTGGTTTGTTCTAATAGTTTTACTTTGAACTATATTAATTTACATGTAGTGGGTATTGCATGTTGAAAATTTGCATTTATTAATATTGTAGTATCTTTTGAAGATCATGTACATATTAACACATCTTTGCTTCAGACGAAAGAACGAGCTCAACATAATTGCAGACATGGTAACTCCAGGACAGTGGCATAGGAATCGGAAGAATATGTTGGATAGTCTCACCTAAAGTGATATTCCACCTGCATGAACTTTATTATTATTTGTTTTATAACACCCTGTTAATTGAATTTCCTATTAATCATGGAAAAGGAGATGGACATATGTTGGTCACTTGATGAGAAGAAATGATCAGAGAATCTCAAAACAAGCTATCAAGTGGAACACAACAGGCCGAAGAAAAGGAGGCAGACCGCGTGAAACTCTGAAGAGGACATTATTAAGAGAGGCCAAATTAACAGGCATAAAATCATTTGATGAGGTTGAAAGACTCGCCGAAGACAGGAAAAATTGGCAAACTACTTTGCGAGCCCTATGTGATGTTTAACGGCACGGGAAGGATATAAGATATAAGATAAGATATTAATTATGGACAAAAACTCCCAACTTTTGCCATGTGAAATTTTTACTACTGAAGCTACAATCATCACATATAGTGACATATTTCATCTTAGGAGATGATTTTGATGCAGGCAGATATTGCCTGGTTAAACTAATATGAAGAAGTGTTTTACCTATGTTGCACTTTCCTTTTTCTGACTGCCAATCTGCTGCAGAAGAAAGACAAGACCCACATGTCTGAAAATCCAGCACAGAATTGCAGAATTACAGCCATAATGTGGGTAGGCTAAAGACCAGGCCACCAGCAGCCTTTGAGACCTTCCCTTTACATTTTTTTTAAATGCATAGTTTACTTCTTTAGCTTCTGATAGTCCTGAGTCACCCGCAAGTCTGTGAGTTTGACAGGGACTAGCAGTATCATCTTTTGTTATATGGCAGCAAGCAAACCCAACCAAACCAGACACAGATTGTGTACCACAGCAAAAAAAAAAAAAAAAAACTCCCAAAGGGAGAAAAAGAAAAAGGAGAGCCTATTATGAAAATTAGGATGGGAGGAATAGAAGACACCTTAAATATCCCTTTATATGAAGAATATGACCAGGCAATGTTAATAAGTATGTGCCCACTCAACAGATACTAGAACAGTGGTTCTTAACCTTTTGTTGGCCATGGACCCCCTTTCTAGGAGAAGAGCTGTGTAACCCTTATTAAAAATAAAGTAAGAAATGGAACCCAGATGATGTTATGATTTCTTTAATTGAGCACATCCATCTGCTGATGCATGGACCTCCAAAGATTCTTCTGTGGGACCCCATGAGGAGCCCATGAACTCTAGATTAAGAACCACCAAACTAGGAGAATAAGACAACACAAGACAGCTGCTGTCCAAATCATATGAAATACTTTTTAACCCAAGATATATATATATATCTGAACCTTAAGTGCCCAGGGCACATGGGGCTTCCGCAAGGGTTTTCCACAAATGCCTGTCCTTCGCCTTTTTTTCTGCTCTTGCCCAGGTGAGCCCTCTATTGCTCAATATCCTTTCTGTTCTTCTCCATACAAGTATATATATATATATATATATATATATATATATATATATATATATATATATATGCATATATATATATGCATATATATGCATATATATATATATATATACACACAGGTGATAAAACAAACAAGGCAGCTGATATATGTATCAATGAGGAAAAACTGGAAGAAGTAGAGAGTTTTGAATATCTTGGATCACTGCTAACTAATAATGGAGATGCAATGAGGCAGAAAGTAAAACAACTAAAGAGTCTGTGGAGAGGAACAGACAGAACTACAAAAATAAGATTTTTTAAGGCCATGCATTTTTCCCATCGCAGCACATGCCTGTGAGACCTGGACACTTAACAAAACTGCTGAAAAACACATAAATGCCTTTGACTGTAAATGCTACAGAAGAGTTCTTCAGATATCATGGACACAAAAAAGAACAAATATATCCATACTACAAGAACTTAATATTGAAGAGGGCTGGCTAGTAAAGAGGATTAAAGAGAGAAAACTTAAATATTTTGGACACATTAAATCATGATAATTTAAAGAAGACTGTCTTGGAAGGGTACATAATGGGAAAAAGAAAGAGAGGAAGACCAAGGCGAAGATGGCTGCAAGACATCGTTGATGATCTGCAAATGGATGCATCAGCAGCAGGGCTTCTTGCTCACAGCTGAGAGGCCTACAGGAGTGCTGTTTGGGAGGCTAAGTTCCACAAGGGACATGCAAATGAATGAATGAATATATATATATATATATATATGCAGTGAAGATGTTGAGCTACAGCACCATGTCAGCTTGGGAATGGGTAATGATGAGTTTTTGTTTTTTTCAGTCCTTGAGTTCAGTAAAAGGGGGTATGCAAAGATTCTTTAGCAGATTCCACTGCCATGGAGACTGTGGCAATCCCTGGCCCCATTAACCAGGCTAGGCCTGTTACTAGGGGGGGGGGGGTACCAGTGGAGATATGGTACAGGGTCTTGGTCAGCTATGGTTCACCAACCCTGATGCTAGCCCACAAACTTTTTTTATGTGCAGTATTTCTGTTAATTTATGTTTTCATTATCAGCACAGCAGCAGTTGGCCTAGGAGAGGGTGACTGGCTGAAAATGGCAACCAGCTGGATCAGCAGGAGACTGCTAAAACCTTCCAGCATCAACAAGAACTTCCTCAAACCTCCACAAAGCGTTCTTCTGGAACAGAAAGCAGAAAAAGTTACTTTAACTGAATATAACAAGAAGGGAACAGATGAGCCAGAAAGGGGGACGTTTGCTAGAAGAATGAATTTTGTTTTAAGAAATCTCGTGCCAGAAACGAAAAAGTACATAGAGGAGCAGAAGCTCAACTACACCACAAATCCCATGCTTGAAGCAGATCATGGGAATTATCAAGTTGTGTTCAGGTAAATTTATTTTATTTGCAAGGTTTGTTTCTTCACATTGATAACTTTTGGTGGTGTGGTGATGTTTGACAATTTTTGCTTATGTGACATCGTTGGTGGTGTTTGATATTTTTTATTGTATCTTTGATGGTGTGGCGCCATTTGGTGTCTTTCATTGTGTGATTTTAATATCTTTGGTGATGTATTTTGCATCTCAGTAATGTCACATTGATATCTTTAGTGATGTAATATTTTACATCTTTGGTGTGTTTCATATTTGATATCTTTGTTGATACAGTATGTATTACATCTTGGCCCTATCTCATAAATGATGTCTTTGGTAATATGATATTTGACATCTTGGCTATGTCTCATAATTGATAATTTTGGTGATATGATATTTGACAAAATCTTGGCTGTGTCTCTAATTTACTAAAATTAAACATTTTCTTGCCATAAACACTAGAAAATATACTACATACCACAGACGCAAACACACTTGGACTACCGTTCCACAGTCTGGGATGGTTGTTTCATGTCAAACATGAAAAGACTTTACTCACTTCAAAAATGAGCAGTAAAGCTTATATCTATATGCAGCACGTATTACAAATAAGGACAAACATCTTGATATTCTACTCCTCAAGAAGAGATTTCTTTTCAACAAGGCCAAGTTAATTCATAAAATTCTATTGCACAATGCTCCGTGGTTGTTGTTCAAATCCAACTCAAAACACAGTCAATGCTTAAACAATTGTATTCTCCCAAAACCAAGGCTTGACATGTTTAAAAAAAGCTTCTCTTACTCAGCTGCCCACTTTTGGAATGCCCTACCAATTCACGTAAAACTTATTAAGTAATATTCGTTCTTATAATTTTAAACTTTGTCAATATCCGTTTGATATGGACTATATGCCTCCCTAAGCATAGTTTAAAGTAGTTTAAAGTTTGGCTTGAATGTTGTAATTTTTTAAAATACTTCTTTTCTATAAATTTGTTAGTTTTGAATGAATGTAAGAATGAAAGTTTATTTCATGTTGTTGCATAAATCAGAGTGTAGAGTGTATGGACATGAGATAAGTTTATTATTTATTTATGTAATCATAATGTGCTTCATGATTATTATGTTCATTAACAAATGCTGAATGACTGTGACTGAGTGAAAGCTGTATGATGAAAGGCAGAATGTCAGACAGGCCTGCGTGCCCAATTCTTAACCCTTTGAAAATAAAGTATGTTCGTTCATTCATTCGTTCATAATTGATAGCTTTGGTAATATGGTATTTGACATCTTGACTATGTCTCATAATTGATATTTTTGGTGGTAAAGTGATTTTATGACATCTTGGGTGTGTCTCATATTTAATATCTTTGGTGATATATTTGACATGGTGACTGTGTCTGAAATTTGATATATTTGGTGATATGGTTTATGGATTCTTGAGTGTGTCTCATATTTCATTAGGTGATATATTTGAAATCTTGACTGTCTCATATTTGATATCTTTGGTGATATATTTGACATCTTGGACATGTTTTATATTTGATGTCTTTGATGATATAGTGCTTGACATCATGGATGTGTTTCATGTTTGATATCATTAATGATATGGCGTATGACATGTAGGGCACATCTCATATATGATATCTGTGGTGATATGATGCCTTTTGATGTTCTGGTATAATAATTTATTCTGTGTTTAATAACTATAATGTTGTGTATATCATGATCAGGTGCCATGCCATTAGTGTTAGCTATTATTCTTCATCCATTTGTGTGATTCTTGGTAATTATAACCAGCCTTTCTAATAATGCAAAATGGTGTTAGTCCATGTAAGTATGCTGCTTTCTTGGTCTCCTTAGCTTTCTTATGTTTCCATTGAGTTTCCCACTGATTGTCACATCCTTGAACTTCTCATATCTCATGATGTATGACATGTTCTGCTATTTTGAAGCTCTTCAGTGTTTCACATATAATGAGATATAAAGTATGGTGAGATATAAAGTGTAGTTAGATATATAAGATGTAGTAAGGTGACAAATTATACTGAGGTGTGGTGAGATATAAGTGAGAAATAAAATCTGGTGAGATAAAGAATATAGTGAGATATTTAAGGTAGAGCAATATAAAAGGTATAATGAGATGTATGGTGAGAACTTCTTCAGTTGTCAAGGTATTTGTTGCATCTTTCTCTAAAACCACTTCCTGTTTTCACTTCATCTGTTTCTAATTCAAGTCCCACAAGACTGGAGTAATACTGGCTCTGTACACCACTCTTTTCCTCACTTTTAAGAGCATTCTGTTATTTATTAATATCTTATTTGTTTATTCATGTTGTAAAAGAAAAGGCTGTTTTTGCTATTTTTTGTTCTTGACTTGGTTTCTGCTCTTACTGTTGTTCTTAGATATAGTCATGTCAGTGCCTCAAACATTGACGTAGATACTGCACTTTGATACTCCAACTAGAGATAGTCCCAGTTTTCCCATTTGTTTTTCTGACCATTGGTCCATTGAATTAGTAGGACTTCTTATTCTAAATTTATAATTTTTTTTTTAGAGCATACATTACTTATTTAATGCAAAACTATAAAGTTTGTGTACAAGTTATAAAACCACTCTAATTTTGTTTGAAAACGTGTATGTATATTGATAGTAACATTTACTCACATCATTGAAATTTGCTTTATATCCATTTCACTTTCTGATGTAGGCTGTCAGAATGGAACCCCATTGGAAAACGAGGACTAACTATTTTACTTTTGTTTCTGCGTATCTTATATGCTTCCCATGCTGTTAAACATCACAAAGGGCTTGCATGGTAGTTCACCAAGTTTTCCTGTTTTTGGCAAGCTTTTCAAACTCATCATTTTATGCCTGTTAATTTGGTCTCTCTTTACAATGTCCTCTTTAGAGTTTCACATAGTCGACCTCTTTTTTTTTCGGCCTGTTGTGTTACACTTGATAGCTTGTTTTGGGATTTTCTGACTGTTTCTTCTCATTGCATGACTGATATATGTCCATCTTATTTTTCTGACCACCAGTGAGACTGGTTGTTTTTCGCTCATCTGTCTTACCTCTGCGTTGTTCTTGAATTTGTTCCACTTTATACCAGGTATTTTCCTTAGGAATTTGTTTTCAGAAGAGTCTAATTTCTTGTCTTTTTCTTTAGTTGTTTTCCAGCTTTCACATCCATAAATGAGGGTGGATATCACATTTGAATTGAGTAATCTTAACCTGGTTTTTGTGCTTATAACTTTTGAGTGCCATATGTTCTCAAGATTCTTGAAGCTCAGTGCTGCTTTTGCAGTTCGAATTCTAACTTCATTTCTGGTGTCACCATCTTGGTCTATATAACTGCTAAGGTATGCAAATTGGTGTACTTCTTCAACAGCTGTTCCTTCTATGTACATTTTTCCTTCTTGATTAATGGGAAGTTACATTATTTTTTTTTCTTCCTTATTAACTTCAAATCCTATTTTACTAGCCAGTGAAGACAGGGTATCTGTTTTTTCTTGCATCGAATTCACATTGTCACATTTTATGTGTATGGTATATGTAAATTTACAAATGTGCAATTACACATGATGTAAGTACCATGAAGTTATTGAAAACAATGTTGGATACATATGAACATATGAGACACTTGGTGATATTTCATTTTATAACTATCAGACAACAAGAATGAAAGATGAGAATAAAGCGATGAAGAACAGATGGAACAAATGAAGAAAGAGAAATGTAAAATATGATGTTCGCTGGCTTCTCAGAGAAGTAAAGTAAATCATCATGAACTTTAGCAGTCCATGTTGAAATAAACAAAACTTTAGAAACTCAGTTGAGCTGGTGAAGCGGGTACAGCAGAAAAAGGTTGAAATTTAATTAGTGTGAGGCCATATGTGCCATATCCACAGAAAAGGTTTGGATGCACTGGATCTCCAATGTAGTGCACCCAGCCAAGTTGATTCCTGCCCCTCTCTGATATTGTTGACCCATCTGTATTATTCTCTTTCCTTTGCTGTTTTTTCCTTCCAACTTTTCCCTTGTATTGGCCTATAGCATTATGCCTCTTGGTATGGTATTATGCCTGTAGGGGTGGTATTATGCCTTCTGACTCCAGTCAGAATGTGATTTGTGCCTCTTGGTAAAGTATTATCATTTTGACTTGCTCTTATGTCTTTCATGATTCTTCTATTCAATATATATATATTATATATATATATATATATATATTATATATATATATAATATATATATATATATATATTTCTTTGTTATAAGTATGTTGTGTATCTAGCAGAATACATAATTTGTTAAATATAATGAGAAAGAATTAGTTCTTTTCAAATTATTTGTCTTCAAACACTGCCATTGTACTTCTATTTTGTGGTAGGTTTGATAACCTGGCGACTGTAAACAGCTGGGTTGTGACAGCAGATAAAGATAACAATCAAGGGAAGAGCACTGCTAGCTTTGTGCTAAGTCAGAACAGAACGGGCTTGTTTCGTGGCTATTTGAGAACAGAGGTCCCACAGGATGGAGAACAGAAATATTCTGGATACACCAATATCAACAGTCCAAAACCTATGGTTAGTCTGAAGTGGGTTTTTTTTTGTTTTTTTTTGTGGGTTTTTAAGTTTTGTAAATTTAAATTGTGATGGTGTAGGTGATAAAGTTTCATGACTTTTCTGTGCCAGAAATATGTTGTGTGTCAGAGTGATGAAGTGGTTTGTTTGCCCGAATCTTGTAGTGGTGCTCGGTGGTTTGATTCTGTCAGATAAGTCAAGATGAACTCTGCCAGAAAAGTGTGCATTTATCTGCCCCTTTAATACTGAAATCAACAGCTGTGTGTGGGCATTTTACAGTAATCTTCAAATTATTTGGAACTTTAAGAGTCAAAAACTTGTCACCATGAAAAGTGCATGAATGGAAAACTGTGGAGTAGTCATGAGCTTCTGGCAGTGAATTTCCTGGAGGTGACCTATCTCTGTGTCCAGGTGATTGAGGGTAAGGAACTGCACAGATAGGAAGATTGGTACATGTGCTGATGATCACTGTTTAATTGCGATCTTTAACTCTTGATATGGTATTATGATGCTGTGATAAAGATCTTTGAAACACAGATACAGAGCTGAATGGAGAGTGGGCTGCTGAGTTACTAAAGCAGACCCAAGATGATGGCTACAGCATCAGTCTCTTCATAACAGGGAAATATTTGGAACGAGTTTGAACAACTTCAGAGATGGGCTTAATTGGTAAATAAAGCACAACAGACGGCAGTTTTCAGACTCTGAACATATATATATATATATATATATATATATATCTCCATGCACACATGTGGGCGCACACACACAGAGTTCACAAGTTATTGTGCAGTATTCCAGTATTGATTCTGGTATCGTAATGATATCTTAGTGGCCGCGATATCTAGGCATATCAAACTGCCGTGTGATAGTGTGACTGGAGTCGGCAATCAAGTGTGTTGATAAAAAATGTTCCCGAATATAAGCTAATCAGACATGCGCCTTATAACAAATGTTGGAAGTGATGTCCTTGTTCATCTATGCAAGCTTGAACACATTTGATTTTTACTTGTATTTTATTCGCAAACACTTTTCTTAGATCTTCTTGTGAAATGTTTCTTATGTACGTATATTTTGTGTGTTAACATAACCCGAGAGGTGAAACCAGGGCTTATCTGTAAAAAAAAAAAAAGGTGACATCAAGAATATCGGTAGTTTTAGTTTGAATGAAATTTGTAAACCATTCACAGTAACGGAGTCGTTTTTTATGATCCGCTGGCGGCAATTGTTGGATCGCTGTTACTTTATGTGGGAAGAGTTTCAGATTTTCTCTGACCGCTTTACGCGCTGTTACAAGCCCGATACCTTCCTGCTGTGCTAAGTCAGAAAGCCTTTGATGGACGCCAAAGCACAGAGTCAGAAATGTTCAATAACTTCTGCTTGTTAAGTTTAGATAGTCTCCCGCTACATCGTGCATCTGACACTATTTAGTTTTTCTAATAATACTTTCCATGCCCAGAAACTATCTGATTTTTAGTTATTTTTAGTGTTTATATGTCAACAGAAGTCATTTGGAAGGGAAACACACTGGGACTGGTCCCTGTTTAACTGCCTGGTAATGAAAGTGAGAGGAGATGGACGACCATACCATGTTGTCATTGGCTGTGACTTTAGTTTTGATATCAACTGGCTGAATCGCTGGAGTTGTCCATTGTTTACTCGAGGTGGTCCTTACTGGCAGATTGCAAAGGTACTGTTTTTTTTTTTTTAATGATAGTGTTTCTAGGTGATGAGGAGTGATTCTAGGTGATGAGGAGTGATGAGTTAATTTATCAGTTTTTAACTGTCATGTTTTGTCGTTTAAACTTCAGGTGGTCCTACAGATGAGAAATTTGACACAAAGAATGTGTTATACCAGTGGTTCCCAACCCCCCCCTTTTTTTTTTCTTCAGGTTATGTACCCCTGAAGCCAGGGATAATTCATTCCACGCTCCTTACAGTACCCCACCACATGATATGAGAAACCTTCATACATTTATGGTATGTCTGAGACAAGTAACACAGAACCCCACTTGACTCTTCATAGATACTAGTTTTGGTAGCAGTGGCTTATGGTATGGAGTGACGAGTTTCAGAATTAATAAGTTAACTTTTACTTGTCTAATTGCAGAGTTGGAAATGTCACACTTTTATTTGTATCAATACATTCACTTTTTTTTTTTTTTGTGTGTCCATTCAGATTCCTTTCTCCAAATTCTATCTCAGTCACCGTGGTCGTATTCAAGACACGCAAGGTCATTTGCCATTGAATATTGTGAATAGTTTCGGCATTACCTTGGCAGACAGAGTTGAAGGACCTTTCTCTTTGGAGATCGACTACATAGGTGTGATGTATGATGTTAATCTCAGCGGCAAACTGGCTTATGAACTATATCAAGACCCAAATTTAGAGGGACAAACATAGCATTTGTTTCATGCCCGTGCAGCTGAAATTGTTAGTTTTTAATTTGCATTATATAAAAACTTTGCTGTATTTAAAGCTGAGAGAAAGGTATTAACTCTTCCCATGCGGGAGGAAAAACACGGACGTGTCATTGGGTGCTGGAGTAAAAACGCGGGTCTTGGTCTGTAAGGGGGTCTAGTTGTAAAATGGAATGGAAAACAGTATTTCCATGTACTTCCGTATACTTGATATGTTTCAAATATAGCTAAATGAATGAAAATTTCATAAATGCAGAGTTTTTTAGGAAAAAAGAAGTAATGTTATGTTTTTAGACACTGATTGTGGCCAGCTCACCATCGGCTAGGTCTAAATCTGCGCTACTTACCACTACTTACCATCTGAGATGTGTAGATCTACTTGTCGATCTCGTATTGTGATTCTGTATTGCATTCTCGCTGAATGAATGTCTGAACTAACCTCCTAACTACTCCTGACTACTTCTCCAGTCGTCTAAATATGTCTAGATCTACTTAGAAAACATTCAAGTGCAACGGGGTGGCCATAGGCTATGTCCATACCCCTATCTACATCGTAAAAAATTGAAAAATTTCCATGCTTTGCGTCCTTGTTCTCGCTCAGCATCGCTCGTAACTAGGCACGCATTCTCCATTTTGAAAATGTCACTGGAATCGCGGACGAAATATGTACAATCTAAATGTTACACCGCTTGTTTTAATGAAACAAACAATTGTCGAATTTTCGACCATACGGTAGCTTGGGACCACCGGAAATGTCGAAAATTTGACCATACGCATGGAAAGAGTTAAATATATTTTTTAAATAGTCTCATGTCCTTAAATATATTTCTAAATAGTCTCATGTCCTTAAATATATTTTCTATCCACATTTCATGCTTCCATGGATCATGAGAGTAGTTGAATCAGCAGTGAGCAAATAAGGTAGCAGACTTGATCCTTAGGACCTTGCATTCAAGTCAGCCCAGTTATAAAAATTGGTACCAGACTTTCAGTCAATTAGTCATTTGCATGTCCCTTGCAGAACTTTGCTTCCCTAACAGCACTCCTGTAGGCCTCTCGATTGTGAGCAAGATGCCCTGCTGCTGATGCATCCATCTGCAGATCATCAACGATGTCTTACAACCATCTTCACCTTGGTCTCCCTCTCTTTCTTTTTCCCATTATGTACCCTTCCAAGACGGCCTTCTCTAGATTATCATGACATTTAATGTGTCCAAAATATTTAAGTTTTCTCTGTTTAATACTCTTTAATAGCCAGCCTTCTTCAGTATTAAGTTCTTGTAGTATGGATATATTTGTTCTTTTTTTGTGTCCATGATAAATGAAGAACTCTTCTGTAGCATTTACATTCAAAGGCATTTATGTGTTTCTCAGCTGTTTTGTTAAGTGTCCAGGTCTCACAAGCATATGTTGTGATGGAAAAGATGCATGCCCTTAAAAAATCTTATTTTTGTAGCTCTGTCTGTTCCTCTCCACAGCTTCTTTAGTTGTTTTACTTTCTGAAGAGCGTTTGATGCCCTCCTTTTAATTTCCCTCATTGTATCTCTATTATTAGTTAATAGTGATCCAAGATATTCAAAACTCACTACTTCTTCCAGTTTTTCCTCATTGTTACATATTTCAGCTGCCTTGTTTGTTTTGTCAGTTGTTATCAATTTAGTTTTCCTTTGCATTAAGATAGAGGTTTTACTCTTCACCGTTCTTACGGGCTGACATAATTAATTTTTCCATTCCTTTTTGTGTTGTGGACAGCAATACTGTGTCATCAGCATATCTAATCTCTGGTATTTTATAACCTCCAATTGTTATGGCATTTTAATATTCTTTGTCTACATCTTCTCTAACATTCCTCATTGTATTTTCAGTATACATGTTAAATAAGTAAGGTGACAATATGCATCTCTGATGGACTCCTTGTTTTACATCAAACCAAGTTGTTGTTTCACCATTTATTCTTACTGCTGCCTGTTGGTCTAGATACAGCAGTGATGTTAATTGTATCAGATGTGTTGGAAATCCCATTTTTTCCATTATTTCCCAAAGTTTCTGGTGTTGTACACAATCAAATGCCTTTGAACAGTCTATAAAAGGTAAATATAGATCCACATTAAATTCTCTGCATTTCTCTATTATTGATTTTATGTCACGGAAAACTACTTTGGAAATGAGTGAGTGTAAGAATGCATTTTACATGCATGTATTAATGATATTAATTGACATTCATGTCAATAGCCATGTCCTGCAATATGGAACTGTGACTCACGTGACAGCTGGTGAACGTAATATATGATTTTTTTTAATACTCTGAACTAGAAATGCCAGCACAATAATGTGCAGCTCCAGTGTAGTTTCTGTGCTGTGTGTCAGTGGTTGCAGTTAATGAAACATAGATAAACATTGTCTCCTCAGAAGCTTTCCATGGACAAATATCTATTCAACAGAGGAATCCAAAGGCCAGAATGTATACAACAAAAAAATTCATGCCTGTACATATCTTTGCTGCTGCACCTGGCAGAGAATTTGAATGTGAGGCAAATGGTATTGACCTGGTATTAAAATCTGGAGAAGAGAAGATTTTTTGTTCTGCTGAGAGAGTTGCAGGTTTAGCATGACCTGATACTTAACTCTTCCCATGCCAGAGGAGGAAATGCGGACGTTCATTTGGGTGTCAGATTAAAAGCGTGGGTCTTGCTATGTATAGGAGCATACCAGTAAAAGTGAATGAAAACAGTTTTTCCGTGTGAAAAGTGTACTTATTATGTTTCAAAATAACTAAATATGTATGAAGATTTCATAAATGCAGAGTTTTTTAGGAAAAAAGAAGTAATGTGATGTCTTTAGACAGTAATTGTGTCCTGCTTACCATCGGATAGGTATAGATGTACACTATTCACCATCTGAGATGCCCAGATCTGCCTGTTGATGTCGTATTGTGATTTTATGTTACAGTCTGACTAAAATAATATCTGAAATAACCTTATAACTACTTCTCCAGTCGTCTAATATGCCTAGATCTACTTGGGATACATTCATGAACAAGTGGTCTGGTCACAGGGCATATCCATACCCCTATCTTCGTCACCAAAAATTGAAATTTCTCGATCAACAACTTCGTTTTTCATGCTCAACATTGCTCGTAACTAACCACGCCTCTGCCATGATGAAAATGGTCATGAGGCATGCGCACTAAATGTTTACAATCTAAACGTTACACTGGTTTTTTAATGAAACAAAACGTGAATCAGTTTTTCGAGTCTAGGCACCACGTTGGAAACTGGAAGCGTCAGAAATTCGACTAGAGACATGGAAAGAGTTAAATGCTGAAGGAAACTGGCAACTTTTTTTTTTAACCTTAAACAGAGAGTTGGCCAGATTGTGATCATTGAACTACATTTTGCTTACAGTTTTTATTTTAACATGGCCCACCAGTGATATACGAACATTTTGAGTCAGTGGACCAGTTGTTGTAACATTCTCAGTAAACTAGAGCTGATAGAGACATACACATACTACACAGGAACTCACGTCCGACGTACACGTACTACACAGGAACTCACGTCTGACATACACGTACTACACAGGAACTCACATCTGACATACACGTACTACACAGGAACTCACGTCTGACATACACGTACTACACAGGAACTCACGTCTGACATACACGTACTACACAGGAACTCACGTCTGACATACACGTACTACACAGGAACTCACGTCTGACATACACGTACTACACAGGAACTCACATCTGACATACACGTAGTACACAGGAACTCACATCTGACATACACATACTACACAGGAACTCACGTCTGACATACACGTACTACACAGGAACTCATGTCTGATGTACACGTACTACACAGGAACTCACGTCTGACATACACGTACTACACAGGAACTCACATCTGACATACACATACTACACAGGAACTCACATCTGACATACACGTACTACACAGGAACTCACATCTGACATATACATACTACACAGGAACTCACGTCTGACATACACGTACTACACAGGAACTCATGTCTGATGTACACGTACTACACAGAGCTCACGTCTGATGTACACATACTACACAGGAACTCACATCTGACATATACATACTACACAGGAACTCATGTCTGACATACACGTACTACACAGGAACTCATGTCTGATGTACATGTACTACACAGGAACTCATGTCTGACATACACATACTACACAGGAACTCATGTCTGATGTACACGTACTACACAGGAACTCATGTCTGATGTACATATACTACACAGTAACTCATGTCTGATGTACACGTACTACACAGGAACTCATGTCTGATGTACACGTACTACAAGGAACTCATGTCTGACATACACGTACTACACAGGAACTCATGTCTGACATACATGTACTACACAGGAACTCATGCCTGATGTACACGTACTACACAGGAACTCATGTCTGACATACACGTACTACACAGGAACTCATGTCTGACGTACATGTACTACACAGGAACTCATGTCTGATGTACACGTACTACACAGGAACTCAGTCTGACATACACGTACTACACAGGAACTCACGTCTGACGTACATGTACTACACAGGAACTCATGCCTGATGTACACGTACTACACAGGAACTCATGTCTGACATACACGTACTACACAGGAACTCATGTCTGATGTACACGTACTATACAGGAACTCATGTCTGATGTACACGTACTACACAGGAACTCATGTCTGACGTACATGTACTACACAGGAACTCATGTCTGATGTACACGTACTACACAGGAACTCACGTCTGATGTACACGTACTACACAGGAACTCACGTCTGATGTACACGTACTACACAGGAACTCACACGTACTACACAGGAACTCATGTCTGACATACACGTACTATACAGGAACTCATGTCTGACGTACATGTACTACACAGGAACCCATGCCTGATGTACACGTACTACACGGGAACTCACATGTACTACACAGGAACTCACATGTACTACACAGGAACTCATGTCTGATGTACACGTACTATACAGGAACTCATGTCTGACGTACATGTACTACACAGGAACTCATGCCTGATGTACACGTACTACACAGGAACTCACATGTACTACACAGGAACTCACATGTACTACACAGGAACTCATGCCTGATGTACACGTACTACACAGGAACTCACATGTACTACACAGGAACTCACATGTACTACACAGGAACTCATGCCTGATGTACACGTACTACACAGGAACTCACATGTACTACACAGGAACTCACATGTACTACACAGGAACTCATGCCTGATGTACACGTACTACAAGGAACTCATGTCTGACATACACGTACTACACAGGAACTCATGTCTGACATACATGTACTACACAGGAACTCATGCCTGATGTACACGTACTACACAGGAACTCATGTCTGACATACACGTACTACACAGGAACTCATGTCTGACGTACATGTACTACACAGGAACTCATGTCTGATGTACACGTACTACACAGGAACTCAGTCTGACATACACGTACTACACAGGAACTCACGTCTGACGTACATGTACTACACAGGAACTCATGCCTGATGTACACGTACTACACAGGAACTCATGTCTGACATACACGTACTACACAGGAACTCATGTCTGACGTACATGTACTACACAGGAACTCATGTCTGATGTACACGTACTACACAGGAACTCATGTCTGACGTACATGTACTACACAGGAACTCATGTCTGATGTACACGTACTACACAGGAACTCACGTCTGATGTACACGTACTACACAGGAACTCACGTCTGATGTACACGTACTACACAGGAACTCACACGTACTACACAGGAACTCATGTCTGACATACACGTACTATACAGGAACTCATGTCTGACGTACATGTACTACACAGGAACCCATGCCTGATGTACACGTACTACACGGGAACTCACATGTACTACACAGGAACTCACATGTACTACACAGGAACTCATGTCTGATGTACACGTACTATACAGGAACTCATGTCTGACGTACATGTACTACACAGGAACTCATGCCTGATGTACACGTACTACACAGGAACTCACATGTACTACACAGGAACTCACATGTACTACACAGGAACTCATGCCTGATGTACACGTACTACACAGGAACTCACATGTACTACACAGGAACTCACATGTACTACACAGGAACTCATGCCTGATGTACACGTACTACACAGGAACTCACATGTACTACACAGGAACTCACATGTACTACACAGGAACTCATGCCTGATGTACACGTACTACACAGGAACTCATGTCTGACGTACATGTACTACACAGGAACTCGTGTCTGACGTACATGTACTACACAGGAACTCATGTCTGACGTACATGTACTACACAGGAACTCGTGTCTGACGTACATGTACTACACAGGAGCTCATGTCTGATGTACATGTACTACACAGGAACTCATGTCTGACGTACATGTACTACACAGGAACTCGTGTCTGACGTACATGTACTACACAGGAACTCGTGTCTGACGTACATGTACTACACAGGAACTCATGTCTGACATACACATACTACACAGGAACTCGTGTCTGATGTACAAGCGGACCTTTAATTCGACGTCTTTGACGTTGATTCGACCACGCCCCCCGCCACACACACACACATACATATGTAATGTGTATTGTGGGTACTTTATAGTAATTTCCTGTGTAATGATCACAGGTATACAGAAACATAAAGATAAGTAACATACTTATGTGTTACACAAGAAGACCAAAGACCCGGTAAAGAAAATCGCCGTTGAAATAAATAACTTTTTTCTTTAATTTTGTCAAAAGATTTATTAGGCAGGTGATTCTGACTCTCACTGTAAGTTCAGTTTGACATATAAATTTATGTTTTCCTGTGAGAAAGTCTAACTCTAGATTAAACTGGTGCAAGGAAAACCACGGTGTCACGCATTTCCGCTTCCGAGGCCCACCAAGAATAGAAGCTCAAGCTCTGCGATACTCTGAACCTCCTGTGGTCCTCTCGGGGATCTCATGCGATCCTTACGGGGAACCACGGGACTTATCGAGGACCACAGGCGTAAATTCAGTAGGATCACAGGGCGGTCTTGGTGGTAGAAGCGAACGAAGAAGAAGAAGAAGATTTCATGGATATAACTTTTCCTTCCGAGCAGAGATAAGACGGAAAATTTAACGATAAACTAAATACAAGCCTAGCAAGACAGGCACTGACATGGGATCCTCAAGGAAATAGAAAACGCGGAAGACCTAGACTTACTTGGAGAAGAGAAGTTATGACAGTGCCCAGAGACATGGAAGGGAGCAGAGAATAATTACAAGAACAGGAATAACTGGAGAGCCTTTATCCGTGGCCTATGCTCTCAGGGGAATGAAAGGCGATGATGATGATGATGATGATGGAGTACAAGCGTGCCCCGCTTTTCGACAGTTGTCGATTCTAACCTCTACATTCCACCGCGTGGTCCCTACTTTCGACCAACTTCGCCCAGCTTTCACTCTGACCAATCAGACACCTCGTATCAAACTGGACTCGGCCACGATCAGTCCGCTTTCGGAAGTCGTTCGGAGCAGATATCTTCTGTTCGTGCTTATAGCATTCTTATATTTATGCTTATAATACATTTATATTTGTATTTATAATAGTTATAACCCCCCCCCCCGAATGTGGCGATAAAGATGAAAGAACCAATAGAGTTCTCAAAGTGCAAGAAAAGCTAGAAAAAAAAAACCTGATGACTAAGCTATGTCCAGTCCCGATATAAGGCATAAGCTAGGCTAAGCTGAGGCCAAAGTTTTAGAGGAAATTATAAACCCCACGTCAGCGCGCATTCAACAAACCAAGGACTGGGAACCGCTTATTTTTTGTTTATTTATCTGCCGTACTCATTCGCAGGTGATATACAGTATGTTATTTACGATTTCTGCAGACAAAATACACTTGCAGTCTTTCAAATTGGGGGGAGGACTAGATTCCACTTCTCGACCGAGCTCTCTTTCCCAACCAGTCGAATATGCGGGGGGGGGGGGGGGGGGCGCCTGCAGATTAATGACGCTATCAATACGTTGACTTTATACAGAATAAAACAAAAAAAAAAATTAAAGGCTATAATAAATTGACTCTCAGCGCGAAAATATGTTGACTTCCTTAACAAAAATTCTGCAGAAATTTTATGCGTGTGCAGGGTTTCCTGGAGGAATTTTATAAGCCAGAATTTCCCCCGCATATCTGTTCTCCTCCACTAGCCCCCCCCCCCCCCCCCAAGCCTACGCTTAAAACAAGGAGTATCCTTCGGGCTCGTAGTGATGCACCGTCTGGACCCTCCCCCTCCTACCTCCCAGTAGAGCCTGTCTGTATCACGTAAAGATGAACTGAGTGCTATTCTCTTCCCTGTTCCACAAACTTGTATGGCGCAGGTGAAAGGAATTCGACAAAACAATGAAAGATAAGGCTTTATATAAAGACATAACAATCAGATAGTTGTAGTAGTAGTAGTAGTAGTAGTAGCAGTAGTAGTAGTAGTAGTAGTTATTGCTGTAGTAATACTGTAGTAGTAGTAGTAGTTATTGCTGTAGTAGTAATATTAGTAGTAGTAGTGGTAGTTGTTGTAGTAGTAGTAATAATGTAGTAGTAATAATAGCAATAGTAGTAGTAGTAGTGGTAGTTGTTGCTGTAGTAGTAATAATAGCAAAATAGTAGTAGTAGCACCAATAGTAGTAGTAGTAGTAGTTGTTGCTGTAGTAGTAATACTGTAGTAGTATTAGTAGTAATAATAACAAAGTAGTAGTAGTAGTAGTGGTAGTTGTTGCTGTAGTAGTAATACTGTAGTAGTATTAGTAGTAATAATAGCAAAGTAGTAGTAGTAGTAGTTATTGCTGTAGTAATACTGTAGTAGTAATAGTTGTAGTTATTGCTGTAGTAGTAATATTAGTAGTAGTAGTAGTTGTAGTAGTAGTAATAATAGCAATAGTAGTAGTAGTAGCACCAATAGTAGTAGTAGTAGTAATACTGTAGTAGTATTAGTAGTAATAATAGCAAAGTAGTAGTAGTAGTAGCACCAATAGTAGTAATAGTAGTAGTGGTAGTTGTTACTGTAGTAATAATACTGTAGTAGTATTAGTAATAATAGCAAAGTAGTAGTAGTAGTAGTAGTAGTAGTAGTAGTAGTAGTAGTAGTAGTAGTAGGGGAAAAATAAGAAGCTGAAGTTGTTTGGCAAAAGTAAACGTTATTTTTATTTGTTGTTCTTATACAAAAGATACGTTCACGCAGCAAACAAAAGTTAATTTTAGACAGTTTTATTTGCTCTTCAACCAGGTACACTAGAACCAGGACACAGGTAAGATAAGATTATCTTTTGCTTATAAAAGCCCTCTTATAAAGTATATTTGGAAAACATCTCAATAATTTGCCACACCCTCTTATAAAACATTTGTTCCCCCAGTGTTCAAGTACTAGGTCTCAATAAATCAAGCACCTTGCCACAAAAATAAAATTAGGAGTGTTTATTTTCCCGTCCCGTCATAAAGGGATCCACATCCTGTTGTGTTAACCCATCACATTTCCTCCACAGTGACGCTTGTGAAAGAAAGGTAACTCTAAATATTCGCATTGTTCTCCCTTCAAATCCTCACACGTAAACAAATTACACGGATAAAAGGGATACGAGAAAGGGAAGTTCTCGTGGCCCACGCAGTCAAGAAATGGCAGACTTACACGAGGTAAGGTGGAGTTTTCATAAACATGGTTTGTGTTGTGTCACAGATAGTAAGTAAATCGACGACTTTATTTGTTAATCTTACCAAATCTGTATAACTAAACGCAGGATCATCCTCGGTGTGTTGAGTCTCAAGGTAAAGGTAAAACGGTCAAATCCCCGTTTCCATGCGACTAAGGCATATTGGGAATGAGGTGTTAGCCCGTATTTCCAAGACCTTTGAGAGATGAAAGCGTGATGTGATCAGTATCACACTGCCGGGACATGAGCCCGGTACCACAGATTAGTAAACAGAGAGGCTATCAGCTAACCAAGCAGTCGTTTAGAGACTGACGTTTAGAGTAAATACCACTCGCAAGGTGCAAGGTGTGCTGATAAAGTTCGAGACGAAACAGATCTCTTGAAAGCAGAACTAATTTGAAAAATGTTTTTGTACAATCTGTATAATATCTCAGTAGAGATTCAACTCTGTTCAGTATCTGTTATTTTAAACTGTATTTTTATTATATTAAATCATCATCATCAAGGCTCATTGCTACAGTTCGCCTCAATTCCTCTCTATTCCTAATCATCTTTCTCCAGTTGGTGACACCAATTTCTTTTATATCCTCTTCTATGTTATCTTTCCATCTCTGTCTTAGTCTACCCCTTGGTCTTGTTTCCCTCGTCTCTTGTACATACATAATTTTGATTTTTCTATTCTCTTCCATTCTTTCTACATGGCCCAACCATGAAGGAACGTAGTATGTTCAGTTTCAAGACATTTATAATTCGTTGGGATGTAAATAAGCTGTTCAGTTCAATGTTCTTTCTAGCTTTCCATTTTCCACTGTTGGTATGTATCCTTTGTAGGTCCAAAAATCATTCTTAAGATCTACATTTGTTCATCATTCTTTGTTGTACCCCACATTTCTGATTCATATACGACCTCTTTGTATAGGAGACTATGATAAAGGTAAGTCCAACTGAGTTTAGTTTCATCTTTGATATCTCTGCCATGAAAACATGTTAACATTTAGCAACAGATGTGTGTTTTTCATAATAACAGGTAAATTAAAACTATGAGAAATGACAATGAAAATAATTTGGAAATGTGACAGGAGGACAGAATTGGCTTAGAGAACCTGACAATCACAGGAAAACTTCAGAGAGAAAA
Organism: Achatina immaculata; assembly: GCA_009760885.1. Classification (NCBI taxonomy): domain Eukaryota; kingdom Metazoa; phylum Mollusca; class Gastropoda; order Stylommatophora; family Achatinidae; genus Lissachatina; species Lissachatina immaculata. The sequence goes on from CM019718.1 coordinate 48,555,093, forward strand.
AAAAAAGGGGGAAAGGGGGAGCAGAGAGAAGAAAAAAAGCTGAATGCCGATAGCATATGTTAAAGTTGTTGCGTATCTAAACCCTCCTGTACCGGGAGTTGGGCATAAGGCTGACAACCTTATCCTGGGACTTATCTTAGTGGTGACTCTCGTTCATTCATTTGCATGTCACTTGCGGAACTTTGCCTCCCTAACAGCTCTCTTGTAGGCCTCTTGGTTGTGAGCAAGATGCCCTGCTGTTGATGCATCCATTTGCACATCATCAACGGTGTCTTGCAGCCATTTTCGCCTTGGTCTTCCTCTCTTTCTTTTTCCCATTATGCACCCTTCCAAGACGGTTTTCTCTAGATTATCATGACGTTTAATATGTTTCTCTGTTTAATACTCTTTACTAGCCAGCCTTCTTCAGTATTAAGTTCTTGTAGTATGGATATACTTGTTCTATTTTGTGTCCATGATATTTGAAGAACTCTTCTGTAGCATTTACATTCAAAGGCATTTATGTGTTTCTCAGCTGTTTTGTTAAGTGTCCATGTCTCACATGCATATGTTGCAATGGGAAAGATGCATGCCCTTAAAAATCTTATTTTTGTAGTTCTGTCTGCTCCTCTCCACATATTCTTTATTTGTTTTACTTTCTAAAGAGCGATAGATGTCCTCCTTTTAATTTCCCTCATTGTATCTCCATTATTAGTTAGCAGTGATCCAAGATATTCAAAACTCTCCACTTCTTCCAGTTTTTCCTCACTGATACATATATCAGCTGCCTTCTTTGTTTTGTCAGTTGTCATCAGTTTAGTTTTCTTCGCACTGAGATAGAGGTTTTGCTCTTCGCTGTTCTTACGGACTGACATAATTAGTTTTTCCAGTCCTTGTGGTGACTCTAGACAGGGAAAAAAATGAACTCGTTAATGGAAACTCACAATGAAATTAACAAAAAGTGGTGAAGCACTTTGCGAGCCATATGTGATGTTTAACGGCACGAGAGGATAGCAGTAGTAGGCTTGATGTGATTTAAAGACTTGACTCAAGTTGTGAACAAGCAACACAGTTTCAACCTGCAGCTTGATTTGAGACTTGCCTAGAAGGACTTGAATGCAGCGCTGCTGGTTATAACATTAAATATCACAAAGAAAGGAGAAGCATGGTTGACGCCACCTGTCAGAACAACACCTGTTAAATGAATTTCTGAAAATATTTTTAACTTGTGAGTTGAAATTAGTGTAAGAGATCACACTAGCAGTCACCAGTAAAACTAGGTTAGCAGTCACCAGTAAAACTAGGTACACAATCACCGGTAAAACTAGGTACATAATCACCAGTAAAACTAGGTACACAGTCACCAGTAAAACTAGGTACACAGTCACCAGTAAAACTGGGTACACAGTCACCAGTAAAACTGGGTACACAGTCACCAGTAAAACTAGATACTCACATGTGTGAATTCTTTATTTATTATTATTATTTTTATATTTCTCTTAGAAGAATTGAAACAGGTAGACATCTACCATTTATTTAAGGAGAGTCAGGCAGTAGATAAATAAAGGAGTCAGGGTCAAAGATTTGGCATAGCAGTGGCTAGTGATGACATGGGTCATAGATATCTTGTAGGTAGTGGCAGTGGGGATTTGAAAATGATTGAATTCTGTTTGTTACAGGCTATCTCCAGTTGCTGAGTCAGCTAACAAATGTTGGTGATGTATCTCGAGAGGAATTTGAAGGTTGGTGGTGAAACATTTTTACTTAAAGAGAGAAATTAAATGCTGAAAAAAAATTGGTAATTAATACTCATGGATTCACCATCACCACCTTGTAAGAAGCTGTGGCTTGTCCAGTGCTGTGTATCAGAAATGTGCATGGTGGAGTGTAGAGAGTATTTAAATGGAGACTTGGGATGTGTGATAGTTGGGTCGTAACTGAGGGTGATAGGTGGGGAAACCATGGAGGGGAGAGAGAGTGATACGATGGTAATCTAGCCAGGAGAAGGTGAAATATATGATTATAGTTAGGGTGAAATGCAGATGAAACCACTGACAACAATTATTGAGGAAAGACGCTGGCGATGGTTGGGACATGTGCTCCGAATGACTGACAACTCACTACCAAAAATAGCACTAAGATGGACACCACAGGGGAGCAGAAGTAAGGGTAGACCAAAAGAGACATGGAGAAGAACAACAGAAAGGATGTTGAGCAATAGAGGGCTCACCTGGGCAAGAGCAGAAAAAAAGGCGAAAGACAGGCATTTGTGGAAAACCCTTGCGGAAGCCCCATGTGCCCTGGGCACTTAAGGTTCAGAGAGAGAGAGATAGTTAGGGTAGGGGAGTTGTAATGTGAGGAGTTTCTGAACTGTGTGTAACAAGTGAGACGGGAGTGGAACTTTGTGAGGAGGGATTGTGGAAGAGGAGAATGTTAGGTGTAACTGAATAATGAGTTCAAACCATGTGGTTCCAGTGTCCCATTGGGATGAACTTCACTTTGAAGTTTTTGACTTTCAAGCTGGCTTGGAAGGCAACATCCTAATTTTTCTTTTTTTTTTTTTTTTAAAATATCCTGTAGAAGAGGAAAGCAATAACAGTCATCATCATCATCGTCATCATCATGTATCATAAAGCATAACATCATTCATCAGAAGATAAATAATTTAATTCTGTAGCTTTTAGGATTACATCATCAACATTAATTTAATTTTAGATGGGACTGATCTCAATGTGAGTATCTGTTTTGTCTTAATACACTGACAGTCTCATGAAATACACACTCCAGTGTGCTTCATTTAGCAGAGTTGTAGGCTCAAGCTTATTGACTTGGGCTCAGCTGCTCAAGAGATTAAGAGCAGTGATTCAGTCTCAGCTCTCGGCTTGAAGGTTGCAGTTTGTAACTTCACTTGTGAACCTGGCAAGAGCTTTAATGGAACGCTGTCATCTAGTACGCTGGTAATCTGTTTTCAGGACACAGAATCAAGGAACCATTTCTAACACGAGTTCAAGAAACTATTCCTATTTCAAACACAACCATTTCTAGCACAAAGTCAAGGAACCATTTCTAACACGAGTTCAAGAAACTATTCCTATTTTAAAAAAACCATTTCTAGCACAAAGTCCAGAAACCATTTCTAACACAAATATAACAAACCATTTCTAAAAGCTTAATATATAGGGAGAATTAATAGTAGTGTGAAGCTCGTGTTTCAAAACTGTTATTTTTTTAAGCAGTGAAAATATTCACAACTTGTGCTCATTGCCAGAGTAGATGTAACAAGCTGAAGATACAAGTTCAGTTGATTGATTCTAACGGCAACATTACTGCTTCATTAAATTGGCCATTATGTATAAAGTTATCATTTGTATCTTCCTGGAACTGCAAACGTGGTGGATTTTTTTGCAGCTGATGCAGTGAAGACGTCGGAGCACGGAGTTGTGTCTGATTAGGAATGGTGTTTGAGAACAGTTTTTATTTCAGTCTCAGAGTGGAGTTGAAAAGTAAAGGGCGTGCAGTGCTTCTTTAGCAGACTCCACCACCATGGGGGCTATGGTGGTACCTGCCCCCCATTAGCCAGGCTGGGCCTTTTACTTGGGGTACCAGTGGAGGGGTGGAACAGGGTCTTTGTCGGCTATGGTACGCCAAGCCTGACACAGACTGTTAAATCAAACATATTTTTTTTTTAGCAATTAAAAAAAAAACATAACAGTAATTTAGCAGAATAATGTCTTGTGTTAATGGCGCTGTATAGATCTTATAATAAATGCTATTGCAGTGATTGTAACTATTTTTTATTATGATTAATAGTTCATTTCATAACTTTTGGGAAAAGTGTCAGTTGATATACCATATAATATACAGTATAATGTTGTCTTTTTTTTTTTCATTGAAATGTCTGAATGTTTGGACTGGTTTAAAAAAAAACAAACCCGCAGATTACTAAATCTTTGATACAGAACAGGAGATAAAACTTTGATATAAAACAGGAGATTACTTTAGAGCAGTGTTTCCCAAAGTTGGTAGTAACCACCCCTACCAACCTCACACACCACCCAGTGAGAAGATCCAAAGGGCAATGAGGGGAAAAGACGCAAAAGAGAGCATCATAACTGAGGGAAAAACATTTTTTTTTTGGGGGGGGGGGGAGTAAGGATGTGACTTGGGCAAAGGGGTTTAAGCAAAAAAAGTTTGGGAACCTCTACAGAAGATTGGTAACATAACATCTTATTAGATCTTGGGCACAAAACAGGGGATCTCTATATATTAAGCACATATGAAACAAAGGTTTGCAAGATCTGCAGTGAAGTAAGTTATTGCAAGATCTTTGACAGGCACAAAACAGGGGATGTGGAAGATCTTTGACAGAAAATAAGAGTATTGTTAGGTCTTTGACGTAAATAATACAGTGTGTTCCTAGATATTTGACATGAGGCAAGGGATTACTGGATCTTTGACACAAAACAGAGGATTGTTAGATCTTTGACGTAAATAATTCAATGTGTTCCTAGATATTTGACGTGAAGCAAGGGGATTGTTAGATCAGTGGACAAAAGCATGAAACCACTGGATCTTTTTCACAAATGAAAGTGTTTTCAGTCTTATATATGCTGCAGTATCAAGTCTTATTAATATGACCATTTTATTCTGATGTGCTGTAGCTCGATTCAACAAAATGAAGGCTTGTAGTGACAGTTACTATGTGACGGTGATAGAAGATTCAAAAAGTGGACAGATCATTGGCTCGGCCACGCTGGTCAAGGAGCAAAAATTTATACACCGTGCCAGCTCCGTAAGTTTCTGATGTTTCTGAAGTCTCTGAAGTTGAAGGTTCATTACTGTTATTATTATGCTCTTTTCTTTCAGAAGGGTCACCATCTCCTCTTCTTCCTCTTGCTCCTTCTACTTCTCCTCCTCCTCCTCCCCCACCACCATAATCATTTCCTCTTCCATAATCATCTTCTCCTTCTCCATAATGTTCTTCTTCTTCTCCTCCTACTCCTCCTCGTCCTCCTCCTTCTCCTCCTCGTCCTCCTCCTTATCCTTCTCCTCCTTATCCTTCTCCTCCTCCTCATCCTTTTCCTCCTCATCCTTTTCCTCCTTATCCTTCTCATCCTCATCCTTCTTCTCTTCATTCTCATCCTTCTCCTCCTCATCCTCTTTCTCTGTTTGCCCAGCAGCACCTTCATAACTTCATAACAAAAGATGGAACGAGTTAGAGCTACATTTGCAGTTTTCATCCACAGAGAGATTAAATCAGATGTTATAAATGAAAATGTTTGAAAGATGAGATGAGTTTGTTGAAGATGTTTTGTTGAAATGTGGTGTAAAACTCTCCTTCCTCAGAGAGGCAGAGTGGAAGATGTTATTGTTAGTGATCTGTACCGTGGGCAACAACTTGGGAAAATGTGAGTATATCATAAACGCTGGGTCGCTGTAGATCCTTTATATAGTTTATGTAATTTGTGTAGTTTATGTAGTTTAAAAGATTCATGTTGAAGATGAAACAGTGCAACCTTCACATACAGCCTTTGTGATTATGGTTAATTAGTGGCTGTAGAACATTTGCCAGACACAGCCTTTGTGAATGTGGTTAATTAATGGCTGTAAAACTTCCCACAAACAGGCTTTGGATGAGAATACTGTTCTTTAAAGGCTGTGCCACCTGCATTATCATAAGTTAAAAGAAAATGTATACTAAATAAATTTATTTATTCTCTTTACTGCCGATTATTTGAGGAGAAGCAAGTGTGTGATGCATACAGCAACAGTTTTCAATCATTTTTTTTTAGAAACAACACAGAGAAAGATATGAGAAAAGTGCAAGGGGACGTCATCAGTTTTTTTTTTTTCTTCAGGAGAGACTATCAGTTAAAACTATAATCTTCTTCTGTCTGACTCCTCCCCAACTTACCTGTCACTTGTTATTATTATTTTTTTTAAAAAATCATTTTTAAAAGTAAAGTACCTCAAGTGTGGTTCTGCTGTTTGTCTGTGAATTTTTCTATGATTAAATTTCCAAATTTTGTAAGTGACTGTCTGAAAATGAAAAAAAATACAAACAAATTGTCAGTTAAAACAAAAAAAAAAACAAACTGATCTAGTAATATTTTAAACTGTTGGGTGATTTTTGGGACACCTTGAACAACATAGTTAGCAGGCGTAATAAATGTTGACAATCTTTACGACGCAGCCTTACCTTCCCATTGTGTCATAGGATGAAGAGTGGTAATGTGCGGTATCATACTGTTAGGCAAAGTGCAAATTATAGTCAAGCATAAAAATGATCAGAATGACTGAATGCAAATTTTCAAATGACATTTGATGCCCTTTAAGATGTTTGGGTTACTTAAAAATTTGTTATCGGGTACGGATTGACATATTTCAGATTGTAATGAAATCTGCAAAGAAATCTTACATACATTTTTATTTCATGATATTTATTTACTTTCAGACTTGTGGACATTTTGGTTTGCCTGGCGCAGCAACTGGGATGTTACAAGGTGTCTCTGGAATGTAAGGATGAGAATGTCAGGTTCTACACACAGTTTGGTTTTGAAAATACTCCAGGGCAAAACTTCATGCAGCAAAGATTTTTTGATTAATTCAGTTGCTGGACTGTGTTGAAAAAAACTGGACTATAGGCAGGCCTCGCTCGTACGACAGACTAGGTTCTGGAGCCACGCTGGAAAGTGAAAAAAGATCGTCTAAAAGTGGAATGTGGCCATTCTTCACCTTCTTATGCTTATATATGCTTATAAAATATCATAATAAGTCTACGCTGTCATATTCTCAAAGAATAATAGAGATAACCTGTTAAAAAAAATTATATGAAAGAAAACTGAGCATACAACGCATATATTGGTTACCTTAAATTATTTTTGTGTCCTTTAGCTTGGAGTGAACATGTTTTTTTTCCGTCATTGTAGGGTTATGAAGGAAGTGATACATTTTTTTATTACTGTACTTCACAGTGAATCATATTCCTAAGTGATAGTTTGTGGTTCTGTTTACACTGAAAGCTGTTTCAAAATTGCTGTCGCTGTCTCAAGAGTAGGAGAGCAGTGGACTTTGGTTCATGGACAGTCAGTGTTTTAGAAATTCTACATAACACAGAGCATCTCTTAGAAATATGTTGTTTGGGTAACACTAAAGTTTTGCATCAATGCAATGGGGGGAGGTTGGGGGGGGGGGGAATATACCTAAAATGTTTTGATAAATGAAGAAATTTTGCACTTGGCTCTCTATGCCTCACTGTTATTTCTGTTATGTCCCCTTTTGCAATGGCAGCAGGCAGCTGTCTTAGATGTTGGAAGTGCAAGGCTTATATGAGGAACAAAGTGAGAATGCTACTATATTAGTGGAACCCCCCCACCCCCGGGCCAATTAAGCAGAGTCTTGAAAGAAGGGCTAGTCCGTAATTGAGAGCCAGCGTCTACGAGAAATTGCGCTAAGCGGGGCCTGCCTGTATTTATATGCAAATACCACAGTTATCTCTCTTTGTTGAGCCAGTGTTTTACGTTACTGTTTACTATTTATGTTGTTGGCTGTACATATGATATTGAAAAACTTAAGATTACAAATTATAGTTCTTTTCAAATTATCATTGAATCTCATAGTACATGAAAAAAATGTGATATTTGTTCCTGGTTAATACCAAACAGTAGTTAATGTCATTAATTCCAGTACCTCATATCTTACAAATGTTTAATTTTTTGTTTGTATTGTGAAAGTACTTTGAAGTTGTTTAACATAAAGTATAGCCCTCATACAGGAAACTGATATTCTGCTTTATATTTTGTTCTTACATGTATCGTTAAATGTCACATAGGGCCCGCATGGTAGTTCACCAAGATGTACTGTCTTCGGTGAGTTTGTCAATCTCAAGGGATCAAGGGATGTTATGCCCACTGAATTGGCTTCTCTTAACAATGTCCTCTGTAGAGTTTCACGTGGTTGACCTCTTTTTCTTCAGCCTGTTGTGTTCCATTTGATAGCTTGTTTGGGGATTCTCTGTTTTTTTCTCATCACATGACCGACATATGTCCATCTTTTTCTGATCAGCCATGAGACAGGTTGTTGTTTGCTCATCTGTCTTATCTCTGTGTTGTTCTTGAATTATTTCCACTTTATACTGAGTATTTTCCTTAGGCATTTGTTCTCAAAAGAGTCTAAATTTGTTGTCTATTTCTTTAGTTGCTTTCCAGCTTTCGCATGCATAAATGAAGGTGGATATTACATTTGAGTTGAATAATCTTAACTTGGTTTTTGTGCTTATAACTTAGTGCCAATGTTCTCAAGATTCTTGAAGGTCAGTGCTGGTTTGGAAGTTCGAATTCTAACTTATTTTCTTGTGTCACCATTGTGGTTTATATAGCTGCTGAGATATGCAGAATGGTTTACTTCTTCAACAGATGTTCCTTCTACGTATATTTGTCCTTCGTCATTAATGAGAACCTTCATTATTTTTGTTTTATCTATATTTTGTTATTGTATATTAATTTTTGTTAATATAAAATCATCATTGAAGCTGTTTTAGCCTCTGCTGGGGTTTAACATTTCAAATAGCCCTCGCCAAATTTCTTTCCAAATCTGAGGTGTCCATTGTAGGTGTTTCTGCTCCATTTTAATAAAATTTATTTTATCTTTGTTTCGTTTTGTTTTTTGTTTGTTTTTTTTTTTGGCTGTATTCTCACACTGGTTTTGTATTGATAATGTACATGCAGGAAACATCCTTATATGGATATAATGACATGCAAGAAATATCCTCGACATATCCTTGATATCATCATAGGCAGGAAATATCCTTGTGTATTTTGATTTTGACTCCATGTCCACCATTTTTGCTCCACTGATATCTTTTTTTAACCCCTTAGTTCTTAGGTCTACTTTCTTGAAACAGGGACTCAGTTTTGGTTGAATTTAGGCTCAGTTTTGGTTGAATTTAGGCTCAGTTTTGGTTGAATTTAGATTCAGTTTTGGTTGATTTAGACTCAATTTTGGTTGATTTAGACTCAGTTTTGGTTGAATTTAGACTCAATTTTGGTTGAATTTAGACTCAATTTTGGTTGAATTTAGACTCAGTTTTGGTTGAATTTAGACTCAGTTTTGGTTGACATGTTCAAAAGTGTGAAATACAATGATCTGGTCAAACAGGTAAGGCATATGTCAGGAGTAAAATCTAGAGTGATTGCTACAGAGGTGGGGGCAAGAGGATCTATGTTGACATCAGAGTATGTGTCTTCTTCTTCTTCGTTCACACTGTCTGTCTATATCTGCAGTCCTGTCTCTTGGATAAATTTCACTGTTTTTTTTGTAATTCATGTATGGAACCGTAGAGCTTATCTTCTTTAGGGGTTTCACTGGGCCAGTAATTACTTTTCAGTGTCTCGTAGTTGGTGCAGTTTTGGAGATGTTCCACAGTTTGGGGCACCTGGGCTCATGTACAAAGAGTGGTATTACCAACCTTAAACTTTGTATACATATGACTTCGGAGTCGACTGTGTCCTGTTCGGAGACTGAAAATGGTGACTTGTTCCTTTCTGTTTAGCATGTGATAGTCATCATGTGGTGGTGTTTGTGGCTTCCTGTAGATTTTTATCATGCTTTTCTTGTGATTATAGGTGATTGAGAGTACATGTGAAAATAACTGGGCATAAAAAGATAAGCAAGAATATATGTACTGAGAAGTCTCGCAGAAGCAACAGAAGAGGCCTTATATGGCACACACACGGAGAACAGGGGAATGTTGACTTGTGAACATTTATAAATTCGTGATGGTCCAGTCACTATACAGTTCAGGAACAACGGTCAGCAAGGCAAGATAATGGATGTTACTTTCTTGTACTGGTCAGTGGGCAGCAAGAGTGGCTTATGTTTCTGGTTCCCTCAGAGTGTCATACAAAGTTATCAAGGTGCGTCAGATTGGGGAAGCAAGGATTACATAATGTGAAGCAAGGACAGGACAGGATGATGTTTTACAGGGTGTTCCATAGGTAACTGTGCTCTAACCCAGTATCGATTCCAGTATCGTAGTGATATCTTAATGTCTTTGGTATCTACCCACATCCGCCTGCCACGGCTGGAGTCGCCGATTAAGCATGCTGGTTAAAAAATGATATGAATTATAACCTAATCTGACACTAAGCTGGTTCACGAAAATTCTCGAAAAGTTTATAACCTGCGTTGTTATGAGGTACGGGTGTTCCTGGGAATTTTTCAACAAACTGCTCCCATGCTAAATCAGTGTATGTACTGCCTTCTCAAAATACCTGCTCAGCAAGAAAAATACGCACCTATGGTGAAAGAACCATAGTGAATAAACTGATTTAAACAATTTGCCCATCGTGCGCTTTGACAACTGCTTCGCTGCTTAACAGTCGAATACACAAAGACAGACTGAATACAGTGAATGTTACACAACAGCAGGGCTCAACACACTAACATAAGAGGGTAGATGTGGCTAGAAACCGTAGTCATTAAGATATCACTACGATACTGGAATTGATACTGGACTAGTGAACAGTTATTTTCTGAATGCACTGTATTATTATAAGAAGGTATATTGAATCCAACAAACAAACAGCAAGGAATGTTGGTTAGTAACAGATGTGAACATGAACATTCACAGAGTAGTATCTTCAGGTTTGTGAAGCAGTTATAAACTAACTATGGGAGTCATGACCCAAGGGGCCCACCCCAAATAGAGCGTCAGAAGTTTAAAGGGCCAAAACACCTGCCTGATGGGGATAGTTCTCTGATGATCCTAGGAAATGTGTTGCTATTTTGCTGTCTATAGCATTTTCCTGCATAGACAGTTTCTTGGTTATTGGCTGTTTATTCTCAGTAGCGTTAACCCTTTCTAGTCAATTTTTTTAAAAAAAGGTGAAGATCTGATAAGAATTCTGTTTTTATTTTTTTTGACAGCTTTGTTTGGCAGTTTTTTTTAATCATTTGGATGATGTTCTTAAAACCTTACTGGTATTCTGATTCTGCATAAAATTTATTTAAAAAAAAAAAAAACAGAACTTATAACTTACTGAAACAAAATAATTTTCATTAACAGCATTACATGAGTATATAGAAGTAGCTATTTTTCTTTTGTTTGTTTTTTTTTTCCTCATAAATTAGCATTTATCTGCAAAGATTTTGACATTTGATTTGGATCCTGAAACTGGTTTAAGAACTCTTTGGAGTTGAAAATATGAAAAGGTTTGAAGTAATGGAAAACGAAGAGCCAAGCTTTGGAAATTCTAGTTATTTTATTGAATGTTGAAGTTGTGGAAAATGTGATTCAAGTTATTTCCCCCCCCCCCCCCTTTTTTTTTTCCTTTAGTTAATTGATAAATTTGAAAATGTGAAGCCTGAGTAGAAGTGTTTGACGTTCTGCCATCAGCAGTGTCCTCCATCATCAATACGAAGGTCAAGGTATCTTCAAGTTTTTGTGGTGGTTGCCTTGTGGGCTCAGGTCAGTTTGTGCATGAATTCTCTTTGAGTCTGCTTACTAGAATCAGTACTCCTCACTCAGTTTACAACTATGGCTGTACATGCTAACCATGGATTTAGTACTACATATTTAATTTACAGCCATGGCAAGATATGGTAACCATGGGTTTACGGATAATAAACATATCACAGTCGTTGTTTGGCCAAATTAGAAACTTTATTACCCTTGTTTTGCTAAGTTAAAGTGAGGAATATTAATCCTTTAACTTTGTGTCTTATGACATGAAAGTATTCTTAAAAATGTAATGCTTTCATTTGGCATATTTGTTTCAGAAGTTTTCTGTTTTTGCTTTCTTGCTTGCTACTTTTGAGTTCTGTTTGGTTTGTAAAATATATTAAAAAGTAATTTTATAAACTGATAACTAGCAAATATGACAGATATTGCCTTGTTTGATATTTTAAGCACGTTTAAATGCATTTGCTGTCTAAAATGACATTGATAGAGTAATGGATTGTCAAAACATGAGTGTCTAAGAAATCGTCAGAAAGAATCATTTTACATGTAAAATAACATAGATGAAAGCGGTGTTTTTTTTCTGAGTGTTAAAAATATCCCACTGTTAACAGTTTGAATTGGGCTTAGATTGATCACATTTCTGGGCCATGTAAAAAGAGCGGAACTGTCAAGAGACACAACCTGCACATGCACAAGAAATGGAGGTGGAAAGACTGAGGCAAAGTTGCAGAAATACCTGGTGCAGGAGTCTTGAAACAGACCTCAAAAAGTTCGACTACATCAGGAGATGGATAGAAGAAACGGCCCAGGATAGAAATAAACGGAGAGCCTTTGTTCATGGCCTGTGCCTCAGATAGTGGGAAGGAAGGCAAGGAAGGATGGAAAGGAAAGATGCCAGGATCAGCAACCAGAAAGAGATATAATTATGGGTAGACTGTATCTCTGCATCTGCCGAAGCGAGCCTTAAAGACTTGCTACAAAGAGATAACTTGTAGATATCTGTTGATATCAGTTTAACAATGGAAATTTTATATGTACAAAATCCAGCAGTGCATATATCATACATTCCAGAAACTTTGATGTCATTCCACCAACGTGTATCTATTTTTTGTTGTCATTCCACCAACGTGTATTTATCTTTGTTGTCATTCCACCAAAGTGTATCCAATTTTCTTGTTATTCCACCAATGTATACCTATTTTTGTTGTCATTCCACCAAAGTGTATTTATCTTTGTTGTCATTCCACCAACGTGTATTTATCTTTGTTGTCATTCCACCAAAGTGTATCCAATTTTCTTGTTATTCCACCAATGTATACCTATTTTTGTTGTCATTCCACCAAAGTGTATTTATCTTTGTTGTCATTCCACCAACGTGTATTTATCTTTGTTGTCTTTCCACCAAAGTGTATCCAATTTTCTTGTTATTCCACCAATGTATACCTATTTTTGTTGTCATTCCACCAAAGTGTATTTATCTTTGTTGTCATTCCACCAACGTGTATTTATCTTTGTTGTCATTCCACCAAAGTGTATCCAATTTTCTTGTTATTTCACCAACGTATATCTATTTTTGTTGTCATTCCACCAAAGTGTATTTATCTTTGTTGTCATTCCACCAGAGTGTATCTATTTTGGGTCTTTATTTTTCCAGCTGCTGAGAATCATAACCAGCGTTAGTGTTTGGGGTTTTAATAATGTGGGCAACTTTTATTGGTGTAATGTTTTTATATTTATATCCAGGTACATTGTTTTTATACGGGGACTTTTTTGTTATATGAACACATTGTTGATTTATTTAAATGTTTCTATATGGTTTTGTTTTAAAACTGATGTAACATGTTGTGTTTATGTGTACATATGTTTGTTTGATTTGATACAGTTAACATCTCTGCTGCATCTAGACCAACAGGCAGCAGTAAGAATAAATGGTGAAACAACAACTTGACATAAAACAAGGGGTCCGTCAGGGGTGCATATTGTTGTCTTACTTATTTAGCTTATATACTGAAAGTATAATGAGGAATGTTAGAGAAGATATAGACAAAGAATATTACGATGCCACAACAATTGGAGGTTATGAAATACCAGAGATTAGATATGCTGATGACACAGTATTACTGTGCACAACACAAAAATGAGTGAAAGAACTAATTATGTCAGTCCGTAAGAACAGTGAAGAGCAAAACCTCTGTCTTAATGTGAAGAAAACTAAATTGATGACAACTGACAAAACAAACAAGGCAGCTGAAATATGTGTCAGTGAGGAAAAATTGGAAAAAGTGGAGAATTTTGAATATCTTGGATCACTACTAACTAATAATGGAGATACAGTGAGGGAAATTAAAAGGAAGACATCTGTTGCTCTTCAGAAAGTAAAACAAGTAAAGAAGATGTGGAGAGGAAGAACTACAAAAATAAGATTTTTAAGGGCATGCATCTTTTCCATCGCAACATATGCCTGTGAGACCTGGACACTTAACAAAACAGCTGAAAAAACACATAAATGCCTTTGAACGTAAATGCTACAGAAGAGTTCTTCAAATATAGACACAAAAAAGAACAGATATATCCATACTACAAGAACTTAATATTGAAGAAGGCTTGCTAGTAAAGAGGATTAAACAAATAAAACTTAAATATTTTGGACACATTGAACATCATGATAATCTAGAGAAGACCGTCTTTGAAAGGACATAATGGGAAGAAGAAAGAGAGGAAGACCAAAGCGAAGATGGCTGCAAGACATCGTTGATGATGTGCAAATGGATGCATCAGAAGCAGGGCTTCTTGCTCACAGCCGAGAGTCCTTACAGGAGTGCTGTTAGGAAGGCAAAGTTCTGCAAGGGACATCAAATGAAGGATGATATTTGTTTGTTTATTTATAGGGTGTCTTTTACTGTAACAGTGACAAAAAAAAATTCGTTTTTTTTTCCTCCGTGTACTAATTCTGTTTCATTTTTTTTCCCTTTCAAAATGTTGCTAGATGTGGGTATATTTCGTTTGCTTGTAATGTGTGTAAAGGGAAATAAATCTACATGAAAGTAACCTCTCTTGTTTCCCTATTCACCGTACCAAGAATTTTCCTCCCTTTGCTCAGATCTGATCTTTTCATACTAAATGAATTTTTTGTTTTCAACACAAATTCTATGCCATTTTAAAAAATCCTTTCTTAAACTAATGGTAAAATAAATCTCAGTTTACTCGCTTTCTCCAGTTTTAAAATAGCGGTCTTTTCCCGCATTAATAGCGGCAGCTGTGTTGAGCTTTTAAACAGTTTCAGTTTTAGAATGGTGGCTTTCTCCCAATTTTAGAATAGTAGCTTTCTCCCAGTTTTAAAACAGTGGCTTTCTCCCAGTTTTAGGATAGTGGCTTCCTCCCAGTTTTAGAATAGTGGCTTTCTCCCAGTTTTAAAACAGTGGCTTCGTCCCAGTATTATCCCAGTTTTAGGATAGTGGCTTCCTCCCAGTTTTAGGATAGTGGCTTTCTCTCTGTTTTTAAATTCGCTTGTAGTCTGATATGTGGTCCACGTTTTTTTTTTCTAGAAATACTATCTTGTCGGAGCGAGGGAGAGTGCAGCCAATAGAGGCATAATCTCTTAAGACCAAGTGACTGACTTCTAAACCATCTGAGTGTGGGTGTGTTCTTTTTTTTTTGGGGGGGGGGGGGGTTGTTCTATTCAGTGCAGTACTGAAAGGGAATGTCGTCTGAAAACAGAGAATTTCTTGCCTGTAAGGCAAGGCACACCTGGAATTTACACATTATGAGGTGATAGTAATCGTCATAAAACTTCGGTTTTTTTAAAATGAGGACAGCATTGCATGATGTCTAAAGATATTTTGTATATGGTCTTGCTCTCATCACTTCTTTCTCCACATGTCTTTCTCTCACATGCACCCAGATAAAACTTAACGTGTACAAAGTATTAGATGTGCCACAGTGGAAAGTTTTTTTTTCTATTCTGAATCTAGTCCAAGGACTGAACTAATGAGATAAGATATGGACACATGGTGCTCAAACTTTACAAGCTTCACTTTACCCCCAAAAATACCACAGAAGTGCTCCGTGACAACATAGGCATCAGGTTGATATCGGTATACAGTTAATTATCACTGAAGCAGCATTAAAGATGGACCTTATTTTGTATAATGACTTGTGAGGACTCGATGTTTTCTAAATTTCAAGAAAGTTGACATTTTATTATTTTTTAAAACATTTCATTTTCTAAACGTCAAACTCTAAAACTGAAAGCTCGAAGACGTCAAACTCTAAAGCTGAAAGCTCAAAGACATCGGACTCTAAAACTGAAAGCTCAAAGACCTCTAAAACTGAAAGCTCGAAGGTGTCGAACTCTAAAACTAAAAGCTCGAAGGCGTAAGCGTCCAAACATCTTCCTCCACCCACGAACGTGCAGCAGTGACGGGCATGTATCGCCATACTGTACTGAACATATACACTGCTTTAATAAGACATTCCTTATGCTCTGAGTAAGGACGCTGTCAGTTTACATGACCAAGAGACGCTGCTTAGAATCTCTGTCGCAGTTTGAAGGTTTTCATTTGGATAACTGTCGCATTTGAAAATAAAACGACACTATTTTATACATTTAATCTAATCTAAGTGCCATGCCGCTTGCCGTAGGCGATCATTTATCTCCACAATTCCCTGACTTTTGCGTTGATTATGAGATCCGCCGGTGACTTTCTTCCTAGCCACACTGACACCCCATTCAATAACTTCTCTCTCAATCTTCCTCTGTCTTTTCTCCCCTCAATTTTTCCAGTTGCCACAGTGTGTTCCAATTTTCCTCTTCTCAGGAAATGTCCTATAAATCTCGCTTGTCTGTCTCTGATCTTTGCTATAATTTGCTTTTTAACTCCAGACTCCATTTCTCGCTGCACTCTCTTATTCATAGACCATGGTTCACATTCATAAAATAAAATTGGCCCAATGTAACACATTTAAATACTCGGAATCTTGTTTCTATTGATATGGATCTGTTGCACAAGATGTGTCTCATTGTCTGGAAATCTGACTTGGCCTGAGCACGTCTGCTTTTTATTTCGTTGTGACATTTCCTATCAGTTGCTATAAGCGTTTTGACATTTAACTTTAAAAAAAAATGCACAGAGCGGTAACTGGAGATGGCAGCGGTTGATTGTAGGCTGTTAGGTAGTTCTTTTGTCTTCAGTTTTGGCCCTCCTTTCCTCTTCACTTGTGGAATTCTGTGGACAAAGGTTGATGGTTTAGTTTTGCGATAGACACAGGAAATGGGATAGAAACGGCTGTAGTCCCATAATAACAAGAGTAACTGAAATGAAAAACAATCCAATATTTCGCCAGTATGTCTTCATCAATGACAGTTAAGTGGCAAAACATAAATACACGAAAAAATTGGAGATCCTCCTAATGTGAAAGTCTGCCATAAAATGCCTCATGACGCTGTGGAATCGCTGCCACTGTGGCTCATTATTTTATCAGTTCTTTCAAATGCTTGTGGCCGATGGAATAGACATATTACATATATTTTTTGTCCCAAATTCTGGCCCACCTTCAGAAGTATACCATATAATGTTTTCTTGGAGGATATGGTTGTCATCCGTTCTTGCAAAAAGCCCCAACCGCCAGAAAGTTGGCAATTTCTAAACACTCGAATTTTACTAAAAGAAAATAAAAATAACACTCTTTTATATTTAGGATATTGTTGATTTCATATATAAGATTCCTAACAGCTCAAAGACCTTATAATTACAGTTTATATATAGATGAAAAGTGAAAGATTTGTTTCGTTTCTGAGGATATTGTATTTTTAAACATAAAATAAAAACATCACTTCAAATTAGGCAACATAGATAAACAAGAAGTAAACAAGTGAAATTACTATTTTTACAGTTTCTAGAAATAAGAACACTTGTAGACAGCCTTCACTCGACAAATGAGAAAGCACTGCCCCCGCAAATTGCGTGGACGGGTGATTAAGAAAATTTTGTGACCTTTTGTGTTCGGTAATTCAGCCGATGAATTCGAGAATCCATTTTGTGAAGCGCAATTTTCTACACGGGAAAATGTTTTGTAGAAGAGCTATTTCTGTGTAGACTATCTTCTTATTATCAGGTGGCGTACTGATTGACGTAGATGATCGTGCTCCTTGATGTAACCCCAACCCCCCCCCCCCCCCCCCCATCTTTCTTTTCCCGCCAACTTACCTTGTCATCATGACAAACTGTTCAATCTTTTGCCATTTTGTTGCCAGTTTTCCCGTTTTCTTTTCCCCGTTGTTATGTTACCTTCCACATCGCGTGCCAAATAAATGTTCTAAATTCTTTTTGTTGTTGTTGTTGTTTGTCACTGACTTCTGTCGGCCACTCCTCATTTGACATCCATCTAAGAAATATATTAATTCCACTAAGAAACCATACTTCTGTTGCCTGTAGCAATCATTAACTTCCAAGATTTAGTTCCAGAAAGCACTGAAGTCTCGGTATAGTTTTTTTTTGTTTTTGTACTCGGTTTTCCGATATTTTATAAGAGGTGAATGATATACGGTGTCGGATTTAGACTTCTTGAGGCACTAAACTGCTGTGCCGGATTTAGACTTGTTGAGGCACTAAGCTGCTGTGCCAGATTTAAATTTGTTGAGGCACTAAGCTGCTGTGTCAGATTTAGATTTGTAGAGGCACTAAGCTGCTGTGTCAGATTTAGATTTGTTGAGGCACTAAGCTGCTGTGTCAGATTTAGATTTGTTGAGGCACTAAGCTGCTGTGTCAGATTTAGATTTGTTGAGGCACTAAGCTGCTGTGCCAGATTTAGACTTGGCGAGGCACTAAGCTGCTGTGGCGGATTTAGTCTTGTTGAGGTACTAAGGTGGTGTGCCGGATGTAGACTTGTTGAGGCACTAAGCTGCTGTGGCGGATTTAGTCTTGTTGAGGTACTAAGCTGCTTTGTCGGATTTAGTCTTGTTGAGGCACTAAGCTGCTGTGCCGGATTTAGTCTTGTTGAGGTACTAAGCTGCTGTGTCAGATTTAGACTTGTTGAGGCACTAAGCTGCTGTGCCGGATTTAGACTTGTTGAGGTACTAAGCTGCTGTGGCGGATTTAGACTTGGCGAAGCACTAAGCTGCTGTGGCGGATTTAGTCTTGTTGAGGTACTAAGCTGCTGTGGCGGATTTAGACTTGGCGAGGCACTAAGCTGCTGTGGCGGATTTAGACTTGGCGAGGCACTAAGCTGCTGTGCCGGATTTAGACTTGGCGAGGCACTACGCTGCTGTGCCGGATTTAGACTTGGCGAGGCACTAAGCTGATGTCTGTGTCTGACGGTGATAAAACATAACATTTTGCTGTCATCTTCCTCACACCACTGTACCAGAGTATATTTAGTTCTTAACGGCTGAGGTGTATCTCCCAACTACATTTCTTTTTTTTTTTTTTAAATTTCTTTATGAACTGATTTCAACTTCCAGTAAAATGCCAATGTGTCAGTTTTCCAAAGGTTCTATATTTAACAAATTGTACTTGAAACATGTTATCATTTCATTAATAGTTCTTTTGTTTCAGCCATTACAAAATTTCTTCTATGTGGTTAAAGCATTCACGTTCCGGGATTGGGGGGGGAGGGGCAATGGGGATGGGGGAGGGGCTGGGGTGGGACGAAGAACTTACTAGGTCCGTCTTGGATGATATTTTATACACTATCTCTGCAATCTCTATCTGCTTTCTCCTTCGCTTGTGAATACTTTTCTTTACCTCTACACTTTTATTCTCTTGTGCTCTTCTCATTAAAAAAAAAAATTAAAAATTAAGTTTTAGATAACGGGAAACGTGAAAGAAGTATTATCCTCAAGACCTGCAACAGGAAGGAAAGAACTTGGAAGTCCGCGTGGAGTGGTAACCCTGCTTATTTGTGATTGGATTACTCATTAACATAATAATTGCACGAAAATACATAATCGTGTTATTTCACGTATCTTATACAAGCACTCGGTTTGGAAAAAAAAAATTCATCTTATTTCCAGCGATAAACATCTGTTAATATATTCGCGGGACATACTTTTTTAAATAGCTCCGCTACAGAGCGAGAAAACTATACATGGTAAAAAGTGAACATCTTAAAGCAATGCCGAAAATTTAAAAGATTGTGACAGGGACAAGCAGTATCGTCAGAGCAACGAGGACAGGTAGTATCATCAGAGCAACGAGGACAGGTAGTATCATCAGAGCAAATGGGGCAGGTATTATCATCAGAGCAACTGGGACAAGTATCAGAGCAACGGGGCAGGTAATATCATCTGGGCAACGGGGTTAGGTAGTATCACCAGAGCAACGGGGACAGGTAGTATCACCAGAGCAACGAGGACAGGTAGTATCATCAGAGCAACGAGGATAGATAGTATCATCAGAGCAACGAGGACAGATAGTATCATCAGAGCAACGAGGACAGATAGTATCATCAGAGCACTCATATTAATCTGGCAGCAAGTTTTGTTAAATAACCCAATATACCAGGTCGCGCATGTAAGGAATATCCGTCTTTAACAGTGCTTTTGTATTTCTCGGGACACTTTTTTCCGGGAGACCCATTTTATACGTAGATCAACTTGAGGGCGGCGACTGTAAGAACAGAACCTAGAGCCTTCGGTACAAGAAGAAACCGCGTTGTGTATTTAGAACTTTGGTAAGCATAATATATGTTAATACTTTATGTGCATATTTTTAAAAAAAGCATACATCTGTGACACACACACATTCAACAACAAATACTGTATTATCTCCTGATGAGATAAACATGCAACAAATTAAACACGCAGGAATGTGCCAAATAGAGAGCCGACATTTGGAGCAGCTTCATGCCTTCCCTTTTGTCTGGCCTGCATGTAATTCCCCCCCCCCCCTCTAAAAAACTTTTGCACAGACCTGCCCTCATCCCATAAGCGCACACGGAATGTACCCCTCTCCCCCCCCCCCTTCCCAATCCCCTTCTCATCAGTTTCCTCCAGGAACGCCTCCATTTCAATAGCAGTTGTATATTGCTTACCAGAATCTGAAAGGTCATGGTCACATTTAGTGTCACGTTGTCCCCCGTCTTATAATTCAAAGCCAAAGGCACGTATCAGATTTCGTATCTCTCAGTATTCAACAGACGAGAACACAAAGCTGACAGACAGGGTATCGTTTTCTTCATAAATCACGGAACTTAATCATTTGAGTTTGTAATGCTTCGAAGACTCAGCTTTTGTTTTGTGATCTGTACAAGAAACGAGCTAAAAAACAAAAAAAAAGGCTAAACTTTCTGCAGTCTGCTGTTTCTGTTACTTGTTTATATTCATTTAGAAGAGGAATGTTCTTCGCGATACAAGCTAGGGGGGTGGATAACTTGAAAAGTTTAGGTCTAAGAGCGCTGAGGTGAATAACAAATTCACAAACAAGAAACTGACACACTTAAGTGATTTACCTTCGGTCGGTCTACCATAGCTCGTTCTCTGAATTTTATTTCTTTTTTTTTCTTCAGGTGTTTTTCGCTGTAGCTTCTGTTCTCTGTGCTCTGCTGGTTCATTTCACAACAGAGAACTGTTTTGAAGCAGATATGTGTGTGTAGAACTTACTGAGCAACGCTAGTATATGTTAGTGTTTGTAGATCTTACTGAGCACCGCGGGTATATATTGTGTTTGTAGAACATACTGAGCTTTGTTCTGCGGAACAGTTTGTCTGATGACTGAGTGATATAAACCAGTGGCCACCAAAGTGGACAACATTGGTCTTCCGCCTCCTCCCTCCTCCAGATGAAGGGAATCATTTTATGAGGGAGGGAACAATGAGGGGAAGACGTAAAGGACATGGAGTACCAGCGTTTAAATAGACGAAAAAAAAAGCTGTTGGAGGTTCCAGGAAGGTGGCATATGAGGGGCGCAGAGCTAAAAAGTCTGAGAACCACTGACATGTAACAATAAACTACGTTTCGTAAAAATAGAAAATAATTTCACCCATTTCTGTTGCCTTTAATTTTCCATGTCATTTCTTCTTCAAGCAATAATGTATATCTTTAATGTGAACACATATTTTGTTTCGTGAGAGATTTTAAATCTTTGTCCTTATTTTAAATTATCCTAAAATATCACCTGTCATGATATGTTTTCATCTCCACCAGATAATGTTGACTGTAATAAATCTACCGTCCATGACACTCCAATTTATGATGGTTAACAGTAATGGTGAAGGTGATATCAGAATGAAAGTCCCATCTCTTTTAATAAGAAAGCATTAATATTGAATATAAATTGGACATTTTCTACTTTACAGATCAGTAGAGAGGTGGGGCAGGGTCTTGGTCAGTAAGGAGATAGACTAATCGAACTAAGTTTTTTAACAAAAGGTTTGGTCATAGCTGGAAAACTATTCTCAGAGAAAGAAGAGAGAGAGAGAGAGAGAGAGAGAGAGAGAGAAAGAGAGAAAGAGAGAGAGAGAGAGATATACAAAACGACATGGATATCCCCAAATGACAGAACTCGGAATCAGATTGATCATTTGTGTATTAGAAGACAATCCAGAACATCTCTGATGGATGTAGGAGAACACAGAGGGGCTGACACCAGCAGTGATCACAACCTACGCGCACTGATCACAACCTACGCGCAATGATCACAACCTACGCACAGGCAAGATAAAGCTGAAACTGAAAAGTCAGCACAAGAAGCCAGGACCTAAAATGATAGTCACAACTTGAAAGAAGAGAGGGTCAACATAAAGTTTAACCTAGAACTTAGTAACTGCTTTGCAACATTCGGTTAGCTGAAAGAGAGTTTAATCTAGAACTTAGTAACTGCTTTGCAACATTCGGTTAGCTGGAAGAGAGTTTAATCTAGAACTTAGTAACTGCTTTGCAACATTCGGTTAGCTGGAAGAGAGTTTAACTTAGAACTTAGTAACTGCTTTGCAACATTCGGTTAGCTGGAAGAGAGTTTAACTTAGAACTTAGTAACTGTTTTGCAACATTCGGTTAGCTGGAAGAGAGTTTAACCTAGAATTTAGTAACCGCTGTGCAGCACTCGGTGAGCTGGAAGAAACTTTAACCTAGAACTTAGTAACTGCTTTGCAGCACTGGGTGAGCTGGAAGAAACTTTAACCTAGAACTTAGTAACTGCTTTGCAGCACTCGGTGGGCTGGAAGAGATGGGCATAGACGAAAAATGTAACTTTCACAGCAAGCCCTGGGCCAGAAAGGGCACAGAGAAAAGCGTGCATCTCTGACAGAACACGGAACCGCATCCAGGAAAGACGAGAAGCCAAGATAGCCAGCCATGATTAAAGTAAACACAGATATTAGAAAAGGAACTGACAAAGGAAACACACAAAGAATTAAATAATGAAACGAAAAGTTCAGCCAGAAGAGATAAAAGAGAATATATAGACAATATGGCGAAAGAAGCAGAGAGAGAGAGAGAGAGAGAGAGAGAGAGAGAGAGAGAGAAGAGAGAGAGAGAGAGAGAGAGCAGCAGCAATAAGAGACAGCAAAACGATATCATTACAAAAATATGTTGACGGGCTGTTTCACGTTAACAAAAAGTGCCACCCTACTTACCTTAAGTAATAACTAAAAGCTCTGATGGGATGGGTCGAACACCTCCAAGAAATCTTTAATCACCCACACTCGCAGACGGCTCATTTATTTTGAATCAGACACAGCCACTGATGTACTATGCTAATCGCTTGTGTGTGCGTGCGTGCGTGCGTGCGTGCGTGAGTGTGTGCTTGTGTGTGTGTGTGTGTGACTCCACAACAAATTTGATGCAGGCAATGTGTTTCAGCACGTTGTTGTCCATGTTCCAGTTGTTATTCACGAGCAAGAACCAACCCTGAACACAACAAAAGCACAATCCAGGTTCTAGTCCACAAAAGCAACACACACACAGAGTTAAGTATAAGGCCGTCATTTTTACAGTTATATCCTCTTTAATACAAACACATGATGATGATGTAAGAAAATGAGTCTTGCGAAGAAGGTGAGGTTGTAATACCTCAAACAATGCAAGAAAACAAAATGAATATCAAGTTCCAGGCGGTGACACCAATCATTTCCACTACAAGAATGGAGAAACTAAAGGTGTATCAACGCAGAAATAAATATGCAAACGCTGTTTAGCACTTGGCCAAATATATATCTGTTACATTCCAACAATAATTTTCAGCATCAAATCACAAAATCAATTTTCTCTCCCAGCGTTCATGTCTCGTATCTCTTGAATACACACATCCTTCACACGATTCCTCTCAAATCACACATCCTTCACACAAGTTCTCTCAAATCACACATCCTTCACACGATTCCTCTCAAATCAAACATCCTTCACACAAGTCCTCTCAAATCACACATCTTTCACATGATTCCTCTCAAATCACACATCTTTCACACAATTCCTCTCAAATCACACATCCTTCACACGATTCCTCTCAAATCACTCATCCTTCACACAAGTTCTCTCAAATCACACATCCTTCACACAATTCTTCTCAAATCACACATTCTTCACACAATTCCTCTCAAATCACACATTCTTCACACTATTCCTCTCAAATCAAACATCCTTCACATAAGTTCTCTCAAATCACACATCTTTCACACCATTCCTGTCAAATCACACATTCTTCACACGATTCCTGTCAAATCAAACATCCTTCACACGATTCCTCTCAAATCACACATCCTTCACACCATTCCTCTCCAATCACACATCCTTCACACCATTCCTCTCAAATCACACATCCTTCACACGATTCTTCTCAAATCACACATCCTTCACACCGTTCCTCTCAAATCACACATCCGTCACACGATTCCTCTCAAATCAAACATCCTTCACACGATTCCTCTCAAATCACACATCCTTCACACGATTCTTCTCAAATCACACATCCTTCACACCATTCCTCTCAAATCACACATCCGTCACACGATTCCTCTCAAATCAAACATCCTTCACACGATTCCTCTCAAATCACACATCCTTCACACGATTCCTCTCAAATCACACATCCTTCACACCATTCCTCTCAAATCACACAACCTTCACACCATTCCTCTGAAAACTGACCACACCAGCAAGCAAAAAAAAAAAAAAAAGCTAAGAAAGCACGAGCAGGTCTCACAACATTGACCGAGAAACCTTTCATGGCAATTAACGGCGACATTAAAAGCTCAATGCAGGTTAACCATGTTTTGTTTCTAACTTTTAACAGTTATTTAACTTGCACTGCACACATGCCTGTTACAGATATCCACCCCCCCCCCCCCCAACCAATACCACCATCAGCAACCAGAGTTTTTCCATAGGAAAATTCTCCAAATTACCACATATCTATAAACATTATTCCACAGTGAATATCCACAGAGTTAGTTGAATCTAACATATACACATAAGTGCGCCAATTCCATGTGCAACAGATTTAAGAACTTTCTGAACACTTTTACATGAGCTCATTAATGACGAGCTTAAATCAAGACATAATTGGAAATAGGATAGTGTACATGTAGGAACAGACTTCATAAACCTCGCGTATACCGAAATGAAACTGGTATCTACGTGCCTTGCGTCAAGTTCGCTAAAGGTACATCATCTGAACTTGATAACGACATGTACAGGGCGGGTCTGGTGGAAGAGACTGGATAAAGCGCTTTTTGCGTAGCCTCAATAGAAGGTCTCACCTGCAAATCTAGTAGAGGAAATTTATAGGCCAAATCTCCATGGAGCGTCCTTTGCTAAGATGGCTTTATTAAGTTCCGTACCATCTAAATATTTGACCTATGGCCACGATCAGTGCCTTGTCTGAAACATAAGGCTGATGACGATAGGAGCTCATGTCCTTGTAATTTGAAGACTCTTATAGAAGATAACCTACACTGTGGAATCTCTAACAAGACAAGCTGGCATATATTTACGGTCGAAGTACGAGAACTCCCAGTACCCCAAATCAGTGGTTTAACTGCGAACGAATTGGGTGTGGATTGTACAGGTAAAAAAAAAATGGAAGAGATATGCCTCTTTTTATGGCAGATGAAGTGTAGGAATTATAAGATTTTAATGGGCTGATAATTATCTGTAATTATATATGTTGTTATACTATATTTTCATTGTTGGTATCTTATCTTTATTAGGTACGTGAAGAATGAAGATTGCACAGACTAACACATTCGCACATTAAACAGAGCAAGTGCCGTAGGGGATGAAGCGTTAGAGACCTCATTACGCCGGGCCATCAATGAATGAGGTAGGGTGGCCAGTTCCTTTCCTCGCTGCCTTTCCTTCCCATAATTTCTCTGGTACCCATTTAACGAGCTTGGGTCGACCTCGGGGCCGTATTGGTCGGGAAAAAAATCCTGCTCAGCTGAGGATTCGTCCCTCGACCATTCGGTTGCTAGACGATTGCTCTAACCACTACACTAGCCGGTCCCCATTCACACATTATGGTATTGATTGTGTTTTTTTTTATTCACTTGTATATTCACACATTATACAAGTGAATAAAAAACAAACACAATCAATATTATTTCTTCAAATAATCAGTCAGTCAGTTAGACAGTCATTTGCATGTCCCTTGCGGAACTTTGCCTCCCTAACAGCTCTCCTGTAGGCCTATCGGTTGTAAGCAAGATGCTCTGCTGCTGATGCATCCATTTGCAGATTATCAACGATGTGCCAAATAATCATAAAATTATATTGTTTTTAAATCATCTATTTACATAGTTCGCAAAATCAAAACAAAGGATCATCATATATATGTTGTTATTCATCCGGGTATATTGTTATCAACAAAAATCTCTAAAAGAACTTCCTTAAATATTTATGTTGGATTCAGATTGTAACAAAAGTAGCTAGTTAGCAAGAATGTATTCACATGCATATGCATACAAATCAGTAATATAAAATTAAGTGCGCATATAAAGCATTACTTCCATATTACCAATAAAGAAAAAAAAAACATCAAAGTCCTACATAGAACAATTATACCTTAACTGAGTTACGATTATTCATTACCATTCAAAACACACTCATTAACAAAATATTTACTTAAGTGGATCGGAACTGGACCCGATGAGAGCACGCATCCATACCACAGAGTATAGACAATAATAACCTACACACACATTGGTTCTCGTTCGACAAATAAACATTCTCATTCGCGCTTGAACAATAACATGACTCCCCCGATCCGCTGGCCTCCTATGTGCTCAGTGTACAAAATCTCGACCGATTAAATTCTATTACGTTTTCTTTATATACCTGGCTAGAGACGGACCTTTCCCAGAATTGCGCATTCTGGCCTATTATTTAATATGCGTAGGGTTGCCAACTAGCCTAGGTAACTAGTTCTGTTCTGCCCATCCTGCAAAAGCATATTGTTTACCAGCTGAAACACAACAAGGGTAGGTCTTTTCTTACCTTGAGTATAGTTTCCCCTTTTAGCATTCGATGAATCGATGTCTGTGAAAGTGTCTGATTAGTCTGAGAAGCCAGTACAGATAAGTGCCGACGTGGATGTCCTTTCTAAAACTTGTACTTCATGGTTAGGCACTGAGTATACTGTAGCCAGACTGCTGGGTTTTTTTTTTGGTTTTTGTTTGAGTGGCCAGAAAAATCAAGATTACATGACAACATACACTCATGTAGAGCAATAAAAGCAGCCTCTTCTACCGTCCGAACTTTGTCTCTAAGCTTTGTCCTCAATTTTATTGCGCGAGAAAGCAACAATGCATCTGTGAACACTTGTACTAGTTGTCTGAGCAAAGAGCTGTGGTTAATTCAGTCTCAGGGGCGTGGCACTTCAGCGCATTCTAATTTCCGATCTGCCATGCACTGAATGGATTCTCCCTGTGACTGGCAGATGTCTTCGCGAAGAATAAAACATTAGCTATGTCTGTACATTGCCCGTAACACCTATTATCTTAAAATTCATACAACATACACAGTCAACAGAACAATTTCTAACACTAGGCAAGGATATCGTGTAAACCTATAGGTTGTTTGAGGTATGGAAAATGCTGAGCAATGAAAGTAAGTCACTAAAGTTCAAGGCAATGGCTGGTGCCAAGGGCGTTTCGAGACCCGAAAGCTCCGATAATGGCAAGGTAGTATAATCTAAGGTAGTATAATCTAAGGTAGTATAATCTGAGGTAATATAATCTAAGGTAGTATAATCTAAGGTAGTATAATCTGAGGTAATATAATCTAAGGTAGTATAATCTAAGGTAGTATAATCTAAGGTAGTATAATCTGAGGTAGTATAATCTAAGGTAGTATAATCTGAGGTAGTATAATCTAAGGTAGTATAATCTAAGGCAGTATAATCTGAGGTAGTAATATAATCTTTTTCAGACTTGCCTGAGCACGGCGACTCGTAAAAGACATTTAGCTGACTGGTTGGCTACTTCCACAATATGTTGAAGAAAAGGCCAGAACCTCTTGACTGTCTAAAGAAGAAGAAGAAGAAGAAGAAGAACAACAACAACAACTGTTTAAAACGCCATTTGCACTGGTGCCCAGATCGAAGCTTCAGACTATTTAGGAACCAGGAAACGCCTCTGACGTGAAGGACGAGCGAAAGTGACGCGTATTAAGCATCTCATTCTCAGAAACTCTACTGCAATGTCAACTTGACTGAATATTACCAGGGAGCATGCCAGCACAAGAGGCCTGGCAGATGATGAAATTGTCTCATGGGACCGTAACACGCGTAGGTCCAGACCCGATACAGAACAACCACCAAAGCTTTCAGTGCTAACATTATCTAACAGTAACAGCAATCGAACAACAGTGTCACTTTCCGACAACCATGTCACTTTCCGACAACAGTGTCACCTGCCGACAACAGTGTCACCTACCTACAACAGTGTCACCTGCCGACAACAGTGTCACCTGCCTACAACAGTGTCACCTGCCGACAACAGTGTCATCTGCCGACAACAGTGTCACCTGCCGACAACAGTGTCATCTGCCGACAACATTGTCACCTGCCTACAACAGTGTCACCTGCCAACAACAGTGTCATCTGCCGACAACAGTGTCACCTGCCGACAACAGTGTCATCTGCCGACAACAATGTCACCTGCCAACAACAGTGTCACCTGCCGACAACAGTGTCACCTGCCGACAACAGTGTCACCTGCCGACAACAGTGTCACAGTGAAAGTGAGGTTGTAATACCTCAAACAGTGCAAGAAAACAAAAAAAAAAGAATATCAAGTTCCAGGCGGAGACAAGGTTGTACAATCATTTCTGCCACAAGAATGGAGAAACTAACGGTATATCAACGCAGAAATAAATCTGCAAATGCTAAACACAAATTCCAACACAGAACAAAATCACAAGAGCAACTTTCTCTCCAACCGTCCAACTCTCTCTCTCTTCTCTCTCTCTCCTTCTCTCTCTCTTTCTTTCTCTCTCTTTCTCAAATCACACATCCTTCACGTGATCTCTCTCAAATCACACATCCTTCACGTGATCTGTCTCAAAACTGAGTCTCAGCAAACAAAGAAAAACTGTGAACCGTGAACAGGTTTCACAACATTGCCCGAGAAACTTACAATGGGTCAAGCTATGTAATAATGTCATTAAATGCTTAATACAGGATAACCATGTCTGTTTTCGAACTTTTAACAGTTATTTAAATTAAATTACACACGTTCTGTTATATCAGCTCCACAGTTAAATATCACTTTGGACTGGATCACCCTCAATGAAATAAAAGCAGCCATGAAGCTGTTGGCTAACAACGCGGTTGCAGAAGAGGACGAAGCAGAGGTGCTAAAAGCATTTTGACAACAACAACTTAGGCCACCTGCAGAGAATGTTCAGTTAAATCTGGAAAGAAGAAAAGCATCCATTCGAAGTGGAAAAGAGGTTTTATTTGAAAAAAAAAATTTTTTTTTTCTAAAAAGCAATTTGATTGACTGCAATAATTGTAGAGGGGCAACCCTTTTATCAGTTTCCTCAAAAGTTACTCTGCAAAATCTTTTTGAAAATAATCGAAGAGGTGGTAGACACTGCGAGAAGAGCAAGCATGGTTGATAAAAATAGGAAGCTGTATTGGTTAAATTTTCAGTATAAGAACTATACTGGAGGAACACATTGAAAAGCGAAAATCTTTCATCATGACTTTAGAAAGGCATTCCATAACATACCTAGAAATTCACCGTAGAACATCCTGAAACAGTATGAAATATCAATAAAAATCATCAGCATCACAAGAGATATATATGACGGTTATGACTGCGTAGGATATTAAATTCAAATGTAATACTCATCTTTACATTGGCATGTGAATGCTGGAAAGCAATCAAAGAAATGGAGAGCAAATTGGACGCAGTCCAAAACAAATGTCTAAGAAAAATAATTCAAGACTAAAGCAGAGATAAGAGAAATGAACATGCAACAAACAGCCTAAGCAGTGATCAAGGAAAAAATGGTGAGTATATGTGGGCCACATGATGGGAAGAAACAATCAGAGAGTCATAAAAAGAAGCAATCAAACGGTAAAACATCTGGAAAAAGAAAAACAAAGAAACAGATCTCGAGAGACCCTAAAGAGAACAGTGATAAGAAAGACTAAGTAGGCATCAAATCCCTTGATGAGGTTAAAAAGCTCGCCGAGAATAGTCTCATGGCAGGACACATTGCGAGCCCTGTGTGACGCCTAACGGCACGGGAAGGATGTAAGCTGTAAAAGAAGTAAAGCCGAGCAGTCGTTGAAATACATTTCTAAAATACGCTGAGTAAATTCTCAAGAATACATATATCATCTGAAATACCGGGGTGCTTTAGAAATAGATGAATAAATTTAAGAAGAACTACATTCCAGACCAAGGTTTCTCAAGAGTTCACTGAAACCACCGGATTCTGATGAGATGACCTTTGAGTTCCGCGAGAGGTCGCTATGAATTCGGTGAGATGTAACAGAAAACCTAAATGTTTAAAAAATCGATACTTTAAATCAGAGCCTCGTTACTGGATCAACAACGTAGTAATTACCGACTGCAGATGTAATCATTTTTTAAAACAGGTTTAGTGACAGTGAAGGATTACCAGCCATTAGTCTGAGACTCAGAATCAAGGAAAAATGAACTTGGTGTAAACAAGATACTGCTTCTCGTGACAGTCATTTGTAATTGTTATTGCTAGCACAAGCAAGTTATGTTGACAGTTTTGTCTGGCTCTCTAGCAACAGTCAGTTAGTAAGTCTTCTTTCTTTCTTTCTTTCTTTCGTTCTTTCTTTCTTTCTTTCTTTCGTTCTTTCTTTCTTTCTTCCTTTCTTCCTTCTTCTTCTTCTTCTTCAATCTCTCTGGAACTGCGAGCTGGTGTTATAAGATGTTGAGGCCCAGATTCGTGTCGGATAGGGAGTAGGCTGCGGCGGCTACTTTTTTTTCAATCCCTGAGTGGGGCTAAGGAGCAAGGAGATGTGCAGTACTTCTTTAGCAGACTCCACCACCACGAGGGACTGTGACTGGGTTAGTCAGGCTGGGTCTGTTACTGGGGGTACCAAGGAAGAGGTGGGACATGGTCTTGGTCGGCTGTGGTTCCCGAACCCAGGCACTAGCTAGGGTCACTGAATGCCATATAGGACAGGGTTTCTCAGCCCCCCCCCCCCCCCTCTCGGCTCATATAGCTCTAGCAGAGATCATAACCAGAGAGAAATCAGACCATGCAACAGGAGATGGACAGCATACGGAGATTGAAAAAAGGGTGAGGGGAGAAGGATGAAATAGCCCTTACTAAGTTTAGCCTAGGCACAAGAATAAGAGACAATCCATCACTGTACCCCGAGCATCACTGTACCCCAAGCATCACTGTAATCGGAGCATCACTGTACCCCGAGGCGGACAATTCTTTCAACGGTTCCCCAAATGTTTAAAAAAAAGTGCGAGAGAAAGCTTTCCGAAGGAAGAACGTTCATCAAAATTGTCTAAACTTTCTCCGCCTCTTTCTCCACAACTGATTCCAATTCTCTACGGAGGAACTTCAAGACAATCTTCTCTGAATAATGCAAAAAGTGACACAACCACTGACAAGAAGATTTTCATGCAAATTCACTAGGGTACAAAAAAATTAAATCACCAGGCAGAGAATGAAAGGGGGAAAATGACGATGTCTCTGGGAAAATACACAGAATCTCTCTCTCTCTG
Organism: Achatina immaculata; assembly: GCA_009760885.1. Lineage (NCBI taxonomy): Eukaryota > Metazoa > Mollusca > Gastropoda > Stylommatophora > Achatinidae > Lissachatina > Lissachatina immaculata. The sequence goes on from CM019718.1 coordinate 48,586,696, forward strand.
AACCTTAAGTGCCCAGGGCACATGGGGCTTCCGCAAGGGTTTTCCACAAATGCCTGTCCTTCGCCTTTTTTTCTGCTCTTGCCCAGGTGAGCCCTCTATTGCTCAACATCCTTTCTGTTGTTCTTCTCCATGTCTCTTTTGGTCTACCCTTACTTCTGCTCCCCTGTGGTGTCCATCTTAGTGCTATTTTTGGTAGTGAGTTGTCAGAAAACCCTCAACCAGGGAACAGTCCAGGTAGGTAGCTGAAGTGGTTTAAGTTAGAAAGTAATGGGAAGAAAACTAAATTGATAACAACTGAAAAAAACAAACAAACAAGGCAGCTGATATATGTATCAATGAGGACATACTGGAAGAAGTGGAGAGTTTTGAATATCTTGGATGACTACTACTTATAATGGAGATACAACTAAGCATGAAGATGAAAATCAGGATATTTAAGAGTAATGTTCCAAGTGTACTACTCTATGGAAGTGAATGCTGGAAAATCACCGAAACCATAGAAAAAAAGTTGAATTCTTTCCAGACTAAACGTTTACGAAGAAATAGAAAAATATTTTGGCATAAAAGATAACATCTTGTTGGCAGAAATGCAGATGAAGCCACTGACAACAGTTATTGAGAAAAGACGCTGGCGATGGTTGGGACATGTGCTCCGAATGACTGACAACTCACTACCAAAAATAGCACTAAGATGGACACCACAGGGGAACAGAAGTAAGGGTAGACCAAAAGAGACACGGAGAAGAACAACAGGAGAGGTTGTTGAGCAATAGAAGACTCACCTGGGCAAGAACGGAAAAAAGGCAAAAGACAAGCATTTGTGAAAAACCCTTGCGGAAGCCCCATGTGCCCTGGGCACTTAAGGTTCAGAGAGAGATTGATTGATTGATTGATCTTTACTTTAAAAGGGTTGAGAATTGGACACGCAGGCCCGTCTGACATTCTGCCCTTTATCATACAACTTTCACTCTGTTCCAGAATTCTACAAATTATGCTGTTCATATAACAAATAAAATTAATAATAAAGTAACGACAAACACACACATAAAAATAACTGACTATATACACATATAAATAACTAACTACATACACATATAAATGACTATCTACCGAACAGAAATTTCATTACTGTTCAGAATAACTTTTTAAGTTTTACGATTCATGGAGGCATGTAAGTCGATATCAAATAAATACTGGAAAAGTTTGTAGTTTTAGGAAGGAGTATTGTTTATATCTATATGAGCAACAGAGTAAGTAAAGCTTTTCTTTTAAAGATCAAGTCTAGGTTTTGGAAGACTTATGCTGTTCAAGCGTTGGCTGCACTTTGAGCTAAATTTAAATAGATTCCTTAGACAAGTCGTATCAATGAGGAAATACTGGAAGAATTGGAGAGTTTTGAATATCTTTGATCACTACTAACTAATAATGGAGATACAGTGAGGGAAATTAAAAGGAGGACATCTATCACTCTTCAGAAAGTAAAACAACTAAAGAATCTGTGGAGAGGAACGGACAGAATTACAAAAATAAGATTTTTTAGGGTATGCATTTTTCCCATCGGAAAACATAACTGACATAATTAGTTTTTTCCATTTCTTTTTGTGTTGTGGGCAGTAATACTGTGTCATCAGAATATCTAATCTCTGGTATTTCATAACCTCCAATTGTTATGGCATCGTAATACTCTTTGTCTACATCTTCTCTAACGTTCTTCAGTATATTTTCAGTATACAAGTTAAATAAGTAGGGCGACAATATGCACCCCTGACGGACTCCTTGTTTTATGTCAAGCCAAGTTGTTGTTTCACCATTTTTTCTTACTGCTGCTTGTTGGTCTAGATACAGCAGTGATGTTAAATCAAATGTGTTTGAAATTTCATTTTTTCCATTATTTCCCAACGTTTCTGGTGTTGTACACAATCAAATGCCTTTGAGTAGTCTATAAAAGATAAATATAGATTCACATTAAACTCTCTGCATTTCTCTATTATTAATCTTAGACTGAATATATGATCTCTTCATCCTCTTCCTTGCCTGAAACCATCTTGGACAATACTGACTTCTATTTTCTTACGAAGTCTACCCATTATGATTTTTAACAAAATTTTGCTGGCATGACTAATCAGGGCAACAGTTCTGTAGTTTGTGCATAATTTCAGATTACTTCTTTTGGCAATGGTATGAATACAGTTCTTTTCCATTCTTTTGGCCAAATACCTGAATGCCATATCTTTTTACATAGTGCATGATAGATTGTTGCACATTCCTTTCCTCCTGCTTTAATAAATTCAGCTGTTATCACATCCTGGTGATTTACCATTTTTCAGAATCTTTAATACCCAAACAACTTCTTCTATTGTCGGTTCGGGTTCCTTCTCCTCCAATAATAATTCACAGTGTTGATTTCTGCTTTCACAGTCGGTTGGTTCATACATTCCTCTGCAATATTTCTTCCAACTTTCTAGAATTTCCTCTGTCTCTGTCAAGGTCCATTTCGTACCAAATTTTATTTAGATTAGGCGTGACATTTCTTTTCAATGTCTTCATTTCTTTAAAGATTTCACTATCTCTTCCACACTTCTAATGTCCTTCCATTCTTTCATAACAATCTTGTATGTATTGGTTTTTTTTCTTATGTTTCTTCGTACTTCTTTTGTTAAAGATTTATATTCCTTTGTTGTTGGTTGTCACTTTTTGTTGCATCTTCATTTCTCTACGTTGTTTTATCAGTTCTAGTGTACCTGCTGTAATCGATCAATTCTTGTGTGTTTTCTTTACTGGAACCACGTCTTTAGCTGTTGTTACCAAGATATCTCTGACCTGTGTAGCCAATTCATCTGGTGTTATCTCCTCCTGTACAGCCATCAGGATTTCGAAAAGGATCTTCACTTCTGTACCGTATTGCTCTGGTATTTTTGTAAGATCAAAGCGGAGTGGTCTTGATCCAGTAACTGTCTTTTTTATCTTTTTTTTTTCATGTCTGCTATTAATAACTCATGGTCCGTGTCACAATCAGCACCTGGTAAAGTTTTTGCTGATGTTATATTTGATCCTCACTTTCTTTGCACTAAAATATAATCTATTTGATTCTTGGTTTTCCCATCAGGTGATGTCCATGTGTAAAGTCTTCTTGGATGTTGTTAAAAAAATGTGTTAGCGGTCATTAAATAATTTTCCATACAAAACGCAATTAGATTGTCACCTGCCTAATTTCTATGTCCTTTGTTAAATTTCCCCAAAACATATCCTTCGTCTTCTGCTCTTTTTGTACCAATCTTTGCATTAAAATTCCCCCATTATTATACAGTATCATTTTCCCGTATCTGGTCTATTGTCGTTTGCAGTGTGTTATGAACGTCTTCTATTTCCTCTTCTTCTGCTGCTGATGTAGGTGCATATATCTTTATGATTGTTACATTTCTAGGAGTGCCCTTAAGTCTGATTGTGAGGAATCTATCACTTACTGGGTTCTAACCTAGTAATGCTTTTGATGTTGATTTGTCCAAGTAAAAAGCCACTCCATTCTTTCCTCCTAATTCTCCGCCAGAGTATATAAAAATATTATCATTCTCGCTCTTGAAGTGTCCTGATCCTTTCCATCGATGTTCGCAGATTCCCAAAATGTGTATCCCCGTTCTTTTCATCTCGTCACTTATTATTTGATACTTTCCCTCATACATACTTCTTACATTCCATGTTCCTACTCTTATTTTTCTTTTTAGTTTGCTACAGGGGTTTTCCTTGGTAACACCGTCAGGATTTTGTCCGTCATCACAGTTCGAGAACCATAATGGTTATAAATATATAAGAATTGGGAGGGGGTGGGGTTGGGTGAGGGAGAAAGAAAGGTTGTACCTGTTTATAAAATGTATCTCAGAAGCCAATGACATGACTTTGTGTATCTTTGTTGTTGTTGTTGTCTAGTTGCCGTGTTTGCAAGCGTTTATGTCTAGCCATTTCCCGGCTTGTTTGTCTGTCTAGTCATTTCCCGGCTTGTTTGTCTGTCTAGTCATTTCTCGGCTTGTTTGTCTGTCTAGCCATTTCCCGGCTTGTTTAGAAGTGGTATGGAGATTATGAAATGACGTCAATAATAATTTGGGTAATGTTTGTTTCATGCCACATCCTCTCCGCCGTTCATTACATGAGAGGTCGATGAAGTATCAGGAAGTGGCTCCATGTACAACAGTGGTTCTCAAAGTGTGACGAGGTGGGAAGATCTGGGTCTGAGCGGCCGGGGGTGGGGGGGGGGGTGAAGAAGGAACAGTAGCAACATCAGAACCAATTGTGCTAAAAAAAGCTTTGACGGGAGGGGGCGTTAGGGACATGGCTGGAAGACAAAGGGGGCCATCGCTTCGAACAACTTGAGAACCGCTGATATAGAAGAATATAAGTGGAAAAAGTTATCCTCGAAACACTTAAGTGTTCAGGAACCATATTTACGAGCCGTTGTCTAGGTTATAATCATCTGGAATATTAGAGAAGATGTAGACAAAGAATATTATGATGCCATAACAAGTAGAGGTTATGTAATACCAGAGATTAGATACGCTGACGACACAGTATTACTGTCCTAAGCAAGTAATCTTGTCCTTTATAGATTCATTGTCCTAAGCAAGTAATCTTGTCCTTTTTAGTGATCTCTGTTCATTCCGAACTTTCCCTCATCTATCCCTCCTCATACTGCTTTCTCACTTGCATTATCTGCGCCTTCTGGGTGGTTTTTGTTTAGGTCATAGCTATCTGACGGGAGCAAGCTGGGCCATCTGGGGCATAAGGCCTATGCCATTTACCATCTGGAACAGTTTTTATCGTTCCTTTATCTCATCCCAGCAAATTGCCTGCTTCCACTTTGTGCGTGCCTACATCTGACCGAAAGCAATTTGTGCTCGTCTTTCTTACAAGAAGGATACCAAAAAAGTTAAATGTTTAATTGCTCATCTGTTTTTTTTAAAAATATCTATTACGTTGTTGTTTTTTTTATATTATCATTGAAAAAGGCTTTTGCCGAAATATTGGATCGTTGTATGTTCTTCTGTTCATGTTCCTATCCACTTCCCTCACTCTTTCTTTTTTTTAAATTCTAAATTGATCATAGACTTCTACTTATTTTTGTTAGTAGAACCAGTTTTACAGCAATCGTCATTTCTCTTAGTGTTATGAAGCGCTATCGAGGGCTATTCCTATTCCTATTCCAGCCGCGCCCACTGTGTGGTGAATGGTGGAATGATCTCTTTATTTAGAGCACTGGTTCCCAAACTGGTCACTACCTGTCTCCTGAGAGCGATGTCAAGATATGAAGGATTGGGGGAGGGGTAGAAAACAATGAAGCAAACATATATCTACACATATATTTGGGAGGAGGGAGCACTATTTGGATGGTATGAAACAAGAAAACCCCAAAATATTTTGAGAACCGCTGAAACAGAGAGTCTGTTACGAAAATCCAAAATAAAAATCAGTCAAAATGTATCGTTATCTTCTAGCTGAAAGGAGTATCTCGCCACGCTACTAGTATTCGGTAGCACCAGCGGAAATTCTTGCCAGTTGGAGGGCGACTGCAGACTAAATAGAGATCACTGTCTTCAGTCGAATAAACTGTGTCGCTTATGAATCAGTCACTACAGCCCCATTTATTGCTGTCCTTTATACGGGAAGTAGTAAGGAACCATATTATTTTCTTCCTGCATCAGTAATGACAAAAAGCAGAGGGGGGGTGGGGTGGGGTGGGAGGTTGGTCTTGAAATGGCGGTTTCGAAGCGTGTACCGTGCATGTTAGAAGTAGTTCCAGGTAAATTTGTACAACTTGCCGAACATTGTTTCTTCTTTTTGAGTAATAAACTAATTGTTTGTTATGTTTGTTATGTTTTAAAATTTAGCTGCCATCGTTTGTAGGCAGTAGGCAGTCTATCCCCCCTATACTCATAGCCTGTTCTCAGTTTCTTTTCTTTCAGCTCTGTCTGTGTATGTTTGTTTGCCGTTTATCTATAATTAGTTTCTCCAAGTCCCAGCCCCCCCCCCCCCCCCCCCGCCCAAAACTTTATCGACAAAGCTGGCTGTGTACAGTACACCAGCACCGCGCTCTTAATACACTCGTTTGCATGACTGGCCATGGGCGATATTTTCTCGTATACTTTATAACGTGATTTGATTTTGATCATCGCAGCCAAGTCTAGCATGGTGCCTCCGAGTTAGTTCTATCTGTGGCAAAGGTTCCCTCGTTTAGCAGAGCGAAGGCTTTTGCATCTGCTGAATCTGTGGCTAGAAAGAGTCCTTTCTGACGATCATTACTAGGCGGCTTCTCGATACAACGTTAGAACTATTTTATTTGCAGATCAAGAAAGTCGTAGCCAGGCGAGATTAAGGTAAGAGCAAGGACTATCATTTAGTTTTTTTCCTCAGCATATAACCAACGTTACTTGTTCAAGTGTTAGTTTTCTTCAATGTATCCATTATTTTCCATTTGTTTGACCGAATTTTATAGTTTTTGCTAACAACAAAACAAAACACAAAAAAACCATTAAAACTTTTTCATTGTTTTAATCTTCGCAACAATTGGTCTTATACGATGTTTTCGTCTCCATTGCCCGACTTCTTCTGGAGTTTGGGGAAGGAAAGGCGGCCAAGCGTGATACTGACCATATCACCCTCTAGTGTGATGACAGGTCAAGGAAAATATTGGCACTAACACCATGTCCCTATGTGCCTCTAAGGCATGACAGGATTACCTTTACCTTTACCTTTTTTTTTTAATCACAGATTTGCTCCATTCCTTTCTCTCTTGACACCTGCATTCTTTTATTCCCCATTACCTTGTCCTTATAAATAGATCTCCATTCCCTTGTCCTTATAAACAGATCTCCATTCTCTTGTCCTTATAAACAGATCTCCATTCCTTTGTCATTATAAATAGATCTCCATTCTCTTGTCCTTATAAATAGATCTCCATTCTCTTGTCCTTATAAACAGATCTCCATTCTCTTGTCCTTATAAATAGATCTCCATTCTCTTGTCCTTATAAACAGATCTCCATTCTCTTGTCCTTATAAACATATTTCCATTCTCTTGTTCTTATAAATAGATCTCCATTCTCTTGTCCTTATAAACCACACTCTACATGCTTTGTCCATTTCTTTAAAAAAAAACTGATCTCCATTCTTTAGTTCCTGTAATTGATTTTCATTTTTCTGTACCTGTAAACTGATAAAACTCGTTCTTTTTTTTTCCTATAACTTATCTCCATTCTTCAATCCCTATAAACTAATCGCAGTTTTGTTCCCCATATAAACTTATCTCCATACGCCTGTCCCTATAAATTTATCTCTACTCTTTTCCTATCATAAATCTTTCTCTATATTTTTGTCCCTATAAACTGATGTCCATTCTTCCCCACCCCCTCCCCCCGTAAAATGATTTCCGTTCGTCTGTCCCCTGTAAACTGATCTATATTATTTTGTCCATGTAAACTAATCTACATACTTTTGTTCCTAAAAACTGATTTTGGTTCTACTGTCCATATAAACTTATCTCCACTCTTTTATCTCCGAATCTGCATACTTTTGTGCCTGAAAACTGATTTCATTCTGTTGTCCTATAAACTGATATCAATTCTTTTGTTCTTATAAACTGATCTCTATTTTCTGTCCCATAAAACTGATCTCTATTTTTTGTCCCATAAAACTGATCTCTATTTTTTGTCCCCTAAGACTGATCTCTTTTTTTTTTCTCTCCTAGAAATGATCTCTATTTTTTTGTCCCCTAAAATTGATCTCTATTTTTTGTCCCATAAAACTGATCTCTATTTTTTGTCCCCTAAGACTGATCTCTTTTTTTTTTCTCTCCTAGAAATGATCTCTATTTTTTTGTCCCCTAAAATTGATCTCTATTTTTTGTCTCCTAGAAATGATCTCTATTTTTTTGTCCCCTAAAATTGATCTTTATTTTTTGTCTCCTAGAAATGATCTCTATTTTTTTGTCCCCTAAAATTGATCTTTATTTTTTGTCTCCTAGAAATGATCTCTATTTTTTTGTCCCCTAAAATTGATCTCTATTTTTTGTCTCCTAGAAATGATCTCTATTTTTTTGTCCCCTAAAATTGATCTCTATTTTTTTGTCCCCTAAAATAGATCCCTATTTTTTTGTCCCCTAAAAATGATTTCCATTTTTTTGTCCCCTAAAAATAACTCCATTTTTTTGTTCCCTATAAAATGATCTCCATTTTTTTGTTCCTTATAAAATGATCTCCATTCTTTTGTCCGCATAAACTGATGAGTTCCGTTCTTTTATCTCTATAAATTGATCTCTATTAATTTCTCATCTCGTAATCTGTGTTCTAGCATGATCAGTTCCAAACTTTGACCTACTATTACGCTTCTGGGGATTATAAAACGGATTTTGGTTAACGAGAACATTAGACTTCATTTTTCTTATCATATTTCGGATTTTTATTGGTTATATAATAAAATGTATTAAACTAATAGAAATGGTTATAAAATTTTAGAAACAAAAACTGTCAGTTTTCTCTGGAACATGCGATAAGATCTCGAGTGATCTCGTGTGATCTCGTATAGAGATGGTATTTAGTAACTTCAGCAAATGTGTCGGGGATGTTACAGCCTGCTATCATGTAGATTTTTACAGCTGTAAACGTCTATATCAAAGTTAATGAAGCAAAATGTGAACAACCGAAATGTACTCAGAGTAGATAGCAAGTTAGTGGAAGAGGTCAGTGAATTTGTATACTTTGGCAGTAGAGTAGTAGAAAATGGAGACAGCACAGAGGACATCAACAGCAGACTTACTAGAGCAAACCAGGCTTTTGCAGTGCTGCAGACTATATGGAAATTAAAAAAAACTAAGCATAAATACGAAAATCAGGATATTTAAGAGTAATGTTCTAAGTGTACTACTCTATGGAAGTGAATGGTGGAAAATCACCAAAACCATAGAAAACACGCCAAATTCTTTCCAGACTAAATGTTTATGAAGAATTAAAAAATATTTTGGCAAAACACCATAAGAGATAACATCTTGTTAGCAGAAATGTAGATGAAGCCACTGACAGCAATTATTGAGGAAAGACGCTGGCGATGGTTGGGAAATGTGCTCCGAATGACTGACAACTCACTACCAAAGATAGCACTAAGATGGACACCACAGGGGAACAGAAGTAAGGGTAGACCAAAAGAGACATGGAGAAGAACAACAGAAGGGATGTTGAGCAATAGAGGGGTCACCTGGGCAAGAGCAGAAAAAAGGCGAAGGACAGGCATTTGTGGAAAACCCTTGCGGAAGCCTCATGTACCCTGGGCACTTAAGGTTCAGAGAGAGAGAGAGAGAGAGAGAGAGAGAGAGAGAGAGACGTCTATATCGTTTAATTAAGTTTTTCTGTTACTTTCACATTACAAACTGATAACAACTTATGGCGTTAGTTTGAGACTTCTTCTCCAGGCTGGGTCCAGCGCGTGGCAGATGGTCGCTTGATGTGGAGGTTTGCTGTGAAAACAGTATACAGTCATGAAACTAATCGGGCAAAAGTCTCCGCTTTTCTTGTGGGTTAGGCACCTGTGGCCCAGCGTTTCTCAACCTTGACTCCGTTCAACCCTTGAATTCCAGGAGAAATTGTTAGGGACTCTCGGAAACATTGTAATTTAAAATTTATAAAAAAAATCTTTGTGCCCAGATTTACAGAATAATAAAAGAGCACTGGAAATTCTTATCTACAGCTTACTGAACGAGCAACTATCAGTGAGATGTAAATATGAGTTGAGAAATTCTACCTCAAAGAAAAGTTATTGTTAACGAATATGCACAGCATATAATGAATAAATCAATAAATGACTTGGACCAGATGTTTGATACAACAGGATATATTGAATATAAACAATAACTGCCAACATGACAGGCTGGATACAATAAGGCAAACGAGCAACCCAGGTATTGAATGTCTGCATTACTGACAGGCAAATCTATAACGTGCATAACAAGATGACACAGAATACTTAAGGTTGTCTTGTTCTTCCCTCATAAGTGACAGCTCCACATATTTAGGCAGGAAATTCTGTCACAAAGAGTGAAACAGCCACATAACTCCTCACATCACCAGAGAAGCACCCCCACTTCCCATCCTCATCAACTCCTGCTAAGATAAACGTTTCCTACAGTTCCGTTTACCTGGGCCATTTGTGCTCGTCTTTCACAGCAGGAAGAGACAAAAAAAGCTTAAGTTTTTTAAATGTATTGTATAATCCTTGAAAAAGGTTCAGGGCGAAATATTGGATGTTTTATGTTCTTTATTTATAGATTATCATCTTACTTCCTTATTCTCTGCCATTTTGTTTGGTTTTTTTTTGTTTGTGATAAATTTCTTCTATTCCTTTGTCGTTTTGTAAAACTGAACCAAACACCTCTACCGAGCTTATTACTAGAACCAATTTTATCGCAGTCGTCATCTCTTTCCTACGTTTTCCATGGCAAGATTGCCAGTGTGACAGGGTAGCCTGAAGAGAATCTCAGTTCTGGAGTCCGCTCTGTGTCTTGAAGCATGGACCCTCTCAGAATGCGACACCTGTACTTCAGCGTTATCCAGGCAGCAAGGAGTCGCATCGGGGAGTAGAAAAAAGAACAAATTTGCCCCTGATCTTCTACATCCTCTTGTCCAGCGAATGTTTCTCTACGTAATTCATGTTCAAACAAATATTTTGAGTTGAAACAATTCATTTTTTTTTTACCTTTTTTTTAAGACGATGAAAACAACAGGCCGTGACCCAGTGGTACTGCAAAACCGGGTCCACCCGTAACGAGATGCGGACCATACCCCCGGGCACTCAATCTGCAGGGCAGGCCTCGGGCATCTCGTTTAGTTAACAAATAACGAGGCTTTTGTTTTAACCAAAGGACATGTTGATCAGGGTACCTGCCAAGAGGACACTTTGACCTCAGCCACTTCGAACATCTCGTTTGTGTGTGTGTGTGTGAGTCTCAGACTTAATGATTGGTCTATGGAGACCTTTCATTGTGCAACTTTGGAAGACTCGTGTGAGTGGTCTTTGTCGCTGTCATCACGTGACACTTTGTGTTTGTATGTGTGGGTTTTTCCCTTTTGTTTTTCCTTCATTTGTTTTACTCTTTTTCCTTTTTTTTCCACTCTTTTTTTTCGACGTTACAACGGTATTTGTTCCTCTAATTTTTAGAGATTATTTTTGCTCTCTCTCTCTCTCCCCTCCCCCATAGTTAACTTCCTCTCTGGTGATGTATATAAAAAGTTTGTGGCAAAGGCCTTCTCTTTCGCTCGTGGGTTGTACATGAAAATTTTAAAAACGTCTATCTATCTATCTATCTATCTATCTATCTATCTATCTATCTATCTATCTATCTATCTATCTATCTATCTATCTATCTATCTATCTATATCTATCTATCTATCTATCTATCTACCTACCTATCTATCTATCTATCTATCTATCTATCTATCTATCTATCTATCTATCTATCTATCTATCTATCTATCTATCTATCTATCTATCTATCTATCTATCTATCTATCTATCTATCTATCTTCCTTGATGTTTGCTGAAACAGACCTAAAAATGTGACAGGACTAAACGTGCAGAAATAAAAACAGGCTTTGTTTCTACACGTCCACACCAAGAACCTGAACTCTGCGAGCAGGGGCAGTAACTTGGTGTGTGTGTGTGTGTGTGTGTCTGTCTGTCTGTCTGTCTGTCCGCCTGAGTTTTAGGGATTGTATTCAACATTATGGCTTTGTAGATGTCTGCTTGTTGTGCCGCGTGTGTTTCTGTTGTGTTCTGTATTGTTCTTACGGTGGTTGCCACTGTTTTGCATTCATAGAAAATGTGTTGTTCTTCTGTTTCTAGTGTGTTTCTCCCGCATAGGTAACATCGTCTAATGTTTCTGTGTGTTTCTCTGTGTGTCGTGGGTGTCATATTGTATATGAGTCTGAAAGTGATTTCTCTGGCTTTTGGTGTGATGTTTTTGAGACGGAGGTTTTGGAACATGTCAGTGTAGTCTAGTATGGGGTATCTGAGTCCCCTCTTGATCCTAAGGTATAATGCTTGAATTCTGACCAAATGTTTGTATATGTGGTTTGTTTTGCACTGGATGAGTGTTTCGTGCCCTTGAATTGCTTGTATGCAGTTCTTGTAGAAGGGTGGTAGAGCCTGCGAGTTGTTTGGTAGGACTAAGTTTGTTAGTCTAAGTTCCATGTAGTAGTGAGCTAGCGGGTGTTGGTTTGGTGGGACTAAGTTTGTTAGTCTAAGTCTCATGTAGTAGTGAGCTAGCGGGTGTTGGTTTGGTGGGACTAAGTTTGATGGTCTAAGTCCCATGTAGTAGTGAGCTAGCGGGTGCTGGTTTGGTGGGACTAAGTTTGTTAGTCTAAGTCCCATGTAGTAGTGAGCTAGCAGGTGTTGGTTTGGTAGGACTAAGTTTGATGGTCTAAGTCCTATGTAGTAGTGAGCTAGCAGGTGCTGGTTTGGTAGGACTAAGTTTGATGGTCTAAGTCCTATGTAGTAGTGAGCTAGCAGGTGTTGGTTTGGTAGGACTAAGTTTGATGGTCTAAGTCCTATGTAGTAGTGAGCTAGCAGGTGTTGGTTTGGTAGGACTAAGTTTGATGGTATAAGTCCTATGTAGTAGTGAGCTAGCAGGTGCTGGTTTGGTAGGACTAAGTTTGATGGTATAAGTCCTATGTAGTAGTGAGCTAGCAGGTGTTGGTTTGGTAGGACTAAGTTTGATGGTCTAAGTCCTATGTAGTAGTGAGCTAGCAGGTGTTGGTTTGGTAGGACTAAGTTTGATGGTCTAAGTCCTATGTAGTAGTGAGCTAGCAGGTGCTGGTTTGGTAGGACTAAGTTTGATGGTATAAGTCCTATGTAGTAGTGAGCTAGCAGGTGTTGGTTTGGTAGGACTAAGTTTGATGGTCTAAGTCCTATGTAGTAGTGAGCTAGCAGGTGTTGGTTTGGTAGGACTAAGTTTGATGGTCTAAGTCCTATGTAGTAGTGAGCTAGCAGGTGCTGGTTTGGTAGGACTAAGTTTGATGGTATAAGTCCTATGTAGTAGTGAGCTAGCAGGTGTTGGTTTGGTAGGACTAAGTTTGATGGTCTAAGTCCTATGTAGTAGTGAGCTAGCAGGTGTTGGTTTGGTAGGACTAAGTTTGATTGTCTAAGTCCTATGTAGTAGTGAGCTAGCAGGTGTTGGTTTGGTAGGACTAAGTTTGATGGTCTAAGTCCTATGTAGTAGTGAGCTAGCAGGTGCTGGTTTGGTAGGACTAAGTTTGATGGTATAAGTCCTATGTAGTAGTGAGCTAGCGGGTGTTGGTTTGGTAGGACTAAGTTTGATGGTCTAAGTCCTATGTAGTAGTGAGCTAGCAGGTGCTGGTTTGGTAGGACTAAGTTTGATGGTATAAGTCCTATGTAGTAGTGAGCTAGCGGGTGTTGGTTTGGTAGGACTAAGTTTGATGGTCTAAGTCCTATGTAGTAGTGAGCTAGCAGGTGCTGGTTTGGTAGGACTAAGTTTGATGGTCTAAGTCCTATGTAGTAGTGAGCTAGCGGGTGTTGGTTTGGTAGGACTAAGTTTGATGGTCTAAGTCCTATGTAGTAGTGAGCTAGCAGGTGTTGGTTTGGTAGGACTAAGTTTGATGGTCTAAGTCCTATGTAGTGAGCTAGCAGGTGTTGGTTTGGTAGGACTAAGTTTGATGGTCTAAGTCCTATGTAGTAGTGAGCTAGCGGGTGTTGGTTTGGTAGGACTAAGTTTGATGGTCTAAGTCCTATGTAGTAGTGAGCTAGCAGGTGTTGGTTTGGTAGGACTAAGTTTGATGGTCTAAGTCCTATGTAGTAGTGAGCTAGCGGGTGCTGGTTTGGGTGTTTGATGATGCGACCTACGTGGCTGATTCTGAATGCTTGTATTTTTGTCTGTATGTCTTGTAAGCCAATCCCTCCGTGTAGTTTGTCCTGTATGAGCATCTCGTTTGTTCCAAAAATAACGATCAAGGTTTTGTAGGACTTGCTTATGTGGTTCTGCTTTCATTTTCTTGACTTTTTTTTCTTGTATTAGTACACTTTCTCTGCTTTGCTTTGTTATTCCTTTAATTCCGTTCTGGTAGACATTGACTATCATGCTCATCAATTCTATGTGATCCTTGGTATTCTCAATCAGGTAGCTCGCCTTTCATTTCATGTGCCACTTAGTCGGTGTAGATAAGTTTTCATTCTGGTCTCCCATTCTTTCGTTCTTTCCCTGTTATTTCTCTCCCTTGATTATCAGGTTTTACAACTCCTGTCTTCCAGTGACTTGTCCCGAGAACTTTAATTATCTTTCCCTGATGGTTTTAATTAGTTTAACGTTAGATGTTACGCAAACTTTCCTTAGAATTTCTTCACTTTTTCTTCTCACCGTACATGATGTACAACTTTGGTTAGTTCGTTCATCATTAACTTCAGAAAGATTACACTTTTCTCGGGTGGCTGGCATTCGGATGTTGAAGTATTATCCACCTCATTACCAGAAACATCGATCCATCACTTGAGAGAAGTAATGGTAATATTTTTCATGTTTTTTTCCCCCTCACCTAGCCAGCTATAACAAGAATCCGGCACCATCATCCATAACCCGATATCCTTGTACGTTTTTTGTTTTAGCTGTGCATCTGTTAAAAAAAATAACTTAAAGAATATTATTTTCCAAATTTAAGGAAAAATGACAAGACGGTTTGCCATAGATATTGAGAACTGAGCAGGATGTATATTTGACAAGCCGTTTTGTCATTATTCTTTAACTGTGAAAATAATATTAAGTTATGTATATATATATATATATATATATATATATAATATATATATATAAACTCTATCTGATAATAGTGAAAATTATATATATATAATTTTCACTATTATCAGATAGAGTTTATATAGTGTTTGTTATATCTGGTGATTTATCAGGGGGAATCACACGATTTGTTGTTTAACATTTGTAAATAATGCTTTAGATTTCCCCTCTTTTTCTCTCTCCTTCTACCTCTTTGTCTCTGTTTCTCTCCCTCTCTCTCTCCCTCTCTGTGTGTCTATCTCTGTTACTCCTCTCTCTATGTCTATCTCTGTTATTCCTCTCTCTCTCTGTCTCTGTTTCTCTGTCTCTGTTTCTCTCTCTGTCTATCTCTGTTACTCCACTCTCTCTCTATTACTCCTCTCTCTGTCTCTGTTTTTCTCTCTCTCTCTCTGTCTATCTCTGTTACTCCTCTCTCTCTCTCTCTCTGTTACTCCTCTCTCTGTGTCTATCTCTGTTACTCCTCTCTCTCTGTCTCTCTCTGTTACTCCTCTCTCTCTGTCTCTCTCTGTTACTCCTCTCTCCCTGTCTCTCTCTGTTACTCCTCTCTCTGTCTCTGTCTGTTACTCCCTCTCTCTGTTAGTCCTCTCTCTCTCCCTGTCTATCTCTGTTACTTCTCTCTCTCTCTGTTTATCTCTGAATCTCTCTTTCTGTCTCTCTCTGTACCTCTACATTTCTCTGTCTCTTTTTGTCTCTCTCTGTATCTCTCTCTGCTGCTCCTCTCTCTGTCTCTCTGTTACCCCTCTCTCTGTATCTCTCTCTGTCTCTCTGAATCTCTCCCTGTGCCTCTCTCTGTATCTCTCTCTGTGCCTCTCTCTGTCTCTCACTGTTACTCCTCTCTCTCTCTGTATTTCTCTCCGTCGCTCTCTATAACTCCTCTTTCTCTTTGTATCACTCTTTCTGTATTTCTCTCTGTCTCTCTCTATCTCTTTCTGTGTGTCTCTCTCTGTATCTCTCTCTGTTACTCCTCTCTTATCTGTCTCTGTTGCTTCTTTCTCTCTGTATCTGTCTCTGTCTCTCTGTTACTCTTCTCTCTGTATCTCTCTGTCTCTCTCTGTTACTGTCCTCTCTCTCTGTTACTCCCCTCTCTGTATCTCTCTCTTATCTCTCTGTCTCTCTCTTGTTACTTCTCTTTCTCTGTCTCTCCCTCTCTCTCTTTTTTTCTGTTTCTCTCTACTTTTTAGTGTTAGTTATATTTGCTATATACGCAGCATAATAACCGAATGTCTGGAACAGAAAGAAAGATGTATGATAAAGGGCAGAATGTCTGGAACAGAGAGAAAGATGTATGATAAAGGGCAGAATGTCTGGAACAGAGAGAAAGATGTATGATAAAGGGCAGATTGTCTGGAACAGAGAGAAAGATGTATGATAAAGGGCAGAATGTTATACAGGCCTGCCTGCTCAATTCATAACCCTTTGGAAATAAAGATTAATCAATCAGTTAATCAATCAATCAGTCAGACAAGCTGTTCTCTCCCTGTCGCTTCTTTATCTATTTTTTTCCTTCTGTCTTTCTCTCTCGGTATCTCCCTCCCTCCCTCTGTCTGTCACTCCTTCTCTGTATCTCTCTCTCCTCTTTCTCTCTGTCCCTTTTTCTCTTGAATCTGTCTCTCTGTATCTTGATATCTCTCTACATCCTCTCCCCCTCTCTCTCTGTCTCATGTATATTACATATATATTTTCTTATATATATATATACATATATATACGAGCCAGAGAGAGAGAGAGAGAGAGAGACAGAATGAATGAATGAATGAATGAATGAATTGGGCACGCAGGCCCGACTTACATTAAGTCACAGTAACCCACTCGTGCATGTTTTCTAACTTGGAAGAACTGGATGATGTATGTACAAATAAAAAAACGTCAATGAAAGTATGTTAGAGAGACAAAGGGAGAAGATCCTGGACAATGTGTTCTTAAATCATCAAGACAGAAACGACATGTTTAAACACAATAGTAAATACAACAAGAAAGGACCACATCAGAAGTGACACCATCAGGGCAAAGGCTGGAGTAACGCCAGTATTACATTACATCCAGAAACAGCAAGTCAGGTGGTTTGGCCATGTTGCAAGATTACCACCAGACAGTATATCACAGAAAACATTCACGCTAAGATTTGTAGGTGACAGATAAGAAGGAAGGGAGGGAAGGGGGAGGGGGTACATGCAGGAAATGGACGAAGATAAAAGATAAGTTAAATATCTCCTTACATGAAATGTAGTTACTTCAAACAGTTATTTTCATTATTCTTCCCTCCCCCCCCCTTTCCTCAACATTGAAAGATGGGGAATGAATGAATGATTGAATGAATGAATGAATGAATGATCTTTATTTTATTTTTAAAGGGTAAAGAATTGGGCACGCAGGCCCGTCTTACATTCTCCGCTTCATCGCTCCATCTTTCATTCTTCCCACACACTCGATTTAATACAAGTATACACATTACATTAGGGAAAAAAACACATCAAAGGAGTGTAAGATTAAACTATTGGATTCAAAGTAAAAGAGAAGAAGTAATTAACCTAACAAAATAGCACTCACACACTAATACACGCGCACACACAGACATATACATAATCAAAAATACATTGTCAGTACAGATCTTCTAACATATGTTTTTTTTTAAAAGGAAACATTAAACTAATTTCTAACAATATCTAACAAGTTACTTTTCGAACTATGTCATTTTAGTATTTGATGTCTGGCCAGTCATGGGTTGAGAGAGTGCTGGTTATTCTATGGAGGCATATAATTACATGCAAGTAAATAATGAAACAGGTTTGAGTTAAAGGGTGAAGTATTACTAATGGATTTTAAATGGTAGGGGAGGGTGTTCCAGAGCTGTACTGCAGAGTATGCAGGGCTTTTCTTGTACAGATCAGTCCTGGGTTTAGGAAGAAGACAGAACGAGAAAGATACATAGATAGATAGATAGATAGATAGATAGATAGATAGATAGATAGATAGATAGATAGATAGATAGATAGATAGATAGATAGAATTGAGAAGAATTCTATTAAGGAACATTTATATCATGTCTCAACGATAAAAGTTTACATATTGTGTGTCCGTGTATTAGACTCTTATTTGTGCACGCAGATACGTTAAATTTAGACTTATATAAAGATGTGGCAGTTTTAAAATTTAGATGTAAATATCAGCTTTATGTTTATAAAAAGATGAACTAGATTTATATTTACAAATTATTCTTTAATTTTTGTAAATATCACCTATATATAAGCATATGTTTTACCTTTGTATCTTTTTAAGAGGTCTGTCAGTTTTATATTTATATTGTGTGTTCGCTTTATATTTCTACGTATGTAGTCCGCCCCGGAAAACTTGAGAATCTATACGTATTTTGCAGAAAAAAAAGTGATCCATAATTTAATTACATAGCTTCTGAATAGAGCGCATACTCTGGATTGAGAAAAAAAAATTATTTTGAAACAAAAAGGTATTATAAAAGTAAGCTCCCCTGTGTTTACGGTTTTATATATCAAATTCTTTGATCTGAGAAGATTAGAAGGTAGAAAGGACGTAAAGACCTTAAAAAGAACAATAAGATTATTGATGTTCGTCGTTGTATCGTCGTGTAAATGATCTCTGTTGATAGCTTGTGGTCATAGGTGGTACCATCGTCAATATTATTATAATCGAGATGGAGAGCTGTGCAGTTAGTAGCAAGCTGTCTTCGAGTGCAAAGGCCTGTGAGTTGGGTTGTGCTGTAGGTTTACTGGAGTCAGAGGCGGCTGCAGAAACAGGTACCTGATTTTTGTGTGAGGGGGGAAATACGTCTGACACAGCTGGTCGTTGGGAGAAGTCGAAGAATCAGTCTCAGGGATACGGGACCACCCGTAAACAGCGTAAACAGCCTGTTGTCAGCGGCCCGGGTCATTAAGGCTGTGAACACTGTTTAGTACACAAGTTGTTGCTAAGATATTTTTCGAGGGAGTCGGGATATGTCCCCGTGGGCGGGCCGCCGTGTGGTTGTGTAGATAGGGTTGGTTCTTGATATTGAAGCGTATGCAGTTATTGTGCCCTGCAATGATTATGTTGTAAGTATATGTGATATGTGGTTGTTGGCTATGACCCCATCGAGCACCCCGGACTCAATTAGGTTGGTTGTTTATGAGCTTGGCACTCAGAGATTATCTTCGTATGGATGGTAATATATGTGCTGGGCGCATCAATAGGTGTGTGTTAGCAAGTTTGTAATATGAGTTGGGATGGTGTTAATATATATTTATATAGAGCTGATATGAGTTGACATACAATAGTGCTTTTGGTCTATGCTGATATCATACTCACTCTTTTGACAACGTTTTACTTGCGTGTGATATTAATATTGATTGTTAAAGCTTCTTATGACAACCATATTTTGGTTCAGTGTTGCATTGCTATGCCATTGCTTTCTATGTTATATATATATATATATTCTGTGGTCCTTATGTGTGGAATGTGGCCTGAACTGTTATTGGTATTGTGTGTGTTCATGATGAGTGTCTTGATGTTGTCATAATAAACGTATTTTGTTGTTATTTTTTTTAAACACTGAGATATTTGTTTTGTATTTGGTAGAGAGAAAGCAGAGTAGACATGATATCTGTAGGTTAAACTGTTGGCTAACAAGGGCCCGGGGGCCGGGGTGGGTGTGGTCACCGTACGTTTGTACCATTGGAAGAATTTTAATTACACCACTCTCATAAGTCCCTCACTCCTCTCACTCTCCTCCTTACGCATGGGAGGGGGGGGGAGGAAATCATCATAATCACCATATCGTCATGCCTCCAGTAATCTGTATACCTGTATTAAATCGAGTGTGTGGGAAGAATGAAAGATGGAGCGATGAAGCGGAGAATGTAAGACGGGCCTGCGTGCCCAATTCTTTACCCTTTAAAAATAAAATAAAGATCATTCATTCATTCATTCATTCAATTATTCATTCATTCCCCATCTTTCAATGTTGAGGAAAGGGGGGGGGGGAAGGGAAGAATAATGAAAATAACTGTTTGAAGTAGCTACGTTTCATGTAAGGAGATATTTAACGTATCTTTTATCTTCGTCCATTTCCTGCATGTACCCCCTCCCCCTTCCCTCCCTCCCTTCTTATCTGGTACCTACAAATCTTAGCGTGAATGTTTTCTGTGATATACTGTCTGGTGGTAATCTTGCAACATGGCCAAACCACCTGACTTGCTGTTTCTGGATGTAATGTAATACTGGCGTTACTCCAGCCTTTGCCCTGATGGTGTCACTTCTGATGTGGTCCTTTCTTGTTGTATTTACTATTGTGTTTAAACATGTCGTTTCTGTCTTGATGATTTAAGAACACATTGTCCAGGATCTTCTCCCTTTGTCTCTCTAACATACTTTCATTGACGTTTTTTTATTTGTACATGCATCATCCAGTTCTTCCAAGTTAGAAAACATGCACGAGTGGGTTACTGTGACTCCTGCAAATATTAGATTCGACTACTAATTTATGACACGACAGAGCTATGTTGATGTTAGTGAATGTGGTAATTTGACAATTAGAAATGTTAGCCTCGATTATCAGTTTACGAACAACTGGGAGCAACTTCTGAGTTGGCAACTTTGTCTTCTAAAAATATTAGATTCGACTACAGTCTGTATCGTCACAGCGTTGTATTATTGTTTGTTAGTGGGTAACATCAAGATATATTAGATTCGATTTTCAATTTATGACTACTCGGAGTACTGTAAATGTGGTTAACTTCGACATCTCAAATTGTTGGACTCAACTTCAACATGTGACGTAAGTGGATAAGTTTGACCTCACGGAATTTTATGTTTCGACCATCAGTTTCGACCATAACAGAACGCTATCGATGGTTATGATTTCGTTATTATGACCTATCTATTCAATTAACAGTTTACTATCACATGCTAAATAGTAAGGAACAAGTCACCATATTCCATCTCCAAACAGGTCACAGCCGACTGCGAAGTCATATGTATACAAAGTTTAAGGTTGGTACTACTAATCTTTGTACATGTGCCCAGGTGCCCCAAACTGTGGAACATATCCTCCAGAACTGCATCAACTACGAGACACTGAGAAGTAATTACTGACCCAACGAAACCACCAAAGAAGATAAGCTCTACGGTTCCATACATGAACTACCAAAAAAAAAAAACAACAGTAAAATTATCCAAGAGGCAGGACTGCAGATATAGACAGAAATGCGTAAGAAGAAGAAGAAGAAGAAGAAGAAGAAGAAGAAAGAAGAAGAAAGAAGAAGAAGACTCAGTTTGAAACGTACGTTGCAGTTAACACAAACCAACATTCTAAAATTCACTTCACTCGACGGCTGCGGGCGTTGGCTGTCGTAACGCCACGTAAACAAAGATTTCGCGTCGCCTTTGTCGACTGTAATCCTTCCTCTTTCCATCTCTTAAATAAAAAGAAAAAAGCAAAACAATTTAGATATTTCAAAGCTTTGCCCATTTTGTCTTTCTATAATCGGCTTAAAGCGTCTTTGCTGTATCACGGGAAGCTTTAAAATCAATACTTGAAAAACTGCCTACGTAAGCACGTGTATGATTACAAAGATAAAGTAACAATTTACGTTTTTACGATACTGTTGGAAAATGTACCAGAGAGGATCTGATCTCCGTTATCCTGAGAAACGTAGAGAAATTGAGGAATTTACAAAAAAATAGTTCCCGAAGCGGAAGCCTCGCGACCATTGTTCAACTGCAGCCTTCGTAGTTATGACCGCGATGTAGAGCAACAACAGGAGAGGCTGATGTAGGCTTTCCCTTTATGGGATTTTCGACAGTAACGATATTTAGCAGGCGAGCGTTTGTTTAGGTACTTTAGCGGGGAAAATGGAAAGGCGTTGATTGTGGTAAAACTGAATAAGTTTCGAGTGTCAGGTTTTTTTTTTTGTTTTGTTTTAAAATTCATGTATTTCTATTCCCATCATCTTGTGACGGGTGGCACTTAGTAATAATAACAACAAATGTAAAAAGGGTTACAGATCTAGATATAAGAACGCTGTAAAAAAAATGTTACAGATCTATATATAAACTGTAACATTTCAATGTTCAGGTTTTACTATCCAGATATAATTCCGCTGATTGGAATTTTGAAGCATGGGGTCGCTTTGGAATTTGGACAGAAAAGATCCCGAAGGTTTATTTTTGTCAGTTTTTAAATATTTTTTTTATTTAGGATCAATTCTGCAGAGATAACTGGATGGAGCACGTGCTCTAGAGGAGATAAATTAGATGAAAGAAACTGATGAAATGGGCGGTGAACTGAAGGCTGATAATTGTGAATATCTGTGCATGATTTCACATACACTGCAAATTATCACATACCCTGAACAATATCAGATGCCCTGAACATTATCACATGCCCTGAGCATTATCACATGCCCTGAACATTATCACATGCCCTGAATATTGTCACATACCCTGAACATTATCGCATACTCTGGAAATTATCACATACCCTGAACATTATCACATGCCCTGAACATTATCACATGCCCTGAATATTATCACATACACTGAACATTATCACATGCCTTGAACATTATCACATTCCCTGAATATTATCACATACCCTGAACATTATCACATGCCCTGAACATTATCGCATGCCTGAACATTATCACATACCTTGAACATTATCGCATGCCCTGAACATTATCTCACGCCCAGAACATTATCACACGCCCAGAACATTATCACACGCCCTGAACATTACCCCATGCCCTGAACATTATCACATGCCCTGAATATTGTCACATGCCCTGAATATTGTCACACGCCCTGAACATTATCACACGCCCTGAACATTATCACATGCCCTGAGAATTATCACATGCCCTGAACATTATCACACGCCATGAATATTGTCACATACCCTGAACATTATCACATAGTTTGAATATTGTCACATACCCTGAACATTATCACATACTTTGAATATTGTCACATACCCTGAACATTATCACATACTTTGAACACTATGACATACATTGAATAGTATCACATATTCTATTCACATAGTGAATATTTCACTAGTTCATTAAATCCCTTATCCATTGGTACATTCATTCCTTTATTCATTCATCTGTTCATTCATTCTCGCTCAGTTGCATTTTAATGATTTCACTCATTCACATACACACTGACAAAAGTGTGAAATTATTTCTGTGTTCATACTCTTGTGGTTCACACTCTTGTGGTTCACACTCTTTTGGTTCACATTCTTTTGATTCACAATCTTTTGGTTCACACTCTTTTGGTTCACACTCTTGTGGTTCACATCTTTTGGTTCACACTCTTTTGGTTCACACTCTTGTGGTTCACATCTTTTGGTTCACACTCTTTTGGTTCACACTCTTGTGGTCCACATCTTTTGGTTCACACTCTTTTGGTTCACACTCTTGTGGTTCACATCTTTTGGTTCACACTCTTTTGGTTCACACTCTTGTGGTTCACATCTTTTGGTTCACACTCTTGTGATTATTATATCCGTTCAGCCATTTTAAAGCCTTATATACATTTATCTGTTTGCTCATTCATGGAAACATGAACTGGTTTATTCGTTCACTTTATCATTTATGAAAACACTCATTTATCTTCATATCGATTCCCATTTATTCTTTCATGAAGTTTCATTACCCAACCAATAACAATTTGTTCGTGAGCCAACTTAGGCCGATTTATTCGCGTCTACTCGATGATCGTTGTAGCAAGGATCCTGTATGTTCATTCATTCATCAATGCATTTACCCACTGTTCATTCACTGACTAATCATTCATCAAATCATCATTCACTAACTAATCTATCGGTCTACTCTTTCCATCGCTTACACATGTATGTACTGGCTGATAACATATTAATGTACAGAAACTCTCTCCCTCCTCTCTCCTCTCTCCTCTCTCCTCTCTCTCTCCCTCCCTCTCTCTCCCCCTTTCTCCCTCTCTCTCCCTCTTTCTTTCTCCCTCTCTCCCCCTCTCTCTCCTCTCTCCCTCTCCCTCTCTTTCTCTCTCTCCCTCCTCTCTCTCCCCCTTTCTCCCTCTCTCTCCCTCTTTCTTTCTCCCTCTCTCCCCCTCTCTCTCCCCCTCTCTCCCTCTCCCTCTCTTTCTCTCTCTCCCTCTCTCTCTCTCTCTCACCCCTATCGTTTGTTTCGTCATCAACAGACACATTTTCTTTTACCAAGGCTTCCTCAATTAACGCCAGCTGGGAAAAAGGTACATTAACTGATAAAATACTAAATTAGTGATTGATCGATGACTTGTCAATCCGCTTATGAAGCCATTAGAAACCACTGATTTGGAAGGGGAAAAATCTCTAGAACTAATGATGTCACAGTGACAAAGGAAGTGTTGTCACATTTTCTGCTCATGCGCAAGAAAATCTGTTCGGAGAAAAAATAATCCTCAAGGGATGTTGTCTTGTTATACGAGTGATAGTTAATGATCGTAAATCGAATCGCCGGAAATCGAGAACCAAGTACAACTGCCTGCATACATTTTTAATCATATTCTGGCGTCTGGCGCAGCTACAGTACAGCTGCTGAAAGTATATTTTGTGCTAAAGGAGGCTAGAGATGGCGTTTATAATGTTCAGTATGTAAGTAGTCTGTACAATTTTTATTTGGGTTATTTAAGTTATTCATCAAGACAATCGTTTCCCACGTACAGTATTCAGATTCTTGCTGTCATGGCGGATTCTGTTCAAATATTCAAGAGGTTGGCTTTGCACTGCTCGCTACTATGAAGAGTATAAATGCTATCCTGTTTACGTGACAGAAATTCAAATACCTTGGAGCAGTAATAACTTCAGATGGGAAATGCAGAACAGAAATTAGGAACAGAATAGGCCAAGCAAAGACTGCATTTCAGAGAATGAGAAACATATTAGCTAACACATCTTTATCAATGAATGTTAGAAAACGAGTCCTAAAATGCTATATTGAACCTATCTTGTTATATGGAAGTGAATCATGGACAATAGGCAGGTCTACATAAAAGTCATTGGAAGCAGCAGAAATGTTTATTAGAAGAATGTTGCAAATCCCCTGGACAGCAAAAATAACAAATGAAGAATATATGAGAAGAGCTGGAGAGACAAAAAAATCTTGTCAAAAAGGTAAGAGAGAGACAACGTAGTTTCATGGGACATGCAATGAGAAGAGGGGGCATTGAAAATATTATAACAACAGGAAAAATAGAAGGAAGAAGATCAAGAGGAAGACCAAGAGAAATGATACTGGACAGTCTGACGGGATGGTGTGAGAGGAGATCACCAACTGAACTGATGGCCTGCATGAAGGATCGTGTACTCTGGAGAAGCATAATAGCCAACGTCAGTCGGCACAGCACTTGATGATGATGATGATGATGCTGATGATGATGATGTTTACGTGATATCTTTATCTTGGTGTCTGATCCGTAACTGTCCTACAGTATATTTAGATCTGTAATTTTCTTACAGTATATTTAGATCTGTAATTTTTAACGTCATGCATCTTTCCCATCGCAACATATGCCTGTGAGACCTGGACACTTAACAAAACAACTGAGAAACACATAAATGCCTTTGAGTGTAAATGCTACAGAAGAGTTCTCCAAATATTGTGGACACAAAAAAGAACAAATATATCTATACTACAAGAGCTTAATATTGACGAAGGCTGGCTAGTAAAGAGGATTAAAGAGAGAAAACTTAAATATTTTGGACACATTAAACGTCATGATAATTTAAAGAAGACCATATTGGAAGGATACATAATGGGAAAAAGAAAAAGAGGAAGACCAAAACGAAGATGGCTGCAAGAAATCGTTGACGATCTGCAAATGGACGTAGCAGCAGCAGGCCATCTTGCTCATAACCGAGAGGCCTACAGGAGTGCTGTTAGGGAGGCAAAGTTCCGCAAGGGACATGCAAATGAATGAATGAATGAATTTTCTTACAGTATATTTAGATCTGTAACTTTATATTTAAATCTGTAACTTTCTTACAGTATATTTAGATCCGTAACTTTCTTACAGCATATTTAGATTTGTAACTTTCTTACAGCATATTTAGATATGTAACTTTATATTTAGATCTGAAACGTTATAATTAGATCTGCAACTTTCTTACAGTATATTTAGATCTATAACTTTCTTATAGTATATTTAGATCCTTAACTTTCTTACAGCATATTTAGATTTGTAACTTTCTTACAGTATATTTAGATATGTAACTTTTTATTTAGATCTGAAACTTTATAATTAGATCTGCAACTGTCTTACAATATATTTAGATCTGTAACTTTCTTACAATATATTTAGATCTGTAACTTTCTTACAGTATATTTAGATCTGTAACTTCCTTACAGTATATTTTGATATGTAACTTTCTTACAATATATTTAGACCTGTTACTTTTTTACAATATATTTAGATCTGTAACTTTCTTACAATGTATTTAGATATGTAACTTTCTTAGTATATTTAGACCTGTAACTTTCTTACAGTATATTTAGATCTGTAACTTTCTTACAATATATTTAGATCTATAACTTTCTTACAATGTATTTAAATCTGTAACTTTCTTACAATATATTTAGATATGTAACTTTCTTACAATATATTTAGATCTATAACTTTCTTACAATATATTTAGATTTGTTACTTTCTTACAATATATTTAGATTTGTAACTTTCTTACAGTATATTTAGATCTGTAACTTTCTTACAGTATATTTAGATCTGTAGCTTTCTTACAATATATTTAGATATGTAACTTTCTTACAGTATATTTAGATCTGTAACTTCCTTACAATATATTTAGATCTGTAACTTTCTTACAATATATTTAGATATGTAACTTTCTTACAGTATATTTAGATCTGTAACTTTCTTACAATATATTTAGATATGTAACTTTCTTACAATATATTTAGATATGTAACTTCCTTACAATATATTTAGATCTGTAACTTTCTTACAATATATTTAGATATGTAACTTTCTTACAGTATATTTAGATCTGCAACTGTCTATTTAGATTTCTTTCTCTTTCTTTGTTTCTTTGTTTGTTTGTTTCTTTCTTTCTTGCAAATGATCTGCCGAATGGCCGCCAGTCTTCCTCGTGTTACATGGTTCTTGGCATTTTTGATATAACTGCTCTATCTATGTGACACTTAGTCACCCCGTTTGGATATTTTCTCCTTTCTTAATCCTTCTCTTTATTTCCTTTAAGTTTTCCAGTGATTATCAGTTCCTCATACTACTTTATTTTAAGTCATTGACTTCTCTTTTTATCTTATATCTTATATCTTATATCCTTCCCGTACCGTTAAACGTCACACAGGGCTCGCAAAGTAGTTCGCCAAATTTTTCCTGTCTTCGGCGAGTCTTTCAACCTCATCAAGGGATTTTATGCCTGTTAATTTGGCCTCTCTTAACAATGACCTCTTTAGAGTTTCACGAGGTCTGCCTCTTTTTCTTTGGCCTGTTGTGTTCCACTTGATAGCTTGTTTTGGGATTCTCTGATCATTTCTTCTCATCAATTGACCAGCATTGACTTCTCTATCATTATGAAAATGACAACTGACGAAATGATGTATGGACAATAATATTAATTCCCCCCCCCCCTCATATTTTAGGTATTTTTTTTTCTTAGGGGGGAGGGGGAGGTGGGAGTGTGGGGGTGGCTCCGTTTTGTGGTTTATATTTTAATCCTTGATTTTTTTGTTTTAACCCACACGACATCCATTTCTTCGAACATTTTTTAATCCTTGATTTTTTTGTTTTAACCCACACGACATCCATTTCTTCGAACATTTTTTTTTCTGCTAAATTGAATATTTTGTTGTTTTTTTTTTAAAACTCCGCTACTTTTACAACATTAAGCAGTAAATTTTTTGATCAATCCATTTCTAAATTGATTGGCCATGTCCTTGATCTTCCCATTTCTCATTTCGTCTCCTTAGATCTCTTCGAACTGATCTGATAAACAGACCAGATTATACGTGATTATTTTATCACCGAGTTTTAAAAAAAGGGGGAGGGGAGGGGGGAGGATTGTTACAGACAAGGAAAGTTATTGAATCTTCCCCCACTCTGGAAGTTTCAGGATTGTGTTGGTACATTTTCTGTTTTCACCCCCTCCCTCTTCCCCACCCCCCCCCCCCCCCCCCAAGAAAAACAAGACCTAAAAATTGGAAAATAATAAATGATGTTGTTGTCCATACATCATTTCACCAGTTGTCATAATGATAGAGAAGTCAATGACTTCTAGATGTTTCTAGCGTGCAGATTCCTAAAACTTGATATAACATGGCGATGCTTACAAAAAAAAAAAACCAAATACTTTTGAAAAAGAATCATTATTGTTATTATTGTACTTCGGAGTTAAAAAAAATCATCATCATCATCATGCTCTTCCTCCTCCTCCTCCTCTTCATCCTTCTTCTTCTTCTTCTTCTCCTCCTTCTTCTTCTTCTCCTTCTCCTCCTCCTCCTTCTTCTTCTCCTCCTCCTCCTTCTTCTTCTTCTTCTTCGTCTTCTTCTTCTTCTTCTTCTCCTCCTCCTCCTTCTTCTTCTTCTCATCCTCCTCATCCTTCTTCTCCTCCTCCTCCTTCTTCTTCTTCGTCTTCTTCTTCTTCTTCTTCTCCTCCTCCTCCTTCTTCTCCTCCTCCTCCTTCTTCTTCTTCTTCTCCTCCTCCTCCTCCTCATCCTCCTTCTTCTTCTTCTTCTCCTCCTCCTCCTTCTTCTTCTTCTTCTTCTCCTTCTTCTTCTCCTTCTCCTCCTCCTCCTACTCCTTCTTCTTCTTCTTCTCCTCCTCCATCTCCTCCTCCATCTTCTTCTTCTTCTTCTTCTCCTCCTCCTCCTCCTTCTTCTTCTTCTTCTTTCGAGCCACTAAGACTAATTGCTGCAGATAAAGTAAAGTTCGTCTCCACTCCTCCCTATTTCTAATCTTCATCTGGTGACACCAGTTTCCCGGTATATCCTCTCCTATATTGTCCCTCCATCTCTGTCTTGGTCTACCTCTCGGCCTTGCTTCCGTCACCTCTTGTACACACACCATTTTCATTTGTCTGTTCTCTTCCGTTCTTTCTAAATGACCCAACCAGTGTAGTGATCTGTTCAGTTTCAAGAAGTTTATAATCCGCTCTGATTTAAATAAACTGTTAAGTTCAGTGTTCCGTCTAGCTCTGCAGTCTTAAGATCTTGTTCTCAAAGACCTGGAATGGTTTAGTGCCCAACGTAAATTTCCCAATAAGCATTAAGGTATTAGTGAGCTTTAATAATGAACTGTACATATTAGTAGAACTTTGGATGTGCCTAACACAGATTTGTGATGTTCAGGCTGGTGTAGTCATGATGATGGAACAAAATATAATAATTACTTTATAATTGTTAAGTAGATCGTTTACCAGACACTGTGTGGTCCTTAGTTGGACATTGATGACTAGGTTAGTTCTGACCTTACGCTGCCTGACATTGATGATTGGGTTAGTTTTGAATTAATGCTGTCTGACATTTATGGCTAGCTTATTTTTGATTTGATCTTTCCTGACTAACTTAGTTATGACCAAATCCATCTGACATTAATGACTAGGTTAGCTTAGACCTAATGCTGTCTGACATTGATGACTAGGTTAGTTTTTACCTTATGGCGTTTGATATTGGTGAATAGGTTAATCTTAGTCTAATGCTGTCTGACGGTGATGACTAGGTTACTATGACATTATGATGATGATGATCATCAGGTGCCATGCCGACTGGCGTTGGCTATTATGCTTCTCCAGAGTACACGATCCTTCATGCAGGCCATCAGCTCAGTTGGCGATCTCCTCTCACACCATCCCGTCAGACTGTCCAGTATCATTTCTCTCGGTCTTCCTCTTGAACTTCTTCCCTCTATTTTTTCCTGTTGTTATAATATTTTCAATGCCCCCTCTTCTCATTGCATGTCCTGTAAAAGTACATTGTTTCTCTCTTATCTTTTTGACAAGATTTTTTTGTCTCTCCAGCTCTTCTCATACATTCTTCATTAGTTATTGTTCCTGTCCAGGGGATTCGCAACATTCTTCTAAGAACCACATTCCTGCTGCATTAATCTTTCTCTCCATCATTTTGCTTAAGAGTCCAGGTTTCTGCTCCATACAGTAAAACAGAGGAGATATAGCTATATGTACATACACACAGTGGGATTTTTTTTTCTGCTGCACATAAAACAGGCACCCGGGGTGGAACCAGCCTCTAAAAATGGGTACCAGAGAAATCTGGGAAGGTAAATGTGGCCAGGCATGATACTGAGCACATCAGACTTTCATGTGGCGACTTTCCTTCAGATGTCTTCAGGATTTCCACATCTTTCCTAAGCACATATGTTACATCACCCACATCTTTCCTAAGCACATATGTTACATCACCCACATCTTTCCTAAGCACATATGTTACATCACCCACATCTTTCCTAAGCACATATGTTACATCACCCACATCTTTCCTAAGCACATATGTTACATCACCCACATCTTTCCTAAGCACATATGTTACATCACCCACATCTTTCCTAAGCACATATGTTACATCACCCACATCTTTCTTAAACATAGCTTTGAGCTTTTGGCGCGTCACTTCATATGGTATGCTCCTAACGACAACAAGACAGTCTCCCACAAATGATCTTGGGCAGTCATTTTTTGTTTCTTTGGAGATCTTGATCTGCGTCTTCTAACTAGAGAGCAGGATCTGAACCGTTCACCATCTTGCTCGTGATCTGACATGCTGACTTTTTTTTTTTTTTTTTACACTTCGAGCATGTTTCTTACAAATGGCCGCTCGACGCTTTTGCGAAGTATTCTATTTTGATGAGTTCTTCTGCAAAAGCCTATTTCCTAAGCAGAGTTCACAACCATTGCTGCGGGCCGGTCGATCATTGGATGTGCCTTTTACACCTGCCCTGTGTGAATTCTAGTTCATCGCCATGTCTCGGCTTGTTAGTCTTCTGTCATGTGCAAAACATCACCAACTCACTTCCGTTCACTTTGTTGTAATCTCTAGGTTTACACCGTTCCTTCCGGTACGTTTCTGCCCTTCAAGTGGTCTTTTCTTCAGACATTCTTCTAATTTCTGTGCCTCCCAGAAATCTTGAACGATCTGTCATTTATGATGATAGTTCTACGTGTTCACTCCGTCCAGAGCAATTACTCTGTACCCAGTTTTATGAAGTCTGAGTTAGGTTTTAAGACTGCATACAGAAGTACACACAAATCGATTCTTTTAAGCCGAGTAACTTTCAGTCTGATGAAAGTTGACCTTGTCATGATCAGACTTCTGCGCACCCACGCTCTGGCACGAAGGAGATGTCTAAATTATTTTATAAAATAGAA
Organism: Achatina immaculata; assembly: GCA_009760885.1. Lineage (NCBI taxonomy): Eukaryota > Metazoa > Mollusca > Gastropoda > Stylommatophora > Achatinidae > Lissachatina > Lissachatina immaculata. The sequence continues at coordinate 48,617,915 of CM019718.1, forward strand.
AACAGTCAAGTTTTTTACTTGGTGCCTGTTTAGTCAAGGCAAGCTGACTTCTTTAAATTGAATCTGCGAGCAATGAACGTTTTCCTCCTAACGCGTTTAAAAAAGACAAGGTGTTTCTTTGAGCGTTTCTATCTGTGCCTGGCTGATTGTGGTTTGTATGGACAAACAAACCATTGAACCGCATTAAGTGATGGAAAATAATGACAAACACAGAAAGGGGAAACAGAGAGAGAGAGAGAGAGAAGGAGAGAGAAAGAGAGGAGAAAGAGAGAGAAAGAGAGAGAGAGAGGGAAAGAGAGAGAGAAAGAGAAAGAAAGAGAAAGAGAGAGAGAAAGAGAAAAAGAAAGAGAGAGAGAAAGAGAGAGAGAAAGAGAAAGAAAGAGAAAGAGAAATAGAGAGAGAAAGAGAAAGAGAGAGAAAGAGAAAGAGAAAGAAAGAGAAAGAGAGAGAGAGAAAGAGAGAGAGAAAGAGAGAGAGAGAGAGAGAGAAAGAGAGAGAGAAAGAGCTGCAGAAAGACACATAAAGGCAGAGAATATCTGACAGAAATGAGAGGCCGCCGTGTTCAGAAGTATTGATACCAAAAAGTTTGAAGTCGTGCGGGTTTTTATGTGCATGTATGTGTGTGTGTGTGTGAGTGAGTTGGGTACAGAGAGATATAGAGAGAAAGATAGACAGAAAGAGATATAGAGAAAAGCCACATTCTCTGATGCTGTGAGTCAAATTGTTAGAAAACTTGAACTTTTTTTCTTTAATGATGCTTCTGGTTATCAAAGAAATATTGTAGTATGTAGTTTACCTTCATCATCATCACATCATCATCATCATCATCATCATCATCTTCTTCTTCTTCTTCTTCGTTTCTCTACGTCTGAGCCTGCAAGAAACCTAAGCAAAAAAAAAAAAAACACTTCATAAATCTGTTTCGGTGTCTTTTCTCTGAGATCTTGTACTTCCAAACATTGTAAACCTTTCCCTTGTTCATTCCTCTTGTTTTTTTTTCTCTTCATTTTCGGCCAGTTCCTTGCCCATCTCATTCTTTCCCTTGCAGTTTTCCTGTGACCACATTATTGAATCGTGTTGACATGTAACGAAGCAGCAATAGGGTGGCTGTTGGGGAAGGGATTATGTGGAGCTTCAACTAGAAATAACCGAGGTTGTCATTTTAAATTATACGTCTTAAGTAGTAGATCAATCACGCGTGTCAGGATTTGTTTCAAGCTGGAAGACGAGGGCGTCATTCGTGGAAGCTGGAAGATGAGGGTGTCATTAGTGGAAGCTGGAAGATGAGGGCGTCATTCGTGAAAGCTGGAAGGAAAGCCCTAGCGACCCTCTTCCCCCCTCCCCCCAAATGACCTATGGCCCGCTTCTCCATATCTTCTTTCTTCATCTTTATTAACTTTGAACCTATCATTGATCGTTTAAACAGCTTTTTTAAAGTTGAAAATAAAACGGTTTTATTCCGTAGCTGGGAGCGCATGATTTAAAACTTCTATAAACACACCAAGAAAAAAAAAGACATTTCGTTATTTCTCAGCGAAAAGATGGCCGCTGGGATGCTTGATAAAAAAAAAATGTTCATATGTTCTGACTTTTGTTTGATGAACTCAAAGGTAGATAATTAAGAAATTATTTGTGAAAGATTCCCCATTAAAGTTGTGCTCAGTGGTTATTTATATGTAGAATCTTCTAGATCACGTGTCTCTCCTTTCTCATGCAAAAGAAATTACGTGTTTGGCATGGGAGACAAAATCTTGGGTCAGTTGTAGTTTGAGATTCATGTGAGCATGTTGTCTGGTTAGATTTCGTGATTTGTAAGGTGGTGTAACTGTGACTGAGGTAGAATGTGTCTTGTATGAACTGAATTCTTATGGCGGCACTACCACCATCTCAGTTCTGGTGTCTTATCTTATCTTATATCTTATATCCTTCCCGTGCCGTTAGACGTCACATAGGGCTCGCAAAGTAGTTCGCCAATTTTCAGTTCTGGTGTACCTGGGCGGAATTATATTCTACGCGTTATAACCAGTGGTTTGACTTCATCACATGGGATATTCATCTTCACATATCCTGGATTCCATCATCATCTTACTGCGTGTCCATTAAACATTGGATTGCTGGTTACGGTTCTTTCTTGATTGATGGAGTTGATTTTAATGGTTTGTGGACTTAACTGGGTGTAGATTGTTCTGTTGTGCATATCGTTAAACCACCTTGTGTCTAGCAGCTCAGGCTGTACTATTGTTAAAGTGGTGATGATGTAGCAGTACGGCTAAAGTAGAGCTTGTGAAGGTCCACTACCTCACGGATATAACTGGCCATTTGGGTCATCGTGTACTTCAGTGCCTTTCCTGTGCAGATGCAACATATACCCACCCACCCCCCCCCCCCCGCCTCCCCCGCATGACCCTGCCATGGAGTTAAACTATGAACTGTTGGGAAAATACAGAAAGTGATCTATGGATCTTACTCTCTCCGATGTTCTTGTCAGATTTTTAAGTGGGTCGTTCAGTTTTCAAGGGAAACTTTCACGTATCTGTTCATGCCGGATGGTGGAAGAATAGAGAAAATATTTATATCCCTTAAACATAATTAACTATAAAAATATTTTGGCCAAACACCATAAGAAATAACATCTTGCTGGCAGAAATGCAGATGAAGCCAATGACAGCAATTATTGAGGAAAGACGCTGGCGATGGTTGGGACATATGCTCCGAATGACTAACAAATCACTACAAAAATAGCACTAAGATGGACACCACAGGGGAACAGAAGTAAGGGTAGATCAAAAGAGACATGGAGAAGAACAACAGAGAGGATGCTGAGCAGTGGAGGACTCACTTGGGCAACAGGGGAAAAAAGGCAAAGGACAGGCATTTGTGTAAAACCCTTGCGGAAGCCCCATGTGCCTTGACCAATTAAGGTTCAGAGAGAGAGAGAGAGAGAGGAAGAGAAGGAGAGTGAGAAAGAGAGAGAGAAAGAGAGAGAGAAAAAGAGAGAGAAAGAGAGAGAAAGAGAGAGAAAGAGAGAGAGAGAGAAAGAAAGAGAGAGAGAGAGAAAGAGAGGGAGATTTCTTTGAAAAGATTTATTTACTAAATATGATTAATAACACTGGGCAACACACATTTTGGTGCCTCAAATGTTAGACCTCTTTCTGGATATATCTGACCTGCTGATTAAAAAAATGGCAAAAATTGTCCCCTATCAGCTGTAGCTTTTGAGACACAGAACATACGCCATATACCACTCTTCACTCTGCTCGACCATAACAAGTCAGGATATTTTAATATGGTGTTTAAATTAATATCTTTTAAGAATGAAGGAAATATTAAAAGTCAGAAGAAAAGGTGTACAACATGAAAATATACTTATTTCATACCAAAAGCTTAAGCTTATGATACAAACTTTCCACTCATTCGACACACAAGAAGCTCCTTTTGTAAGACTTCCGAGAGTGGGATCTGCCTGGACATTCCCGGATAAGATTCCAACAATAGTCTGCCATCAGGTGTGCTTCCTATCTTCATCAAGACATAAAAACAATGGAAGCCAGATACTTGGTATCTGGCTTCCATTGTTTTTATGTCTTGATGAAATTTTTCACTTTGCTCTTCGCTTAAGTCACCAAGGTTCTCTGGAAAGTAATCTAAATGACTGTGCAAATAATGGATTTTAACACTCATGTTACAGCCAGGCCTTCTGAAATGAAAGAACAGATCCTTAACAAATTGTATGTAGTTGTCTGCCATTTTGTTGCCAAGAAAGCTTTTCACAACAAGAGCAAATGAAGGGCAGGCACATGATTCGATTTCAATGATTTATGCTATGAAATGTAGGTCATTTATAACTTGTCTAATCTGTGGATCATTGAAAATTCCTGTCTCCAGTTTTTACATGGTAAGTCCAGGTAACCTATGCACTATGTATTCAATGCAGGAACTGTATTTTATTCAAAGCCATTATAAACTGTTTAATCAGACCTAGCTTTATATGTAGTGGTGGCAGTGTGGTTCTATCTCGTGCTACCAAAGGTTCATTGATCATATTTTGTCCTCCAGTCAGCCATTTGCATGTCCCTTGCGGAATTTTGCCTCCCTAACAACACTCCTGTAGACCTCTCGGTTGTAAGTAAGATGCCCTGCTGCCGATGCATCCATTTACAGATCATTAACGATGTCTTGCAGCCATCTTCGCCTCCAACCACCAAATATTCCCTCGGAGGCTAATCTTTTCTTGCACAATGTTCACGTTTGGCTCTACTATTCCCAAGGCATAAAAAGCAAGGATACTTCTGTGTAGCCACTTTGTTGACCAAGAAGAAAATTAACCATCTTCAGGTCTACACTAATCACCCATTGATGTTCTTGGTAATTTTTCTTTCAAAAGGTTAAAGAGATGGCCTTTTACCCTTCTTTCTTCCTGGTGGAATGACTGATTGGAAAAGAACCATATTTGTTGCCATTATTTAAAAGAACACATTTCAAGCTACGATTTGAACTGTCGATAAAAAGATACCACCCACGTGGGTTATACTCTGAAAGACCAGTTTTCTTCTCAAGGTTTCCGATGGCATTATAGAGAACTAAGTTTATGTCTTCGGTGCAGGAAGCAACTATTCGAGTTGAAAATAAAACTGGAAAATATCAACCCATAAAACAAGGAGCGTTACAGGGGTCTGAATTATCTCCAGATCTTTTTTCTCTGTACAGTGAGAATATTCTAAGAACAATCATCACAGAACCAGGGATAAAAGTAGGAGGATACAATATTAACAACCTTCGATGTGTTAACGTCGCAACAGAACCAGCAAGACCTGCAAAAATCTCTTGGATAAAGTCGCCAAGGAAAGCGAACAGAAATACCTTACTTTGAACATTAAAAAGACAGAGACTATAGTTAAATCTAAAAAAATAGAATCTACCAAAATGCAGTATAAAATTAAATGGAATTACTCTAAAGCAGGTGCAGAAATTTAAATACCTTGGAGGAGTAATAACTTCATATGGGAAATGCAAAACATAAATTAAGATCAGAATAGGTCAAGCAAAGACTGCATTTCAGAGAATGAGAAACATGTCAGAAGACTCCTTGGAAAGATTTAAGTCCCTGATCAGATCACTCAATTCACTATGTGAAGTTGTTTGGAATTCACTATCATTGTCACCACTTTACCAATGAGACCGTATTATCCAACACATCCTTATCAATGATTGTTAGAAAACGAGTCCTAAAATGCTGCATTGAACCTATCTTGTTATATGGAAGTGAATCATGGACAATAGGCAAGTCTGCACAAAAATCATTGGAAGCAGCAGAATTGTGATTTATTAGAAGAATGTTGCGAATTCCCTGGGCAATAAAAATAAGTAATGAAGAATGTATGAGAAGAACTGGAGAGATAAAAAAATCTTGTCAAAAATAAGAGAAAGAGAGAGAGAGAGAGAGAGAGAGAGAAAGAGAGAGAGAATATACCTTCATAGGACATGCAATGAGAAGAGGGGGCATTGAAAATATTATAACAACAGGAAAAATAGAGAGAAGAAGAGCCGGAGGAAGACCAAGAGAAATGGTAGTAGACAGTCTGACAAGATGGTGTGAGAGGATATTACCAACTGATCTAATACGCTGCATGAAGGATCGTGTACTCTGTAGAAATGCTTACTACTCTGTAGTCAACATCAGTCGGCACGCCACCTGATGATGATGACGATGATGATGATGATGATGATCCCACTTTCTTTACCTTGTGCGATATCAAACATGCAAGACTCATCCTCTGAGAACTGTGTTAGTTCAAAGAAAGGTGGAACGGGTACAAGATCCGAGTGTGTAACAGGTCTCCTGACTGAAAGTAGATCAGGGTCAGACCACTTGTCACGATTACTTCGATTGACGCCTATGATATTAACAGTACAAAAAATAACAGTCATCGAAGTGGTTTTCGGTTCCCTCTACACCACTGGTACTCCAAATTTCTGACAGCTTCTCTTTCCACTTCTCCACTGGCGCAAATGCTGCGTACGTTTTGTATACAACATGGGGAGCCAGTGGCTAATATTGATCTCCAAGCTTGGCACCAAAATAACCTACAGATGCTCATTTTTACAAGCTCGTAAATAGGTTTCCTACTTGTATTCAGTGTGTACTACCCACAAATACAGCAACATACATCGGGATAATTCAAGCAGCTCCGTCTTGAGGTAGCCATAACCTCTGCGGTGTTCGATGTACAGAAATGAAATGACTGGGAAAATACAAGGTCCGACAATTAAGTCATGAGACTGATTTTATTATGGCCAAGACAAAAAAAGCCATCTATGAAGCAAAGCATGGAATTCAAATAGGCAACCTTCATCTATGATCTGGCAACTTTTCATCGCCGACCGATAAGCAGGTGACAAACAAGCCGCCATTTTGTTGACCTAGTCAGAGGTGCATTGTTACGTAATCAGCATGGAGCAAAAAGCTAACATTAAATTCTGTTTAAAATTCGGGAAAAGTGCCATTGAGACAGTTGAATTAATGCGACAAATTAATGGGGATAATTGTTTATCTCGTGCACAGATATTCAGGTGGTATTCGCGATTCAAGGTGTGGAAACGATTACAAATGCAACTAGAAATGGACGCCCAATTTCTGTTCGTAATGAGGAACTCATTGCAAAATTCAGAGAACGAATACAAGAAGATTGTTGTTTGACTGTGAGGATGATGGCAGATGAATGTGGTGTTAACCCAGAGACCATTCGTAAAATGTTAGTGAAAGATTTGGGCAAGAAAAAAGTTTCTTACCGCTTTGTACCACATTCGTTGTTTGATGATACAAAATATCAGCATGTTGAGTACGCAAAAGACATCATCAAAATGTGTCGCAGAAATAAACATTTCTTAAATTTGATTGTTGCAGAGGATGAAACATGGATTTTCCGCTATGATCCCACAGCTAAACGCCAAAGTGCTCAGTGGAAGTCATCATGCTCACCACAAGGCAAAAATATTCGTCTTAAACAGTCGAAAGTGAAGACAATGTTGGTGTGCTTCTACGACAGCAAAGGAGTTATTCACAAAGAATTTGTTCCAGATGGTCAGACTGTCACTGCCAAAGTTTATTTAAGTATTTTGAAAAGGCCTATTAAAAAGGATTCTCCGAGTGTTCAACACCTGGCAGTTTTTTCCTTCTTCATGATAATGCACCGGCTCACCGGGCGGTACTTGTACGGGAATGTATGGCCCCAAAACAAGCTTATTTTCTCAGTCATCCACCCTATTCCCCAGATTTGTCTCCCTGCGATTATTTTCTATTCTCAAAAGTAAAGTTATCATTGAAAGGACGCTTCTTTGACGATACTGATGACATCCAAAGGGCCGTAATATCGAGTTTAAGGGCCATACGAACAGAAGAACTGAAGAGGTCGTTCCAGCGTTTTTTAGATCGTGCTACTCTCTGTATCACTGCACAAGGGGCTTACTTTGAATAAAATACGGGTTATATCTTCAGCTGTTGTTTAATTTATTTTTTAAAATGTAATTAGTCTCATTACTTAATTGTTGGAGCTCCTATCCGATCATAACTATACAGCGCAACCGTTTTAAGCAGATCAGATTGAGAAACCTTTTTAAAGTAGTCTATATAAACCATGGTTTATCATCTTAATTTTTTGCACATTATTATGTAATAAAACAGAACAAAAGCCATTTTTTCATTTGAGCTGTATATTTTTACGCCAGTGTGGATTACAGGAAAGGAAGTAGACGAATAGTTGTGAAGCAAAGGTCATGTAGATTAGATACATACATTTCTCACTCAGATAAGACAGCGTGTTATGACATCCCAGTTCTGCAGAAGAGATTTTTTTTTAAAGGGCGGTCTAAAATGTTATAAATTCAACCATATCTAAGAAAGTAGAGCTCATGTCAACCATATCTAAGAAAGTAGAGCTCATGCCAACCATATCTAAGAAAGTAGAGCTCATGCCAACCATATCTAAGAAAGTAGAGCTCATGCCAACCATATCTAAGAAAGTAGAGCTCATGCCAACCATATCTAAGAAAGTAGAGCTCATGCCAACCACATCTAAGAAAGTAGAGCTGATAACAACCACATCTAAGAAAGTAGAGCTGATACCAACCACATCTAAGAAAGTAGAGCTGATACCAACCACATCTAAGAAAGTAGAGCTGATACCAACCACATCTAAGAAAGTAGAGCTGATACCAACCACATCTAAGAAAGTAGAGCTGATACCAACCACATCTAAGAAAGTAGAGCTGATGCCAACTACATCTAAGAAAGTAGAGCTGATGCCAACCACATCTAAGAAAGTAGAGCTGATACCAACCACATCTAAGAAAGTAGAGCTGATACCAACCACATCTAAGAAACTAGAGCTGATGCCAACCACATCTAAGAAACTAGAGCTGATGCCAACCACATCTAAGAAACTAGAGCTGATGCGGTCTATCCAATACAGTTTTATGAATCAGCGACCCAAAATAACCACAGAAAGAGGCCTAAAAACCAAGGCACCGAGAATTTTTGTTTGTTTGTTAGGCTGCGTATATTTCTTTGAAAAGATTCTCTGACTAAATATGATTAATAATATTTATTTTAAAAGATTCATTCGCTAAATATGATTACAATATTTCTTTTTAACATTTTCGAGCGCTAAGATAAACATGATGCACTTCTAAAAAAATAATCCTACATTTCATTTTTTTTATCTGACCTATAATCTTTCTAAAAATCATAATCTAGCATATAAGATTTACAGTAGTCTTGAAATATTCTACATCTAAGTTGTAAGTATTTTAATCTTTCCAAGTATACCTTTTTTGCTTTAATTATACGGATATCCAGAATTTATTTATTTATTTACGTGAATGCGTCAGCAGCAGGCCATCATCAACCGAGAGGCCTACAGGAGTGCTGTTAGGGAGGCAAAGTTCCGCAAGGGACAAGCAGGTGAATGAATGAATATATTTACTCACTTATGTGAAGTTAGCAACAACTGCTGTCTCTACTGACAGAAAGCACCTTCTCAATACCGGTAACTTTGTCATCCGACCCTTTTTTTTAAAGAAAATATTCCCTAAAATAGTCCTCTCCTTTACAGGGAAAGATTTCTGAAATCCTCCATTACGACATTTTAAAAAATGTAGCATCGCAGGCTGCTTTGTCAGTAATCAGTGAGGATTTCGCTGGTCAGTATCCTTCCATTACATCGAGCTGCTCAATGCCCGCAAACATTTCATGCTATGCCCCAAAAGTCTGATTGAGCTCAATTCTGATACGCGTAAATCTGTAATGGTTTCTGGGCGATGTTTTCTTAAAGGTTGCTATTAGTTCCCTGGAAACTTGAAATGGGCGTGGTTTCACTGTATGGAGTGCCGTTATACCTTAATGTTGTATTCCAGATTATGTATTACGCATTTGTTGCTTTTACATCAGTGAGAGGCCGTGTAGTCCAAGGTTCACGTGAACTAAAGAGACCTGTCACTTTCATAGAATATTAAATATGATGCCAAAAAAAAAGTCAAACCTTTACCACTTTCACAGAATATTAAATGTGATACACACAGTTGAACCGTATCATTTTAACAGAGTATTAAAATGTAATACAAAGAGTTAAACTTTATCACTTTCACAGAATATTAAATGTGATATATGGAGTTAAATCCTACCACTTTAACATATTATACACATATGTTAACCTTTACCACTTTCACATAATACATATATAGTCAAACCATACCATTCTGACATTATATATTCAAACTATATCATTTTGACATAATATACATACAGTCAAACCATACCACTTTCACACAATATACATTTAGCCAAACCTTATCACTTTCATAGAATATATAAACAGTCAGATCGCATCTCTCTCTCTCTCTCTCTCTCTCTCTCTCTCTCTCTCTCTCTCTTTATCTCTCTGAACCTTAATTGCTCAAGGCACATGGGGCTTTCGCAAGGGTTTTCCACAAATGCCTGTCCTTTGCTTTTTTAATCGCTGTTGTCCAGATGGCTCACTCTGTTGCTTAACATCCTTTCTGTTGTTCTTCTCCATGTCTCCTTTTGTCTACCATCACTTCTGCTCCCCTGGAGATGGTGTCCCTCTTAGTGCTATTTTTAGTAGTGACTTGTCAGTTACTCGGAGCACATGTCCTAACCATCGCCAGAGTCTTTCCTCAATAATTGCTATCAGTGGTTTCACCTCTTTTTCCGCCAAAAAGATGTTATTTCTTATGGTGTTTGGCCGAAATATTCTTCTAATTCTTCGTAAACATTTAGTCTGGAAAGAATTCAACTTGTTTTCTGTGTTTTTTTTTTTGTGGTGATTTTTCAACATTCACTGCTGTTGATGTCCTATGTGTTGTCTCCATTTTCTAGTACTCTACTGCCAAGACATATAAATTCGTTGACCTCCTCCACTAACTTGCTATATACATTTCTGTTTTTAGTATTTTAACAAATGTGATCACTTTCACAGAGTATTAAATGTGACACAAACAGTCAAATCTTATCATTTTCACAGAATATTAAATGTGACACAAACAGTCAAACGTTATCACTTTCACAGAATATTAAATGTGATACAAACAGTCAAACCGTATCACTTTCACAGAATATTAAATGTGACACAAAAAGTCAAACCTTATAACTTTCACAGAATATTAAATGTGACACAAACAGTCAAACCGTATCACTTTCACATAATATTAAATGTGACACAAACAGTCAAACCTCATCATTTTCACAGAATATACAAATAGTCGACCTGTATCACTTTCACAGAATAGTAAAGGTGATACAAACCTCACACCACTACAAAGAGAGTGTGACAAAAAAGGAAATTTAAACTGAAATCTTTTATTTTGCTTGGACAAGTAAACCAAAAGGGGTTATTTTGGTCTGAAAGCCTCTAAAACAAGACGATTATTGACAGCTACATCTGCTCTGTCACCTCAACCAGTGAAGTTTTGTTACGTCAAAAAAATTCAAATGAAAAATGTTTGATTTCTCCTTTATTTTTCGCGCATCAGTTAGTGCACTGAACTGAATGCACCGAATTATTTATTTTAACAACTAATATTTCTGGAAAGGGACTTTTATGTGGATTTCTCTTCAAAGAATATAATTCTACTTTCTTCTTTCCTGCTTCTTTTCTCTTCCACCCCCCCCCTTGTCATTTTCCCAACTTTTTTCCTTCTCTTTTTTTTTCCACAGCTGGAACTACATTTCCAGAAAACATTCTGGAATTATTCTCTAAGAAAATCGTACATTTTTTCCCCCATCTCTCTTTTACTTCCTCTTTCTCCTGGGTCAAGTTTCAAAGAACAAATCAAGATCTTAGAGTTCCGTTTCTAAGTCTGGTCGTAATTCGAATTTGTACGTAAGTCGGAACAATTACGTACGACTCGTTTCCAACGTCGGTTATGTAGTATATAGTGCGCTATCCTACACTTTAAAAGAAACATGAACGACACCGACGAACGGCTGCAGGCGCGCAATGTTTTGATGCGCTACCGACGCAGATCAGCGTCAGTTTATTATCATCATCATCATCATGTGCCGTGTCGACTGGCGTTGGCTATTATGCTTCTCCAGAGTACGCGATCCTTCATGCAGGCCATCAGCTCAGTTGGTGATCTCCTCTCACACCATCCCGTCAGACTGTCCAGTATCATTTCTCTTGGTCTTCCTCTTGATCTTCTTCCTTCTATTTTTCCTGTTGTTATAACATTTTCAATGCCCCCTCTTCTCATTGCATGTCCTATGAAAGTACATTGTCTCTCTCTTATCTTTTTGACAAGGTTTTTTTGTCTCTCCAGCTCTTCTCATACATTCTTCATTAGTTATTTTTGCTGTCCAGGGGATTCGCAACATTCTTCTAATAAATCACAATTCTGCTGCTTCCAATGATTTTTGTGCAGACTTGCCTATTGTCCATGATTCACTTCCATATAACAAGATAGGTTCAATATAGCATTTTAGGACTCGTTTTCTAATATTCATTGATAAGGATGTGTTGGTTAATATGTTTCTCATTCTCTGAAATGCAGTCTTTGCTTAGCCTATTCTGTTCCTAATTTCTGTTCTGCATTTCCCATCTATTATTGCTCCAAGGTATTTGAATTTCTGCACCTGCTTTAGAATAGTTCCGTTTAATTTAATACTGCATGCTGGTGGATTCTGTTTCTTAGATATAACCATAGTCTCTGTCTTTTTGATGTTCAAAGTAAGGCCTTTCTGTTCACTTTCTTTGGCGACTTTATCCAAGAGATTTTGCAGGTCTTGTTGGTTCTCAGCTATCAGTACTGTGTCATCAGCATACCGAAGGTTGTTAATATTGTATCCTCCAATTTTTATGCCTCGTTCTGTGATGATTGTTCTTAGAATATTCTCGCTATACAGAGAAAAAAGGTCTGGAGATAGTACACATCCTTGTCGCACCCCTTGTTTTATAGGTTGATATTTTCCAATTCTATTTTCAACTCGAACTGCTGCTTCTTGCTGCCAGTATAGATGTTTTACAATCCTCAGGTATTTGCCGTCTTTATTGATGTCTTCAAGCATTTTAATAATTTCATTATGTTTCACCTTGTCAAATGCCTTGGTGTAATCAATGAGGCATAAGTAGAGATCTTTCTGTACTTCTAAAGCTCTTTCTGTTAGTGTTCGTAAAGCATAAATGGCATTGTGTGTTCCCTTTCCTTCAACAAATCCAAACTGTTCATCTGCTATTTCCATTTTTATCTTTTTCCTTGTTCTTCTGATAATTATTCTCAGAAGTAGCTTCGTTATGTGACATGAGAGGCTGATAGTCCGGTGGTCGTCACATTCCTTTGCACCTGGTTTCTTTGGTAGTGCTATAAACGTGGATTTAATCAGGTCACTGGGAATATAACCACTGTTGTAAATGTCATTCAGTAACTTATTATTCTTATCTTATCTTATATCCTTCCCGTGCCGTTAAACGTCACACAGGGTTCGCAAAGTAGTTCGCCAATTTTTTCTGTCTTCGGCGAGTCTTTCAACCTGATCAAGGGATTTTATGGCTGTTAATTTGGCCTCTCTTAACAATGTACTCTTCAGAGTTTGACGCAGTCTGCCTCTTTTTCTTTGGCCTGTTGTGTTCCACTTGATAGCTTGTTTTGGGATGACGAGAAGTTTATTATTACGAACATGTAAATCGAATTTTTAATACAACAGTCTCTACAGGAATCGTTCGTAAGTATGGGTTGTACGTACGTCGAGCCTTCGTAACTCGGGGCGTCCTGTTTAAGGACGACATGACAGCAGATAGAAATGAATTAGCAACGGGGAGTTTTCGTCTGTGCCTGGGTGGTGGTACATGGAGTAGGAACTATCTGATCTTTTTAAACTCTGAAATGAAAAACGTCACTCTTTACTTCCTGCCACTCCATCTTGAATGTACCGTAAAAAGGGCGTTCATAGGCTGAGTGGTTCCATTAGCGAAATCATGAAGTCTGGACTAAAATGTGGTTTGTACTTTTTGTACTGCTGTCAGTTATTTCATACCCTAGCTCTTTGAAACCCACTTAAGCTTCGTACAAATGCTCTAAAATGTAGGACTCTTTAATATATAGGAATGTCGAGATCTACCGAACTACCCTCAACCCCCCCCCCCCCCCGCGCGCCAACCTTTTATCTCCCAGACCCTTTGTAATTCCCACTCCAGGCTCGTAATCAGCTGATAATTGGAACAGTAAATTACTGCCAGATATCGTATTCAGGACAGGGGGAATAACTTTCTATGTTGTTTTTTTAAAGGGTTTACTCCCTTAATAGGGTTTTTCTGTCACAAACATTGATCTCTTCCTCTATGCTGGGGCAAACATCAAGTCAAAAAAATGTGGTTACTCAGAAATATTAATTACAAACCAGGGATGCTGTAATATAATATTTATAACGGGACTTTCATTGCTCTATCTCTCTTTCTCTTTCTTCGGGTCTCTATTCCTCTTTCTCTTTCTCTCTCTCAACTCTCTCTCTCTTTATGTCTTTCTCGTTTCTTTCCCCTCTCTCTCTCTCCCTCGCTTGTGACATAGTAAATGCCGAGAGATGAAGGAAAGAATATCAGACGGACTTGCTTGCCAAATTCTTTACAGTTCGAAAACAGAGTGCGCTCACTCTCTCTCTCTCTCTCTCACTCTCACTCTCTCTCACTCTTTCTCTCTCACTCTCTTTCTCACTCTTTCACTTTCTCTCTCACTCTCTCTCACTCTCTCTCACTCTCTCACTTTCTCTCTCACTCTCTCTCACTCTCTCTCTCACTCTCTCTCTCACTCTCTCACTCTCACTCTCTCTCACTAAACTAGTGTTTCCCAAAGTGGACGACAACGCCACCTGTGGGTGTTGGAAAGGACCGGGGGGAGGGGAGTGGAAGAAAAGGGGACAGTAAGGGGACGCAGCAGACGGACAGGGACAGTAATCCCTCTCTTCTTAGCAACTTTTCAACCTGACATTGAAAAACTCGTGTCCCTACATGAAACTCATCCATCACATTACAAGCTGAGAAAATAATGTAGTATGTGAGTTATGAATGTACCCCTTCATATTGTTCAATAAATTGGTTTGCTAGCTGAAGTTTTTAGTTGTGTAATACTTATCCTAGTTTATCGGGCCACTGTATAAGGTGATGGGTGGGGTGGGGTATGGAGTGGGGTGGGTGGGGTATGGATGCGGGGGTTGAAGATGTGACCTGGGAGAAAAAGGGGGTGGCAGTCGAAACAAAGCCTGAGAAACACTGTTCTAAACTTATCTATTGCGTAGTTGTAAATTTATATTATTCATCGTTGAATTATAAGTTATTTTCGTTGTGTATCATCAGTTCATATTTACGTGTTTTTATTTTTGCTCTAATTTTCATTGTTCTCATTCCAGCGTTAACTTCATCATCATCATCATCATCATCATCATCATCATCATCGCCTTTCACTCCTTTGAGAGCATATACTGTGAGTCACACATACGCTCTACCTGTATTAGATTAGTGAAGTGACCCACAAGGCCAAGCCCTTAGGTTCTATGCAAGAATTTGATATAACTGTCCAGTGAGTCCACAGGTAAAGCCGAAGATACATATGGAGAAGACGTAGAAGATATATATATATATATATATATGTACATATTTTCTTGGTAAAACGTTCTTCAAGGAATGAGTTTCGGCGTGTCTATGTATGTATCTTCAAGCGGGAAATTCAAACTGACGAATTCAAAGCGGAACAGTTCTCTCTTCTTAAACTTCGAACTGACCCTGCCAGATATGCTAGATTTAAATGTATAAAACCAGGGCGATCACGTATATGAGTTGCATGAAACGGACGTGTCACTGGGATTAAGTTCTTTGCTTCTGGGCTAACTTACGGAAATCCATCATTCAAGAATTATATTCATTGTTATTCTTGTCATGTCATGTGCATTTGTTGTGTCTTCGAATTCTGGCGGTCCTTCATCACTTCACACACCGAGGATGTTTGTGAGGGCCCTAAAGATCAACCAGGACACTGTCCCGCCTCTCCGTTGATAACCTCAGTAACAGGTCTAGTTAACCTGGCTAACGGGGCAGGGGTTGCCATAGTCCTCATGGTGGTGGAGTCTGTTAAAGAAGTACCACAAACTCCTTGCTTGTTAGCTCCGATCAGGGACAGAAAACATTGGCTTCAAAGAGACTGAAAGAAGAAAAAGAAGAAGAGGAAGACAAAGAAGCTGAAGAAGAAGACAAAGAGGAAGAAGAAGCAGAAGAAGAAGAAGAAGAAGTAGAAGACAAAGAAGAAGAAGAAGAAGAAGAAAAAGACGAAGAAGAAGAAGAAGTGTTATTTTAAAACATCTGCTCCTCATTCGCTATCTTTCTCTTATAGTTAATCTAGTTCACCCCCACAGTGCCTTGGGTTCACCCCACTGTGCCTTGAGTTCACCCCCACAGTCCCTTGAGTTCACCCCACTGTGCCTTGAGTTCCCACCACAGTGTCTTGACATCTAACATTTTATTCACACTTCACGAATCTACTAAATAAGAAAAAAAAGGCAACGGCTGGCCCACGATATTTTCAAGCAAAACATCCAAACAGCAGGGCCAGATCATGACAGAAAACACGTGCTTGACGGGAGCAGATATTTCTGCCCCAGCAACAGACAACAGACTTCTCAGTGCGAGCTGTGCTATCATAAATCTGTGCAAGATGCAGGTTCACGACATAACCTGAGATACTGTCCCTTGCTGACGTCGCTGAGATATTTTTGAAATATGAAAAACAAATTAACACACGATATATATATATATATATATATATATATATATATATATATATATATATATATATAAGGACAAAACAAAGTTAAGACTATTCAATTCAAATGTAATATCCACCTTCATTTATGCATACGAAAGCTGGAAAACAACTAGACACAGAAAAGAAATTAGACTCTTTTGAAGACAAATGCCTAAGGAAAATACTCGGCATCAAGTGGAACGAATTCAAGAACAATGCAGAGATAAGACAGATGACTGAACAACAACAACCAGTCTCATGGGTGATCAGGAAAAGGAGATGGACATATGTTGGTCACTTGATGAGAAGAAATAATCAGAGAATCCCAAAACTATCAAGTGGAATACAACAGACCAAAGAAAAAGAGGCAGACTGCCTGAAACTCTGAAGAGAACATTGTTAAGAGAGGTCAAATTAACAGCCATAAAATCCCTTGATCAGGTTGAAAGACTCGCCGAAGACAGGAAAATTTGGCGAACTACTTTGCGAGCCCTATGTGACGTTTAACGGCACGGGAAGGATATATATCCATAAAATCCCTTGATCAGGTTGAAAGACTCGCCGAAGACAGGAAAATTTGGCGAACTACTTTGCGAGCCCTATGTGACGTTTAACGGCACGGGAAGGATATATATATATAATATATATATATATATATATATATATATATATATATATATATATATACATATATGATATATACTGTCTCCTTTACTTTTTGGGATTACAATAGACTTCATAATGAAAAAATGCTGCACAGGTAACACAGGTATTGACTGGGTACATGGGACCCAACTAGAAGATCTTGATTTTGCTGATGACATAACTCTTATCAGTAATAATGTGAATTTCATGCAAGAAAAAACAGATAGCCTGTCTTCACTGGCTAGCAAAATAGGACTTGAAATTAACAAGGACAAAACAAAAATAATGAAAATTCCCATCAATCAAAATGGAAAAATACACATAGAAGGGACAGATATTGAAGAAGTCAATCAATTTGCATACCTTGGCAGCTACATAGACCAGGATGGTGACACTAGAAAGGAAGTTAGGATCAGAATTGCAAAAGCAGCATCAATCTTCAAGAATCTTGAGGATATATGGAATTCAAAAGTTATAAGCACAAAAACCAAGTTAAGACTATTCAATTCAAATGTAATATCCACCCTCATTTATGCATGTGAAAACTGGAAAACAACTAAAGAAATAGAAAAGAAATTAGACTCTTTTGAAAACAAATGCCTAAGGAAAATACTCGGCATCAAGTGGAATGAATTCAAGAACAATGCAGAGATAAGACAGATGACTGAACAACAACCAGTCTCATGGGTGATCAGGAAAAGGAGATGGACATATGTTGGTCACTTGATGAGAAGAAATGATCAGAGAATCCCAAAACAAGCTATCAAGTGGAACACAACAGGCCGAATAAAAAGGGGCAGACCGCGTGAAACTCTGAAGAGGACATTATTAAGAGAGGCCAAGTTAACAGGCATAGAATCCTTTGATGAGGTTGAAAGACTCGCTGAAGACAGGAAAAATTGGCGAACTACTTTGCGAGCCCTATGTGACGTTTAACGGCACGGGAAGGATATAATATATATATATATATATATATATATATATATAACTAAGCATTTAAATATACACATAACCAATGTATTAAAGTTGTGATAAGAAAATGTTAAGATCATTCAAAACAAAAGTAGGGACAGCTTTGTAAATTAACGAGCACACAGTTTTCACGTTTTGGTGTACATACACCTTAATCATGCCTAAATAACAAGGACAAAGAAACAGAGAAGAAAGAAGCAAAAAAAAAAAAGTTCAGCTACCCAAAACCGATCAAAACTCTATCCCATCTCTCCGTTGGTGCCCCCCCCCCCCCCCCCCAGTAACAGGCACAGCCTAACCATAGTTCCCATGGTGGTGGAGTCTGTTAAAGAAGTATTTCACACCCCCTATCTTTTACCTCCACTCAAAGACTGAAGCAAGTAACTGCCGTAACCCGCTGCCAGTCCAGTACCATTCTGTGCCCCACCATTTTCACCACACTGGCTGCTAAGAACATCAAGTCGCAGTTCCAGACAGATAGGAGGAGAAGAAGAAGAAGAAGAAGAATGATAAGTTCATTTAAATGTTCCTGGCTGTCCAAGATTTATGTGCTGCTTATGTCTTGTTAAAGTATGGTTTACTTCCGCCACGAAAGTATTCCGTAGTTTCCTTCTGCCTTTCTTTAAGACTTATGTTTATTTAAGTTTTCTACGCTGACCTTTGTCCTCATAGACTGACCAACAAACCAGTTAGGGAACTGTTTGGTACGGAATGGTCGTGTGTTATTATATATTGACCTTGGACCCCGATGTGCACTTTATGTAATTACATTATAGGCAGTGACAATAAAATGACATGGTAAGCTAGGCAGATAAAGTGACATGCTAGGATAGGCAGATAAAATGGCATGCTAGGATAGGCAGATAAAATGACATGATAGACTAGACAGATAAAATATCATGATAGGCTAGGGAGATAAAATGATACACTAGGCTAGGCAGATAAAATGACACGCACGACTGAGATCACACATTCTGATAGATGTGCAAAAAGATATATAAATAGATACATTTAAACAGACAGACATACGGACAGACAGATTAAGAGACAGACAAACAGACAGACAAACAGACAGACAGACAGATAGATAGATAGATAGATAGATAGATAGATAGATAGATAGATAGATAGACAGACAGACAGACAGACAGATAGATAGATAGATAGATAGATAGATAGATAGATAGATAGATAGATAGATAGATAGATAGATAGATAGATAGATAGATAGATAGAACTCGCCTTTTAGTGACAATTAAGCAAAGACAGTTATACAGTGCGAGGGTTGAATTGCCATTTTGCATGAAAAAAAAATCTGATAAAAGCCAAATACAAGCTCAGACGAAAGCGACGTAGAGACTGCTTAAGTCAAATACAGAATCCTATTCACTCGCCCACAGTACTTTTATCTGGAAACTCCTAACTTCAGTTGTAAGAGTAAGGCCACTAAGATGGCGGACGGGAAAGAGCGACTAAATACTTGGACTGATATGTTTGCCACGTCGTCTCAAGTGGCGCTCTGGTCGTCAATAATGATACAGAAACTAAGACTTATAGGCTGGGGGTCGTACAAATCTGTCTGTCTTTCTGTCTGTCTGTCTGTCTTTCTATAATCTGTTAGTAGTCCGTTGTTTTCTGACTTTATTTAAAAATGTTTTTAAAATGCCTCCATATTTTCTGGTTAAACTGCAGACCCATCCATCTTTAAGCATCAATTCCTGTCTCATCCTACTCCTCTTCCTCCTCCTCCTCCTCCTTCTTCTTCTTCTTCTTGTTGGAACTCCGAGCTAATGTTCTTGCATCCGATGTTGTGAAGATTTTGAGGCACAGAATCGCGTCAGTTTTGGAGAGGGTTACAACGTGAGTGCAGCAAAAGAGCAAGTGGTCTCAGATACTTCTTTAGCAGACTCCACCACCACCACCACAGGGACTAAAGCGATCACTTCCCCGTTAGCCAGGCTAGGCCTATTACTAGGAATACCAACGGAGAGATGGGACAGGGTCTTGTTCAGCTATGGTTCGCTAACCCTGATGCTAGCATGTCAGCTATGGTTCGCTAACCCTGATGCTAGCATGTCAGCTATGGTTCGCTAACCCTGATGCTAGCATGTCAGCTATGGTTCGCTAACCCTGATGCTAGCATGTCAGCTATGGTTCGCTAACCCTGATGCTAGCATGTCAGCTATGGTTAGCTAACCCTGATGCTAGCATGTCAGCTATGGTTCGCTAACCCTGATGCTAGCATGTCAGCTATGGTTCGCTAACCCTGATGCTAGCATGTCAGCTATGGTTCGCTAACCCTGATGCTAGCATGTCAGCTATGGTTCGCTAACCCTGATGCTAGCATGTCAGCTATGGTTCGCTAACCCTGATGCTAGCATGTCAGCTATGGTTAGCTAACCCTGATGCTAGCATGTCAGCTATGGTTCGCTAACCCTGATGCTAGCATGTCAGCTATGTTTCCCTAACCCTGATGCTAGCATGTCAGCTATGGTTCGCTAACTCTGATGCTAGCATGTCAGCTATGTTTCCCTAACCCTGATGCTAGCATGTCAGCTATGGTTCGCTAACCCTGATGCTAGCATGTCAGCTATGTTTCCCTAACCCTGATGCTAGCATGTCAGCTATGTTTCCCTAACCCTGATGCTAGCATGTCAGCTATGTTTCCCTAACCCTGATGCTAGCATGTCAGCTATGTTTCCCTAACCCTGATGCTAGCATGTCAGCTATGGTTCGCTAACTCTGATGCTAGCATGTCAGCTATGGTTCGCTAACCCTGATGCTAGCATGTCAGCTATGTTTCCCTAACCCTGATGCTAGCATGTCAGCTATGTTTCCCTAACCCTGATGCTAGCATGTCAGCTATGTTTCCCTAACCCTGATGCTAGCATGTCAGCTATGTTTCCCTAACCCTGATGCTAGCATGTCAGCTATGGTTCGCTAACTCTGATGCTAGCATGTCAGCTATGGTTCGCTAACCCTGATGCTAGCATGTCAGCTATGTTTCCCTAACCCTGATGCTAGCATGTCAGCTATGTTTCCCTAACCCTGATGCTAGCATGTCAGCTATGTTTCCCTAACCCTGATGCTAGCATGTCAGCTATGTTTCCCTAACCCTGATGCTAGCATGTCAGCTATGGTTCCCTAACCCTGATGCTAGCATGTCAGCTATGTTTCCCTAACCCTGATGCTAGCATGTCAGCTATGGTTCCCTAACCCTGATGCTAGCATGTCAGCTATGTTTCCCTAACCCTGATGTTAGTATGTCAGCTATGGTTCGCTAACTCTGACGCTAGCATGTCAGCTGTGGGTCTGTTGACTGCCAATCTTCAGGTCTGGGCCTGTTTTTCTGACAAAATATTTCCCAGATTTACCGCCGTCTCTTCCAATGTTTACTTTCTCTCGGATTGTTGATGCAAGAACCTGACAAGGTAGCTCAGGAATGAAGATTGCTAGTGTTAGAGCTTGTTTCTTAATTTCTTCTTGGTGCACCCGCCTCGAGGAACAAACCAGCTCAGAAATATTTGGAACGACTCTCGGTCCCAGATGCTCAAAACCATTTTCATTGTTTTGCATTTAATCTCATAGTTTTATGTTTGTTTGTCCAAGATGTAATTGTGTAAATATTCTTGATCCATTTTCGTTTATTGTTAAGAAGCAAATGAAATCGTTAAAAATATTATTTTAAAGAAAAAAAGCCACCTATTTCCCATAATGTATAAATACGTAATATTTGACACTTTTATAGAACTTTAACGGGGGTAAAGACACCTGTCTGAAGAGTCAATTGGCCACCCATAGCTGACATGCTAGCGTCAGGGTTAGCGAACCATAGCTGACATGCTAGCGTCAGGGTTAGGGAGCCATAGCTGATATGCTAGCGTCAGGGTTAGGGAGCCATAGCTGATATGCTAGCGTCAGGGTTAGCGAGCCATAACTGACATGCTAGCGTCAGGGTTAGCGAACCATAGCTGATATGCTAGCGTCAGGGTTAGCGAACCATAGCTGATATGCTAGCGTCAGGGTTAGGGAACCATAGCTGACATGCTAGCGTCAGGGTTAGCGAACCATAGCTGATGTGCTAGCGTCAGGGTTAGCGAACCATAGCTGACATGGTAGCGTCAGGGTTAGCGAACCATAGCTGACATGGTAGCGTCAGGGTTAGCGAACCATAGCTGACATGGTAGCGTCAGGGTTAGCGAACCATAGCTGACATGGTAGCGTCAGAGTTAGAGAACCATAGCTGAACAAGATCCAGTCCCACCTCTCCGTTGGTACCCCTAGGAACATCCCTAGTAACAGGCCTTGTCTGGCTAACTGGGCAGGGATCGCCATAGTCCCCATGGTGGTGGAGTCTGCCAAAGAAGCATTGCACCCCCCCCCCTGCTTTTTAGCTGTACTCAGTGACTGAAAAAAGTAGCCGCCATAACCCGCTCCCACCCCGATACGATGCTGTGCCTCAACATCTCTACAGCATCGGCTGCAAAGAACACCAGCTCGCAGTTACTAGGAGTTCGTGCAAGTACAAGTACAAATAGAACTTTAAAAAATATAGAACTTAACTTTCTAAAAAAAATCATAGAAGTATAATAAGTTTATACTGAGCTAAATAAATATCAGGCAATGAAAAGAAACGCTGGATAAAGAAAGTAGAAGAAACATGACTCTCAGGTAAGAAATATCAGAATACAAGAGAAAAGTAGCACTCTCTTCTCTTGATATAGTAGAAAGATGTAAGATAAGACGGTCCAAACCCGAACACAGGCCCAAATCTTGGACCAGATTTAAGCAGAGAACCTGAAACACAAGTTTGATAATGGTTTATTCTCCACCGCAGGCAAAAGAAAAAAAAACAACTTTAAAAAAAAAATATTATTTTGGAAATTTCCCAGCTCAAACAATATTGTTAATTGTAACTCTTTCTCTCTTCTTTCTTTCTTTCTTTCTTTCTCGTTTCCTTTTTTTTCCCTCTTTGTAATGCAGTTTTTAAAAAAATTGCAGTCATACTGATCTTCTCTCCATTATTCTATTTTATAAATAACCATTAACAAAGCATAAAGGCAGTCAAGAGAGAGGAAAAAAAATACGCAGAAACAAAAAGCACTCACAAGAAAAGGAGAGACAGAAGGAATACAAGCTTACCCAGTCACAGCACAGAAGCTAATCAACAAGGGCGGTGAATGTAATAAAAGTCTGCAGCCAGCCCATTAAGTCAAAGACCTGGAAACTTTAATAACTTAAGACGGGCAAGATCTGGTTGTGAAGCTAAGAAACTGAGTTCAAGAGAATAATAAAGAATGTAGGATGTATCATGTCTATGCTAATGTACCGTAAGCCCGGTCTGGAAAAAGCCGCCTGCCTCAATTAAACGCCGAGGCCGTTTATTCAAGAAAATACGGTATACATAAATATATATCATATTGCTACAATGGGCACTATTATTCCGTGACATTTAAATGAAAACGATAAACCAGGGGTTCTCGAACAGTGAAGAAGTTCCCCCGGGAGTGGAGGGAGGGAACTGGGACCGCAGATTGACAACCTACTAGAATATTATATAAGTATTATTCGAAATGCACCTTTTGGATTTTTCAGTTACACAAAAAAAAGTAATGTAAAGGAGAAGAGAGATGATATTCTCACATGTGGTGAAAAGGGTGCACAGGGTAGAAAAGGCTGAGAAACACTGCAATGAACAGAGCACAGCAAAAGATAAGGTTTCAGGTAATACAAAAGCCACGATGAATCTGTCTGCTTCAGCTATCAACCATGAACTAACTCTGCAGCAACGTGTAAGATCAAGACAGTCTCCTCCTGAGACCGGCAGCAAAACGAGGGGTCTCGTGATGTAAAGAAAGTGGTCTTTGTTTTAACTCCAGACTTTGAAGAGGCACACATGATGATACGGTCTGTGCTTTTCAGATTTTTATTCAGACCGGTCTGACACTTACATTACTGTAGGCAAAGTGACTTGGTCAGACACTTAATGTAGACAAAGTGGCGCGGTCAGACACTTAATGTAGACAAAGTGGCGCGGTCAGACACTTAATGTAGACAATGTGCCATAGTCAGACACCTAATGTAGACAAGGCTCCATGTTCAGACACTTACTTTAGGCAAGGTGGCGTGGTCAGATGAAGAGACACTTACTGTAGACAAAGCGGAATGGTCAGACACTTACTGTAGACAAGGCGTGATGGTCAGACACTTAATGTAGACAAGACGTGATGGTCAGACACTTAATTTAGACAAGACGTGATGGGCAGACACTTACTGTAGACAAAACGTGAGAATCAGACACTTACTGTAGATAAGATGTGATGGTCAGACACTTACTGTAGACAAGACGTGATGGGCAGACACTTACTGTAGACAAGACGTGATGGTTAGACATTTACTGTAGACAAGACGTGATGGTCAGACATTTACTGTAGACAAGACGTGATGGGCAGACACTTACTGTAGACAAGACGTGATGGTCAGACACTTACTGTAGACAAAACGTGATGATCAGACACTTACTGTAGATAAGACGTGATGGGCAGACACTTACTGTAGACAAGACGTGATGGGCAGACACTGTAGACAAGACGTGATGGTCAGACATTTACTGTAGACAAGACGTGATGGGCAGACATTTATTGTAGACAAGACGTGATGGTCAGACACTTATTGTAGACAAGACGTGATGGGCAGACACTTATTGTAGACAAGACGTGATGGTCAGACACTTATTGTAGACAAGACGTGATGGGCAGACACTTACTGTAGACAAGACGTGATGGACAGACACTTATTGTAGACAAGACGTGATGGGCAGACACTTACTGTAGACAAGACGTGATGGACAGACACTTACTGTGGACAAAATGTCATGGTTTGTGTAGTTAGTATGACGTCACCCGAAACTGTGAGGTGTTAAACGATACGTATAGTTCACTTTCTCGTATAGTATAGAAGCATAGATATTCAAAATGAATATGAAAATGTAAAATTAGGCCCTTGAAATGTTGATGTACAGAATATGGCGAATTTCATGGAAAAAATAAATTGAACTAAATTGACTGAAAGTTACGACAAGCATAAGAACTAGAGAGTTAAAGTATATGTGTGTATTATGTGTAGAATATACGTATGTATATATATATATATATATATATATATATATATATAGAGAGAGAGAGAATGAATGAATGAATGAATGAATAATCTTTATTTTTAAAGGGTAAAGAATTGGGCACGCAGGCCCGTCTTACATTCTGCCCTTCATCATTCTATCTTTCATTCTTCCCACACACTTGATTTAGTACAAATATACAAATTAAATTAGGAAAAAACATATCAAAAAGAGTGTAAGATTTAACTACTACATTCAAAGTACAAGAGAAGAAGTAATTAACCTAATTAAATAGCACTCACGCACACATACACACACAGACATATACATAAACAAAAATACATTGTAAATACAGATCTTCTAACATATGTTTTTTAACAAACATTAAAATAATTTCTAACAATATCTAACAAGTTGCTTTTCGAACTATGTCATTTTAGTATTTGATGGTTGGCGAGTCACGTGTTGAGAGAGTGCTGGTTATTTTATGGAGGCATATAATTACAAGCAAGTAAATAATGAAACAGGTTTGAGTTAAAGGATGAAGTATTACCAATGGATTTTAAATGATAGGGGAGGGTGTTCCAGAGCTGTACTGCAGAGTATGCAAGGCTTTTCTTGTACATATCAATCCTGGGTTTAGGAAGAAGACAGTTTTTTTTAAACGCTGTCTATGTTTAGTGTTATACGTAAACAGTGACCACAAGTAAGGCGGAGCATTGTGCGACAGAATTATGTGAACAAACTTAACTTTGTTAAAAATGATTCTATTTTTGAGGGGTAGAATTTTGAGTTGTTTGTGTTGATCTACAGTCTGTACTGGGTGTTTGTCACAAATCAGACTTAATGCTCGCTTGTGAAGTCAGTGGAGCCTTTTTGTGTTTGAGACTAAGCATCCATCCCAGATTGTGGAACAGTAATCTAAGTGTGTTTGTATGTGTGATATGTAGTATATCTTTCTTGTGTCTTTGTCGATAAAGTGTTTAATTTTGGCTAATTGGTAAACTTTCTGTGCAATAAAGTTTGTTAGGTTATGTACATGAGAATTTGAAGTTAAATGCTGATCAATGATGAGTCCTAGAGTTTTATGCTCATGAACATTTTCTATTGCCTTAGTCCCAGCACAAAGCTATAGTGAAGTTTTTGTTGCATTCTGCAGAGAGAGAGAGAGAGAGAGAGAGATTGATTGATTGATTGATTGATCTTTATTTCAAAAGGGTTAAGAATTGGGCACGCAGGCCCGTCTGACATTCTGCCCTTTATCATACATCTTTCACTCTATTCCAGACATTCTACAAATATGCTGTTCATATAACAAACATAACTAACATTGAATCTGAGAGACATAAAATAAAATATAACATTTACGTTTCGCTCTTAAACATTCACTCAGTACAGAAGTAACTACATACATTATAAATGACTATCTACTAAACAAAAGAGTACAATAGAGGCGGACAAAGATGTAGATTGCTGGACAAGAGAGATGAACATGCACTAGCTTGCTCGGGGTGTACAAGCGGGACCAAACAGATCAGCTGGAGCCAGCGTTTTCTGGAGGATACGGTAGAGAATGATGACGACAATGGTGATGATGATGACGGTAATTATGATGATGACAACTATCATGATGATGACGACGATGATAATGACAACTATCGTGTGATAATGACGACTACTGTGGTGATGATGTGCACGATCGTTATTATGATAATGACAACTACCATGATAATGATGACGATGATGATTATGATAATGACAACCACCATGATGATGACGATGATGATGGCAACTGTTATTATGATGACAGTGGCGACGACCACGTAGAAGAACGTTTGTTGTATCGTAATGTGTCTAAAAAACATGAAATGAAGAGAAAGGGAAGAGGAAAGGCCAGAAAGGGGCAGCAATCCAGTTTCCGACTTTGACTGACAGCACAAAATAGCAGTTATGCTACGGGCGTGACCTTATCTTGCTAAGATCAAACGATCTTCAGCTCTCGAACAGTCGAACGAGAAATCGTGAGAGCGCATATGTTAAACGATTTAGGTAGAGTAGTTTCTTCTTCTTCTTCTTCTTCTTTTTCTTCTTCTTCTTCTATGTTATGTTACTGATACATTGTTTATTTCACAGCTTTGTAACTGTTTGTAACATCGATGGCTTTGTCACGCTCCAGATCTATTAGATTTCGTAATCTATACATTACGTAACTGCATTACGTAACAAAACATTTCTCAAATTGCTCTCCTGTACTTGGTAAAATACAATGTGGCATTTTTTAAAAAAGTCAGTTTGCGTAGAGAATTTCTATAACAGTTTCCGATAAATTTAAACCATGTCTGCCATTTATATCGTGGCTTTTTAAATGGAGTAATATACTGTATCAGGGATTCTTAAGGTGAGATATCCATCCCTCCTTTGGTGTATGGAAATCAAATGATGGAGGTATGGAAATCAAATGATGGAGATATGGGGGCCAGATGATGGAGGTATGGGGACCAAATGATGGAGATATGGGGACCAAATGATGGAGATATGGGAGCCAAATGATGGAGATATGGGGACCAAATGATAGAGTTATGGAAAGCAAATGATGGAGATATGGGGGCCAAACGATGGAGATATTGGGACCTGATGATGGGGATATGGCGACCAAATGATAGGGATATGGGGACCAAATGATGGAGATATGGGGACAAAATGATGTGGATATGGGGACCAAACGATGGAGGTA
Organism: Achatina immaculata; assembly: GCA_009760885.1. Classification (NCBI taxonomy): domain Eukaryota; kingdom Metazoa; phylum Mollusca; class Gastropoda; order Stylommatophora; family Achatinidae; genus Lissachatina; species Lissachatina immaculata. Next base: position 48,645,682 of record CM019718.1, read on the forward strand.
TGTAAACCACATTATGGGAGCATGGAAACTAAATGATGGTGGTATGAAAACCAAATGATAGAGCAATGAAATCCAAATGATGGAGGTAAAAAAAAGGTAAAATTCCCGTTTCCATGCCATTAAGGCATATTTTGAAATACGGTGTTAGGCCCGTATTTTCCATGACCTTCGGCACATGAAAGTTTGATGTGGTCAGTATCACGCCTGGCCGCTTTACCTTCCAAGATTTCTCTGGGTGAAACCCAGGGTCTTTTACGGCGTGTACTATAAAAAAAATCCCACAGCTGGGGCTGAACCCGGTACCACCTGATTAGTAAACCGAGCGCCCAACCACTCGGCCAACCAGGCTGCCAAATGCTGGAGATATGGAAACCAAATAATAGGAGCTAAGGGATTAGGTCTCTGAACAGATTCTGTCTCTGAAAACCTCTTCTTGTCGTTGTCTTCCTAGCTGTCAGTATGTAAAATAGAGCCAAAACCAATTAAATGGGACATGGGGAGACACTGGCCAGTCCGTTGGGAGATCTGGGATCATGAAAATGTAAAGATTAAGAACCCTATCAAAAAGACGACGATAAGGTTGTGTCGTGCCATCGAAACATGAATTTCAGTAGAGACTTATTGCCCCTTGTTTTCCATGGCCGTTCGGCTCTGCAGAGAATGATGTGGACAGCATCAAGCCCTTTCGTTTCCCATTCCCTGGAGATGCCAGGTACACATTTCTACACCTGGGCTGACCTTATCGCCTCTGACTGAAGCCGAACGAGCGACCTTTACCACGAGAGACGGGTATACTAAGCTCTTGGCACAGTCGTATAATGTTGGCAATGATGCCTATGCATCGTCGTTCTGCCAAGGCTAAGCTAGTTCTTGCTGATTTCTTGGTGTTGTCCAGCCGCCTTATCACTGCTGTCCCCTGGCACTTCTCACTACAACTTTTCCTTCAAGTGTGTCTCTCACTGAGGTATGACGCATAAAGGTTTTAATACATTAATAGCTAATCTCTTGTGTGATTTATTATTTCATTTACAATTTCAGTGGATCTCTTACTTCTTTGTTTTCTCGTTTGTCCGAGCAATAGACCCCACATTTCTGTATATCCACATTTCAAGAAGAAATAGACCCCACATTTCTGTATAGCCACATTTCAAGAAGAAATAGACCCCACACTTCTGTATATCCACATTTCAAGAAGAAATAGATCCTATACTTCTGTATATCAACATTTCCTGGGTCTCTACATTAGTTTCAGTATTCTTGTTAAATGCCCATGCCTTTACATGACGAAGAGGGATAGAATTAGGTTGATTTATTTGTAAATAGTTTTAATTTGATTGACTGATTCTTTCTTTCGTCTTTCTTTCTTTCTTTCTTTCTTTCTCATCATCAGTATCATCATTACTTCTTAATCACTGCAATGTGAATGGAAGACTGTACAACTGGATAAAGTCCTATTTACACAATAGAAGAGCTAGAGTAGTAATGGATGGACACAAAAGCCAGAAAGTACTTCTGCGACACGGTGTACCACAAGGAGGAGTCCTTTCGCCTACACTATTCCTTGTATTCATTAATGACCTGGTCAAGGAACTTCCCTATGGAATCAAAGCGGCACTGTATGCAGATGATCTGGTCATGTGGTGTACAGATGAATATGCGACAGTTGCTACACAGAGACTCCAAAGAGCACCAGACATCTTGACATCATGGACAAACAAATGGTGTGTAAGTATCAACACAGAGAAATCAAGTACCACTCTGTTCACCCTCTCATCTAAACAGAAAGCAGGTAAGATCTTTGTAAATGAAATACCCTTAAGGATGGACAACCAACCCACTTACTTAGGAGTGACTCTTGACTCAAAACTGACGTGGAAGCAACACATCAACAGTGCAGAAGCAAAAGCCAGAAGAAAACTAGCCATATTAAGAAAATTGAGTGGAACCACATGGGGAGCTAGTGAAAGAATCCTCAAGAATGTATATCAGCAAAGTATTCTACCACATTTAGAATATGGCCCAACATCTTGGTGCACAGCATCAAACACTACGCTGCATAATCTAGACAAGGTTCAAAATCAGTCACTACGGATTATCACAGGTGCCATGAGGTCCACACCAATTGTAGAAATGCAGAAAATAGTTGGTGTTCAACCGCTAAAGGAACGTAGAGACACAAAGGTCATGACCATGGGAGAAAAATTCCTTAGCTCTGTAAGCCATCCCCTGAAGGAGAGATTCAATAACTTGGCATTAGGACGGCTTAAAAGAAGCAGCTTCATTCATCAGGCCAAGCGTATGCGTAAGCTGATACCTGACCTTCCAACTGTAGTCGCTCCATTATCATCTGTACCAGAGCATACACCATGGAAAGAAGCAGATTATACACAAATAACTATTCAGACTGAAGTGAAAGGTGTGCAGAATAGTGAGATGCAGAGCAGTCTTGTAAGATCAACAGCCACACTTAGTGTTCTAGATGACAAATATCCATGTGGCACCTGGATACGTGTGTATACAGATGGATCTGCACATAATGCCATAAAGAATGGAGGGGCAGGAGCATATATTGAATATCCAAACAACACCATTGACAAGATTTCCATACCCACTGGTAAATACTGCAACAACTTTGATGCAGAAGTTAGGGCAATTATTGCTGCAGTTGAAAAACTATCAGACTCCAGAATTGATACATGTTCTGTAGTAATTCTCACAGATGCAAGATCAGTACTGGAAGCTCTTCAGTGCAACAAACTACCAGACCTTAAAGATGCCTGTTCAAAAATTGGCTTACAACATGGAGTCACTTTGCAATGGATTCCCTCCCACTGTGGGATACCAGGCAATGAGAAAGCTGACCATCTGGCCAAAGAGGGCACTGAAATGGAGCAACCAGACATACCAATCACCTATAATCAGAAGAAAAGCATGATAAAAACCTACAGGAAGCCACAAACACCACCACATGATGACTATCACATGCTAAACAGAAAGGAGCAAGTCACCATCTTCCGTCTCCGAACAGGACACAGCCGACTCCGAAGTCATATGTATACAAAGTTTAAGGTTGGTACTACTAATCTATGTACATGTGCCCAGGTGCCCCAAACTGTGGAACATATCCTCCAGAACTGCATCAACTATGAAACACTGAGAAATAATTACTGGCCCAGTGAAACCACTAAAGAAGATAAGCTGTACGGTTCCATACATGAATTACAAAAAACAGTGAAATTTATCCAAGAGACAGGACTGCAGATATAGACAGACAATGCGAACGAAGAAGAAGAAGAAGACTTCTTAATCATTATCATTTTCTTGTTTTTGGTCTTAGTCTTTCTCTTCATCGTTATCACCCTCAGCTTATTCTTTGTTTAATTCTGAGAACACTTCGTCTCTCAACTGGGCTGCTCTCATAAGCGTAAAACTGAGGAAAAGGGTGGGGGGGGGGGGGGGGTTACGTGAAGTTCCTACCCGTTAACATAAACCACCGACAACCATCTGTCCAGTAACCTCCCCTTCCACGCAGTTTTCTGCCTTACTTAAGGGAAATCCCCAAACAAAAGAATCGTGTGCTAATTTGTATAAAGAGGATGACAAACACAGCGAAGCCGCTTTATATGCTCCTCCTCCTCCTCACGCTCTGAGAATGCAATTGGACATGGGTCGCTGGTGTGCCATAATCAATCAGTTTATCAATATTGTGACCATGGATCGAAGTGCTTGGGTAAATTAGTAGCGTGGTTTTATTATCCAGTTGTTATTTCTTATCAAGCTGGTCCGTGACACGCATCTGAAAGATTGCGGACCCAAACACAGCCCGCTCCATCTGCGACCCGCTGTCATGTAGGTTAGAAACACGACCGATTGTTCTCATAGGGTAGCGTTACTTCAGTCAGACATTCAAATATCCGTTCCGCTGTTCGTTCCACTGACTAGCACCTTCTTCTTCTTCTTCTTCTTCTTCTTTGACCGCTCTTCTTGACATTTTCCTTCTAGACAAAGACAGAAAGGTTTTACAGATCTAATTAGTCTAATGTAGGGTCCTGGGTCACCCGAGAAGAAAATGCGGGGTCAGTTTTGGAACATGAAAGACCCGTATGCAAGGAGACGGCATGATGCTAATAGTCGACATTCTGCTCGTATCGACTCCTTCGATCGAAATTTGAAGCAGAAATCTGTCCCTAGGACGTCTAAGAGACAGAATTAACGAAATTTCACCTGCTTCATTGCAGCCTTCCATGACCTTCAGTCTACATCTCGAGGGAGGCTTCTATGTGGCAGAAAGCTAGGAATAGAAAAGTCAGACAAGCTGTAGCTATAAAATACCAGATAACGAGTTTCAAGATTAACTCTCGGCTTCTAATGGTTTAAAAATTTTAAGGGAGCGGTTCCCAAACTGTAGGACACTTGGTAACGCAAATTTTTGTCTAGGCACACCTGTGTTCTTAATGCTGAATTCTTGTGCAGTTACCCATACATCTTCAGGCACTTTTCAAAGTTTACACACCACATTGACTATATTCAGATCCTGTGTGTTTTATTAGCGCTCCATCTACTAACCCAGGGAGAGCTGGTTTAAGTCCCAGCAGTGTGGACTTTTTTCTGGTGCCACCACGATATAAAAAAAGGGTCTCTAGATCCACCCAGCCTCTGAAAATGGGTGCCAGAGAAATCTGGGAAGGTAAATGCGATCAGGCGTGACACTGACCACACCAGACTCGGAAATAGGGCCTTTCACTGTATCCCTAAGCTGTCTTAATGGCATGGAAACGGGGATTTTACCGTACCTTTTTATATGTCTCATTATACAGGGTCCAGCATAAGGCATATCTCGATTTTATTTAAAAAAATGGAAAATAAATTAAACGGTATACATATTTTTGGTAAAAAAAAAGTGAAATGAAACTCAGAAAAGTCGGTAATTTTATTAGTACTGACATCCGTAATTAGGTTTTGAAAATTACGCCGGTTAGATGACCGCCATTACATTTGATACGTTCAGCCAGGCGTCTGGAAAATTCCTGCATAACACCATTTAATATGTTCAAGTGGATATTTTGAAAGCAGTGTCGGATTCGATCTCTTAGGTCTGCAGCTGAGTGTGGTCAACTAGCATACACCGTGTTCTAGAGGTACCCCCACAAAAAGAAGTATGTGGGGAATAAATCCGGTGACCTTACCGGTTACTGAATATCCTCAAATCTGGAAATAAGGTGATTTTGAAATGCTTTTCGTAGCATGGCCATGGACTGACGGGCTATGTGGGCAGCTCCTCTATCTGTTTGAAACCATGTTAGTCTCTTATTTCTATTGGCGAACTCTGGAATGAAGTATCCCATCTTTCGTAACAGTGAACGAGAGACAGTGTCGTATGACGTTACATCATTCGACGTCATTGGCCCATATCTTTTTGGAAGATGAAGACGGGCATCCTCTTACAGTCAATAGCGATCACTATGTCCAGATGCTAACTGAATACTTCATTCCAGAGTTGTCCAAATAGAAACAGAAGACTAAACAGATTTGGGGATATTCATTGGCTGGCAAGGTCACCAGATTTATCGGCCACATACTTCTTTTTGTGGGAGTACCTCAAGAACACGGTGTACGTACGGATCGACCACACTCAACTCAGTTGCAGACCTAAAGGATCAAATCCAACACTGCTTTCAAAATATCCCTTAGAACATGTTAAATGGTGTTATGCATGAATTTTCCAGACGCTTGACTGAATGTATCAAATGTAATGGCGGTCATCTAACTGGCGTAATTTTCAAAACCTAAATATGATTGTCAGTAATAATAAAAATACCCACTTTTCTGAGTTTCATTTCACTTTTTTTTTTAAACCAAAACATGTACAGCGCTTATTTATTTTCCATTTAAAAAAAATCCAGCCATGCTTTATGCCGGAGCCTGTACAGGGCGTTGTTCTCAATCTGAAATGTCAACCTGCCTGGAGGCAGAGGTCTCTGGTCATTTCAGGTCGCCCTAGACTGGGACTGATAACTAAACTTCTGTGGGTTCACTACCTGGCCCAGGGTATTTATCACGTAAATAAGCAAAAATTTGATGTCAGTTATATAATTTTTACTCTAAAAATATGGCAGCACATCAACAGTTCTCTCGCGACACACCACTGTACTGTGGCACACCGTTTGAAAAACTATGTTTTAGATGTTTTGTTTTTTTACGGTACTGGATGGCACCCGTGTCAGGACTTCTTCTTTTCCGTCAGCGGTGGATATTCTCAGAAGAGTAACAGGGCAGATGCTCGAGCAATAAAACGTGTAAGAGATGAGCCTCCAGACGAAAAGAAATTGAGACTGTTTTATATAGATACATCAAAGGTTTCATTTTCTACATCAATACTAATGAAATTAATCAATCAATCACTGCCCGATGTCTCTCCTCTGGAACGTCAGTCATTTCTGTCTGTATTTCTTACGTGTTTCGTACTCATCATTCCATAGTATGTTTGCTTATAAAACACGATAATTAGACAGCAAATCGCTCTTCTTTCTTCTGAACTCATGAACAGTCATCTATTATCATTTCCCTCTGCCTTTTTTTCACCTCAACACGCTAAATCACTTTCTACCTTTTTTTTTCCGCACATCCAAATCCTGGGTTAATTCTTTGACCGACCTCTCTCTCTCTCTCTCTCTCTCTCTCTCTGTGCCATTAGTCTGGGAGAACACGCTATAAACACAGACAACATTATCTTTAATGACATCTTCTGGTAACTGTTACAAGTTATATATGTTTTATTTCTCTGTTTTCCTCTGCTTTATTGGTCCTTTTTTTCTTAAATTTCGCTAATTATTTCCCAGTTCTTGAGCCATTTGGCTTCTTCTTCTTCTTCGTGTTTCTCTTTTCGTTGTTGAGTTCTTATGTTTCGCAGTGAATTTTGTCCTCATCTGGAATAATTCTTCTTTCTTTCTTTTATTTCTTTGTTTGTTTCTTTCTTCTTATCTTTCTTTCTTTCTTCTGCTCGGCATATAGACAAGAAGACAGATTAAGTCTTCGAACCTTACCATCAGCTGGAGTATACGCCCCACAGTTTTCCGTCCATGCTCTTTTCCCTCGGCCATGTTGGCCAGGTCTATGGAGAGGGAGAGAGAGAGAGAGGGAGAGAGAGAGAGGGAGGGAGAAAGGGAGAGAAATAAAGAGGGCGAGAGAGAGAGGGAGGGAGAGAGGGAGAGAGAGAGAGGGAGAGAGAGAGGGAGAGAGAGAGAGGGAGAGAGGGAGGAGAAAAGAGAGAGAAATAAAGAGGGCGAGAGAGAGGGGGAGAGAGAGGAGAGGGAGAGAGAGGGAGAGAGAGGGAGAGAGAGGGAGAAAAAGAGCGAGGGAGAGAGAGGGAGGAGAAAGGGAGAGAAATAAAGAGGGCGAGAGAGAGGGCGAGAGAGAGGGAGAGAGAGGGAGAGAGAGAGGGAGGGAGGGAGAAAGGGAGAAATAAAGAGGGCGAGAGAGAGGAGGAGAGAGGGAGAGAGAGAGGGAGGGAGAAAGGGAGAGAAATAAAGAGGGCGAGAGAGAGGGCGAGAGAGAGGGAGAAAGGGAGAGAGAGAGGGAGAGAGAGGGAGGGAGAAAGGGAGAGAAATAAAGAGGGCGAGAGAGAGGGCGAGAGAGAGGGCGAGAGAGAGGGAGAGAGGGAGAGAGAGAGAGGGAGAGAGAGAGAGGGAGAGAGAGAGAGGGAGAGAGAGGGAGAGAAATAAAGAGGGAGAGAGAGAGGGAGGGAGAAAGAGAGAGAGGGAGAGTGAGAGGGAGGGAGAAAGGGAGAGAAATAAAGAGGGCGAGAGAGAGGGAGAGAGAGAGAGAGTTTTTCCAATACTTAAATTTGCAAAATGACATGAACCTCACAGAAAAACGCAGCTGAGATGCCACGTGTTGGATCCGCTCGTGAGGTAAAAAAGAGACCAGTGTGACCCGCTCATTGCATGCATTTCAAAATCACCAGCGCAGCATCAGCAGGAAGAAACGCAAAGTCCTCTCTTTCTGAGTGGAAGAGAATGATTCGCCGAAGTCATAACAGACGCAGCTTTTAGAAACAAAAGTTAGGGCGTTCCAACTCCTGTCCCTCTACCGCTTCCATTGCTCAGGTTTCCCGCCAGTCTGAGACCCTGACTTCTAAAAAAAAAAAAAAAGACTGGATCTTGTACATAGAACATATGTCCTTTAACATTTTAAATATTCCTTCCTTCCCTCTGTACCTTTTCATAAATCATGAAAAAAAAAAAAAACAAGACAGCGACTGCTCTATTTCTGACATCTAATTATTCGTATCTCATGGCCAGCGGGGATGATAGCTTCTAGTAACTAATTTGACTGCGTAGATAAAATGTGAATAAATAAATCCACGGTGATCGGAACATTAACAGTCGTGTTTATATTATTTCGCAATTATTTAAAAGAAAAAAACACATCTGTTTTATGTTGTCTGTGGCAAGTTCATTTGTTCTGTGTTTTTTTTTTTTTTGCGTTTTTTCCTCATATAAAATGTTTTGATCCATTTGTTTTATACTGTCCAAGGTTTATTTGCTTTAAGCAATCATTTTGTTTACGTTATGCAATTATTTAGTTTACTGGCTTCATGTTGTTTTCCTATTTTTTTTCCACGCAATAGATTTGTTTATTTCGAACACCATAAACGTTGCCATTTCTTCTTCTTCTTCTTCTTCTTCTTCTTCTTCTTCTTCTTCTCGAACTGCGAGCTGATGTTCTTTGCAGTCGATGCGGTGAAGATGTTGAGATTGGGTCGTGGCGGCCATTTGTTCAGTCTCTGAGTGCAGGTAAAAAGCAGGGGGCGTGCAGTACTTCTTTAACAGAATCCACCACCATGGGGGATCTATGACGATCCCTGCCCCATCAGCCAGGCTAGGCCTGTTGCTGGGGATACAAACATAGAGATGAGACAGGGTCTTGATCAGCTATGGTTCGCCAACCCTGACGCTGCCATGTCTGTTATGGGCAGCTGCTTGGCAAAACTCACATGTATATCGCTGTATCTTATGTTATTTTTTAATATAATGATATGTTATCTCTATAGTAGTGATGTTTTATCTTTGATATAATGATATTTTATCTCCAAAACAGTGGTATTCTATGACATTTTAAAAATCCTAATTCGCGTTTTTTTTTTTGTACATGAATCTATAGATATGAATGGTTAATACATGATAACATCATAACAACAGGAAAGATAAATGGAAAGAAAGGTGAGGGAATGTTAGTAGAGGGATTCATGAAGAGTGTGATGGGATAGATGAACAGATACAAGAAACAAACCAAATTAATGTACTTAAACAATAACAATATATATATATATATATATATATATATATATATAGAGAGAGAGAGAGAGAGAGAGAAAGAGAGAGAGGAAGAGAGAGAAAGAGAGAGAGAAAGAGAGAGAGAGAAAGAGAGAGAGAAAGAGAGAGAAAGAGAGAAAGAGAGAGAAAAAGAGAGAGAGAGAGAAAGAGAGAGAAAAAGAGAGAGAGAGAAAGAGAGAGAGAGAGATAGAGAAAGAGAGAGAGAAAGAGAGAGAGAAAGAGAGAGAAAGAGAGAGAGAAAGAGAGAGAGAGAAAGAGAGAGAGAGAGAAAGAGAGAGAGAGAGAGAAAGAAAGAGAGAGAGAGAGAGAGAATTGAGATCTTGGGGAAAAAATAACTGCCAGAGTTGGTACATGAAGATGATGAAAGTCAGAATTTGTCTCATGCTGTTTGAAAGACGTAAGATGTGAATTTAAAGTCAGACAGCTGCATGAAATAAGGATGTATTCTTGTCCATACACAAAGGATGGAACAGTGGGAGATGAAAGTAGAGAAAATGTCGACACGATGGCCAGGAAAATGTCACCGAAACACCCATTCCTGTTTTCTTTTGTGCCAGTTTGAATTATGCGAGCCAAGACAGCTGGATATTTTTGGGGGTAAAAAAAAAAATGTAATATCATTTCATGTTGTGAGCCAAAATGATAATATTCTGATCTTCCATGAAAAGTTGAAAATACCTAAAAATATAAAATAATTATAAGAAGAAGGCAAACGTTAATGAAGCTGGTTGGAAATGAGGCCGAGAGAACATCCATTAGTAAAAAACATATTAATGACATATGAAAAAGGACGCTGAACCCATCATCATCATCATCATGTGCCATTTCTGGATGCGTTGACGACCATGTTTCTCCACAGTTTCCGATCTTTCATGTTATTCATCAGTTCTGCTGTTGTGCATCTCCCACGCCATTTTGTCAAGCCACCTAAGATTTCCTCTCTTGGTCTACCTCTCACTTTCCTGCCTTCGATTTTCCATGTTATCACGATGCTTTCTATCCCTCCTCTTCTCATTATATGATCAATAAACTTTGACTGTCTGCCCCGTAGTGTGTTTATTAATTCTTGTTTATCATTGGCTTTCCTTAAGCACTCTTCATTTGTTATTTTGAATGTCCGCGGTAATCTTAACATTCTTCGTAGGAATCACATTTTTCAGTTGCCTCTAATACTCTTTTTGTTGTTTTTTGTTAGTGACCATGATTCGCTTCAATATAATAGTACTGGTTCGATATAGCACTTCAAGACTCTTTTCCTAGTATCTATTGACAAAGATGGAGTGCACAAAGTAGATTTCATTTTCAGAAATGCTACCTTTGCCTGGCATATTCTGTTTTTGACCTCTGTGGTACCCCTACCCTCTGATGTTATCGTTGTACCAAGATACTTGAATTTGTGCACTTGTAAAGTTTTTCGTTTGATTTTTACGTTGCATTCTGGTATATTTTACTTTCGGGAAACAACCATTTTTTTTTTTGGTCTACTTTCTTACTGTTCAAACATTGACATACATAAATCCTTGCAAACACATGAGAAAGAACTGTCATACACATATATCCTTGCCAGTACATACACATAATCTGAATATATTTATTCACGTATAGGACATATATGGACGAGTGTTAGCTTCCCTTTTATGTTAACGTCAACTTCAATATCTCTTCATAACTGATCTCGCGCAGCAGAAAAAGCCGTATTAATCATCTTTTATTGCGTTTTCTATGTAATTTTCATATCAAAATAATTCTTCATTTACATGCTTGATTATGTTTGCTGATACTTTTAGCTGCTGTCACAAAATTGTCACTTCTAAAGGAAAGCTTCTAGCTAACTAAATAATACATCTTTCGACCGTTGAAATTCACAGATGGAGATAGATGTGGCACAGGAAGTTCTTGCTGGAGAGAGAGAGAGAGAGAGAGAGGGAGAGAGAGAGAGAGAGATAAAGAGAGATAAAATTCCCTGGTTGAAATTAATCCCCAAATTAAACTCTGGTAAAGCTCTAGTCGTGCACTCACGTCAAGAAGAACACAGGGAGTTTAACATGGACATAAGGAGCTTACCTTAGACAAAAAGAGACTTAACGTAGGCAACAGAGTTTTATATAGAGAAAAAGAGTTTAATATGCATTAAAGCAGTTTAACGTAGACAAAAGGAGTTTAACATAGACAACAGAAGTAGACAGAGGAGGTTTAACATAGATACAAAGACCTTACAGTTTTCGAAAGCGAAATGATGTAGGAAACATAAATTTATCTCTTGGCCTACCAAACAGCAACCAAGACACACGAACATTTATTATTATTATTATTATCATCTATTATGCCCGCCATGTTTTTCTGAAAAATAACAGGACATCTGTATTTAGCTCGTATGGCAATTTAAAATTACTAACTTCCAACTATGGAACAAATCAATCTTTTATCTGCATTTGTTTTTTTTAAATAATTGTTTTAAAACTCCATTTAAATGGTTCATGGCAGTTGAAGAAGAAGAAGAAGGAGAAGAAGAAGAAGAAGACAGAAGCAGGTCAACGTTAAAAAGAAGAGTTAATCGTAGACAAAAGGAGTTTAACGCAGACAAATAAAAAGTTTAATATGTAGAAACATTAGGAAATGACCTCTTTATTATTTAATTCCAGAAGACAGATCATAAAAGGAATCTTTAGAAAGGAGGTCCAATTATTTTTTTCTTTTGAAAGGAGAAGGTCCAAGTATTTTTTTTTGTCAGAAAGAAGAAGATCCAAGTATTTTTTATTTAGAAAGGAGAAGGTTCAAGTATTATTTTTTTCTTCTTCTTCTTTTTTTTTTCAAAAGGCAAAATGTTCAGGTTCACATTTCCAAACTTGAGACTCCGGTGTCAACGCATTCAGGACAGCCCCATATATCCTCCGTCGCATGCAGCAGCATCCATCCAAGAGTTTTTTTTTTTCTAGAAAATAATTCCTTTCAAGAGTTGGTTGTTAACAACGCGTCTTTTTGCCACACAGTTCAGATTTCCTCCCAGCGCCCTTCATTTGTCCCATCTTCAGTAACCTCTTCATAACTACATTGTCCTTTCATTTCTATTCCAAAAAAAAAAAAAGCCAGAATGAAGCAGGGAAGAAAAGCTGAGAAATTTGAAATGGCAGCGAGTAAATGTGTTTAAAAATAAACGCTACACAAGTTCTCTAGACATATTTTCAAGATTGTAAAAATGGTAAAATATGCAACTCAGTCTAAAAACGCTGAAGGGAAGCTAAAATTTTGGACCACGATCGTCTGTGAAACTCATACAATAAACGAAACAAAAATAACACATCTAGCACATGGGAAGATCAGTATAAATGTTTACGCCAGACAATGTCTTCAGCGCTAGTTTTTTTTTGTACGTGAGAACTTATGTAAATACCGAATGGCATTCATTTAGTTTTTCTAAATATCGAACGTTGTTCATCCTTACTTCTGTGAGTAATGGGTTTTTACATCTACATTTCTCTAAGTATCCAGTACTGTTCATCTTCTGTTCTCAAAGTATCGAATGTTGTTCTTTTATTTTCCTTTATGTACTATTCGTACAAAGGTCCATGCTTTGTGTTATTATAATAACACTTCAGGTTTTTTACTCGAGTGACTTGGGACACTATAATGCCACATGCTTCGTATCATGAAAAAAAAAAACTGGCGTAACGTTTAGATTGTAAGCATTTAGTGCGCATGCCCAGTGGCCCCTTTCATGGTGGCCAAAGAGTGCTTAGTAACGAGGGAAAAAATCGAAGTTTTCATCGAAAATTTTCAATTTTTGTTGATGCAGATTGGAATATGGACATGCCCTGTGACCATACCGCTGTCCTTGAACGTATCCCAATTAGATCTAGACATATTATACGACTGGAGAAGTAGTTAGAATGTTATTTCAGACAATATTTTTGTAAGAATGCCCCATATCATCACAAGACGAGATCTACAGTTAGATCTAGCCATCTCAGATGGTAAGTAGCGTACATCTAGACCTAGCTGATGGTTAATAGGATACAATTATTGTCTAAAAATATCACATTACTTATTTATTTTCCTAAAAACTCAGCATTTATGAAATCTTCATACATTTAGTTATTATGAAGCACAATAAGTACACTTTAAACATGGAAATAGTTGGTTTCATTCACTTTTTACTAGTATACCCCTATTCATATCAAGATCCGCGCTTTCAGTTTGTCACAAATGGAAGGTCCGCGTTTCTTCTTGTGGCGCGGGAAGACTAGGATACGCATTACACAACTGAAAACTTCCAGCTAACAAAACACTTTATTTAACAACGTGAAGGAGTGCATTTATAACTCACCTACTACAATATTTTCGGAACTTTTAACGTGATGGATGAGTTTCACGTTTCTCAATATCAGGTTGAAAAGTGCTAAGAAGGAAGGAGTTAATGCCCCTGTCTGGTGCTTTGCTTTCCGTCAACGCCCCCCCCCCCTACTGCCCTCTTTTCTTCCACTGCCCCCTCCCCGATCCTTTTTTTAACCGCACCCCTTCCCCCCACCCCGTCCTTTCCAAAACTCACAGGGCGTGAACGTCCACTTTGGGAAACACTGATTTACCTTATGCAATGTCAAACTTTTTTTTTACTTTAATCGACATTTCCACGAACTTTTTCGTTCATATTTTTCTAAGTATCGAATACTGTTTATCTTTTGTTCTCTCTAAGTATGGAATGTTTGTAAGTATCGAATACTGTTTATCTTCTGTTCCATTTAAGTACAGAATGTTTGTAAGTATCGAATGTTGTTTATCTTCTGGTCTCTTTAATTATTGAATGTTTGTAAGTATCGAATACTGTTTATCTTCTGGGGTCTCTAAGTATGGAATATTTGTAAGTATCGAATACTGTTTATCTTCTGGGGTCTCTAAGTGTGGAATGTTCATTTACCTTTCTGTAACTTGTCTGCTACATCTATTCTCTAGACGTTTTGAGGAATGCTTAGACATAGACATCGTCTGATGTTTGGACTTGACACTGGCTGTTTCTCCAAGCACGTGTTTACACAATCCATCACGCACGAAACCAATATTGAACTTGGAAGTTTCAGTTCAAATAAAAGAGCAAATGATATTTCATAAAGAGAGGACGTATCTCCAGGCGTCGCCTTCTCGTGTGATGTTCTTTTAGAAGTTAGCTATAATCTACTGGATTCTTTCTTTCTTTCTTTCTTTCTTTGCGTGCTTCTTTGTTTGTTTATGTGTTTCTTTCATTCTTAATTTGTTTGTTTGTTTCTTAATTTCTTTTTCTTTCTTTCTTTCCATGTTTGTTTGTTTGTTTGTTTCATTCTTTCTTTCTTTGCATACCTGTGTGTTCGTTTCTTTCTTAATTTTTTTCCTTCTTTCTTTTTTTTTCTTTCTTAATTTATTTGTTTTTTAAAAATTCTTTCTTTCTTAATTTCTTTCTTTCTTTCATTCTTTCTTTCTTTCTTTCTTAATTTGTTTATTTGTTTGTTTGATTCTTTCTTTATTAATTTCTTTCTTCCTTTCTTTCTTTCTTTCTTTCTTTCCTTCCTTCTTTCTTTCTTTCTTTCTTTGTTTGATTCTTTCTTTCTTAATTTCTTTCTTCCTTTCCTTCTTTCCTTCCTTCCTTCTTTTTTTCTTTCTTTCTTAATTTGTTTGTCTGATTCTTTCTTTCTTAATTTCTCTCTTCCTTTCCTTCTTTCTTTCTTAATTTTCTTAATTTTTTTGTTTCTTTCTTTCTCTGTGGTAGCAGTGCTCTATCAAATTTTTACTTCAGTAATCGTTTCTGTGTTGATAATATTCCTCAAAAACTTGTTACAGATTATCCCCTCCCAAAAATACTTTTTAACTTGGAGTTCCTGAACCGGTAATCATCGTTTCCTGCTGTTCAGATTATGCATGCTTCTCTGATATTTTCTCCCCAGAGTGGCGTGATGGTTTGTACATTGGGCTCTGTCAGTAGAGTGGGTGGCGTAAAACCCGGTCGGAGCCGTCCCAGTGACCCAGTTGTAGAAATGGAGCTGGAAGGAGAGAGGAAGGCGACTGGGTGTGATGCTGACCATATGGGCCTCTTGTGTGCCGGCAGTTGAGAGAAAATATGGGCAATGACGCCATATTTCTTTGGCGCCACTGTGGCAGAGTTCCCTAGAGTTGTGAATACTGACATACAAGAGTCGGTGGTCGATGATCCACAGGATCGATAAAATTTTTAATGAAGTTTTATTATTATTACTGTTATTATTATTCGCAGTACTGTTAGCAATAAGACAATGGAAAATACGAAACTGGACATATCATTTTCTATTTCAGTGCCACTTGGACAGACTGTTGAGATGTTTTCCTCTTGGCCTTCCTCTCATTCTTTCCCTTTTGAATTTGATCAGTGATCGTCAAGTTCCCTAACTTCCTATGAAATGTGGAAAAACAATTTTGACTGTCTTTTTTTGTGTGTGCATAATTTGTCCTTGCTCTGAAAGTTCTCTGAGGACTTCTGCAATTGATTTCTTGGATGTCCAAGGTTCAAGGCCAAC
Organism: Achatina immaculata; assembly: GCA_009760885.1. Taxonomy (NCBI): domain Eukaryota; kingdom Metazoa; phylum Mollusca; class Gastropoda; order Stylommatophora; family Achatinidae; genus Lissachatina; species Lissachatina immaculata. The sequence goes on from CM019718.1 coordinate 48,661,532, forward strand.
CCCCCCCCCCCACACCCTTTAAAAAAGCCTCATTCATCATATTCTTCAAAAGTACGGCTATCTTGACATAAATCATTTGCTCTAGTGCTGAACGTAAGTAAAAACTTTCAGAATTATGTGGATGTCAACAAATAATGTCCAAGATTTCCATATTCCTCAAGATTTCCACAATATCGATTAATCTTTGAGCTGGTAATATTTCAAATATGCATGAAGAGATTAATGTAATCCTTGATCAAGTCTCGAGACAAGAAAATGTACGATTCGGCTCTTTTCTCAGTGTTATTCTATTTTTTAATCCTGGCTATTCAACCTGGTGTAAATGTCACGTTAACGAAATAACCTTGAAAATTTTGAGCCCAGTTTCAAAGTTCAGTTCTATGGAATTCCACAAATAGACCCAAGATCTCCCGACTATTTGTTTTCTGGACTTAGAAGTAGTATTAAAATATTTAATCTAAATAGAGGAGATAGCTGGTCTATCTTTTGTGCGGGTTGATATATATTGAGATACATTGAAATACATTTTTTTTTATTTTGAAGGGCAGGCAATAAGAAAGGACTATTGAGTTCACCGGCAGAGAAAAAAAAACCACGCAACTAAGAAAATTCAATTATCTTAAGGAAAACATTAGAAGATTGTAACACAGGATGAGGATACCAGACAGAGTACATTATATATGATCGTTAATGCTCTTTATACATATTTCTAGATCATTATAGCATTTGAGATCCCGAGGTTCTGAGAGAGGCTGGAGAGATGAGGCAATGAGTAACAAAGTGTCAGAAAAAGATAATCCATAATTCATAGGGCACGTTCTAGGGCGTGGCAAGCTGGATTACGTTCCGGCAGCAGGAAAGATAGACGGCACAAAGAGACATAGGTAAACATAGAGAGAAAATGATGGGCAGACTAAAAAGATGGCACTGATAGAGAACGCCAGAACAACTTTTTTTTATTTTTAATAATGATCGAGCTTACGGTTCCGGACGAAACAAGAATACAGGAGCAACATCTATTCAAATGTGAGAAGTACAATGACCTGGTCAAGCAACTGAGGCAGGGGGCAGGAGTCAGGGCAAAAGTGATAACTGTAGATTTTGGAGCTATAGGATTCGTAGCAACATCAGCATAAACCTATGTAAGCAACTGGGCATAAAGGTACAAACAAGAGCAAGGGCATTGAAAAGACTTTCAGAAACAGAAGAAAAGGCCTCATGCTAGCTGTGGAGTATGCGAAACAAGCATTGCATTGAGAACATAAATAATTTCGTTTGTCACAACCAATACCAGTCCTCCGTAGCTAAATCGCTAAAGACGCACTTCAAAGTTTAATGCCAACTGGAAGATCATGGGTTCAATCTCGGGGCGAAAAAAAAAAGCAACAACTGACAAGACCTCTGGGAGTCATGACCCATGGGGGCCCACCACCCTTTAGAGTGTCAGGAGTTTAATAGGGCCGAGAGAATTGTCTGGGAAAGTGGGGGGGGGGGGGGGGGTACTTCCTCCAATGATCTGAAAGAGTTGTTGTTCCGCTCTCTACGGTAGAGAGTTTCCTGCATATCTCTTTCATGTCGTATGCTTCAGAGATTAGTCCGTTCTCTACTTTTATTGTGTCCTTGCTTCTCATTTTGTCTGTCTCCTCTGTACTACTCTTATCTGAGCAAATCCTCTTTGCCTGTATTCATTGTCAGCGTCCAGTATTTCTAAGTTTATACTCTTCTGAACGTCCTGTCGTAATATTATGTCTTGGGAGTGTACCTCTCCCACCGGTTCTCAAATCCTCCATCGTTTCTAATCTATTTTCTACGTATCAGTAATAATAACTATCACATTTCATTAATAATAATAATAATAATAATATAATCATTACGTACAAGGCCATCCTACAGATATCACGTGACAGAACAGGAAGTGAGGGAATTATGGGGGGAAGCTAAGAGTATTATGGGAAAAGTTAGAATTTATTCATTTTTGCTTATTTTTAAAGGCGTGGATCTTTCCCATGGCACTGAGAACATAAATAATTTCGTTTGGCACAACCAATGCCAGTCCTCCGTAGCTAAGTCTCTAAAGACTCACTTCAAAGTGCAGTGCCAACTGGAAGACCATGGGTTCAATCCCAGGACTGAAAATAAAAACAACTCATAAGACCTTTGGGAGTCATGACCCAGAAGAACCCACCCCCACCCCCCCTTTAGAGTGTCAGGAGTTTAATAGGGCCGAAACAGTTGTCTGAAAGGGAAAGTGGGGGGAGGGGGGGGGGGAGGTTACTTTCTCTGATGATCTGAAGGAGTTGTGCTGTTGCTCCGGTCTCTACAGTAGAGAGTTTCCTGCATACTCGGAACAGAAAGCTGTGGGAAATCATGATCTCCAACGCCAGTCGACAGAGCAGTAGACAGATAACATTTGAATCGAGATTAAAATCAAATCCATCAGTAGAGGACGTGGCTGAGAATCAGAACGTACAAACAGGAAAAAGTGCTACAATTGTTGATTTGTTTACGACAATATTTTCAATGTTTTATAATATCCTATCGAATGTTGTTTCAAGAGGTGGCAAAGTATACTGTGAGTTTTCTATCATCGGGGCGCGTTCCAAATGGTGTTGCGCCGTTTCTAGCCTTGACGAGTCTTCGCGTTCATGCAAGGGCATTAATTGTGTCGGCAAGCAGTGACGTTGATGAGAGTTCATTACCCCTTGCGAAGATCGTTCACACTCTCCAATCAGTCTTTGTTTCATACCAGCTTCCAGAGCGTTGGGTGCTTGACGTGGCCTGGTTTCGGTTTCTTGTCACAGAGAAACTTCTGAGCGTTAATTAAAGGGAGAATTGTGGTCAAATTTCCGCATTAAAACGAGGGAACCGAGAAGTAACAGGTATGATGAATGAAGCCGGTCAGTGGAGTGTGTGTCTAGTCAAAACAGGGTAGTCCCCTCTCCGTACAGTTTGAGTGCCTTAAGTTTATTAAGAAAAATGGATATTTAGACACAATTTATCACGTGTTTTTCATGCGATGTAGTTCACACTGACAGTGAAAAAAATTCTTCTCTATGGAGCCTCCCAAGCAGTTAACACGTAGAAATGTGAAAGAAAAAAAAACACACATTACACATCTACACTTCGAGTGTCTTCCACATCTAACATACTCTCCAGACCTCGCCCCGAGTGATTATCACATTCTTCAGAACACCCAAGGAGGCGATGGATGGAAAGAGATGCAAGAGGCGGTTCATGAACGGCTGCGCACTCCACCATAAGATTTATATATAGGGATCCCTTTTTACCTCTACCTTACTTTTATACAGTGATCCCATGCACTTTGCAAGCGCTAGAAAAGTTTCTTGGAATATAATGAAAAAAAGCGATTGCAATTTTATGACATTTCTTGGCATCCGTATATTATGATGATTTTTTTTTTTTTGGGGGGGGGGGAATTTAAGGATTTCATTTATATCATCTTCGCATAGAAAACACAAACAATGAGACTACACAGAAACTATGATAGCACGCGATTACACTTGGGAGAGTCGCATGAGGAGAGAAGATGTCCAAAATATCGGTGTAGAACTGTTGTAACCGTCCGACGGTGTTTGTATGTGGGGAGTTATCCTGGGTTTTACAGGAAGAAACTGTCTGTGGGGAGTTATCCTGGGTTTTACAGGAAGAAACTGTCTGTGGGGAGTTATCCTGGGTTTTACAGGAAGAAACTGTCTGTGGGGAGTTATCCTGGGTTTTACAGGAAGAAACTGTCTGTGGGGAGTTATCCTGGGTTTTACAGGAAGAAACTGCCTGTGGGGAGTTATCCTGGGTTTTACAGGAAGAAACTGCCTGTGGGGAGTTATCCTGGGTTTTACAGAAGAAACTGCCTGTGGGGAGTTATCCTGGGTTTTACAGGAAGAAACTGTCTGTGGGGAGTTATCCTGGGTTTTACAGGAAGAAACTGCCTGTGGGGTTATCCTGGGTTTTACAGGAAGAAACTGTCTGTGGGGAGTTATCCTGGGTTTTACAGGAAGAAACTGTCTGTGGGGAGTTATCCTGGGTTTTACAGGAAGAAACTGCCTGTGGGGAGTTATCCTGGGTTTTACAGGAAGAAACTGCCTGTGGGGAGTTATCCTGGGTTTTACAGGAAGAAACTGCCTGTGGGGAGTTATCCTGGGTTTTACAGGAAGAAACTGTCTGTGGGGAGTTATCCTGGGTTTTACAGGAAGAAACTGCCTGTGGGGAGTTATCCTGGGTTTTACAGGAAGAAACTGCCTGTGGGGAGTTATCCTGGGTTTTACAGGAAGAAACTGTCTGTGGGGAGTTATCCTGGGTTTTACAGGAAGAAACTGTCTGTGGGGAGTTATCCTGGGTTTTACAGGAAGAAACTGTCTGTGGGGAGTTATCCTGGGTTTTACAGGAAGAAACTGTCTGTGGGGAGTTATCCTGGGTTTTACAGGAAGAAACTGTCTGTGGGGAGTTATCCTGGGTTTTACAGGAAGAAACTGTCTGTGGGGAGTTATCCTGGGTTTTACAGGAAGAAACTGTCTGTGGGGAGTTATCCTGGGTTTTACAGGAAGAAACTGTCTGTGGGGAGTTATCCTGGGTTTTACAGGAAGAAACTGCCTGTGGGGAGTTATCCTGGGTTTTACAGGAAGAAACTGTCTGTGGGGAGTTATCCTGGGTTTTACAGGAAGAAACTGTCTGTGGGGAGTTATCCTGAGTTTTACAGGAAGAAACCGTCTGTGGAGAGTTGTCCTGAATTTTACAGGAAGAAACTCACTATCAGATGCTTTGGCGGGCGGGTTTTTTTCTCCCCTTTTTTTTTTACCTTGAAAACTCTTTTACAGTTTTCCAAAACAAGGTTCCTTGTCCCATTAATTGTTCCATTACAGCAGTTCCTTGCAATATTCTATTATAATACACCAGCACAATGGTCAATTACAATTTTTCCAGCACAAAGAAGAATTAATGTTTCAGTCGCTTACCGTTGATAAAGAGCAAATCACCCAAACATAATGGAGAATTGGGGCATTAACTTCCTCTCATACTTTCTTCTTCTTCTTCTTCTTCTTCTTTCTGCTTTTGTATGTGTATATACACCGTGCCTTCTTGACCAGACATAATCATCAGTTGTTCTCTTTTTCTTGTAATAGCACCGAGTCTAAAATGAGAAGAAAGTTAAAGAAAGAAATAAAAAAAATTACAGCGAAAACAAACAAAAGATTTGAGGGAAAAAAAAGGTTAAATAACAGGGGGCGACAGGAAATAAAGCGGAAATTTTGCAAATGAAATCGATGTAGGAATGTAGCGGGGGGGGGGGGGGGTGTGCAGTGACGCAGTATTTGAGGAAATATTGAGTCAGTGGGTGGTTATAATTGTGTTATTTAACTAGGAAATATTGAGTCAGTGGGTGGTTATAATTGTGTTATTTAACTAGGAAATATTGAGTCAGTGGGTGGTTATAATTGTGTTATTTAACTAGGAAATATTGAGTCAGTGGGTGGTTATAATTGTGTTATTTAACTAACGCATGAATATTGGGTTACTATATTTGAAAACCGTTGTCATTGTTTGTGTGTTTGTGTGTGTGTGTGTGTGTGTGTGTGTGTGTGTGTGTGTGTGTGTGTGTGTGTGTGTGTGTGTGTGTGTGTGTGTGTGTGTGTGTGTGTGTGTGTGTGTGTGTGTTGGTGACACCTTCATCTTCGTTACCGATCCATGGCTAGCTCAGATTTTGTGCTACTTCTGTAAGGTGATTCTGCAAAACAGGCTGTTGTGTCGCTTAGCCTGCGCCACCTGCTTTAAGCACAGAAGAGATCCTGAAGGTTAGGTCCGCCGTGTTTCCCCGGTGATGAATTTTATTTTACCAAGAACCCTGTACCGGGGATTCAAATCTGGTCTCCCAGGAAAGCGCTGCGACTACATCAACATTCAGAACAGTTGTATGTGCCTTCACATCATCATCATAGCCTTCACATCATCATCATAGCCTCCACATCATCATCATAGCCTTCTTATCATCATCATAACCTCCATATCATCATCATAGCATCTATATCATCATCATAGCCTCCACATCATCATCATAGCCTCTACATCATCATCATAGCCTCCATATCATCATCATAGCCTCTATTAAAAAAAAGTAAAGGTAATCCTATCATGCATTAGAGGTACATAGGGATATGGTGTTAGTGCCCATATTTTCCTTGACCTGTCAGCACACTAGAGGGTGATATGGTCAGTATCACGCCTGGCTGCCTTTTCCTTCCCCAACTCCAGAAGAAGTCGGGTACCCATTTCTACAGCTGGGTGACTGGGGTGCAGCCGGCTGGATTCGAACCCCCGACCTTCGCCATGAGAAGCCAGTGCACTAACCATTTCGCCACTCAGACACCCCATAGCCTCTATATCATCATCATAGCCTCCACATCATCATCATAGCCTCCACATCATCATCATAGCCTCCATATCATCATCTAGCCTCCATATTATCATCATAGCCCCCACATCATCATCATAGCCTCCACATCATCATCATAGCCTCCATATCATCATCATAGCCTTTATATCATCATCATAGTCTCCAAATCATCATTGCCTCCATACCATCATCATCGCCTCCATTTCATCATCATCGCCTTCACATCATCATCATAGTCTCCACATCATCATCGCCTCCATATCATCATCATACCTACAAATCATCATCATAGCCTCCAAGTCATCATCACAGCCTCCACATCATCATAGTCTCCAAGTCATTATCACAGCCTCCACATCATCATAGCCTCCAAGTCATCATCACAGCCTCCACATCATCATAGCCTCCAAGTCATTATCACAGCCTCCACATCATCATAGTCTCCAAGTCATCATCACAGCCTCCACATCATCATAGCCTCCAAGTCATCATCACAGCCTCCACATCATCATAGTCTCCAAGTCATCATCACAGCCTCCACATCATCATAGTCTCCAAGTCATTATCATAGCCTCCACATCATCATAGTCTCCAAGTCATTATCACAGCCTCCACATCATCATAGCCTCCAAGTCATCATCACAGCCTCCACATCATCATAGCCTCCAAGTCATTATCACAGCCTCCACATCATCATAGTCTCCAAGTCATCATCACAGCCTCCACATCATCATAGCCTCCAAGTCATCATCACAGCCTCCACATCATCATAGTCTCCAAGTCATCATCACAGCCTCCACATCATCATAGTCTCCAAGTCATTATCATAGCCTCCACATCATCATAGTCTCCAAGTCATTATCATAGCCTCCACATCATCATAGTCTCCAAGTCATCATCACAGCCTCCACATCATCATAGTCTCCAAGTCATTATCATAGCCTCCACATCATCATAGTCTCCAAGTCATTATCATAGCCTCCACATCATCATAGTCTCCAAGTCATTATCATAGCCTCCACATCATCATAGCCTCCAAGTCATCATCACAGCCTCCACATCATCATAGTCTCCAAGTCATTATCATAGCCTCCACATCATCATAGTCTCCAAGTCATTATCATAGCCTCCACATCATCATAGTCTCCAAGTCATCATCACAGCCTCCACATCATCATAGTCTCCAAATCATTATCATAGCCTCCACATCATCATCGCCTCCAAATCATCATCGCCTCTACATCATCATCGCCTCCACATCATCATCGCCTCCACATCATCATCGCTTCCACATCATCATCGCCAACGCATCATCATCGCCTCCACATCATCATCGCCCCTACATCATCATCGCCTCTACATCATCATCGCCTCCACATCATCATCGCCTCCACATCATCATCGCCTCCACATCATCATTGCCTCCACATCATCATCGCCTCTACATCATCATCGCCTCTACATCATCATCGCCTCCACATCATCATCGCAGTGGCATCATAAGAAAAAAAAGATACATTTTCTAGTTGGAAGAACTCTATCCTTCTCCTTATGTACAGAACCTAAGTGACTGAAATTTGTGGGAGAGAAGGTGAAACAAAACATTCATTCATTTCATTCATTCATTCATTTCCATGTCCCTTGCGGAACTTTGCCTCCCTAACAGCTCTCCTGTAGGCCTCTCGGTTGTGAGCAAGATGGCTTGCTGTTGATGCTTCCATTTGCAGATCATCAACGACGTCTTGCAGCCATCTTCGCTTTGGTCTTCCTCTCTTTCCTTTTCCCTATTATGTACCCTTTCACGACGGTCTTCTCTAGATTATCATAACGTTTAATGTGTCCAGAATATTTAAGTTTTCTCTCTTTAACCCTCTTTACTAGCCAGCCTTCTTCGATATTAAGTTCTTGTAGTAAGGATATATATATATATATATATATATATATATATATATATATATATATATATATAAACCACAAAATCAAAAGGAAACAAAGAACTTTCATAATACGCCAGGAAGAAGAGTTTCAGAGCATAAAATATCAAAAGTTTAGCTCAAGAGTCAGTGCCCGTCTGGTGCCCAGGGCATACGACATAAGAAGAATAAGAAAAAGGCCAGCGCTGTCTCGTGGTTACATTGCCAAGAGGCGAGCGAGCCAAGGAAATTTTATTATCAAAGAACGAAGACACGGCCTCACGGGATGGTCCGGCATTTTTAGCACATAATCTGTGCTCCACTTTCAAACATTCACCGCCGTACGCGGAGTAATAAATACATAAAGAGGATTATCAAAGTCTCTTCCCTCCATCTCCCTTGCGTCTTTAGTTTTCATGACCACCTGACCTCTGTACTTCCGGATCCGGTTTCCTTTTCCTGGTAATTCTTTCCCTTTTATGTTTTATAACAGTAGTCTGTACTGATATATTTATTACAGTTCAAGAGACTTTGGACTGGCGCATGTAGAGTCTCACTGTTAGGTCGTGGTTCTATTGAAGACAATGACAAATAATCAGCAGTACTTGCTGCACCTATGAGACTAAATATGAAATGACACCATCAGGGCAAAGGCTGGAGTAACACCAGAAACACCAAGTGAAATCGTTTGGCCATGTTACACGGCTACCACCAGACAGTATATCACAGACAACATTCACACTAAGATTTGTAGGTAAGAGAGGAAGAGGCCCCCCACGTAGGAGATGGAGAGAGGAAATTTACAGAAGCATTAAAGATCCAATTATATGAAGAAAATCATCGAGCCCTTTCAAGAAGTCTATTTGTCCACTCAACACCAAAAGGTATATCAGGAAGGAGACACGACAAGACAAGACCTGCTGCACAAAGAAGCCACAGTTCTCGACCGTCGATTGCCTGTTACATTATTAATTTCACTTTTTTAATATTATACTATACAGCGAAAAGCATAATAAACGAAGAAGATTTTTTTTTTCTTTTAAATTACCAGCAATGACCGCCAGGAAATATGTTAATTTCAGGATTATTTTTTTTCGACGCAGAAAACAAAACAAAGACAGAAGATTAAGCTCTTTTCACAACAAATACGGTAATTCTGTTCACATTTCGATACATTCAGTCGAAGTACACGATGTACACAATTATTCCTAATAAAAATGTCCTTCTCTATTAAATCACAGGCAGTCCTAGACGACGAAATTAAATTACTCAAGCAGACTGAGATGTCTGACAAGTTTCAAGTTTTATAAACGATGTATTATCTCAGGTCTGATGATGTCCCTTATAAACGATGCATTACCTCAGATTTGATAATGTCCCAGTAGAAATATCATTTTCCAAATGGTTGTATATTGTGCACATTTGTACAAGGAAGTATTTCTGTATACACAGATTAGTATTCGGCACGGAATATTCATTTGGGGAATTCTCAGTGGATCACAACGCTGACATTCGGTGGTCTTTATCGCTTTAGTGACTATGTGTGTTTGTGTTTATTATTTACTTTTCTGTTTTCTATGACTGGTATTTGCTCTCTCTCTCTCTCTCTCTCTGCTCTGTCCCCTCTTTCTCGTCTCTCTTCTCTGCTCTCTCTCGTCTCTCTGCTATGCTCCCTCTCTCTCGTCTCTCTGCTCTGCTCCCTCTCTCTCGTCTCTCTGCTCTGCTCCCTCTCTCTCGTCTCTCTATTCTGCTCTCTCTCGTCTCTCTGTTCTCTCTCTCATATCTCTGCTTTGCTCTCTTTCTCTCTCGTCTCTCTGCTCTGATCTCTCTGCTTTGCTCTCTCTCTCGTCTCTCTGCTCGCTCTCTCGTCTCTCTACTCTGCTCTCTCTCGTCTCTCTGCTCTCTTTCTCGTCTCTCCACTCTGCTCTCTCTCTGATCTGGTCTCTCTCTCGTCTCTCTGCTCTATTCCCTCTCGTCTCTCTGTTCTCTCTCTCGTATCTCTGCTTTGCTCTGTCTCTCGTCTCTCTGCTCTGATCTCTCTGCGTTGCTCTCTCGTCTCTCTGCTCTGCTCCCCCTCTCTGCTCTGCTCCCTCTCTCTCTGCTCTGTCCCCTCTCTCTTTGCTCTGCTCCCTCTCTCTCTGCTCTGCTCCCTCTTTCTCTGCTCTGCTCCTTCTCTCTCTGCTCTGCTCCTTCTCTCTCTGCTCTGCTGTCTCTGCTTTGCTCTCTCTGTTCTGCTCCCTCTCTCTCTGCTCTGCTCTCTCTGCTTTGCTCTCTCTCGTCTCTCTGCTCTGCTCCCTCTCTCTGCTCTGCTCCCTCTCTCTCTGCTCTGCTCTCTCTCTCGTCTCTCTGCTCTGCTATCTCTGCTTTGCTCTCTCTCGTCTCTCCGCTCTGCTCTCTCTCTGGCCTCTCTGCTCTGCTCCCTCTCTCGTCTCTCTTCTCTGCTCTCTCTTTCGTCTCTCTGCTCTGCTCTCTCTCTCGCCTCTCTGCTCTGCTCCCTCTCTCGTCTCTCTGCTCTGCTCTCTCTCTCGTCTGTCTGCTCTGCTCTCTCTGCTCTGCTCCCTCTCTCGTCTCTCTGCTCTGCTCTCTCTCTCTCTCGCCTCTCTGCTCTGCTCCCTCTCTCGTCTCTCTGCTCTGCTCTCTCTCTCGCCTCTCTGCTCTGCTTCCTCTCTCGTCTCTCTGCTCTGCTCTCTCTCGTCTCTTTGCTCTGCTTTCTCTCGTCTCTTTGCTTTGCTCTCTCTCTGCTCTGCTCTATTCTCTCTCGTCTCTCTGCTCTGCTCTCTTTCGTCTCTCTGCTCTGCTCTCTCTCTCTCTCGTCTCTTTGTTCTGCTCTCTCTCTCTGTCTGCTTTGCTCTCTCTCTCTCGTCTCTCTGCTCTGCTCTCTCTCGTCTCTCTGCTCTGCTCTCTCTCTCGTCTCTGTGCTCTGCTCTCTCTCTGCTGTGCTCTCTCTCATCTCTCTGCTCTGCTCTCTCTCATCTCTCTGCTCTGCTCTCTCTCTCGTCTCTCTGCTCTGCTCTCTCTCGTCTCTCTGCTCTTTCTCGTCTCTCTGCTCTGCTACCTCTCTCGTCTCTCTGCTCTGCTCTCTGCTTTGCTCTGCTCTCTCTCTCGCCTCTCTGCTCTGCTCCCTCTCTCGTCTCTCTGCTCTGCTCTTTCTCTCCTTCTCTTCCTCTCTCTTCCCCTCAGAGACTCCTGACTTAAAAAAAACATACTTGACAGTTTAGTTCATAGACTTCCGCCTAAGAATCCCCCGCCATATTGATAGCCGTTGTTAAAATTTAACCGGAAACATATCCCGTGTCTTGCTGTGTGTTGTCTGATTTCGCAACCCATAGCTGACATACTAGCGTCAGGGTTCCGAAACATAGCTGATATAATAGCGTCAGGGTTGCCGAAACATAGCTGACATAATAACGTCAGGGCTAGTGAAACATAGCTGACATAATAGCATCAGGGTTGCGAAACATAGCTGACATAATAGCGTCAGGGTTGCCGAAACATAGCTGACATTATAGGGTCAGGGGTGGCGAAACATAGCTGACATAATAGCGTCAGGGTGGCTAAATATAGCTGACATACTAGCGTCAGGGCTAGTGAAACATAGCTGACATACTAGCATCAGGGCTGGTGAGACATAGCTGACATACTAGCGTCAGGGCTAGTGAAACATAGCTGACATACTAGCGTCAGGGCTAGTGAAACATAGCTGACATACTAGCATCAGGGCTGGTGAGACATAGCTGACATACTAGCGTCAGGGGTGGCGAAACATAGCTGACATACTAGCATCAGGGCTGGTGAGACATAGCTGAAATACTAGCGTCAGGGGTGGCGAAACATAGCTGACATACTAGCATCAGGGGTGACGAAACATAGCTGACATACTAGCGTCAGGGCTGGTGAGACGAAACATAGCTGACATAATAGCGTCAGGGGTGACGAAACATAGCTGACATACTAGTGTCAGGGGTGACGAAACATAGCTGACATAATAGAGTCAGGGGTGGCGAAACTTAGCTGACATACTAGCGTCAGGTGTGGCGAAACTTAGCTGACATAATAGCGTCAGGGTTGGCGAAACTTAGCTGACATAATAGCGTCAGGGTTGGCGAAACATAGCTGACATACTAGCATCAGGGCTAGTGAAACATAGCTGACATACTAGCATCAGGGCTAGTGAAACATAGCTGACATACTAGCATCAGGGCTAGTGAAAAATAGCTGACATACTAGCATCAGGGTTGGTGAAACATAGCTGACATACTAGCATCAGGGCTAGTGAAACATAGCTGACATACTAGCATCAGGGCTAGTGAAACATAGCTGACATACTAGCATCAGGGCTAGTGAAAAATAGCTGACATACTAGCATCAGGGCTAGTGAAACATAGCTGACATACTAGCATCAGGGCTAGTGAAACATAGCTGACATACTAGCATCAGGGCTAGTGAAAAATAGCTGACATACTAGCATCAGGGTTGGTGAAACATAGCTGACATACTAACCTCAGGGTTGGCGAAACATAGCTGACATTCTAGCGCCGGGGCTGGCGAAACATAGCTGACATTCTAGCGCCGGGGCTGGCGAAACATAGCTGACATTCTAGCGCCGGGGCTGGCGAAACATACTGATGCAGACCCAATCGACCTCTTCACCACAATCCTCCCTCAATCTCACACGATGCTGCGCCTCGACCTCTTCACCACAATCCTCCCTCAATCTCACACGATGCTGCGCCTCGACCTCTTCACCACAATCCTCCCTCAATCTCACACGATGTTGCGCCTCAACATTTTCACCACAATCCTCCCTCAATCTCAAATGATGCTGCGCCTCAACATTTTCACCACAATCCTCCCTCAATCTCACACGATGCTGCGCCTCAACATTTTCACCACAATCCTCCCTCAATCTCAAACGATGCTGCGCCTCAACATTTTCACCACAATCCTCCCTCAATCTCACACGATGCTGCGCCTCGACCTCTTCACCACAATCCTCCCTCAATCTCACACGATGCTGCGCCTCAACATTTTCACCACAATCCTCCCTCAATCTCACACGATGCTGCGCCTCAACATTTTCACCACAATCCTCCCTCAATCTCACACGATGCTGCGCCTCAACATTTTCACCACAATCCTCCCTCAATCTCAAACGATGCTTCGCCTCAACATTTTCACCCCATCGGCTGCACGGAACAACAGGTCGCAGTTTCAAGGAGGAGAATTGGCGCACAAAATAAAAAGCCTTGTTTGCTCTGCTGATCACCTCTGGGATACTTTCCCATTCCACCTAAACGCTTAATCTGTATTTCTTGTAACGTAAATCTCCTACTTCTTCAATGCTTGATTGGCTTTGATTACATGTCCCTTAAGGAGATCTACATCCATCGAAGCTTTCCTTTCTTAGCCCTCAGTATAAACTTACAGTTAGCAATCAGTATAAACTTACAAATAAGCAACCAGTATAAACTTACAGATAAAGCAATCAGTATAAACTTACATATAAAGCAATCAGTATAAACTTACAGATAAACTAATCAGTATAAACTTACAGATAGCAATGAGTATAAGCTGACAGAGATAGATATTTTTTCTATGGTATTTATTTATCAATTTAGCTGTAGTTAAGTTGATAGAATGTGAATAAATTTCAACGTTATGTTTTATCTGCATTATTCTGAGTGTGTAGATACGAGGTTATATGTGATATATTTCATTTACACGTTTGTAATGTTAGTACTAAACTAATGTTGAAGGTTTGAGAAAGGACGGACAGATAATCAGGGAGGCCTGCATGCTCAATTTTTCAGCCTATGAAAATAATAGGCCAAGCAAAGACTGCATTTCAGAGAATGAGAAACATATTGACCAACACATCTTTATCAATGAATGTTAGAAAACGAGTACTAAAATGCTATATTGAACCTATCTTGTTATATGGAAGTGAATCATGGACAATAGGCAAGTCTGCACAAAAATCATTGGAAGCAGCAGAAATGTGGTTTATTAGAAGAATGTTGCGAATCCCCTGGACAGCAAAAATAACTAATGAAGAATGTAGGAGAAGAGCTGGAGAGACAAAAAACCTTGTCAAAAAGATAAGAGAGAGACAATGTACTTTCATAGGACATGCAATGAGAAGAGGGGGCATTGAAAATATTATAACAACAGGAAAAATAGAAGGAAGAAGATCAAGAGGAAGACCAAGAGAAATGATACTGGACAGTCTGACAGGATGGTGTGAGAGGAGATCACCATCTGAACTGATGACCTGCATGAAGGATCGGGTACTCTGGAGAAGCATAATAGCCAACGCCAGTCGGCACGGCATATGATGATGATGATGATGATGAAAATAAAATTATTTCGTTCGTTCGCTCTCCTTCTCTCTCTCTCTCTTTCTCTCTCTCTTGCTCTCTTTCTTTCTTTTCTCTCTCTTGCTTCACTCTGTCTCTCTCTTTTTGCTATCTCTTGTTCTCTCTGTCTGTCTCTTTCTTTCTTTTCTCTCTCTTGCTTCTGTCTCTCTCGTCTTGCTCTCTCTCTCTCTCTTGTTATCTCTTGTTCTCTCTGTCTGTCTCTCTTGCTCTTCCTGTCTCTCTTTTGTTCTACCTCTCTTTCTCTTGCTCTCCCTCTCTCTCTCTTGGTCTCCCTATCTCTCCTGCTCTCTCCGTCTCTTCTCTTGTTCTCTCTCTACTCGCTCTCCTGCTACTTCTCTCTCTCTTGCTTTCTCTGTTTCAAATTTTTAAGACCTTCTGCTCAACAAATTCCCCTTTTGGTATTTCTTTTGAATTGATCCTGAAGACGATATATAAGACTTATCCATTGTGTGGCCAGCAACGTGACTGAAGACGATATATAAGACTTATCCATTGTGTGGCCAGCAACGTGACTGAAGACGATATATATGACTTATCCATTGTGTGGCCAGCAACGTGACTGAAGACGGTATATAAGACTTGTCATTATGTGGCTAACAACGTACCTGAAGGTGGTATATAAGACTTGTCTTTGTGTGGCCAGCAACGTGACTGAAGACGGTATATAAGACTTGTCATTGTGTGGCTAACATTGTACCTGAAGGTGGTATATAAGACTTGTCATTGTGTGGCTAACATTGTACCTGAAGGTGGTATATAAGACTTGTCATTGTGTGGCTAACAACGTATCTGAAGGTGGTATATAAGACTTGTCATTGTGTGGCTAACAACGTACCTGAAGGTGGTATATATATGACTTGTCATTGTGTGGCTAACAGCGTACGCTACATAGATGACGGCATTGGGGTCACATCAATGCCAGAGGAAGATCTTAACAACTTTATCAGTTTTGTTAAGGAGTACAATCCTGTCATTTCTTTCACCTCCCATGTCTCTGCTACTTCCGTTGACTTTCTTGACATTGCCGTTACTGTCGGCCCTTCCAGGCGTACTACTTCTATCTACTATAAACCTACAGACTCTCACAGCTACCTCCTGTACTCTTCCTCCCATCCCAGATCGTGTAAAGACTCTATTTCTTTTCCCCAGCTTCTTAGGTTGCGACGTTTGTGTAATGAGGATTTGGATTTCCAGGATCAAGGCCATAAAATGCTAGATTTCTTCCGTCAACGCGGCTATCCAGAGCATGTTCTCTCGTCATCTTGGGAACCGCATCAGCCATATATCGCGGCAACAAGCCCTCACTCATAAATCGCATTGTAGCTAGGACAGAGTTAAACTGGTACTCACGTACCACCTTCATAGCTTGGCAGTTAAAAACATACTGTTTCGCCATCTCCATCTCCTCCAGACCGAGCCTGATACACGAGAACTTTTTGGGGAACCCCCATTGGTGGTGTACAGACGGGACAAGAACCTCAGAGACCTTTTAGTTCGTAGTCACCTCAAGATAGATGACACTTTTTATGGTACCAGACGTTGCGGACGCCGTAGATGCAACACTTGTCCGTTTGTTGTCGAGGTTAGCCAGATCTCCTCCCCTAAGTCCACGTTATCAGTTCAGGAGGGTTTCACCTGTACTTCACGCAATGTCATTTATGCTATTATGTGCAAACGTTGCGGTTTGAAGTACATAGGGGAGACTGGCTTACACTTAGGAGATCGATTTCGCCAGCATCTTAATGATATTCCTAAGAGGGCCTGGACACCTGTGGCTAAACATTTTTGCCTTAACAACCACAGGGAAAAACAGGACATTTCTGTCAGTGCGATCCGCTCTTGTTCTGCTGATGTACGATCTCGGAGGGTCCTAGAACAGTGCCTTATTTTCCAGACTGGCTGTCTCCACCCAGCTGGAATTAACAATGTCTTCAGCTTTCTGTAACTTCATTAGTTTTCCACTCCTCCCCTTTTTTAAAACTCTACTTTCTTTCTCTATGCTACCCCTCCCTACCACCACCCTCTTTTCTTCTTTGGCAACATATTGGTGCTTACAGGGTCTTGTCCGATTCACTAGTTTCACATTTTCTCCCTGCAGGTGTTTATGTTCTTCATTCATTATCTCTCCGCGTCCCCTTTTCCCTCCCCCTCCCGTCACCTCCTCTAGCGGCTATCATGTTTCTATTGCCTGTCCCCCACCTCTTTCTACCACTTGTTTTCCTCCTCTCTCTCCACCTCTTCTTTACGATTGGCTCTATCAAGTATCCTTTGTTGTGGTCCGCTTGTTCCTTCCTTTTAATACACACATTTCTCTGTTTTCTACTTCTGGAGGAGGCCACATTAAGATAAGTTCTTCGTTTTTTTTTTTTTTTGGTCTCGTTTTGCATGTAATCCTCGAAAAAGGCTCACGCCGAAATATCGGATGTTGTATGTTTTTCATTTATACATTCTCATACTTTCTATTCGTTTTTTCTCACTTTACTCACTCCCTCCCTCACTTTGTAAAACTGCACCATACACCTCTATCTATCTTTTTTTATTTTAATCAGGGAACAAGTTTATGATAACTTTGTGTTACAATTCCGCTATAGAAAATATTTTATTAACTTCACCACCTTTGACATCTCTATATGTCAGTATATAAACTTTACATGGCAACATAACTATTTGACAACTTTATATACCAAAATAACTATTTGAAAACTTTATATGTCTCCACGTATTTGACAATCTTAAATCTTATTTTGCCTTAACCTGATTCTTGATCTTTCATAAATATTTTTTTTTCTCTAAAATGTATAGAAATTCAGCGCCGTTCTTTTCATGTTTGCTTTTTATAAAATTTCTTTTGTCTCCATGTCGTATACTTGCAAATATGGATGCTGCTTTATTGTGTTTTTTTTTTTAATAAGAATCAAACCGTATTCCCCAATATGCCTTAATGGCATGGAAATGGGAATTTTACCTTTTTTGTAAGAATCAGACACGTGTGTGACTTTCTTTCTTAGAATATATCAACTTCCAGAGATTCTGTTTTTTAAGGGATTATATCAGTAGTTTACATTCCCTGCGGTTAGATTATCTCCCCTTCTGTTCGGGTATATCTCTCTATGTGTCTCTCAAGTCTCCCCTTCTGTTCGGGTATATCTCTCTATGTGTCTCTCAAGTCTCCCCTTCTGTTCGGGTATATCTCTCTATGTGTCTCTCAAGTCTCCCCTTCTGTTGGGGTATATCTCTCTATGTGTCTCTCAAGTCTCCCCTTCTGTTCGGGTATATCTCTCTATGTGTCTCTCAAGTCTCCCCTTCTGTTGGGGTATATCTCTCTATGTGTCTCTCAAGTCTCCCCTTCTGTTCGGGTGTACCTCTCTATGTGTCTCTAAAGTCTCCCCTTCTGTTCGGGTCTACCTCTCTATGTGTCTCTAAAGTCTCCCCTTCTGTTCGGGTCTATCTCTCTATGTGTCTCTCAAGTCTCCCCTTCTGTTGGGGTATATCTCTCTATGTGTCTCTCAAGTCTCCCCTTCTGTTCGGGTATATCTCTCTATGTGTCTCTCAAGTCTCCCCTTCTGTTCGGGTATACCTCTCTATGTGTCTCTCAAGTCTCCCCTTCTGTTCGGGTCTACCTCTCTATGTGTCTCTCAAGTCTCGCTTTCTGTTCGGGTGTACCTCTCTATGTGTCTCTAAAGTCTCCCCTTCTGTTCGGGTCTACCTCTCTATGTGTCTCTCAAGTCTCCCCTTCTGTTCGGGTCTATCTCTCTATGTGCATCTCAAGTCTCCCCTTCTGTTCGGGTGTACCTCTTTATGTGTCTCTCAAGTCTCCCCTTCTGTTCGGGTGTACCTCTCTATGTGTCTCTAAAGTCTCCCCTTCTGTTCGGGTCTACCTCTCTATGTGTCTCTCAAGTCTCCCCTTCTGTTCGGGTATACCTCTCTATGTGTCTCTCAAGTCTCCCCTTCTGTTCGGGTCTACCTCTCTATGTGTCTCTCAAACCCTGTAAATGTTATTTGCTCTCGTCCTACTTTGCCAGGATGACATGTACTCGTTATCAGTTCCAGACCAAGGCGCGATTCAATTACTGGATCGGACTCGAAATCGGTTCGTCTTCTTCTTCTTCTTCCTTCTAGCGATGGCCAGCGCCGTAATTCCATTCATTCTTGGCCAAAATTTTGTTGGTAAAAGTGAACTACTTCGGAATGTTCGTAATCGTTTCTAAGGTGTGGGAGATGGCTTATGAAAGACGATACAGGAAGGTAGAGGAGATGGTTTATGAAAGATGATACAGGAAGGTAGATGGTTTATGAAAGATGATACAGGAAGGTAGATGGTTTATGAAAGATGATACAGGAAGGTAGATGGTTTATGAAAGATGATACAGGAAGGTAGATGGTTTATGAAAGACGATACAGGAAGGTAGATGGTTTATGAAAGATGATACAGGAAGGTAGATGGTTTATGAAAGATGATACAGGAAGGTAGATGGTTTATGAAAGACGATACAGGAAGGTAGAGGAGATGGTTTATGAAAGACGATACAGGAAGTTAGATGGTTTATGAAAGATGATACAGGAAGGTAGATGGTTTATGAAAGACGATACAGGAAGGTAGAGGAGATGCTTTGTGAAAGATGATACAGGAAGGTAGATGGTTTATGAAAGATGATACAGGAAGTTAGATGGTTTATGAAAGATGATACAGGAAGTTAGATGGTTTATGAAAGACGATACAGGAAGGTAGAGGAGATGCTTTGTGAAAGACGATACAGGAATGTAGATAGTTTATGAAAGACGATACAGGAAGGTAGATGGTTTATGAAAGATGATACAGGAAGGTGTAGGAGATGGTTTGTGAAAGACGATACAGTAAGATAGATAGTTTATGAAAGATGATACAGGAAGTTAGATGGTTTATGAAAGACGATACAGGAAGGTGGAGGAGATGGTTTGTGAAATACGATACAGGAAGGTAGATGTTTTATGAAAGATGATATAGGAAGGTGTAAGAGATGGTTTGTGAAAGACGATACAGGAAGTTAGATGGTTTATGAAAGACGATACAGTAAGGTAGATGATTTATGAAAGACGATACAGGAAAGACTGTGTTTCAAATTATTTGAGACAAGAGAGAATAGTTCTTCAGCTGATGTACTATAGAACTGTTTTTTAAATGTGTTACAGTATAGAACTATTTGTAAAAATAGAATTATTTATAAAGCATGCGTTATGGTATAGAACTATTTGTAAAAATTCGATTTATAAACATGTGCTATAGACTAGAACTCTGTTTGTAAAAATAAGATTTATAAAACATGCGTTATAAAATAGAATTGTTTGTAAAAAAATACAGCTATTTATAAAATATATAGTATACTATAGAACTATTGATAAAAAATACAATATTTAGAAAGCATATTGTAATATAGAACTGTTTGTAAAAGTACAATTTTTTAAATGAAACATATACTTTAGAACCGTTTACAAATACAACTTTAAAAAACATTTGCGTTAGAACAACTATAGAACAACGTATAAAATGCATGTAAAATATATCTTATCTTATCTTATATCTTATATCCTTCCCGTGCCGTTAGACGTCACATAGGGCTCGCAAAGTAGTTCGCCAATTTTTCCTGTCTTCGGCGAGTCTTTCAACCTCATCAAAGGATTTTATGCCTGTTAACTTGGCCTCTCTTAATAATGTCCTCTTCAGAGTTTCACACGGTCTGCACCTTTTTGTAAAATATATGGTATAGTGTATATTGTATACACTATAACTGTTTATAAAAATAAAACTATTTATAAAATTTATAGCATACAATAGGACTTTTGGTAAAAAATGGACTATTTATAAAACATTTCATAACACAGAACAGTTTACAAAAATACAATTATTTATGACATATTTGGTATTCTACCGAACTGTTGGTATAAATACAACCATTTATAAAATATATGGTATACTACAGAACTGTTCATAGAAGGACATCTTTTTGTAAAATATGTGCTATACAGGGTCCGACAATTAAGCAAGGAGACTAATTCCATAAAAAATAAAGTAAACAACAGTTTAAGATATAACCTGTATTTTATTCAAAGTAAGCCCCTTGTGCACTGATACAGCGAGTGGCATGATCTAACAAACACTGGAACGACCTCTGTAGTTTTTCTGTTCGTGTGGCACTTAAACCCGATGTTACGGCTCTTTGGATGTCATCAGTATCGTTAAAGAAGTGTCCTTTCAATGGTAATTTTAATTCTGGGAATAGAAAATAATCGCGGGAAACAAATCTAGGGAATAAGGTGGATGGTTGAGAATACACACTTGTTTTAGGGCCAAAAATTCCTGTACAACTACCGCCCGGTGAGCCGGTGCATTATCATGAAGAAGGAAAAAAAAACTGCCAGGTGATGAATGCTCGGGTCGGATTCGGAGAATCCTTTTCAATAGGCGTTTAAAAATACTTAAATAAACTTTGGCAGTGACAGTCTGTCTCTCTGGAATAAATTCTTTGTGAATAACCCCTTTGCTGTCGTAGAAGCACACCAACATTTTCTTAACTTTCGACTTTTGAAGACAAATGTTCCTGCCTTAGGTGATGATGATGAGTTCCACTGAGCACTTCGGCGTTTATTTGTGGGATCATAGAGGAAAATCCATGTTTCATCCTCTGCAACAATCAAATTTAAGAAATGTTTATTTCTGCGACACGTTTTGATAATGTCTTTTACGTACACAATACGCTGGTGTTTTTTGGTCGTGAGACAACGAATATAGTACAAACCGGCAAGAAACCTTTTTCTTCCTCGAATCTTCAACTAAAATTTTACGAACGGTCTCTCGCTTAACATCAAATTCATCTGCCATCATCCTCACAGTCAAACAACAATCTTCTTGTATCCGTTCTCTGACTTTTGCAATGAGTTCCTCATTACAAATAGATTTTGGGCTTCCGTGTCTAGTTGCAATTGTAATCGTTTCCACACCACCTTTGAATCGTGAATACCAGCTGAATATCTGTGCACGAGATAAACAATTATCCCCATAGACTTGTCGCATCAATTCAACTGTCTCAATGGCACTTTTTCCGAGTTTTAAACAGAGTTTAATGGTAGCTTTTTTGCTCCATGCTGATTACGTGACAATGCACTTCTGACTAGGTCAACAAAATGGCGGCTTTCTTGTCGTCTGCTTATCGGGCGGCTATGAAAAGTTGCCAGATTATAAATGAAGGTTGCCTCTTTGGATTCCATGCTTTGCTTCATAGATGGCACTTTTGTCTTGGCCATAATAAAATCAGTCACATTACTTAATTGTCAGACCTTGTATTGTAGAATCGCTAATAAAAATGCAACTTACATTTATAAAATATGTTATGATACTGAATTGTTTATAGAAATACAACTATTTATAGAAATACAACTATTTAAAAACATGTTTTACTGTGGAACAGCTTCAAAATGCAATTTTTTATGAAACATGTTTTAGGCTTTACGTTCTTTTAGTTTTGGAAAATGCAAATGTTTCTAAACATTTTCTAAGTGCCGTGCCGCATGGCGTAGGCGATCATTTCTCTCCACAATTCCCTGTCTTTAGACTTGATTATGAGATCCGCCGGTGACTTTCTTCCTAGCCACACCTACAGCTCATCCAATAACTTCTCTCTCTGTCTTCCTCTGTCTC
The DNA here is from genome assembly GCA_009760885.1 of Achatina immaculata. Taxonomy (NCBI): domain Eukaryota; kingdom Metazoa; phylum Mollusca; class Gastropoda; order Stylommatophora; family Achatinidae; genus Lissachatina; species Lissachatina immaculata. The sequence continues at coordinate 48,683,900 of CM019718.1, forward strand.
TTCTTCCCTCAGTTTTTACAGTTGCCACAGTGTGTTCCAATTTTCCTCTTCTCAGGAAGTGTCCTATAAATCTTGCTTGTCTGCCTCTGATCTTTGCTATAATTTGTTTTTTAACTCCAGCCTCTCCATTGGTTTTCTTGGCTGTCCATGATACTCTCAACATCCTTCTTATAAACCACGTTTCTATGACCTCCATTTCTATACATATGCGATCATATATACAACTATATAAATGTACATATATGCATATATACATATATATATACATATATATATATATATATATATATATATATATATATATATATATATATATATATACAACTTTATATAAATGAGCTGATACACAATAGAACAGATTATAAAACTACAGTTTTTTTTCATACTGCACAAATGTTATAAGGACAACAGAGTGGTTTATAAAACACACACGTTTAATCAACACAGTTGTTATACAAAGGAGTGTTCGAATACCGTATTGTGTAGTCCTTTTTTTAGACAGACGGTAGCCCATCTAACTCAAACTTAGGATTCCATTTACAGTCGCTTTCTTAATATTTTGATATCTCTTACAGATCTGAAGTGCATTTTTTTTTTTGCATTTTATGAGACAAATCCTACGTACTTTGCTCTCAGACAGAACTGTTTCGACAAAAGACAAACGCCTTATGCAGCAAAAAAAAAGGTAGCTAGTTAGAAAAGTGAGAAAATACCAACGTCTGTACAAGTTTATTTTTCTATCAAGGATTGAATTATTTTTTTTAAGCTTGAGAGCGGCATCAACCCTACAAGTATTTGTGGTGTGTAACTGAACAGGTTGAGAACCTTCTATCTTTACGTTGCCTAGACGTTAAATGTTCAATTTAGAGAGTTGTCTGACCATTTGGTTATACAAGTTTACATTACGTTCTAGTTAAACTTTTATGAACGTGCACTCCCAGGCTCACTGACATTAGGACAACAATACACTTTGGACGGCACTGCAAGGCTCCAGAGAGAACTGTTGACACTTTGGACGGCACTGCCAGGCTCTCAGACAGAACTGTTGACACTTCAGGAAATCAGCAGACACGTTGGTGTAGTGACAAATGCCAGGGGGGTGAAATAAATGCAGACGAAGAAGCTGCGCCCACACGGCAGTGACAACAGACACAAAGAACACGTCTTCCCGGGCAGTGACAACAGACACAAAGAACACGTCTTCCCGGGCAGTGACAACAGACACAAAGACACGTCTTCCCGGGCAGTGACAACAGACACAAAGAACACGTCTTCCCAAGCAGTGACAACAGACACAAAGAACACGTCTTCCCAAGCAGTGACAACAGACACAAAGAACACGTCTTCCCGGGCAGTGACAACAGACACAAAGAACACGTCTTCCCAAGCAGTGACAACAGACACAAAGAACACGTCTTCCCGGGCAGTGACAACAGACACAACACATCTTCCCGGGAAGTGACAAAAAGACACAAAGAACACATCTTCCCAAACAGTGACAAAAAGACACAAAGAACACATCTTCCAGAGCAGTGACAAACAGACATAAAGAACACATCTTCCAAGGCAGTTACAATAGACATAAAGAACACATCTTCCAGAGCAGTGACAGTCACAAAGAACACATCTTCCAGAGCAGTGACAAACAGACATAAAGAACACATCTTCCCGGGAAGTGACAATAGACATAAAGAAAACGTCTTCCCGAGCAGTTACAATAGACATAAAGAACACATCTTCCCGAGCAGTGACAGACACAAAGAACACATCTTCCCAGGCAGTTACAATAGACATAAAGAACACATCTTCCCGGGCAGTTACAATAGACATAAAGAACACATCTTCCCGGGCAGTGACAACAGACACAAAGAACACATCTTCCGGGCAAGAGCTTATTTGTCATGAAGAAGTGAACCCTAAACAAAAGAATAACTACCAAAACTCATATTTACAAAATTCAGAATTGACAAAAGGAAATCTCCACACAACACAATTCATAAATTATTAGAACTTGAAAACCCTTGATTAATCTTTGCCATAAAAAGGACAAATGAACAACAGCTGGCTACATCTAGAAACACTAACTAGTTGTCCTGAAATTGACAAATAACTAACAACTGTTTACATCTGGAAACACTAACTAGTTGTCCTAAAAGAACAAATAACTAACGACTGCCTACATCTAGAAACACTAACTAGTTGTCCTAAAAAGGACAAATAACTAATGACTGCCTACATCTAGAAACACTAACTAGTTGACCTAAAAGGGACAAATAACTAACGACTGCCTACATCTAGGAAGACTAACTAGTTGACCTAAAAGGGACAAATAACTAACGACTGCCTACATCTAGGAAGACTAACTAGTTGACCTAAAAGGGACAAATAACTAACGACTGCCTACATCTAGAAACACTAACTAGTTGTCCTAAACAGAACAAACGAACAACAGCTGGCTACATCTAGGAAACCACTACAGACTATACGTTCTATCAAAAATCAACTAGCTTGTACATTCTAACTGACTGACTCTGTCTGAACTCCTTAACTGAATGAACCTCTAATCCTAACTGACTGAGTCTCTGATCCTCACTACTGATCCTGAAAATTAATTTATAACCTTCCTACTTTCTACAAGCATCCGTGGCATTTTGACTTTCCATTCACACACCGTCGCACGAGAAAACTATTTTTTACTTTCTCTGTAAATTTCGTGCGACGGTGAACATCTGACTGATTTAGGCTCATTTATCCAAACTTTTGACACTTAAGTTTCCTAATTTTCTCGTCGACTTTTATAACCCAAAGGTCAAGTGTGACAAGTTAATGTCAAGAGGAGTGCTCTTTCATTACTTAAATTACATCAGTTACTTCCCTTCTACCACTATTGTACTTTTCCTATGACTTATTCTTTCGCACATCTTTGTGCTCTCAGACAACGTGTCATGAATTATTCGTTTCTTTCTTCAAAATTTCCGCCAGCGTGTAACAATGACTGATAACATCTGTCATGATTTGACTGACCATCTTTCTGGCGCTATTAATTAGCCGTTCATGTTTCGCCTCATCAAGTTTCACTCCTCACTGTCTTCATATTTGATGAGGACGTTGATTCACAGTTCCCAGTGAAGTCTGTAGTCCAATAAATGTCTTTTACCGCTTTTATAACGGGGGCTTGAATCCATGCCTGTCCTTCCTCTGCTTAATCTTGAACCAACCAAGGAATCCTCTCTTTCGTTTCTCTTGACGCATGCGTGGATGGTAGGAAAAGTGAAGCTTAATCTACTGATCTGTGATATGTGAAGAGATCTGAGCAGAACGTAAATGTGGAGCCGGAACACATCCCCCTTGCTCACATTTGCCCCTCACTCGACGTGATCCAGTGATGGATGTGTATGTGTGTGTGTGTGTGTGTGTGCGGTGACTTATGTTGTATGTAGTGACAACTCAACATACAGCAACATCCAAAAAAAAAAGAACACTTCACGTTGACTTTGACCGTGGCTGAAGAAGGACTTCTACATTGAAGAAGAGGTCCAAGCATAAGCCCAGCTCCAAGATCTCACATGTATTCTCCATTTTAAATTACTTTGTCATCACTTTTGTAGATAGATAAAACCTCTCATATTTCCAAACGTCCATCATCTCTTCTATACAGCTTCTATGTTGTCTTTCCATCTCTGTCTTGGTCTACCCCTTGGTCTTGGTTCCTTCATCTCTTGTGCTTACATCACTTTCGTTTGTTCTCTATCATTCTTTCTAAATGCCCCAGCCAGCGTAGTGTGTTCAGTTTCAAAACATTTATACTTCGTTGGGATTTAAATAGTCTGTTCAATTCAGTGTTCTTTCTAGCTCTCCATTCTCCACAGTTGGTATCCATTATCGGCCCAAAGATAGGATCTTGTTCTCAAAGGTCTGCAATTGTTGTTAATCTTTCTTTGTTGTATTCCACGTTTCTGATCCATACATGACGGCTGGTCTTATTACAGTTGTGTAGATTGTTATACTGGTGCTTTGGGACATGATTTTGGATTTTAACAGATGTTTTAATTCAAAACTGAACAAAATAGGGCAGCTAAAAATAAGAACATATAATAATAAAAATAATAATAATAGCAACAACAATAATAATAATAACTGGCATGCATTATACAGTAGACTAGTAACATTACTGGCTTTAGTACAGGTACAAATGTTTGCTTCAATATATGCAAAAAGGTTTCTTCTGTAAACATTCTATTTTCAAGCATTGCTTTGTTTTTACACACGCCAAATATGATATCTCAATTCTGCCAAAAAAAGTCTAATAAATTCTTTGTGTGTTATCTGTACCCACTCAAGGGATTTTGTTCAGTGTAATGGATGAATCTGTACATAATCCAGTTTCGTTGTTGTTCCTGTTGCTATTACTTGAGTCAGGAGACCAGAGATATAGTTTTGCACTCAGAGAAAATATGATGATCTATTTCTTGTATATTTTGTTTGATATAGCATTTGATAATCTATGGGTTGTCTCCTTGTGTAGTGAGTTTTAGGCCGAACTTTCTTTCTGATATACGAGAGTCATACCGAAAGTCGTGAGCAAACATTTTTAAAAAATGTATAGATAGACAAAATATAAATGTATCACCTTAAACTGCACCCTTTGCATTTCATATAGAGGTTACATGACGTGACCATCATATGTCACGTGACCACGCGGAGCATAAACAAAACGGCTTGTGCTGAAGTTTAGTTTCGTCAACATACTGTTATTGAGTTCCTCGTTAAAGTGGAAATACCTGCTGCTGAAATTCACCAAAGACTTCAACTTGCTTATGGAGATGTGTGTATGGGTGCTAGCAGTGTTAGGAGGTGGGTGAAACATTTCAAAGATGGAAACACGAGCATCCAAGATATGCCTCGCAGCGGTCGCCCTCGAACTGCCTCCACTGAACGCAACGTGGAAAGGGCTGAGACATCATTAAAGAAGACAGACGTGTCACAGTTTCTGAAATCACTGTAAATCGTGGAATAGGACACAATGCAGTACAGGAAATCGACTGAAACCCTAGGCTATAGAAAAGTTTGTGCCAGCTGGGTCCCACAGGAGAGAACGTCCAGAAAGCAGTACGTCTGTGTCGTCGGTCAGCTGGAACGGAATTCTACTGAAAGTGTATTTTCAAGCTTGCAGAGCAATGGGAAAATGTGTGCAGAGAAATGGAGATTATGTTGAAAAGTGAAGAAAAAGGTGCAAATTAGGGTAATACATTTATCTTTTCCCACCTTATAAATTCTAATTTAAAAAAATTTGCTCACGACTTTCGGTTTGGCCCTCATAGCATTTGATAATCTATGGGTTTGCTCGTTAGTTTTAGGTTGAACTTTCTTTCTCGTGTTCTCGGTGTAATTTCTATCTTGAGTGGGTTTTGAAATGTCTTGTGTGTTTAAACCAGTGATGTTGTAAGTTGCTCCTTCTCTTCATTATCATCATCATATCATCGGGGGTAAGTGGTGGTGGGGGGGTATGTTCTCGGTCATGCTTCTCCCACAAATCGCGATATTTGATATTTTCTATCGGCTCTCTTTCTCTCTGTCTCTGTCCCTCTCTCTCTCTCTCTGTCTGTCTCTCTGTCCCTGTCTGTCTGTCTGTCTGTCTGTCTATCTCTCTCTTAGATCCTGGCATATGGATGGTTCCTGAACCAGTTTGATGTTTTCATGGCATTTAAATGTTCGTGCCCAGTTACTCCTAGCATGCGATGTCGTATGTGTTGGACACATTAAATGTCATGATAATCTAGAGAAGACCGTCTTGGAAGGGTATTAATGGGAACAAGAAAGAGAGGAAGACCAAGGTGAAGATGGCTGCAAGACATCGTTGATTATCTGCAAATGGATGCATTAGCAGCAGGGCATCTTGCTTACAACCGAGAGGCCTACAGGAGTGATGTTAGGGAGACAAAGTGTGTTGATTTTCTCGATATAAATGATCTTAGTACCTAGGTTTTTTTTAAAAAGATGTACTCTGTGGGAAATGCCTCTTCTTTTCTTATCTTTCTACAGAATCTTTTTCTTGGATGTTGTTTGTGGTTTTGTTTGTTTTTTTTTTTTTTTTTGGTTTTTACTGCATATTTCATAATTTTATTGAGTTACTCGCCCTTAAGAGCAAACCCAGGCATTCAAAGAAAGTTGGCATAAATAACACAAAGGAAAAATAATAATAATTACATTTAGCTCTCAATCTCAGTATTGTTTGACTTGAAGACATTACTTTCTCATGGCCACATCTTTGAAAATCAATATCTCTTTCTTAAGAGTTCTCAACCAGTCTGCTGTTCATACTAGTTCAAAAGAAAATCTCTAGAATTTCATATTTGTACGAAAGAGCTTTAGAAGTTTCAAAGCTGAAGTTTACATTTTACCTGGGTAAAATTGTTAATTTTAACTTTTCTGTTTTCATTTCTTGTTTCATGTTTAGTAATATGGAATCTTTGATCATCAAGTTCTGAATTTGATTGTAAACCTTTTTTTATTTCTAAGACTACGAAAAGAACAGGCCGTGAGCCGGTGGCACTGTAATCCGGGTCCACCCGTAATGAGACGCGGACCATACCCTCGGGCATTCAGTGTGCAGGGCAGGCCTCGGGTATCTCGTTTAGTTAAAAAAAAATAACGACGTTTTTGTTTTAACCAAAGGACATGTTTGATCAGGGTACCTGCCAAGAGGACACTTTGACCTCAGTCACTTTGATCTTAGGCAATTTTTTTTTTTTGAGACAACGAAAACAACAGGCCGTGACCCGGTGGTACTGCAAACCGGGTTCACCCGTAACGAGATGCGGACCTTACCCCTGGCAGTCAATGTGCAGGGCGGCCTCAAACACCTCGTTGGTTCCAAAATAACAAAGTGTACATTCTACAGAGCGCAGAACTACACTTTGATCTTAGCCAAAAGCCCAAACTTTGATCTTAGGCAAAAAGAAAGCCCTAATAAAATGGAATGAATTGGCGTATTTATGCAGTACTTCGTTATATTTATACAGTAAACTACTAACATTTAATAGTTTTAACGATCTCTAAACTTTCGTTTACTTAAAATTACTCTGATGAGATTTTAGAATTTTCTCTGTGTAGCTCACGCGCAACTGAAAAGTCTTTCTTCGATGTCTATTATGATTTAATTTTTAATAATTTTGAGATATAATTTGCGAGACTTAAGATTCTTGATGATATCTAACATGAAAATTATTCTATCGACTTGTCGCCTTTCGAAATATTATGTACAGTTATATCCCCTAACGTGCAGTCAAGGACCTCAAGAGAGATATCGTATTTCTGTGTTTTTTTTTTCCGGACATTTATTGTTAAATTCATGAGAGACCACTTTCATTTAGTCTTATCACCTTTGTGAATGTTTATAATGTGAAAGCATTCCAGCCGCGGAAACGCGCTTAACATTATATCTCTACAGCATTGAAAAAAGACCAAGTGATGTCTTAACGTGATCAACAGCATAATGCGCTCCACCCTTCATCTGTAACGGGGTTTCAGTATCATTTTTAGTGCTCAGTTCCTTTGATGTCAGGCAAAATAATACCTGGATTATCAAGTATCACTGCAGATATCAAGTGGTCCTGACATTAGACGGGAGTATTTTTAACATCTGCTGAGGACGAAAACAACTCTGGAGGATTTGTCTTCATGTGGCTTGTTAACTTTATTTAGAAAAAAAAAATTGGGGGCACGAATATATTTATAAGCAGGCCCTACGAGATGGGGTTGGAGAGAGGAAAGAAGCGAGGGGGGGGGGTAGGGGAGGTGCATTGTTCCGTGACCTGGAAAGTAAGTTTTCCCTGTTTTAAGGGTAGGCTAGGGGTAGGGTGGGGCTTTAGGGCGCTGAATGAAGAAAGACAAGGGTCGTGGAGAGGGTCTTGTACCTGTGTACAAACTTCTCCTAGAGGTCCTGTACATCAAAAGCCAGCAAAATGATGCTCCACATAACTGCAACAGGTAACACTTCCCGGTCTCAAGTCTGCCTTAGAAGACTGGAAGTGTCATTATAATTATGTACTTCCCGAGTCTACAACACGCTGGACTTTTGTTTTTATTGTTTTTCATTACTTCAGTCTTTTGTTTTGACTGTCTTTCATTACTTCAATCTTTGGATTTTATTGTTTTTCATGACTTCAATCTTTTGTTTTTACTGTTTTTCATTACTTCACTCTTTTGTTGTTATTGTTTTTCATTACTTCGATCTTTTGATTTTACTGTTTTTCATTACTTCAATCTTTTGTTTTTACTGTTTTTCATTACTTCACTCTTTTGTTGTTATTGTTTTTCATTACTTCAATCTTTTGATTTTATTATTTTTCATTACTTCACTCTTTTTGTTTCACCTGTACTTCACCCAATGTTATTTATACTATTATGTGCAAACGTTGCGGTTTGAAATGCATAGGAGAGACTGGCTTACTATTAGGAGATCGATTTCGCCAGCATATCAATATTCCTAAGAGGGCCTGGACACCTGTGGCTAAACATTTTTGCCTTAGCAACCACAGGGGAAAACAGGACATTTCTGTTAGTGTGAGCCGCTCTTGTTCTGCTGATGTACGATCTCCTAGAACAGCGCCTTATTTTCCAGACTGGCTGTCTCTACCCAGCTGGAATTAGCAATGTCTTCAGCTTTCTGTAACTTCTTTAGTTTTCCACTGGTCCTTTTTTAAACTCTACTTTCTTTCTCTATGCTACCCCTCCCTACCACCACCCTCTTTTCTTCTCTGCCAACATACTGGTGTCTATAGGGTCTTGTCCTATTCACCAGTTTCACATTTTCTCCCTGCAGGTGTTTATGTTCTTCATTCATTATCTCTCCGCGTCCCCCCCACAACACCTCCTCTAGCGACTATCATGTTTCTATTGCCGTTCCCCCCACCCCTTTCTACCACGTGTTTTCCTCCTCTCTCTCCACTTCTTCTTTACGATTGGCTCTATCGGGTATCCTTTGTTGTGGTCAGCGTGGTCTTTCCTTCTGTTACACACATTTCTGTTTTCTACTTCTGGAGGAAGACACATTCAGATAAGTTCTTCGTTTTTTTTTGTTGTCTCGTTGTGCATGTAATCCTCGAAAAAGGCTCACGCCGAAATATCGGATGTTGTATGTTTTTCATTTATACATTCTCATACTTTCTATTTGTTTTTTTCTCACCTTACTCACCTCCTCCCTCACTATGTAAAACTGCACCATACACCTCTGTCAACCTGTTTTTATTGTTTTTCATTACTTCAAAATTTGATTTTACAGTTTTTCATTACTTCAATCTTTTGATTTTATTGTTTTTCATTATTTCAATCTTTTGATTTTACTGTTTTTCATTACTTCACTCTTTTTTTTTAATTGTTTTTCATTACTTCAATCTTTCGATTTTATTGTTTTTCATTACTTCAATCTTTTGATTTTACTGTTTTTCATTACTTCAATCTTTTGTTTTTATTGTTTTTCATTACTTCAATCTTTTGTTTTTACTGTTTTTCATTACTTCAATCTTTTGATTTTATTGTTTTTCTTTACTTCAATCTTTTGTTTAGGTGCTCCAGCTCCTCTTGTATAACCAGCTCCAGCTCCTCTTGTATAACCAGCTCCAGCTCTTCTTGTATAACCAGCTCCAGCTCTTCTTGTATAACCAGCTCCAGCTCTTCTTGTAACCAGCTCCAGCTCCTCTTGTATAACCAGCTCGAGCATAACATTACAAATCTATTCATGAATCAGGATATTCTACTTTGAAAAAAAGTCTTATTACAATGCTTTTCTTCCTACATCGCCATCATCATCATCATCATCATCATCATCATTGACGAAAAGTATGCACGATCGCTCCTTTTTTTTGTGTGCGTTCACTGATTATTCTGAACAGTGGTTCTCAACCGTTTCTTAATCGTGAACCTTATTTCTGACCAGAGAACCGCTGTGGACTCATTAAAAATAAAACAATAAATAGAAACCAAAGATTATGCTAATTATTTTTTAAAATCAAGCCAATTCATTGACTGATCTGCTAACCCTCAAAATCCTTTTGTGGGCAACCTTGGGAGGGGGGGGGAAGTAAGGGTGGGGGGTCCATGAATCCTGGATTAAGAACCGGATTAAGGTTGTTTTTTTCCTGTCCGAGAACATTATATTAATTGGACATTTCTTCTTTTCTGTTGGTGAAAGACACATCATTCTAATATATCTTCATGAAACATGTATTGTAGGATAGGTTACTAGGTCATAGATGGTGGAAGCTCGAACCGCGTCTTGTCTAAGCAATCAGTTACTAGCCCAGGATGTTGTGCGGTGCCAATGAAATCCCAGACCCCCCCCCCTCTCCGGCCCCTCCCCCCACCCAGTGTAAGAATGACTGACAGGGCGGTCACGCTGACAAGTGAGCCTATTGTTCAGATACTGTTTTGATTAAACGCCGGCATGCTTTTTTCTCAGGTGTAGAGTTGAATGTGCCTGTGAGTGAGTGAGTGAGTGAGTGAGTGAGTGAGTCAGTCAGTCAGTCAGTCAGTCAGTCAATCAGTCAGTCAGTCAGTCAGTGAGTCATTGAGCGAAGTGAAGTGAGAGAGAGAGGGAGGGAAGGAGAGAGAGACACAGAGAGAGGGAGGGAGAGGGAGAGAGAGAGAGGGAGGGAGAGAGAGACAGAGAGAGACACAGAGAGAGAGGGAGAGAGAGGGAGGGAAAGAGAGACACAGAGAGAGGGAGAGAGAGGGAGGGAGAGGGAGGGAGGGAGAGAGACAGACAGAGAGAGACAGAGGGAGGGAGAGAGAGGGAGAGAGAGGGAGGGAGAGAGAGGGAGAGAGAGAGAGAGTTGAATCCTTGTACAAGCTCGTAGATAACAGAACATCACAGTTATCGGTACTGCTGTCCTTTGAAGAGAATCAAGTTAATAGACTTAAGAGAGAACCCCACAAAATGCCTACACAATCATATTTGTCCATGAAATACATAAAACTTATAAACGAACATAGAATTGGTGCCACAAGGTTCTGTGCACTGATAGATATTATAAACGAACATAGAATTGGTGCCACAAGGTTCTGTGCACTGATAGATATTATAAACGAACATAGAATTGGTGCCACAAGGTTATGTGCACTGATAGATATTATAAACGAACATAGAATTGGGGCCACAAGGCTCTGTGCACTGACACATATTATAAACGAATATAGAATTGGTGCCACAACGTTCTGTGCACTAGGAGATATTATAAACGAACATAGAATTGGTGCCAAAGGTTCTGTGCACTGAGAGATCTATCGAAGACGAGGTCTTAACATTTCTGAAATTTATCCGGTATGCATTGATCAATGACTGCAAGTAATCAAGGGACATAATTAGAAAAAAAATGTTCCTGGCTATTCCTATGATGAGTAATCAACTTAAATACTTTTACACTTCAAGACAGCACAGACGGGGTTGGCAGTTCTTGCATACCTACGAAAAAAATCAATTCTCAGAAAGACATTTAAGAAAAAAGTTGAAATAAAGTGAAAACTAGCACTTTTTTTTGTTAGCCCAACCCATTTTAAAAAAAAATGATACAATGACTACCTTCCACTTTCTTTTTACCAAGAAAACACAACATGGAAAATAATTCAGGGGTGAAAGAGATAAAAAGTTTCGTTTTTTAAAATAATGTTTTACTAAAGAGCTTAATTTCTACTCTGCCTTGTTTCTTCTCATAATAATGTCAACCAGTCAGTCACTTGCGGAACTTTGCCTTCCTAACAGCTCTCCTGTAGGCCTCTCAGTTGTGAGCAAGATGGCCTGCTGCTGATAAATCCATCTGCAGATCATCAACGATGTCTTTCAGGCATCTTCGCCTTGGTCTTCCTCTCTTTCTTTTTCTCATTATGTACCCTTCCAAGATGGTCTTCTCTTAATTCTCATGACGTTTAATTTGTCCAAAATATCTAAGTTTTCTCTGTTTAATCCTCTTTACTAGCCAGCCTTCTTCAATATTAAGTTCTCGTAGTATAGATGTATTTGTTCTTTTTTTTTGTGTCCATGATATTTGAAGAACTCTTCTGTAGCATTTACATTCAAAGGCATTTATGTGTTTCTCAGCTGTTTTGTTAAGTGTCCAGGTCTCACAGGCATATGCTGCGATGGGAAAGACGTATGCCCTTAAAAATAAGCAAAAATGAATTAATTCTAACTTTTCCCGTAATACTGTTAGTCTCGTAATACTGTTAGTCCCGTAATACTGTTAGTATACCTTTGCAAGCTTCCCCCCATAATTCCCTCACGTCCTGTTCTGTCACGTGATATTTGTAGTATGGCCTTGTAAGTGTTGATTATAGTATTATTATTACTATTAATGAAATTATATTATTACTAGAAGCAGTTTTGTCATGGTTATTATTACTGATAGTGGGAGAGATACACTCCCACGACACCCGCGACATAATTTTACGACAGGACGCTCAGAAGAGTAGAAACTTAGAAATACTGGACGCTGACAGTGAATACGGACAAAGAGGATTTGCTCAGATAAGAGTAGTACAGAGGAGACAGACAAAATGAGAAGCAAGGACACAATAAAAGTAGAGAACGGAGTAATCTCTGAAGCATACGACGTGAAAGAGATATGCAGGAAACTATCTACCGTAGAGAGCGGAACAACAATACTTCTTCTGATCATCAGAGGAAGTACCCCCCCCCCCCTTCTCTCAGACAAGTGTCTCGGCTGTATTAAACTCCTGACACTCTAAGGGAGTCATGACTCCTAGAGGTCTTGTGAGTTGTTGGTTTTTTTGTCCCTGGATTGAATCCATGATCTTCCAGTTGGCATTGAACTTTGAAGTGCGTCTTTAGCGATTTAGCTACGGAGGACTGGTACTGGTTGTGGCAAATGAAATTATTTATGTTCTCGATGCTTGTTTCGCATACTCCACAGCCAGCATGAGGCATTTTCTGCTGTTTCTGAAAGACTTTTCAATGCCCTTGCCCTTGCGTGTCCCTTTATGCACAGTTGCTTACATAGGTCGTATGCTGATGTTGCTATGAATCCTCTCTCTCCCACTTCTACAGCTATCACTTTTGCCCTGACTCCTGCCCCCTGTCTCAATTGCTTGACCAGATCATTGTACTTCTCACATTGAATAGATGCTGCTCCTCTATTCTTGTTTCTTACGGAACCGTAAGCTCGATCATTATTAGTTCCTGTTTTTCTATGGAGTTATCTATTGACTTGACAATGTCCGGTCGCATTCCTGTGTTTTTAATGAGATAGTGGACTTAGATAATAATAACTATTAGAAAGACGGATTTGACGGAACTGACCGGTGAGGCACGTTTGCTTACCTTGCACACAGTCTTGAAAAAAAGGGAGTGGACTGACTCATCCTGAAATCCAGCCAGGGCCCAACCAGTAGGTTTGACCAATTAGGAAAATCTAGAGATGTGGCCTAAAGGACAATTGACTTACGACATATAAGCCAGTATTGCAGTTTTAGAGAGGAGACAAGAGAGGGAGAGACAATAATAAAAGAACAGTAGAGCGAGGGAGGCAAGAGCAGAAGAACAATAGAGCGAGGGAGGCATGAACAGAAGATCAATAGAGCGAGGGAGGCAAGAGCAGAAGAACAATAGAGCGAGGGAGGCAAGAACAGAAGATCAATAGAGCGAGGGAGGCATGAACAGAAGATCAATAGAGCGAGGGAGGCAAGAGCAGAAGAACAATAGAGCGAGGGAGGCAAGAACAGAAGATCAGTAGAGCGAGGGAGGCAAGAACAGAAGAACAACAGAAGTAGTTATAGGACTGATTTAAGATGTGTTTCAAGTGATTATGAAGATTTTTTTTACCTTTTAAACTTGGAGTAAAGTGATTCAGCCGAGGAATTAGTTGACCACGTGTTGCAGATCTAATATGGTACAGTTTAGAATTGTCCTAGTACCACGTGCAGAGTATTTAGAAGTTGAGAAAATTGCTGAAATGCTGCGTGTAGAATATGCTAGAGTTCGATGTGGTGAAACATTGTTTAGGTGATTCCGTGAATGAACCAAGGACATACATTCTTTAGGCATACATTGTATCTGAACGATTATTAGAACGAATTAAATAACATCTGTGAACTTTTCATCGGACTTGGTCTATAGCTAATATTGTAATGTTTGTGAAACCTAATCTAGACCACAAGAATTCGTGATGTGTTGATCAAAGAACACTTCTACTATCAGTCATCATCATCATCAGGTGCCGTGCCGACTGGCGTTGGCTATTATACTTCTCCAGAGTACACGATCCTTCATGCAGGCCATCAGCTCAGTTGGTGTCTCCTCTCACACCATCCCGTCAGACTGTCCAGTATCATTTCTCTTGGTCTTCCTCTTGATCTTCTTCCTTCTATTTTCCCTGTTGTTATAATATTTTCAATACCCCTTCTTCTCATTGCATGTCCTATGAAAGTACATTGTCTCTCTATTATCTTTTTGACAAGTTTTTTTGTCTCTTCAGCTCTTCTCATACATTCTTCATTAGTTATTTTTGCTGTCCAGGGGATTTGCAACATTCATGTAATAAACCACATTTCTTCTGCTTCCAATGATTTTTGTGCAGGCCTGCCTATTGTCCATGATTCACTTCCATATAACAAGACAGGTTCGATATAGCATTTTAGGGCTCGTTTTCTAACATTCATTGATAAGGATGTGTTGGCTAATATGTTTCTCATTCTCTGAAATGCAGTCTCTGCTTGGCCTATCCTGTTCCTAATTTCTGTTCAGCATTTCTCATCTCAAGTTATTACTGCTCCAACGTATTTGAATTTCTGCACCTGTTTTCAGTCAGCAATATATATTTCACCACCTGAAAATGTTATATTTTGCTCAATGTTTTCCCACAGTTCCTCCCACACATGGCCGACCTGTTCATTGTATTTATCATTCACAAAATGTTATGTATCCACAGACACAATCAAACATATCGAGATTACCAAAGCCCTTTTCTTTGAGGCACTTTATTTTATCGCGATTATATTTATGTCCCTTCACGCGAGGTTTAACATGGGTAACGCATGCGTGCTGTAGGTGTAACTGTCAACATTTCAGCTTGAAAAGGCCTTCCATCCGTGCTATTGTTCCAAGGCAGCTCAAGTAATTCAAATTTTCGAATGCTTGCCCGTTTATTTTGTTGACAGCGGTGAACATACCTGGACGGCTTCTCACCCACCCCACCCCACACACACACCCACACACATGACACATTTTCAATTATTGTAAATATTTGTGCATTTCTGATTTATTAAGAGAATAATCAGCAACTAAATCATACTTTATCCAGTAATTATGGCACTGATTTGTGAGAGGAAGTTTTGCTTCCTGTCTGTAAGCCGTTTGTACATAATACTCTGGTATGTCTCACCTTGCAGTTAGATTTTCGTAGAAGACTGGCGTATGATCTTATTAGGGAGATAAGGAGAGAGCATGGGACGGCAGGCCGCCATGAAGAAGCAGGATGGTGTATTGATCTGGTCTGGGCTACTGGTCCCGATGAATATTCCTGGCTGCAGATGTCTCAGCTGCCCCTCTACCCAGCATGTTAAACAGCGTAAACAAAGTTTTACAAATGTTTAAATAAATAAGCAAGTGTAAAACACAGCCAGATAAACGAAAGGAAACCCAACAACAGCAACAACAACAACAACAACATCAGAAACTAGTAACAGTGACTGCAGGTAACGAAAAGTTGGACAAAACGAGAGAAATTAGTTGTAATGATTTTTTTTAAAAGGACTGACCTTCTTTTGTTGTTGTTGTTGTTGTTGTTGTAAACACATGGGTAGGGGTTCGAGTCCCTGGGGAGCTCAGAGTTTCAGTGTCATCTTTATTTCTGTATCAGGTCATGCTGATGTCTGGGGCAATGAGAGAGATGATTGATTGGCTGGTCTGGTCTGGCCGCTATAAGCTTTAGCCAAATGATGGATCGTGCTGGTATTGTTAATGCTCTCAGAGAGCTGGGAGAATCAAAAGACTTTTAGAGAGGTGACTTGACGTCGCTGTCTAGGGTGTACGAGTTGAAAGAGGCGACATGACATCGCTGTCTCGGGTGTATGAGCTGAGAGAGGTGACTTGACCTCGTGTGTACGAGTTGAGAGAGGTGACTTGACATAGCTGTGTCGGGTGTACGAGTTGAGAGAGGTGACTTGACATCGCTGTGTCGGGTGTATAAGTTGAGAGTGGTGACTTGACATCGCTGTCTCGGGTGTACGAGTTGCGAGAGGTCACTTGACATAGCTGTATCGGGTGTATGAGTTGAGAGAGGTGACTTGACATAGCTGTGTCGGGTGTACGAGTTGAGAGAGGTGACTTGACATAGCTGTGTCGGATGTACGAGTTGAGAGAGGTGACTTGACATCGCTGTCTCGGGTGTAGGTACAAGTTGAGAGAGGTGACTTGACATCGCTGTCTCGGGTGTACGTACAAGTTGAGAGAGGTGACTTGACATCGCTGTCTCGGGTGTAGGTACAAGTTGAGAGAGGTGACTTGATATCGCTGTCTCAGGTGTACGTACAAGTTGAGAGAGGTGACTTGACATCGCTGTCTCGGGTGTACGTACAAGTTGAGAGAGGTGACTGACATCGCTGTCTCAGGTGTACGTACAAGTTGAGAGAGGTGACTTGACATCGCTGTCTCGGGTGTACGTACAAGTTGAGAGAGGTGACTTGACATCGCTGTCTCAGGTGTACGTACAAGTTGAGAGAGGTGACTTGACATCGCTGTCTCGGGTGTACGTACAAGTTGAGAGAGGTGACTTGACATCGCTGTCTCGGGTGTACGTACAAGTTGAGAGAGGTGACTTGACATCGCTGTCTCGGGTGTAGGTACAAGTTGAGAGAGGTGACTTGATATCGCTGTCTCGGGTGTAGGTACAAGTTGAGAGAGGTGACTTGACATCGCTGTCTCTGGTGTAGGTACAAGTTGAGAGAGGTGACTTGACATCGCTGTCTCGGGTGTAGGTACAAGTTGAGAGAGGTGACTTGATATCGCTGTCTCGGGTGTAGGTACAAGTTGAGAGGGGCGACTTGATATCGCTGTCTCGGGTGTAGGTACAAGTTGAGAGGGGCGACTTGATATCGCTGTCTCGGGTGTAGGTACAAGTTGAGAGGGGCGACTTGACATCGCTGTCTCGGGTGTACGAGCTGAGAGTGAGGAACGCATGGCAAGGACTGAGAGGTTTTCCAGGCACGTGAGAGGAACAGTCAGTCAACACAGACCTGGCACTCGCTGTACGTTGAGGGGTATACCCAGGAGAAGATCGTAGCACCTATGGGTGTGTCCCAAGTGCAGTGATGATAATCCATCTATAAATAACATAACACAAGATAATATAACATAACAACACAACACAACAAAGCATAATATAACACAACGCAAGACAATATAACATAACACAATATAACATTAACATAACATAAACATAACACAAACAACTCAATATAACATAACACACACAACACAAGATAATATAACATAGCATAATCTGGGTAGCAAAGTGGTTAGTGTATGTGTCTATCATGCAGAAAGTCGAACCCGGCAGAGATGAACCACGTGGGATTAAAGGTAAGTAGACGTGGTGCTGATCACATCATTTTCTGGTGTGTCGACACGTCAAGGAAAATAACAATTGGGCACCGCCATTTTATCCTCTGAGTGCCTCTGCGGGCATGATAGTTTTATCTTTACTTTCTCTTTTTAACGTTTTATATTTACAAACTCTGGACGCTTTTGTTTGATGATGCTGTTCATAAGGACACAGTGAAACAAAAGCGACAAAGGACATTTTGTATCACATATATCGTTTTATTGCTACTGTGATATCTTCTCTCTCTCTCTCTCTCTCTCTCTCTCTCTCTCTCACTCACTGAACGTTTAAGCACCCAAGACACATGGGGCTTCCTCAAGGTTAAAAAAACACATGTCCCTTCATTCTTGTGTTCCTCTCTTGCCTAGGTAAGCTGGTGAGTCCTCTCTTGCCCAAGTAAGCAGGTGAGTCCTTTTTTGCCCAGGCGACCAGGTGAGTCCTCTCTTGCCCAGGCGACCAGGTGAGTCCTCTCTTGCTTAGGCGATCAGGTTGGTCCTCTCTTGTCCAGGCGAGCAGGTGTGTCCTCTCTTGTCCAGGCGACCAGGTGAGTCCTCTCTTGCTCAGGCGACCAGGTGAGTCCTCTCTTGCCCAGGTATGCAGGTGGATCCTCTCTTGTCCAGGAGAGCAGGTGAGTCCTTTCTTGCCCAGGCGAGTAGATGGAGTCCTTTATTACTCAACATCCTCTCTGTTATTCTTCTCTGTTTCCTTTAGTCTACACAAACTCCTGTATCTCTAACGTTCTCATCTCAGTGCTATTTCTGTGTGGCCAGTCACAAATTGATACAGTTATCTACCAGAATTTGCTCATAATCGCACTTAATGCCCTTTGTGTATGAATCATTGGGCTTTTTTTAATACGTAAAGGAAAAGGGAGTCAAACTGCTTGGGAAATGCAGAGAGAAGACAGACGTGACAATCACTGCAAATCTCAAGGGACAAAAAAAGAGAGAGAGAATGAGAGGGGAGAAAAAACTCCGAAGAGGATGAAAAAGAACGGCAATGGATCTGATTAGAAATATCACACACAGCACACAATGAAGATTATTTATCAGCGACTATCTGCACGTCACCGGATGAATGATTGAATGTCTTCTACACAATCTTAACCTGGTTCGCGGTTGGCCCTGGCAGTTAATCTTGGTGCATGATATTTCCAACAACCTTTTCAGAAATTTTCAACACTTTACCCGGGTGAGCTGTGTTTCAAAAAGTAAATGAACCAAAAGGTAATAATTTTCTAAGAGGCTCATTTTAAGATTTCACATTTTATTCGCGTGAATTACATTTTCCTTGATTTTCATGAAGGGAATTACAGTTCATGGGAGAGGGAGAAAGCAAGTGCACAAATGGGGGCGGAAATACTGGGGGCGTTTCCCGTGCGATGGGGCTATCAGCGATTCATAGCTGACATACTAACGTCAGGGGTGGCGAGCAATAGCTGACCAAGACCCTGTCCCAACTCTCCGTTGTACCCCCCCCCCCCGTAACAGGCCTAGCGCTGCTAACAGGGCAGGGATCGCTGTAGTCGCCATAGTCGCCATAGTCGCCACAGGCTGCTAAAAGTATTACATAGCCCCTGCCTTTTAAATGTAAAAAAAAATAACTGCTGTAATCCACTCCCAATCCGATATGATGTTGCGCCTCAGCATGGTTTCGCAGCTCCTAGGATATAGAAGAAGAGGAAGTGTTTCATTGTTTCGCTTTCCAACTTTCTTGACAAGGACATTAAAGGTGGTTCTTCTGTTTGTTTTTGGCGTTCATTTCCCGTAGTAAAATGGTCTTGCTCTGCTTCCATTTCTGTTTGTTTTCTACACTGGTTCTTAAATTGTCATTTTCTGCCTACATTTTTGATTGTTTTCTAGACTGATTCTTAAATGTTCATTTTCTGCCTACACTTTTGATTGTTTACGAGACTGATTTTTAAATGTTCGTTTTCTGCCTACACTTTTGATTGTTTACGAGACTAGTTCTTGTGTGTATGATCTGCGGTTGAGTCGAGGTAATCGTCCACGTGGCTTCGAGGTTAGTCTATGACTGATCATTTTTCTTGCATCATATTTTTATGTGAGGCACGACCTAGCGATGTCGTGTTTTTGTTGTGTTTATAGATGTGCTGTAATTTTTCCTGTATATTATTGACGACTGATTGTTTAGTTATATTCTTCCCGTGCCCACCTCATTGTGGTGGAGACTGTGTAGTGTGAATTAAGCTGTGATATAGAGTTCGAGTCAGTACGTTTAGAGATTAACATTGTGTGTATGATTTCATATGCATATTGGATTGGTAATATGCATGATTTTATATGTAGGCTTTTCATATATAATGACTATGTGTTTGTATCAATACAGATTATATTAATGTATGTCATGGCAGCTATAGCTGCCTAGATTGAAGTGCAAATGCACACATATTCGTGTGGAGGCCACATGCAGGGACCGAGAGAGTTCCAGCACACTAGGTCCATAGTGTTCATAATATTAATAGTGCAGACCCGTGAAGTTCATTATCATAAGTTATTATGCTTGAATTATTTGTGTATTGTCATTGATTTGTTCATCCAATTGCTATTCCATTACTGATTAATAATGCCTTGATGTTATATTGATTGCCAGTGCCTGTCTGTATGTTCTTGTTATGGTTAAAATTTTTTGTGAGATTAAAATTGGTGTATTATTGATTTCGAACTTAGTGATTGTAGTGTGTGTCATATGTATTGTTCCACTGTATGTCATGTTTGAGAAGATTATGCACAAGTAACATGCAGTAGGTCAAGGAAGGTGGGGGGGGGGGGGAGGCTTCGGGTGGTGGTGTAATAGGGGAGATAGGATGCCCTCTAGTACCGTAGTATACAACAGTGATAGGATGCCCTCTAGTACCGTAGTATGTAACAATGATAGGATGCTCTCTAGTACCGTAGTATACAACAGTGATAGGATGCCCTCTAGTACTGTAGTATGTAACAATGATAGGATGCCCTCTAGTACTGTAATATAAAACAATGATAGGATGCCCTCTAGTACTGTAGTATATAACAATGATAGGATGCCCTCTAGTACTGTAGTATATAACAATGATAGGATGCCCTCTAGTACTGTAGTATATAACAATGATAGGATGCCCTCTAGTACTGTAGTATATAACAATGATAGGATGCCCTCTAGTACTGTAGTATACAACAATGATAGGATGCCCTCTAGTACTGTAGTATATAACAATGATAGGATGCCCTCTAGTACTGTAGTATATAACAATGATAGGATGCCCTCTAGTACTGTAGTATATAACAATGATAGGATGCCCTCTAGTACTGTAGTATACAACAATGATAGGATGCCCTCTAGTACTGTAGTATATAACAATGATAGGATGCCCTCTATTATCGTAGTATATATAAGCCTCGTTAAATGTAGGAAGGGTCTTGGCCAGCACTGATTCGCCAGCTTTCTTATCGCTTGCTGTGCATGTGACTGGGGAAACTGAAAATAAAAAAGTGCCATTGAAAGATGTTTGCTGTAATGATGTTTGCTGTTATGATGTTTGCTGTAATGATGTTTGCTGCGTTTTATTTTCATTTTTGTTTATGGCGCCAGTTTCTTTTATTTACGAGCCATGGCTCCTCATTTCAGTTTGTTGATGAACTTCCAAAAGGATTTTCGCACACACACAAAAAAAAAATTGCAAATGGAAAATTTCTTCTTGAGAAACGACTCTCATATGTTTGTTTTTCTTCTGTTTACGACAGATTTTTGTTATGTGAAAACTGCTCTGTTTCTACGTGATTTTATTCATGTGAATGTGTTTTGACTTAAACAGATGATTCTTGAATATGATTTTTTTTTTAATTCGACCTGGGGGGAGAGGGGGGGGGGGGGCAAGCGAAGACACTGTCCGAATTGGCAGTCAGCGACATGTAGCTGACGTGATGGCGTCAGGGCTGGCGAAAGATAACTGACCAAGACCCTGTCCCACCGACCCATTGGTACCCCCAGTAAAGGCCTAGGATAACGGGTGCAGGGATCACCATAGTCCCCTCTATGGCTGTTAAATACGAAAGAATTGTTGTACATCTGCTGTTTTTTTTTTGTAGCTTCACACTCGGACTGTAAAAAAAATAACCGACATGACCTGCTCCCAAGCCGACACCACTATGATGTGCCTCAACATCTTCGCCGGCATCAACTGCAAAGATCACCAGCTCGCATTTCCAGGCAGATAAAAGAAAAGAGGAAGAAAACGATGTTTCGACCTTAAGGTCACCAAGTGAACTATTTCCTGTGCGGAGTAATCCATTGCTTTGTCATTATTCAGCAGCACTTCGGAATATATCTCTTTAATGGGCGCATTTATATGCGTTTGTTTCATCACACTAATGGATAATAAGCAATGGATGTCCTTGACATTTTCTGCTGTTGTAACACTGAGTTATTTATCTTGCATGTAGTTTAACAACGTAGCTCAGCGCTGCTGGCCCATAAACTGTTATAGAAAGTTCTTGTAACCTTTCTACGAATACAGGCCCTCAGCGGATTGTCCTTTGGCACCCAGTAGTTTTCCCAGCTACATAGACCAGGATGGTGACACCAAAAAGGAAGTTAGAATTAGAATTGCAAAAGAAGCATTGACCTTCAAGAATCTTGAGAACATATGACATTCAAAAGTTAGAAGCACAGAAACCAAGTTAAGATTATTCAATTCAAATGTAATATCCACCCTCATTTATGCATGTGAAAGCTGGAAATCAACTAAAGACAAGAGATTAGACTCTTTTGAAAACAAATGCCTAAAGGAAATACTCGGCATCAAGTAGAATGAATTCAAGAACAATGCAGAGACAAGACAGATGAGTGAACAACAACCAGTCTCATGGGTGATCAGGAAAAGGAGATGGACATATGTTGGTCACGTGATGAAAAGAAACAGTCAGAGAATCCCAAAACAAGCTATCAAGTGGAACACAGCAGGCCAAAGAAAAAGAGGCAGACCACGTGAAACTCTAAAGAGGACATTGTTAAGAGAGGCCAAATTAACAGGCATAAAATCTCTTGATGAAGTTGAAAAGCTCGCCGAATATAGGAAAAATTGGCGAACTATCTTGCGAGCCCTATGTGACGTTTAACGGCACGTGAAGGATATAAGAAGAAGAAGAAGTTTTTGTCTTGACTCTTGAAATCATCACCATCATCATCTTCATCATCACTGCCACCTACATCACCGCCGTCGTCGTCGTCACATCATCATCATCATCATCATCATAATCATCATCACCGCAACCATCACCACCAATATAACATTGAAGATTGTGAATTATATCATATTATACATCATACCTCACGAATGGATTCACAGTGTTTCACTAAATCAAGTCTCTGCACAAGTTACAGATTCCATCTAATTCCGTCTAATAATCGTTCAGATACAACAGTTGGTAACATCACTTGTGCTATGATGTAATATGACATAATCTTCGTTAGTTTCGTCGTTGAACCACATAATCATTTGTTCACAATATCGAACTCTATCGCGCAGCGTTTCGTCAATTTTCTCACTTCCAGATATTCTACACGTGTTATTAAGACGATTCTAAACTCTGTTTTCTAATAAATCTGCAACACGTGGTCAACTAATTCCTCGTCAGCAAATGTATCAGATCTTCTGTGTTCTTTACGAGTACTAAAATAAACACTTTTGTACCTTGAGACAATTTCTGTCTGCCATAAAACTAACTCCGGTTCTAAACTGATCTCCGGAATATCTATTGCTCTAATTGTCTATCTGTTCCATCTGTCGTTACCTACGTCTTCTTTCTCTCTCGTGTCTTCTCTAGGGTGTGTTCTCCTTCTGCTGTTCTTCTCTAATTCTCTGTTGTTCTCTGGTTCTCTGTTCTTCTCCGATTGTCTGTCCATCTGTTCTTCTCTTGTCTGTCCTCCCCTGATCGTGTTCTTCCGTTTGCTGTTCTTCTCTTCTCTGTTTACTTCTGACGATCCCTCCCTCACTTGTTCGCTAGCCTCTGGACTTCCTCTTCTTGGATGCTTCTTCCTCCTCGTGCTCCTTCCTTTGACGTCTGGATCGTCCTTGTTCCTCTGTCTTCGGGCTCCGTCCTCTCCAACTGCCCCGTGACTTATATGTCATAAGTCAATTGTCCAATAGGCCACGCCTCTAAATATTTAATTGGTCAACTGGCCGAGTCTGTAACTCCTTTATTTAAAAACCGTGTGCAATAGCGTCCTAAGATTAGCAAGCTAATACGTGTCATACGTGTAAGTCTGCGTCAACTCCGTCTATATAATTGTCATTTATCTAAGTCATTATCTTGCTTTTTCATGTCGGAGGTTTTATTGTGTCCTCGCTTTTCATTGTGTCTGCCTTTTCTATTCGTCTTTTCTATCTTGTTTACTTGTGTCAGCGTCCAGACATACTAGTGTCATGGAAGTTTGTTTTTCTACCTTGCTCTAATTTTCCTGTTTACTTTTTTCTGTTGCTAGTAGATGTTACCATTATGCCTACAATATATTCATAATAATATTCATAATCATTTTCATAATCATATTCATTATCAAACTCATAATCACATTCATAATCATGTTCATTACCATATTCATAACCATATTCATTAATAATAATAATACTATAATCATTACTTACAAGGGCATGCTACATCAACATTATCAAAATCGTTATTACGATCATCAACACATCATAATCATTATCATTGTCGCCATTATCCTCATCATCACACCACTACCACGAACATCATCATCATCATCATCATCATCATCATCACCTATCCTGACTGGTAAAAGTATGACGTCTACAAATAAGAACAGCTGGAATGACTTGTGGACAATTAGGACAAGAACGACTGAAATAATAACGGCTGAAAAAAGAACAGCTGAAAGAAGACTCACTGAAAAAGAACAGCTGAAAGAAGAACAGCCAAAAAAAAGCTGAAAAAATAACAACTGAAAAAAGAACAGCTGAAAGAAGATCCACTGAAAAAACAACAGCTGAAAGAAGACCCCCTGAAAAAGAACAGTTGAAAGAGGAACAGCCAAAAGAAGAACAACCGAAAAAAAAACAGCTGAAATAAGAATCATTAAAAAATAGAAGAGCTGAAAAAATAACAACTGAAAGAAGGACCACTGAAAAAAGAACAGCTGAAAGAAGGACCACTGAAAAAAGAACATTTGAAAGAAGGACCACTGAAAAAAAGAACAGCTGAAAGAAGGACCACTGAAAAAAGAACAGCTGAAAGAAGGACCACTGAAAAAAGAACAGCTGAAAGAAGAACCACTGAAAAATAACAGATGAAAAAAGAACCGCTGAAAAAAGAACAGTTGAAAGAAGAAGAGTTGAAAAAAGAATAGCTAAAAAAGAACAGCTGAAAGAAGAACAACTGAAAGAAAAAGCACTGAAAAAAACAGGTGAAAAAAGAACACTTGAAAGAAGAACAGCTGAAAGAAGAATAGCTGAAATAAGAAGCACTGGAAAAGAACAGTTGAAAAAAACCAATGAAAAAAAGAACAGCTGAAAGAAGGACCACTGAAAAAAAACAGCTGAAAAAAGAACCATTGAAAAAAGAACTGCTGAAAGAAGAACCGCTGAAAGAAAAAAAAAACAGGTGAAAGAAATCTCTAGCAACAAATTTGTTTCCGAAATTGTTGGCAGACTGAGTCCTGATCCCCGGCCCATTTGGTTCCTAAACAGCCAAGGGGTATGAAGATTCCCTCCCCCCCCCCCCCCCCCCCCCCGGTTTAAGAATCCCTGTTTTGTAGAAAGTTACGTAACGTACATAAAAGACAACGCGTAACTCCTCCAAATATAATGTAATTGTCTAATTTTTTTTTTCATACTTTCAGCTTTGTCGTAACTTCTCATATCTGACATAAGCGAATTATGGGAAGTCGCAGCAGGCTAAACAGAGAGAGAGAGAGAGAGAGAGAGAGAGAGAGAGAGAGAGAGAGAGAGAGAGAGATAAGGCGGTCTGCAAGAGCATGCAAACCTGCAGAGTTCGTACAGAGAATTATGTAACTTCGAAATTTTTGCTTTAACTGCTTCCACTGTTTATGTCACCTAGTCAAAGGGCAGAACTAACCAGCGAACGTTCTCGAAGGGTGAAGACATTCTGCCCTACGTCTCACCGTCTCACAGTCTTCATTTTAATGCAAACCATTGAACATGTGTAGTACTAATATAAAGCACATATAAAGAACAGTATGAGCCGAATATGCATCTTTCCCATCGCAACATATGCCTGTGAGACCTGGACACTTAACAAAATAGCTGAGAAAAAACATAAATGCCTTTGATTTTCAGTGCTACAGAAGAGTTCTCCAAATATCGTGGACACAAAAAAGAACAAATATATCTATACTACATGAGTTTAGTATTGAAGAAGGTTGACTAGTAAAGAGGATCAAAGAGAGAAAACTTAAATATTTTGGACACATTAAACGTCATGATAATTTAGAGAAGACCGTATTGGAAGGATGCATAATGGGAAAAAGAAAGAGAGGAAGACCAAAACGAAGATGGCTGCAAGACATCGTTGACGATCTGCAAATGGATGCAGCAGCAGCAGGCCATCTTGCTCACAACTGAGAGGCCTACAGGAGTGATGTTTGGGAAGCAAAGTTCCGCAAGAGACATGCAAATGAATGAATGATGAATGATGAGCCGAATATCTTTTACTTACAATCCATTATCCATATATTAAAAATATATGTTAATAAAACCTACTGTGCGCCTAACTCATATTCTCACAAGCTATCGATAACAGTTAAATTGATAACGAAATTATATGGAGAGAGAGAGAGAGAGAGAGAGAGAGAGAGAGAGAGAGAGAACTGTATTTAGGTTGCTAAGTGTGGCGTGACTATTCAGGCCTTACTACAGCACACGTTTAAAGCAAGTAAGGATGTGAACTTTAGTCATTTGGTCATGTGACTTGAGTTGTTAACGAACTTGGTAATGAGAAGGAGGGTTTTGGCGGGGTTTTTTGGAAAGAGAGAACAGCTGTGTGGAGCTGGAGGATGGGAGGTATGGAGGTATACGAGGTCTTTATCTGACTACATGAGGGCTGAGAAAGTGATTAAAAATGGTGTATGCATGTGAGTTCTTGGGGCCAGACTTATGCTTGGACCAGTGTAAAGGCCAAAGACGACGTGAAATGTTTTGCAAGTACTCCTTCAGAAAATGCAGGGCTTGTGTAATAAACTTGAGAATGCATTCAAAGCGAAGTTTTTAAACTGAAGCTGTCTGTCGATTGAATTCACTGCACTTAACGTGTCGGAGTCTCTGGTTTCACTGCACTTAAAGTGTCGTAGTCTCTGGTTTCACTGCACTTAAAGTGTCGTAGTCTCTGGTTTCACTGCACTTAAAGTGTCGGAGTCTCTGGTTTCACTGCACTTAAAGTGTCGGAGTCTCTGGTTTCACTGCACTTAAAGTGTCGGAGTCTCTGGTTTCACTGCACTTAAAGTGTCGGAGTCTCTGGTTTCACTGCACTTAAAGTGTCGGAGTCTCTGGTTTCACTGCACTTAAAGTGTCGTAGTCTCTGGTTTCACTGCACTTAAAGTGTCGGAGTCTCTGGTTTCACTGCACTTAAAGTGTCGTAGTATCTGGTTTCACTGCACTTAAAGTGTCGTAGTCTCTGGTTTCACTGCACTTAAAGTGTCGGAGTCTCTGGTTTCACTGCACTTAAAGTGTCGTAGTATCTGGTTTCACTGCACTTAAAGTGTCGTAGTCTCTGGTTTCACTGCACTTAAAGTGTCGTAGTCTCTGGTTTCACTGCACTTAAAGTGTCGGAGTCTCTGGTTTCACTGCACTTAAAGTGTCGTAGTATCTGGCTTCACTTAATTTAATATGCCGTACTCTTACATGAGAGATCAATTTATATACAGAAATTCACTTCACAAGCAGTACTGGATTTAGACTTGGTGAGGCCCTCAGCTATGTAATTCGTTGAGCTCTCTTGCTTGCAGAAGGCCTCGCTAAGCGTGAGGCCCAAAGACGTGAGCTTGTTTCCCTGTGCTTAAATCCGGCACTGCTCATACGAGTGATTGCAGTCAGCTCTCGTATGCAAGCAATGCGATTCTTTCATACTGCTCACCTTCTCTTGCGCACAAGAACAGCTCCTTCGTCAAACTGCGTCAACTCTGAACTCCAAAAGTCTGACGGAAACCAGATATTTCACAAGAACGTCTGTAAATGAATGCTGAAGGAAAATACTGAATCCGTGCCGAAAAATCAATCATTGTCATTCAGTCAATACATGAGGGCCCATTCTTCGGGGCATGAGCCACAGACAAAGACTGTCTACTGTTCTTGTTTTCCAAGTCACTCCATGCGAGTCCCTCTTATTTCCATCTTCGTCCTTGTTCTCCAAGTCACTCCATGCGAGTCCCTCTTATTTCCATCTTCGTCCTTGTTCTCCAAGTCACTCCATGCGAGTCCCTCTGCTTTCTGAACCTTATTTGAATCCGTTCTTCATGTATTCCTTGGTCTTCCCTGTTCTTGCCTCCATTGATAGTTTCACGTCAAAGTCTGCCTTGCTATGCCGTCTTTCTGCTTTCTCACTCTGTGCCTATTAACCTCCATTTCCTTGTTGTGATCTGTGCATTGATTGGTTCTTATTTTGTTTGTGATCTGTACATTGATTGGTTCTTGTTTTGTTTGTTTCCAAGCCTCCTCATTTCTGATTTTGTCCTGCCATTTAATCTTATGGATCCATCCCAATGCGAAAAATAAAAATATTTTCTTTCGACTAAAACATCGTTTTTATAACAGTAACAATTATAATGAGAGCAGCTAAAACAATAATAAATAACTTATTGTAGGTTCATATAAGTTTGATTATTATACATTTATTTATAGACTATCTATCTATCTATCTATCTATCTATCTATCTATCTATCTATCTATCTATCTATCTATCTATCTATCTATCTATCTATCTATCTATCTATCTATCTATCTGTCTGTCTGTCTGTCTGTCTGTCTGTCTATCAGCATAACCACGCATCCATCCATCCATCCATCCATCCATCCATCCATCCATCCATCCATCCATCCACTAGTTGTCTTGTCTCTCATTCTATTCGATAGCCCATGCTTATCTGCAACCTTTCTGTTTCTTCCCATTCATTCTTTGTACACCGCAACTTTTCAGTGATTCACACACCATCTCCTCTTCAATATTCCCTCAGTCTTAAAGTAGGTCACGCTCTTAAAACACATTTCATTCAGGCCGGGGGGGGGGGGGCGGGGGGGGGGGAGTGAGAGGGCGCTGGAATCTTAAGCAAACTTGATAACAGATACTTTCGCGTGAGCATAATTACATTTCCAAGTACTCACAGGAGATTAAGATTTTCTAGTTTTAGAAAGCGATTGTTCTCTTATAGACAGGAAGTGAATGGCGAATTATCGATCTGTGGGGGTAGGGTAATCAGTGAGGTGGAGAAGTTAAAGGTTCTGCCATGGTCAGCTTGTCTTGATAAGAAAGGCGGTGCTGCTAGGGCGGGCGTAATCGATTGTCATGGTTTTTCTTGGTCACCAAGTGAGATCGAATCCCGTTTGTCATCCCCTTTTAGTTGATGTAACTGGGTAACAGGTACTCGATACTCTATTTAAGGGGGGGGGGGGGTTAGGGGGGAATTAAGCTGCTAAAGAGGAATAAAAAGATGTACATAGGACGGTACTGTAACTTACCCTTCAAAATGTCTGAGTGATAGACAACACAGGATAGCGTGTAATAGTCTGTTACGGAGACGTAGGGCGGGGTACTGGTCGGCTATGGTTAGTAGTATGTCGGCTATGGTTGGTAGTATGTCGGCTATGGTTAGCCAGCCCTGACGCTAGTATATCGGCTATGGTTAGCTAGCCCTGACGCTAGTATGTCGTCTATGGTTGGTAGTATGTCGGCTATGGTTAGCCAGCCCGGACGCTAGTATGTCGTCTATGGTTGGTAGTATGTCGGCTATGGTTAGCCAGCCCTGACGCTAGTATGTTGTTTATGGTTGGTAGTATGTCGCCTATGGTTAGCCAGCCCTGACGCTAGTATGTCGTCTATGGTTGGTAGTATCTCGGCTATGATTAGCCAGCCCTGATGCTAGTATATCGGCTATGGTTAGCCAGCCCTGACGCTAGTATGTCGGCTATGGTTAGCTAGCCCGGACGCTAGTATGTCGGCTATGGTTAGCCAGCCCTGACGCTAGTATGTCGGCTATGGTTAGCCAGCCCTGACGCTAGTATGTCGTCTATGGTTGGTAGTATGTCGGCTATGGTTAGCCAGCCCTGACGCTAGTATATCGTCTATGGTTGGTAGTATGTCGGCTATGGTTAGCCAGCCCTGGCGCTAGTATGTTGTTTATGGTTGGTAGTATGTCGCCTATGGTTAGCCAGCCCTGACGCTAGTATGTCGTCTATGGTTGGTAGTATGTCGGCTATGATTAGCCAGCCCTGATGCTAGTATATCGGCTATGGTTAGCCAGCCCTGACGCTAGTATGTCGGCTATGGTTAGCCAGCCCTGACGCTAGTATGTCGGCTATGGTTAGCCAGCCCGGACGCTAGTATGTCGGCTATGGTTAGCCAGCCCTGACGCTAGTATATCGGCTATGGTTAGCCAGCCCTGACGCTAGTATGTCGGCTTTGGGTCGTTGACTGGCAAACTGGATAGAGCTTTCGCCCACATTAACAAGTAACAACGACATTTATCTTGGGGAGATGCTCACTAAATATATCCATTTTACCTGAATTAATATAAACATTGCCAGTCTTTCTTTCGTTTTCATTTCTGTAGCAATCAGTAACTTTATTACGTTTTTTCACAACCTGTTACAGCCATTCGTTACGTGAAAAAAAAGAGGGGGGGGGGGGAGGATTTACCTTGTTAAATCTTTCGCTCCGGAATTATTTTCACTTAAGTGCGAGAATAAATTTTGCTGAGAAAAAAATGTTTTTTTTTATTTGTACAAAGAAACTGAGATAGGAAAAGTTACTCCATAATTTAAAACGTGGGTTGAGTAAGAAATGCAATATTTTTTATTTTATTTCGACAGCGTAAGAGTAGCTCTGAGCACTGGTTAGCGTAAAGATGTGCAAGATCTGCCGCCAACTCTACCAGTGCTGTTGTTGGAAGGAAAGAGTTAAAACCAGCTGTTCTGACATTATGTTTTAGGATCACTCACGAAACGGCAGTGAACCAGCCTCTGTCAAGCTTTTAATTCTGTCAAATAATCTTCATGTCTCATAAAACCCCTTTCCACACATCGTTACATGTCTTATGATTTGTACTCACGGTCGGTACGTTGTCCATGTAATAATCCTGTATTAATCCTCAATTTTTCGTGAAGAGAGTATTATATTTATCCAAGCGGATTTGCTTATAAATAATGCGCGTATTTTTTTTTTGTTAAATCACAAATCTAGACAAGCTTAGAAACATTTCGTGGAACATTATAAACATTTCTGCACTAAATATGTGTTTTCTTTTACAGGGAGTGATTTCGTTATGTGCTAGACCTATATTATTTTTTATTAGATTTTCTGACGACAGATTAGATCTCTTTTCGATGAAATAGAAATATATTCAGAAAAAAGTGAATATTTTGAATTTGAAATTTGCTTGCACTTATTCCCTAAACTGTTTTGTGGATGATCACGGACTCTGAGGAAATGTTAGCCTGCCCTATTTTTGTACTTTGTGAACATGAGGAAAATTCGTTTGTAATAAGAACAAATGTAACAATAAATTGTGCAGATTGTTCTCTGCAAATGCTGAACTTAAACAAATGGGTTTATTTTCTCTGAGATTACCCCCCCCCCCCCCCAATCCAGCACAGCTGACCTTTGAACTACATTTATACTTGCGTATCACGTGCCACTGTGCCGGTTACTGCCGGAGAGAACAGGAGTTTGTGCCGCACATGACAGATATTTACCTGGTACCTCGGCCGTGGACAACCAGCTGGCGGCGCTCACGGGTAGCGAGGTGAAACAGTGAGTGGCATCGCTATCCCTATAAAATACCTCACGTGCTCAGAGAAATGACTGCCAGGCGAGTAAGAGTCGCTTTAAAATCTCTAACCCCCCCCCCCCCCGGGGGGCTGCCTCGTGGGTAGGACAAATGTCCAAGGACTGGCAGACAGATCGTGTACGTACCTTCAACAGGCAACGGGAAACCAATGTCCTACTTCCTAAGACTAGTCATGTAGATCTACACAAACCAAGAGTAAAAAAAAAAATCGTAACGCGAAGGTACGATAAATGTTATCGGCTGAGCTGATGGAAAATATCAAAGACCGGAATCTACGGAGAAGTGTGACCGCCTAGGCCTGCCGACACGGCACCTGATGATAGTGATGAAGTTGAAAGATTCTAAGAGTTAACAGAGAAACCATCAATTATTCTGGGGCTCCGACAACCACACAGAATGTTTTTTAAAAAAATGAAAAAGACACAACATTGTTATATTATGTATAAATTTGTCTACAGGCAATTTTCTGGGGGTAAAATTAGAAGACAGAACGAATTTAAATATATACATAAGAAAATAGGCAGCTTTACTTGTCGGACAGGTACAGAAAATGCTATAAATAACGAGCAGAAAAATTTACATACGGAGCAGAGAGAAGGATTCTGGGAACCACTTTTCGAAAGCGGCAATTTCCATTGCTCAAGAGCTTTGTCTGGCAAAAAATGTTTCCCCATAAATCTCTGACGTCAACAGCAACCGAGAAAGCTCATTTATATAATTAGTGTATCAGCAAATGTCATGTCAGCTTCCGTTTGTCCTGGACAAGTAATTCATGTTTTTTGTTTGTTCGATGTCCATTTTTTAGCTAAAAGCTGAAGTTCCGTAGACAGGGCAAAGGGTTTGGATTTCTACAGGTTATTATAACAGATCCGTGGCTTCTGCACTCGATTAAGTCACACAGACAAAGTCTGGAAAAAAAAAGCCGCCAAGAGCAGGACAAATTATCAGCTGTTCACTGCGTGAAAACTTATGTCGTCTCTCATTGCATTAGTCTTTTCTCTCAATCTCTTATTAATTTTTTAACCCAATGTTTTATGCATTGTGGCATGCAAGATAGCGTTGGCGATCAGATTTCTCGATCTAGTGCAGTTCTCGCTGTTTCCCATTTGTCCATGTGCTTTTCTTTTTTCCACATCACTTGGCCAGCTCACTGACATATTTTTCTCTTGACCTTCCTAGCTTCTTTTTTTTTCTTCTCCTGAATTTTTCAGTTACTACAAGATTCTCCGAATTCTATCGTTTCAAGACTTGTCCAAGAAATTGTGATTACTTTTTTTTTTCCTTATCATTTTACCTAGTTTTCATTGTTTTGAAACTTCTTTGAAGACTTCTTCGTTTGTTTTTTTCTGTTTGTCCAGGGTATTTGTTGCATCTTTCTTCAAAACCACATCTCTGTTGCTTCCAGTTTATTTGTCATCTTTTTTGTTAACTGTCCAAGTTTCACAGCCATGTACCAGTTTAGCTCTGTAATACTCGTTTTCTTATATTTTGTGGACATTTTCTTATTTCTTAGTATCTTCTTCATGTCATAAAAAGCTACCTTTGTCTTGCCTATTCGTCGTTTCATCTCACCTACTCATTTTACCATTAGTTATTACTGCTGTTTCCAGGTAAATGTGTTTATTTACTTATGTCGGTGTCTTCCCATCTGAATGGATGTTGCACTCAGTAGTACCAAAATATATTGCAACTCTTGTAAAAACATTCCGGTAAAATAAATTACATATGGCAACAATATAGATTCTTCCAACACATATGGCAACAATATAGATTCTTCCAACACATATGGCAACAATATAGATTCTTCTAGTACATATGGCAGCAACATAGATTCTTCCAGTACATACTAAACAGTTACCCAACGTATTAAACCTTATCCTGTGGATGTGAGTCTTCGACGATTAATAATTAAATACAAAGATCATTTAGACCAACTATGGGCAACCGTTGGCCTGCGGGACAAATGTGGTCCGCGGTAACATTATTTGTTTGTGGCCCGCGGCCGATGTAGGTAGTTTATTTAACAACTATACTTTGAAGGAAGTAATAACACTATTGATTTTGCATTATAGTGTTACAATAGCTTTGCTTGATAATTTAGTAATATAATATACCCTATCAAATAAAAAAAAATTGATTTTCAAGCCATCAATCGTGCATACGCTAGCGCACATATCAGTACACATTTCAGAGAAGAAATCAACTTTCTTAAATCATCAATATCAGCTCCTGTATGCGACTTACATGAACTACAAACAATCCTGGACAGCAGATGTACTGATTTTAAACAGTTACACATTCCATTCTTAAAAGTCAGGGAAGTTCATAGTTATCTCTTAACCTTAAAAAACAACAATACAGCTGGGCTTGATGATATTAGTAATAAGATCCTACGTTATGCTGCACTTGTCATTTCACATACACTAACATATATTTACAATCAGTGCATTGTAAAATGTTATTTCCCAGAGGCTTTTAAAACTGCTAGGGTGTATCCTCGCTTTAAATCTGGCTCATCCAACAATCTTACCAACTATAGACCAATATCCATATTATCGTCATTATCAAAACCACTCGAAAAACACATACACAAAACAACTCTATGACACATGCAAGAGAACAATTTACTCATAGACAGTCAGTCAGGCTTTAGACCCAATCATTCCTGCCACACAGCTTTTACCAAAATGATAGAAAACTGATTAGTAAACATAAATGACGAAAGACTATGTGGTGCCATCATTGTCGACTTTAAAAAGGCATTTGATATGACTGACCGCGATATTCTTGTAAGAAAAGTAAAGACTTATAAATTGTACCCTGACCTAATAAAATTCATTGCATAGTTCCTTTCAGACAGACAACAGGTAGTATTCTTCAACAATTCTCTTGAACAACATATGTCTTCCAAAACCTAGACTTGATCTTTACAAGAAAAGCTTTAGTTATTCTGCTGCTCATCTTTGGAATACCCTCCTATCCTATATAAAAAATATAAATTATACTCCTTTCTACAACTACAAGCTTTCCCAATATCTATTTGATGTCGACTACATGCCTCCATGAATTATAAAACTTAAAAGTTATCTTAAGCTGCTCTTACAGACACCGAATACAATTAATTGTTTTCTGAATAGTCCCGAAAATTTTGTTTAGTAGATAGTCATTTATAATGTATGTAGTTACTTCTGTACTGAGTGAATGTTTAAGAGCGAAACGTAAATGTTATATTTTATTTTATGTCTCTCAGCTTCAATGTTAGTTATGTTTGTTATATGAACAGCATATTTGTAGAATGTCTGGAATAGAGTGAAAGATGTATGATAAAGGGCAGAATGTCAGACGGGCCTGCGTGCCCAATTCTTAACCCTTTTGAAATAAAGATCAATCAATCAATCAATCAATCAGTCTATCAAATTCTGCTAAAATTGACACTGGTGTTCTGCAAGGTTTTATTCTAGGCCCGCTGCTCTTTGCTATCTATATCAGTGATCTTTCACTTCATAATAAAAACACTCGTCTTGTGACCTTTTTACTGATGATTGCACAGTCTACACCAGTGACTACGATTATGTTAATCTAGAATAAACTCTTCAGGTCGAGTTATACAATTTAATTAGATGGAGAAAAAACAATGGCATGATTATAAACACCGATAAAACAAAATCGGTGCTCATAACAACAAGACAGAAACTACAAAACGTAACAAAAACAACACTTCGGCTCACCACGGAAACATCACAGATAGAAAATGTTAGCGAGCACAAAACACTAGGTCTTATTATACACTAGGTCTTACAGCTGACCTGCAACTCTCACGTGCAAGGTCTAACAAAACTCATCGCACAAAAGTATACCAGTTAGCCAATATTAAGCACTTCATCGATCAAGACACAAGGAAGACATACTACATATCACGTATACAAGCACATTTAGACTATTGCTCAACAGTCTAGGATGGTTGCTCAGTGTCAAATACAAAGAGGCTTTGCTCACTCCAAAAGCGAGCAGTAAAGCTTATTAGTGACAAAGATCAAGCACAAACAACTAACCAGCACAAACGTATCAAAATATTGCCTCTTAAGAACAGGTTCCTCTTCAACAAAGCCAAGTTAGTACATCAAATTCTTTCACGGCATGCCCCGCCTTATCTATGGAACCTGTTTAAATGTATCCCAAAGTGGAGCCAACGCTTGAACAACATATGTCTTCCAAAACCTAGACTTAATCTTTACAAGAAAAGCTTTAGTTATTCTGCTGCTCATCTTTGGAATACCCTCCCATCCTGTATAAAAAATATAAATTATACTCCTCCCTACAACTACAAACTTTTCTAATATCTATTTGTTGTCGACTACATGCCTCCACGAATCATAAAACTTAAAGTTATCTTAAATTGCTCTTACAGACACTGAATACAGTTAATTTTTTTATTCTGAATAGTCCCGAAATTTTTGTTTAGTAGATAGTCATTTATATATGTATGTAGTTACTTCTGTACTGAGTGAATGTTTAAGAGCGAAACGTAAATGTTATATTTTATTTTATGTCTCTCAGCTTCAATGTTAGTTATGTTTGTTATATGAACAGCTTATTTGTAGAATGTCTGCAATAGAGTGAAAGATGTATGATAAAGGGCAGAATGTAAGACGGGCCTGCGTGCCCAATTCTTAACCCTTTTGAAATATCTATCTATCTATCTATCTATCTATCTATCTATCTATCTATCTATCTATCTATCTATCTATCTATCTATCTATCTGTCTATCTGTCTATAGTACAAAACATATGTTAGAAGATCTGTACAGACAATGTATTTTTGTTATGTATATATTTCTGTGTGCACGTGTATTAGTGCGTGAGTGCTATTTTATTAGATTAATTATTTCTTCTCTTTTAGTTTGAATATAATAGTTTAATCTTACACTCTTTTGATATGTTTTTTCCCTAATGTAATTTGTATACTTGTTAAATCGAGTGTATGGGAAGAATGAAAGATGGAGTGATGAAGGGCAGAATGTAAGACTGGCTTGCGTGCCCAATTCTTTACCTTTTAAAAATAAAGATTATTCATTCCTTCATTCATTCTCTCTCTTTATATATATATATTCTCCGGATGCAGATAAAAAGCAAGGGATGTGCATTATTTCATAAACAGAATCAGTCACCATGGGAACCATAGCGATCTGCCCCGTTAGCGAGGCAAGGTCTCTAACTAGGGCTCCCAACGGAATGTCGGAACAGAGTCCTAGACAGCTATAGATGAACAAAAAAAGTCCTTTGGGCCGCTGAATATAATTTTTAAAAAGTTGCCCATGCCTGATTTAGACAATAGAAATGGGTTTTTTTTTCTGAAGAATGGTAAGGGTAACTTTGGATAGCCGAGACAGCCAATCAGAAAAGTTTAACAAAGGCAAATGAAAGGAGGATTTAAGTCATCTTTGTTTCCTTTTGAAAAGGAGCAGGGCTCCATGGGAATGCCAGAAGTGTGAAAAGATTATCACATCTTAACAACACGAAGAGAGGCAGAGGAAAGAGAGAGAGAGAGAGAGAGAGAGAGAGAGAGAGAGAGAGAGAGAGAGAGATGACAATGAACTTTGGACTTGATGGCACAATAGGAAATCAAGGACTTGTACACAGAACATCCGGAAAAGACACGCATGGCTGAAAACTACTTCTGTTTTCGACACGACATCAAATGATGATGATGATCTCTCAAATTACAACCATAAATCCGGCAAGCCCAGCCATACTCAAGAATAATTCGATATTTTTTATCACTTTCACCGGGTCTAATTGGCTATAACCGGGCAGAATCTTTGGCTCTTCTGGGCTCTGTTGACAAATATTTCCAACATTGTGCGGCCCATAAATTCAGCAGAAATTGGATGCCAAGTTGATGTATGACTTATTAAGTTGATGTATGAATTGTTAACTTCATCATTCGCTTCTATAAATTTTCTCCTCTATTTTTCTGTATAAGTTTTTTTGGGGGGTTTGAATCCTTCTGCCGGTTTTCATTAAGACCACTTAAGGGAGCTAATTCCTCTAATTCGGCATGTGATTTCTGCGCAGGCTGTCTTGTCTGTTTTTTTTTTTTTTGGTGTGTCGTGACAGAGAGGGAGAGAGAAAGAGAGAGGGAGAGAGAGAGAGATGCAAAGAGAGAGAGAGACAGACAGACAGACAGATACAGACAGAGACAGACAGATAGAGACACAGACAGACAGATAGAAACAGAGAGAGAAGAGCGGTTTTGTTGTTGTTGTTCTGTTTTGCTGTTTATGGTGTATGTAATTTCTCAGTTTCGGAACGTGATGATAAAGGACAGCGAGAAGAAACTGTGAGAGTAATAGATTAAGCAGAAATTGTAAAGACGTCCCAATGAGATTACGTTAGTTGTGTGCTGGCATTAATTACCGTAAAATATTTTAAACTTCTGCTCTCTTCTTCGCCGTCGTTTGCTCACACAAAGCTGCCAGTCTCCCTCCCACATGCTGCTCTTCGTCTCTGCTTTCTCATGTCGACGTCCGGTTCCTTCTTTCAGGAGTTGAGTCGGGTCCTTTTACCTGAATGGATTTGTGTAGCTGGCAGGCGTCTCTGAGGGATATGTTGTGTTGGCTGTCAGGCATCTCTGAGGGATATGTTGTGTTGGCTGACAGGCATCTCTGAGGGATATGTTGTGTTGGCTGTCAGGCATCTCTGAGGGATATGTTGTGTTGGCTGTCAGGCATCTCTGAGGGATATGTTGTGTTGGCTGACAGGCATCTCTGAGGGATATGTTGTGTTGGCTGGCAGGCGTCTCTGAGGGATATGTTGTGTTGGCTGTCAGGCATCTCTGAGGGATATGTTGTGTTGGCTGACAGGCATCTCTGAGGGATATGTTGTGTTGGCTGTCAGGCATCTCTGAGGGATATGTTGTGTTGGCTGGCAGGCGTCTCTGAGGGATATGTTGTGTTGGCTGGCAGGCGTCTCTGAGGGATATGTTGTGTTGGCTGACAGGCATCTCTGAGGGATATGTTGTGTTGGCTGGCGGGG
Source organism: Achatina immaculata (assembly GCA_009760885.1). Lineage (NCBI taxonomy): Eukaryota > Metazoa > Mollusca > Gastropoda > Stylommatophora > Achatinidae > Lissachatina > Lissachatina immaculata. Next base: position 48,722,579 of record CM019718.1, read on the forward strand.
ATCTCTGAGGGATATGTTGTGTTGGCTGGCAGGCGTCTCTGAGGGATATGTTGTGTTGGCTGGCAGGCGTCTCTGAGGGATATGTTGTGTTGGCTGGCAGGCGTCTCTGAGGGATATATTGTGTTGGCTGGCGGGGATCTCTGAGGGATATGTTGTGTTGACTTTCAGGTGTCTCTGAGGGATATGCTGTGTTGGCTGTCAGGCATCTCTGAGGGATATGTTGTGTTGGCTGTCAGGCATCTCTGAGAGATATGCTGTGTTGGCTGTCAGGCTTTCCCTGCAGGCGCATAGATCTTTTGACCCATTTTTCGATTTGCGATATAGATATGAGGTGTCCAACTTCAGTGGTCTCAAGGGCCGCGATTATATGCGGAGATCGAATGTTGGGTCCAATATAAATCAGCTCATTTTGCCAATTTAGACAATAATGGGAAGAAATGACAGTTATGAAGGAAATGTGAAATGATTACATTTAATGAATTAGTCGGGACTTTACAAATATTTTTTATGTGTTTTGAAGACGGGAACTAGTGCTTTAAAAGAAATAAACTATAGTTGCATAACAACATAATGGGAAAAAAAGAAAGAGAGGAAGACCAAAGCGAAGATGGCTCCAAGACGTCGTTGATAACCTGCAAATGGATGCATCAGCAGCAGAGCATCTTGCTCACAACCGAGAGGTCTACGGGAGAGCTGTTAGGGAGGTAAAGTTCTACATGGGACATACAAATGACTGATTGAATAACTTCACGGGCCGCTAGTTAGACACCTCTGATATTGAAGGTACGAAGGGTGATTGATAAGTTCTCGGCATAAGGTGAAAATACTTGAAACGCACAGTTGATATTAGGTGCTTTTGTAGATCAGGTTAATGTAAGATTAAACACCAAGTTTCAAGAAATTAACTGCAACCAATTTATTTTTGACAGGCTACTGAAGTGGTAAGGTGTGGCAGAAATTGAGAAAATTGATAAAATTTCTCATCGATCAGCCATTCGCTACATCTGCATCAAGGGCTTATCATCGAAGGAGATCCATGAGGATATGGTAGAGACTCTAAGGGAGAGTGCCCCTTCTTACAGCACAGTGGAGAAATGGGCAGCTCAGTTCAAACATGGAAGGGAGAGTCTGGAAGATGGTCTCCGTCCAGGAAGACCAAGAACGGTAACCACCGATGAAACCACAGAAAGAATCCATGACATGATAATGGAAGATCGACGACTAACTGAGCGGTACATTGCTACTGAGTTGGCCATCTCCCAGGAACGTGTTCATGCCATTATTCACAATGATCTTCAAATGACAAAGGTCTCTGCTCGATGGGTCCCGAAACTTCTTGGAGCTGATCACAAACGACACTGTCTCAACATGTCAAGAGACAATCTCGGCCATTTTTCTGCAGATCCTGAAACATTTCTTCAGCAATTTGTGACTATAGATGAGACTTGGGTTCATTATTTTCAACCAAAAACCAAAGAACAGTCAAATCAGTGGAAACATCATGGATCCTAACCTCCAAAGAAAACAAGGGTGGTTCTGTCTGCAGGTAAAATGATGGCTTCCATATTTTGGGATTCAGAAGGTGTGTTATTTGTAAACTATCTTCAGAAGGGCAGAACGGTCACCGGGGCCTATTACGCTAATCTTGTGTAGCAACTGCGGGTCAAACTGAAGGAAAAGCGTCAAGGGAAATTGACGAGAGGAGTCATCTTTCATTAAGACAATGCTCCAGTTCACAAGTCGGCGGTGGCAATGGCTACCATTCATGAATGCGGCTTCCAGCTTCTTGAACATCCTCCTTATTCCCCAGATTTGGCCCATTCGGACTATTACCTGTTTACCAAACTCAAAAAGGAGCTCAGTGGTGGCAAATTTGCTTCAGATGATGACGTCATTCATGCTGTAGACCACTTACTACTGGCACAAGATGCTGACTTTTACAAAGAAGGGATCCGTATGTCCCAGTTTCGCTGGACTAAGTGCATAAACTTGCAAGAGGATTATGTTGAGAAATAACCCGAAAAGTTGTCAACAAATTATCCGTTGTAACTTATGCGAGAGAACTTATCAATCAACCCTCGAACCCGTGCCTGCACGGTTCTGCTCCCAGATGGAAGATATAACTTAGCCCAGTTTTGAGAGTTCGTATTATTCATCATCTATCCGTACATACGAATATTGTTTAACCCATTTTATGTTTAGGCAAAAGGTAAAATCTCCGTTTCCATGCCAGTGAGATATATTGGGGACACGTGTTAGACTCGTATTTCCAAGACCGTCAGCACATGAAAGTGTGATGTATTTTATATATACATTCATTTATATTAATTAGTGCATTGTTTAGCCCTACAGACAGATATCTTTAATCTGAAGAGAGCGAAAGAGAGAGGGAGGGAGAGAGAGAAAGAAAGAAAGAAAGAAAAACAAACAGAAAGAAAGAATGAAAGACAGAAAGAAAGAAAGAAAGAAAGAAAGAAAGAAAGAAAGAAGGAAAGAAGGAAAGAAATAAAGAAAAAAGAAAGAAAGAAAGAGCAATGATTAACAGTCAATCAGTCCTGACCATCAGATCATTTGTTTTATAGAACGTGTCTTCCTTGTCTAAACTAGGAACGGTCTACCAATTCAGACTTAAGACAGTAAATTTATAAAACTGGCCCCTGGGAAGCCATGTCCAAGCAAACCTAGACCAGACAGCAAGAACTAACAACGAACGCCTCACTTGTATTTAATTAACTTTGTGTTCATTCTTTCAATATCTGCCACATTCAGTCGATTAAAGTTACCATCTGTCGTGCAGACAGGCATAGGCTATCACACTTCTCCGTTTTTTGTGAGTTTGTAAATGAGGCGTCTGAAAAACACATCTGGATATACATCAAGGACCTGTCACGTGCTGCTCATGAATCTTTCTATTTTTAAAGTTCGGTAAAGCACATGCGCAGATAACAGGAAGTGCTCTTCTTGAGATGAGATAACGGGGGCCGGTCGTTCAACTTGGAAAGCCGTTTATGAAAGGGGTAGACACTGTGGAACTTGCTGGATGGCTCTAGCATAATTTGTTTGCATAACTGGCACAATAAGGGCAGGAAATATTTCTTCTGTTAGGTCGTTGTCTTCTAGGGCTTGTGTTCGCAGATTTGGACTTCATTTCACTCTCAGAGCAGGGCGCGTTATTCTCTGTGCACCGTCGGCTGTGCACAGTAAAGTAAACTGAAATATCTTATCATATAGACAAAATAACAATACGGGACTCTTTCCAGGCTCCGTAATGTCCTCCGTCATGAGATCTAAACCCTCCGGTATCGGGAGTTGGGTATAAGGCAAACAACCATATCCTGGGACCTATCTAGAGGTGAGTCTGGATGGGGGAAAAAAATGAACTCGTTATGGAAACTGGCAGCGAAATCAACAAAAAGTGGCGATACACCATGCAAGCCCTACGTGACGTTTAACGGCACGAGAGAGTAATAGTAGTAGTAGTAGTAGTAGTAGTAGTAGTAGTAGTAGTAGTAGTAGTAATAGTAGTAGTAGTAGTAGTAATAGTTGTAGTAATAGTAGTTAGTAGTAGTAGTAGTAGTTAGTAGTAGTAGTAATAGTAGTAGTAACAGTAGTAATAGTAGTAGTAGTAATAGTTGTAGTAATAGTAATTAGTAGTACTAGTAGTAGTAGTAGTAGTAGTAGTAGTAGTAGTAGTAATAGTAGTAGTAGTAGTAGACAAAAATGCTGAGGAAAAACAGAACGATTATGGCCGTGGTTTTGGACTGATGTCTCAGACGCGCCATATTCAATCGTGGCTCAAGAAACTTGAAGAGACTGTACCCTGACTTATGACATACTCAAGTTATTACCATCGGATTCTTAAGTTTATTTTTTGTATTAAAATGAGTTGTAATTCCACGAGGTATTTTATGTTAACATTTTAACTGATTGATATTTCATGTGTTATAACTTTCTGAAACAAAGAAAGATTTGTTAAGACACTGATGACAAAAAGCTATAACAGTGAGCATGAATAGAAAACAAGGCCATAAGAACTGAATCTTACATCTTACATCCTTCCCGTGCTGCTAAACGTCACACAGGGCTCGCATTGTAGTTCGCCAAGTTTTCCTGTTTTCGGCGAGCTTTACAACCTCATCGAGGTAATTTATGCTTATTAACTCGGCCTCTCTTAAGAGTGTTAAGAAGTGACTGGCTAGAAATAACTGAAAAATGGCGCATCACAAACATCATTCATTCATTCATTTGCATGTCCCTTGCGGAACTTTGCCTCCCAAACAGCACTCCTGTAGGCCTTTCGGTTGTGAGCAAGATGGCCTGCTGCTGTTGCATCCATTTCCAGATCGTCAACGATGTCTTGCAGCCATCTTCGTCTTGGTCTTCCTCTTTTTCTTTTTCCCATTATGTATCCTTCCAAGACGGTCTTCTCTAAATTATCATGACGTTTAATATATGGCTACGATCACTGACTAGTACAGTCACTGCCCGGAAGGAAAGCAATGGTAAACTATCTTCTGGAAACATACCAAGAAACCCAAGCAGCAATCAAAAACATCACGTGGACATATTGTCTGAGTCATGTTGGGGTCAACGGAAATGACAAGGCTGATCAACTAGAAGCAAGAGCCAAGTCATAGGGCCTCATCAAAAAAGGACAATTCAGACTTTTACAAATCCATCTCATACAAAAATTATACTTAACAACCTGAGGAACAGTCACACAGTAACTTCCTCCAAAGCACCTACCACGAATGTCTCACTGTGTTACATGTAGCCAAGGGCATTGGATGCAAATCCCAACTAAATGCTAGATCATGTCCAACACACAACCAATATAACATTGGAATCATTTCTCTAAAAACATTGAAGGACATCCTAGTGTCAAAGGCAGAAGACTTAGGGACATGCCTGGAGTTTAACGAGACCGCTGGCCAGGACCGGCAACTGAGTTGGGGCCTTTTTTTTTTACAGCTACAGAAAACAATGTCACTAGAGAAGGTACTCTACCTACATCGGATCAGCTAGGAAAGGGTCTCGAGAAAGGAGTCCCACTGTAAGACGAAGACTGTTGTGTATGGGGAATCGTTTCTGATACATGGCCAGTATGAGGCATATCAGAGAGTTATGGGTTAAACATTGAGCCCCACGCGTACATGTGCACTTTGGAAAGGTGATGAAGTACAGGCGGACTTAGAATACAAACAAATAAATGCAACAACAAATTTGATGAATACATCATCTTTGCAAGAAAAAAAAATCTACAGAAGAATACAAATGTAAACGAGTCCACGTCGGCTGCAGATAGCAGGGAAAAAGATCCAGTAATAAACAAAAAGGAATGAAATGACAGCGATTCTGGAAGCCTGAACAAGGGAGATAATACTAAAAAAATAACCAAATTACCTCCCTTCCCCTGATCAATTTCGTCTATTCTTTTTTTTTTCTTCGGTGTTTGAACTATTTCTCATTGCTTCTTTCTTTGACTACCCATCTGATATCATTATTTTCTGTACATGTTTCGGTGCAACTAGTGGAAAGAGATTAACAGAAAAGTCATTAATCGTATTTTAGCGGATTACATTCCAAAGAAGGATGGTGTAAGAAATGTGAAGTAATGGCTGTGTGAAGATTTGGTTTCATTATTCGCCAGAGGCTGTAAGACAAAATTGGGACACCTAATGATGCAGACAGATGTACTTTATCTTCATCATGTGTTATGTTTTATGGTACTTCTTCTTCTTCTTCTTCTTCTTCTTCTATCATTCTCGAACGTTGACTTGTATACTTCTGAAGTAATCAGTGATCAGCTGGAGTTGTTATCTTACATCTTTACCGCGCAGTTAAACGTCACATAGGGCTCGCATGGTAGTTCGCCAACTTTTCCTGTTTTCGGCGAGTCTTTTCAACCTCGTCAAGGGAATTTATGCCTACTAAATTGGTCTCTCCCCCGTGTGGTACCCGGGATCTGCAAAGAATAGGACCACTGTACCCTACCATGCATGATCGTAAAAGGCGACTAAGGAGGGTTCAGCATAGGGCCAGCAACCCTATCTGGTAAAAAAACTATCAGACTGCTACAGAAACAGAAGCAAGGGAAAAAGCAAATGCAGGTGGAAGGAGAAATGCGTATCAGGAAACTGAGCCCATGAAGGTTGTGGATGAAAGCCAGCCACTGGAAGTCCCCAGCCCGACTGCAGACCTCCTGGAACCTAAACAAAAGATGCAAATAGGCAGCTGGAATGTAAGAACACTAAACCAGACTGGAAAACTAGCACAAACCATCAAGGAAATGCACAGATACAAACTAGACATACTAGGAATACAAGAAGCAAGATGGACAGGACAAGGCAGAAGGAAATTAACAACACAGCACACAGAAGATACAATAATATGGTCAGGTAAAGAAGATCTTCATGAAGGAGGAGTAGCATTGATTATAACAAAAGAAGCATCAAGAGCATTGCTGAAATGGACCCCAATAAATGAGAGATTATTATATGCACGGTTCAACTCAAGATTCACGAAGCTGTCTATTATAGTTTGTTATGCACCAACAGAAGCAGCTGAAGAGGAATTAAAAGAAGATTTTTACAACAGCCTCCAAGCCACAGTAGAAACAATACCCAAGCATGATATGCTACTCATCTTGGGCGACTTCAATGCAAAAGTAGGTGAAGGAAATGAAGATAGAAGAAGAATCATGGGAAGAGAAGGAATCGGAGAAATAAATGAAAATGGAGAAAGACTGTGCAGTTTCTGTGAAGAAAACATGATGACCATCGGAGGGACAATTTTCCAACACAAAAACATCCATAAGGTGACTTGGAGGTCACCAGATAAAACCACAGAAAACCAAATCGATCACATACTAATAAACAACAAGTGGAAACGGTCACTACAAGATGTGCGAGCAAGGAAAGGAGCAGATATAGGAAGTGATCACAACCTTCTGGTAGCAAAAATAAAACTAAAATTAAGGAAAGCCAGAATCGGAGAACACAGAAGATACATTTTGATACAAGAAAACTGATAGACCAGCAAATAAGAAATGAATTCTCAATAGTACTTAAGAACCGCTTCAGTGTCCTACAAGACGAAGCAGAAATGTCCATATTAGAGTTCAATAAAACACTACAGGAAACAGCAAAAGAGGTGCTGGGATATCGGAAAAGGAGAAAAGAGGAATGGATAAGTGAGACCACATGGGAAAAGATAGAGCAAAGAAAAGAAATCAAGAAAAAATTACTGAACACCAAATCACAACGGCTTAAAGAACGAGTTTTAAGTAATTATGCACAAAAAGACAAAGAAGTGAAGGAATCATGCCGTCAAGATAAACGTCAATATTATGACAACTTAGCAGAAACAGCAGAGAAAGCAGCATATACAAATGACATGAAAACCATATATAAAATCACAAAGCAGATGACAGGTAACTTCAATACAAGATGTGAAAGTGCAGTAAGAACACAAAATGGACAACTGGTCAGTGGAGAAAGAGAAAAAATTGAAAGATGGAGGGAACACTTTAACACCCTACTAAACAGAACACAAGCAGCACAAGCAATAGATATACCTGAAGCAAAAGCGGAACTAAACATCAATACAGGACCAATAACAATAAATGAAGTAAAAGAGGCGATAAAGATGCTAAAATCAGACAGGGCACCAGGTGAAGATGAAGTGACTGCTGAGATGTTGAAAGCAGAAGAAACAGAAACACCAAAACAACTTTGCCGGATATTACAACAAATTTGGGATTTAGAAAAAGCCCCAGAGGAGTGGAAAACTGGTCTTATAGTAAAACTACCAAAGAAGGGTGACCTCAGAGATTGCGGGAACTGGAGAGGCATTACCCTACTGCCACTCACTAGTAAAGTATTTTGCAGAATAATCATCAACAGAATTGTACCAACACTTGAGGAAAAACTTCGGAAAGAGCAGGCAGGATTTAGGAAAGGAAGATCATGCATACACCATATATTTGTACTTAGACAAATATTAGAACAGGCAAATGAGTGGCATAGCACAACATATGCATTATTCATAGATTTTGAGAAAGCCTTTGACAGTGTCAACAGAGATGCACTGTGGAAAATCCTAAGATGGCATGGCCTCCCCCATAAAATAGTTAATGTAATCAAAGCCCTATATGAGGGTTTTCAGTGCAAAGTTATCTGTGGAGAACATACCTCCAGCAGCTTTAGGGTACAAACAGGAGTGAAACAGGGATGTGTACTATCACCAACATTATTTATCTTGGCAGTAGACTGGTTAATGAAGGAGGCAACATCAGACAAATGCAGAGGATTACAATGGACCTTTGACACAGTGCTGGAGGACCTTGACTTTGCGGACGACATTTGTCTATTATCAAGCAGTCACAAAGATATGCAAGATAAAATAAACAAGTTAACCCAGAATGCAAACAACATAGGACTAAAGATCAACGTAGGAAAGACAAAGTTAATGAAGCAAAATGTGAACAACAGAAATGTACTCAGAGTAGATAACAAGTTAGTGGAGGAGGTCAACGAATTTGTATACCTTGGCAGCAGAGTAGTAGAAAATGGAGACAGCACAGAGGACATCAACAGCAGACTTACTAGAGCAAACCAGGCTTTTGCAATGCTACAGAATATATGGAAATCAAATAAACTAAGCATAAATATGAAAATCAGGATATTTAAGAGTAATGTTCTAAGTGTACTACTCTATGGAAGTGAATGCTGGAAAATCACCAAAACCATAGAAAATAAGTTGAATTCTTTCCAGACTAAATGTTTACGTAGAATTAAAAAAATATTTTGGCCAAACACCATAAGAAATAACATCTTATTGGCAGAAATGCAGATGAAACCACTGACAACAATTATTGAGGAAAGACGCTGGCGATGGTTGGGACATGTGCTCCGAATGACTGACAACTCACTACCAAAAATAGCACTAAGATGGACACCACAGGGGAGCAGAAGTAAGGGTAGACCAAAAGAGACATGGAGAAGAACAACAGAAAGGATGTTGAGCAATAGAGGGCTCACCTGGGCAAGAGAAGAAAAAAAGGCGAAAGACAGGCATTTGTGGAAAACCCTTGCGGAAGCCCCATGTGCCCTGGGCACTTAAGGTTCAGAGAGAGAGAGAGAGAGAAATTGGTCTCTCTTAACAGTGTCCTCTTCAGAGTTTCACCTAATCGATCTCTTTTCTTCGGCCTGGTTTGTTCCGCTTGATAGCTTGCTTTGGTATTCTCAAGCTGTTTCTTCTCATCATGTGACTGGTATATGTCGCTGGTTTACACTCCCATAAGCTTTTTCTTGGACTGATTTTAAGGCCTCTGTCTCTGATTAGAAGTTGCTGGAAAATTCTCCTGTTGCTGATAGATTTCTGTGTCCCCCATTGTTCCCCATTGTCCCCCAATGCCCCCCATTGTTTAAAACGAGTATAACGAAGACTCACCGACCACATTGTCTCCCTTGCACTTGTTGCAGACTTGTCTGATGAGGCATGTGTACAACTGCTACTTGGGGAATTGCTCCTCTATGTACTACGTAGTCAGAGATTTCCTTTGGGTATCTATGTGGTTGCTCTTGCTTGTTATCCCTGTAATGTTCCATATCTGCTCTGGGAGTTTATGGTTCATCCATACTTGGGGATAGCTCACACACAAGCTTGGTGGTCTCTCGTCACTGCGTTAGTTATCTCTGCAAAAGGTAGCCCCTTTAAGTCTGCTTCTTTCTAGCCCCTTTCCTTCTCTTGCGCACTGGTTGACTTTCTGATCTTGTGCATTGAGTGGGTTTCTAATCTTGTGCACTGAGAGGGTTTCCAATATTGTGCACTGAGAGAGTTTTTAATCTTGTGCACTGAGTGATTTCTAATCTTGTGCACTGAGTGGGTTTCTAATCTTGTCCACTGAGTGGGTTTCTACTCTTGTGCACTGGGTGGCTTTCTAATCTCATGAAGTTTTCTGCCTGCTTCTATGCCCTGCTACCTTTTATATCTTCCAAAGGCTGCAGGCCAGTAATCTTTTCCAGCACACCAAGACAAGAGTCCTCTCTGGTGCTGTAATGATTCGCATCGCTTGGCTTTGGAACCGCAAGACTTTGATCAAGTTGAATGCAGTTGCCCGTGCTGCGATGACATATTCAAGAACATATGGCACGCATCCAGTGTAGAGGTTCTGTAGAAGACTTTTTCATCCGCTTCCCAGGTTAAGACGACAAGTTGTGTTTTCATTGCTGCCATGTGAAGTTTTGCTCGAATCTGGCTCTTCTTGATTTGGGCCTTCTACAACATGCGACGGTCGCAGGTGACTTCCAGAAGTATGGGATTGTACACTGCAAGGCCTTTATGGAGTGAGACACTTTACGCAGTATTTTCCAGATCTACCAGGTCCCGGAGACCTGGTAGACCTGGAAAATACTGCGTAAAGTGTTTTTCTTTCACTGACTATGACCAGCCATGAATTATGTAAAGTGTTTTCTTTCATTGACTCTGACCAGCCATGAATTATGTAAAGTGTTGTCTTCCGTTCACTCTGAAAACCATGAATTATGTAAAGTATTTTTCTTTCATTGACTCTGACCAGCCATGAATTATGTAAAGTGTTTTCTTTCATTGACACTGACCAGCCATGAATTATGTAAAGTGTTTTTCTTTCATTGACACTGACCAGCCATGAATTATGTAAAGTGTTTTTCTTTCATTGACACTGACCAGCCATGAATTATGTAAAGTGTTTTTCTTTCATTGACACTTACCAGCCATGAATTATGTAAAGTGTTTTTCTTTCATTGACACTGATCAGCCATGAATTATGTAAAGTGTTTTTCTTTCATTGACACTGACCAGCTATGAATTATGTAAAGTGTTATTCTTTCATTGACACTGACCAGCCATGAATTATGTAAAGTGTTATTCTTTCATTGACACTGACCAGCCATGAATTATTTAAATTGTTTTTCTTTCATTGACACTGGCCAGCCATGAATTAGACCAGTGTTGTGAGGAAGTTAGAATTACAAAAGCAGCATTGACCTTCAAGAATCTTGAGAACATATGGCACTCAAATGTTATAAGCACAAAAACCAAGTTAAGACTATTCAATTCAAATGTAATATCCACCCTCATTTATGCATGCGAAAGCTGGAAAACAACTAAAGAAACAGACAAAAAAAATTAGACTTTTTTTTTTAAAAACAAATGCCTAAGGAAAATACTCAGTATAAAGTGGAACGAATTGAAGAACAAAGCAGAGATAAGGCTAATGAGTGAACAACAACCTGTCTCGTGGGTGATAAGAAAAAGGAGCTGGACGTATGTCGGTCACGTGATGAGAAGAAATAGCCAGAAAATCCCAAAACAAGCTATCAAGTGGAGCACAACAGGCCGTAGAAAAAGAGCTCGACCGTATGAGGACATTGTTTTCAGAGAGGCCAGATTAGCTGGCATAAAATCCCTTGATGAGGTTGAAAAGCTCACGGAAAACAGAAACAAAATTTGGCGCACTATCATTCCAAGATTATGTGACGTTTAACTGCACGGGAAGGATGTAAGATGTAAGATGTAAGACGTAAGATGTAAGATGTAAATGAGGACTTGCTGCAGTGTGTTAATTAGTGATGGTGTAGTGCTCAGAGACTCACATAGCCAAGTGGTCAGCATAAAGGTATGATGGTCTCTACCGGGATCTATCTGTCTATCTCTGTGATATCATTAATGAAAGGCATAATGAAGTAATGATATTTGTTTTATTTTGTGTATGTGTGTGTGTGCATTATCTCTCTTTTACCAGTTGTTATCTTGCTGGTCTTCTGTGCTGTTGCTAATCTCCTATGGCGTTGCTAATCTTCTATGCTGTTGCTAATCTTTCATGCTGTTGATAATCTCCTATGGCGTTGCTAATCTTCTGTGCTGTTACTGATCTTTTACGCTGCTGCTAATCTTCTGTGCTGTTGCTAATCTTTTACGCTGTTGCTAATCTTTCATGCTGTTGCTAACCTCCTATGGCGTTGCTAATTTTCTATGCTGTTGCTAATCTTTCATACTGTTGCTAATCTCCTATGGCGTTGCTAATCTTCTGTGCTGTTGCTGGTCTTTTATGCTGTTGCTAATCTTCTATGCTGTTGCTAGTCTTCTATACTGTTGCTAATCTTTCATGTTGTTGCTAATCTTTCATACTGTTGCTGGTCTTCTGTGATATTGCTAATCTTCTATGCTGTTACTGGTATTCTATGCTGTTGCTAATCTTCTATACTGTTGTTGGTATTCTATGCTGTTGCTAATCTTATATGCGGTTGCTAATCTTCCATGCTGTTGCTAATCTTCCATGCTGTTGCTGGTCTTCAATCCTGTTGCTGGTCTTCTATGGCACTGTTGATCTTCTATGTTGTTGATAATCTTCCATGCTGTTGCTAACCTTCTATGCTATTGCTAATCGTCTATGCTGTTGCTAAAATTCTATACTGTTGCTGGTCTTCGAAGCTGGTGCTAATCGTGTATGGTGTTGCTAATCTTCTATGCTGTTGCTGGCCTTCTATCCTGTTGCTGGTCTTCTATAGTTGATAATCTTCTATGATGTTGCTAATCTTCTATGCTATTGCTGTTCTTTAAACACAAATACACTGATTCTGTCCTGCTGCTCTAGATAATTTCTATACTTTTCCTGCCTCTTCGGGAATTTTCTTTCTTAGACTGCTCTAAGGGACGTGTTTTCACTCTGCGAGCTTGCTTCTACGGGACACTCTACAAGACACTTTAGGGGACTTTTCTACCGGACTATTTATGCTCTGAATAAGCATTTTATTTTGTAGCCCTCTTATTGCTATCTATCGCGTGCTGAGCATCAATATTTTTCTATGGCGAATCAATTCCACGTGACAGCTTCGTGCTATATTTTTGTTCCTTACTTTGTTTTGAGCTCTCTCTCTCTCTCTCTCTCTCTCTTTGTCTCTTTTTTCCTCTCTCTCCTCTCTCTCTCTCTGCAGTAATCTATCTATCTATCTATCTATCTATCTATCTATCTATCTATCTATCTATCTATCTATCTATCTATCTATCTATCTATGACTATATGCATCACTAAGCATAGTCTAGAGTAGTTTAACGTCTGGCTTGACTGATGTAATTTTTAACAGCTTTTCTATAAATTTTGAGTTTTGAATGAATGTAAGAATGCAAGTTTATTTCATGCTGTTGCATAAATCAGAGTGTGGAGTGTATGGACAAGAGATAGGTTTATTATTTATTTATGTAATCATTTAATTATATCTTCATGATTATTATGCTCATTAATAAATGTTGAATGACTGTGACTGAGTGAAAGCTGTATGATGAAGGGCAGATTGTTAGACAGGCCTGTGTATCCAATTCTTAACCCTTTGAAAATAAAGTGTGTTCGTTCATTCGTTCGTTCATTCGTTCGTTCATTCGTTCTACGTACATACGTACGTACGTACCTACCTACCTACTTACCTACCTACCTACTTATCTACCTGTCTGTCTGTCTATCTATCTATCTATCTATCTATCTATCTATCTATCTATCTATCTATCTATCTATCTATCTATCTATCTATCTATCTATCTATCTATCTATCTATCTATCTAAGACACAAAGAAAGAACAAAGACACAAGAAAGATATACTAAATATCACACATACAAACACACTTAGATTATCTTTCCACAATCTGAGATGGATGTTCAGTCTCAAGCACAAAAAGCTCCACTCACTTCACAAACGAGCATTAAATTGATTTATGACAAACACCCAGTACAGACTGTAGATCAGCACAAACAATTCAAATTTCTACCCCTCAAATATAGTGTCATTTTTAACAAAGTTAAGTTTGTTCACAGAATTCTGTCGCACAATGCTCTGCCTTACTTGTGGTCACTGTTTACGTATAACACTAAACATAGCCAGCGTTTAAAAAAACTGTCTTCTTCCTAAACCCAGGACTGATCTGTACAAGAAAAGCCTTGCATACTCTGCAGTACAGCTCTGGAACACCCTCCCCTACAATTTAAAATCCATTAGTAATATTTCATCCTTTACCTCAAACCTGTTTCATTATTTACTTGCTTGTAATTATATGCCTCCATAGAATAACCAGCACTCTCTCAACCCATGACTGGCCAGCCATCAAGTACTACAGTGACATAGTTCGAAAAGTAACTTGTTAGATATTGATAGAAATTATTTTAATGTTTGTTAAAAAAATATATGTTAGAAGATCTGTAATGACAATGTATTTTTGTTTATGTATATGTCTGTGTGTGCATGTATGTGTGTGTGAGTGCTATTTTATTAGGTTAATTATTTCTTATCTTTTACTTTGAATGTAATAGTTTAATCTTACACTCTTTTGATATGTTTTTTGTTCCTAATGTAATTTGTATACTTGTATTAAATCGAGTGTGTGGGAAGAATGAAAGATGGAGGGATGAAGGGCAGAATGTAATACGCGCCTGCGTGCCCAATTCTTTACCCTTAAAAAAAAAAGATCATTCATTCATTCTATCTGTCCATCTGTCTGTCTGTCTGTCTATTCCCCGCCCATCCCCATTTTATGACCCTATTTTGTTTCGAGATTTCTCACATTACACCCTCCCCCCCCCACCCACACACAAACATCCTAGGATTCTCTGACATCTCTCTTTTCCCAGTGGCTCCCGAATATGGCGCCTCCCGTGTCTAAACTTTTGTCCCTGGATTCTGCTCCGACATATGTTCGCATTTCAAATAACATTAAAGCAGGAACGTTACTTAACAGACTAATTGGTCAGACAGAAAATCGAAAACACAGCCTTTTAAATCTCTAGCAGTGAAAGAGAATTAGGATGACTTTTCAGTTTAATGCATGTAATTACTATTGTCAGGTTTTTGCTGATACTGACAGTATGATCCAAAAAACAAAACAAAAAGAAAACAAAAAAAAAGATTTAAAAAAAACAAAACACAAAGAAAAAAAAAAAACACACACACACACAAAAGGCAGAGGAAAAGACGAAAAACTAGGAGCCAAGAAGTTCAGAAATGAAATATAACACAATGATCTCCGCGGCCCGGAAGTGAATATGAACTACCTTGACCCGGAAAGAAAATCGGTGTGTGTCCTTGAAATTTTTTAGTTGACAAGTCTCGCCATAAATATAGCTGCCTGTGAAACCAGTAACCATTTGATTGTAGAAACAAATAACAACCATGAAATTTGCTAGAAATATTTGAATATTTACACAAAATGACCCGGGAATCTAGTTTCTGACGCATTCACACATTTTTTAAAGATATGGCGTGTACAATGGCAGTTGTTTTATGTTGTATTTCCCTGGGACACGCTACTTTAAAGTGCTTTGACATGGACAAATTGCCTTTAGCCAGTCCAGAATATCTCATAATGAGAAACGAGAGCAACAACTGCCTGCCAGAGTGTTGAAGTCTCACGCAAGAGCTGTGCTAAACTTGAGGTGAACTGAAACAACAGGACGCACGGAACAAATGAAAGGCTGTCCGTTGCATGAAGGAGAATAATTGATAGTCCAGACAGAAGATTGTTCTGGGAGATGTATAGGATGTTCCAGCGAGTCTGATTAACACATGTGAACTTCAGGCCAATGCATCACCATTATCATCATCACCATCATCATCATCATCATCATCATTATACATTTTTGCTGGAATATACCTCTGGCTCGCTAATAACCTTAAAGTTATGTTGATATTTCCATTTTGTGAAAACAGTTACAAACAGATAAAGTGCTGCTAGAGACAGCTTCCTGTACACAGTTAAAGTGCTGCTAAAGATAGCTTCCTGTACACAGTTAAAACGCTGCTAAAGACAGCTTCCTATACACAGATAAAGTCCTGCTAAAGACAGCTTCCTGGACACAGTTAAAGTGCTGATAAAGACAGCTTCCTGGACACAGTTAAAGTGCTGATAAAGACAGCTTCCTGTACACAGTTAAAGTACTGATAAAGACAGCTTCCTGTACACAGTTAAAGTACTGATAAAGACAGCTTCCTGGACACAGTTAAAGTACTGATAAAGACAGCTTCTTGGACACAGTTAAAGTACTGATAAAGACAACTTCTTGTGTTTATCATTGTGTAATACAATGAGGACTCCGCCTCCACCGTTTTCTGTTGCACTAATCGCAGACCTGTCAGTACAGGCATGTGTCTGTCTGCTGCTTGGGAAGTTTTCTTCTGCGCACTTAATAGCCAGAAGTTTCCTTTGTGCATCTGTCTGGCTGTTCTTCCTTGTTATCCCTTTAATGTTCTATATCCTCTCTGGAGTTCATGGTTCAACCAAACGTGGCTTGTACTAGAGAAGACGAATGGTCTTCCACACAAGCCTGGTGGTCTCTCGTCATTGCTTCCTCAAAGGTAGTCCGTTTAAGTCTGCCTCTTTCTAGCCCCTTCTTTCTCTTGTGGACTGCGTAGCTTTCTAACCTTGTGCACTGAGTGGCTTTCTAATCTTGTGCACTGGATGGCTTTCTAATCTTGTGCACTGGATGGCTTTCTAATCTTGTGCACTGGGTGGCTTTCTAATTTTGTGCACTGGGTAGCTTTCTAATCTTGTGCACTGGGTAGGTTTCTAATCTCATGAACTTTTTCTGCCTGCTTCTATGCTGTGCTATGTCTTATATCTTCCATTGGTTTAAAACCTGTAATCTTTTCCGGTTCTTGGTGTAGTCCTCATTGCTGTTGTAATGATTTTCATGGCTTGGTTTTCTACTTTACAGTTCATAACTGTAGAGCTGTTGAAAGTAACTTAAAGTACCAAAACACTGTGGTACAAATAACCTTAATTATGGTAAGAAGTAAACCGTCTAATATTTCGGACTGGACCTGCATCAGATCACAGAGAGCAAAGGTAGAGAAATAAACTGAAAAACATTAAGATCTGAACTGAGACTTTCAAATCTCTTATTTTACAATACAAGTTTTTTTTTCTTTACTCGTTTGTAATATTTTGTTTCCTCTATCTTTACTTCCTTTTGCCCGAAGAATGTGCAGTCCTAAATATTGATTGTTGTCTTGTTCTATGGTCAGTTTTTATCCATTCTGTTAACCTTTGCTGATACTTCTAGAAGCTATTTTATTTCTGTATCTTCATGTTGTCCAACCAATACAATCGTTGTCATTTCTTTTTTATTATTTCTTTTCTAGACTCTTCTTTCGAACACGACATGGTAGTATTTGTGTCGTATTTGTGTCGTATTTGTGTTGTATTTATGTCCTAGACTTACTTTTCTCTCTAGTTTTTCTGTGTTTAATTTTCTTTGTTTTCATATCAGACTTGTCGTGCAATGTTTTAATGAATTATATACGTTCTCAGTTTTAACTGTTTCAGTATTTCTTCCAATCGTTCTTTGTTATCTGTTTGAGTTCCACCTTTTCTTTATTTATTATGTCTCTAAAATCCACTTGTCTACTGCTTCTTATGTCGTTGAAATCCACTTTTCTTCTTTTTTTCTTAATGAAATCCATCTTCCTTCTCCTTTTTATTTCAATGAAATCCATATTTCCTTTGCTTCTTATGTCAATAAAGTTCACCTTTTTGTGTCTTATGTCATTCAAATCCATATTTCTTCTATGTCAACAAAATTCATATTTCTTCTGTTTCTTATGTCAGTAAAATCCACTCTTCTTCTTTCTTTCATGTCAGAAATATTCCCTTTCTCTTATCTCCCTTGCGTCAGTAAAATCAGTTTCTTTTCTGCACATGAAATCCACCTACCTTCTGCCTTCATATCTCTTTTATACCGCTGAAACCCACCATTCTTCTTCTTGTCCACATTTCTGCATCACAGTTTTTGTCTGTAATTTTTTCTCGTTGTGTATCTTTGCTCATTCGCATGTGAGGAAAGCTGGCAGAAGATAACACTTGACAACTCCTCGCCATCAATAGCCGTTATTTTATGTCAGGCTAACGTTCTTATCTCATTCTGTCTCAAATGCATTAGCGAACGCGATTCTCCTTTATCTTACACAACAATAACTGGCACACGCGTTCTCCTAATGCGCTGCAGTAAATGAGAGCACAGCTGCAGTTTGAATAATTAATGTACAAGTATTTAACTACACACGGAGCCATTGCGGTAAAACTGATAACAAAATGTATAAACTAGGAAGAAAGTAGGAACATCTTTATTACTTAACGAGCACACAATGGTGAGGGTTCGATGTGAGCCTTAAGCATACAAAAAATACACAGGACGAAGAGAGAGAGAGAGAGAGAGAGAGAGAGAGAGAGAGAGAGAGAGGGAGGGGAGAGAAGATAACATATAAATTCACATGAATGCTATGTAAAAAATAGGAATGGAAAAAAAAATAAAATGAATGGAGTATTTAGCTGTGACTTGTAAGAAGCTGTGACTTGTAAGAGGCTGTGTACAGAAGTGCGTATGGTGGAGTGTAGAGAATGTTTAAATGGAGGCTTGTGGTGTGTGATAGGTGGGTCGTAAATAACGAGTGGGAGGGGGAAAACAATAGAAAGGAGAGAGAGAGAGTGATACAATGGTAATCTAGCCGGGAGAAGGTGGAATAGGTGATTATAGTTGGGGTAAAGGGATTGTAATTTGATGCTATGAGGAGGTTATGAACTATGTGTTACAAGTGAGAAAGGAGTGGAACTTATTGAAGAGTGATTGTAATTGTGGAAGAGGAGAATGTTAAGTGTAGCTGAATAGCGAGTTCAAACCATGTGGTTCCAGCTTCCTTTATACCTGAATGTCTCTCAAGCGCTAGGCGGCTTTTGTCATCAGCGTGACATTGTTTGATGGCTGTTACAATAAAATCAGATTAGCCACAGAGCCAATCTAACCAAGCTCACCGCACAAAAAGTTTACCAGTTTGCTAAAATTAAACAGTTTCTTGACACAAACACTAGGAAAATATACATACTACAAATCACAAATACAAACACACTTGGACTACTGATCCATAATCTGGGATGGTTGGTCCATGTCAAACATGAAGAGACTTTGCTCACTTCAAACCGGGCAGTAAAGCTAAGAGAGACAACAGATACGTAGCACATTTTACAAATAAGGACAAACATCTTGATGATCTGTCTATGAAAAAAGAGATTTCTTATCAACAAGGCCAAGTTGATTCATAAAATTTTATCGCATAATGCTCCATCTATCTGTGGTCGTTCAAATGCAACCAAAATGCAGACAACGCTTAAGCAATTGTATTCTACCAAAGCCAAAATGTATAAACTTGGAAAAAAAGTAGGAATAGCTTTATTATTTAACGATTACACAGTTTTTGCGTTTCGGCGTGAGCCTTTATCAAACAAAAACAAACAGGACGAAGAATCAGAGAGAGGAGACAAACTACAGATTCACATGAATTTTATGTTAACGAAGCAATAAAAAAATGAAAAAATAATGAAAAATTGCAAATGACTTATCTCAAGTGTGCTCATCTCGATATAAAGGCGACTGTGGTTCTGTGCTGCTCCAGGAGCTGAGATGAGTCATTTGCAATTTGTGAAAACAAATAAAACAATTAAGACAACACGCTCCCTCACTGCCTGGCCGTAGATCAACAACAAAACAAAGACGAATGAATAAATCAGCTACACAGTCTTGACCAGAACATGCACACTGGCCAGGTCTCGTGACCAGTACGAGGCGCTTATTTTGACATTTCGGACGGACCGCCCCGAAAGCTCAAAACTAACCACTTTCACAGTATCCGGCCCACTCTTGTATGTTATCTTCCTGTCTGCATCTGTGTCTCGCTAATTTTCCATCCATCTTTCCTTCTAGTATGATATTCAGTATATCAATATGTCCTTTGATGTTGGAATTTTTGTTTTTTTTTTTTTGTTTTTTGTGATTCTTATATCTTAGAGAAGTTCAAGATGAACTTGTGTTTTGTTCTAATACTTGTACATTTGTGTGGTCAACAAGCTGAACGATAAATGTATTGCAAGGAATTATAGCAAATAAGTGAAGTTTGTCCGCTCAGTTTTTGTGACGTACACATCCATTGATCTGCAATAAGCCTCTATAAAGGTACTCTGCTGGAAGCACAGCACTTAGATACTGCCGTAATAGAGACGGTGGCAGCATTGAATAAACGTTTTACTGCACTGCTTCATACAATAGTGCACTTTGGAACATCTTCGTGAGAAGATGACTGTAAATTTTGCAGTGAGAAACTGGAGAAGAAAACATTCTAAAAACACATGATTGTGGCATGAAAGCAACTGATAAGGGCTAGTAAATGGAGCTTATCAAGGCACGTCGGGGTTTTAAAAAAAAAACACACACATATAATCAAGAGGGCGTGGCTATGAAGTATAATACCCACGCCCCTCCCCTTTTTTGCCATTCGACAAAGACGTTCCATACAAGAATTATTATTGCCGTTTCCTTCAGCTTTGCATCATCATTTTTTTTTTTTATAAACCACGACCTCCTAGACAATTTCTTGACTTACCTGTCTATGTAGGAGATATAATTTTTTAATGTTCCCTTCTTATACAGTGTGTTACGTTTCTGTACGTCATTCAGTCAGTCATTTGTATGTCTCTTGCGGAACTTTGCCTCCCTAACAGCTATCCTGTAGGCCTCTAGGTTATAAGCAAGATGCACTGCTGCTGATGAATCCATTCGCAGATCATCAACGATGTCTTGCAGCCATCTTCGCTTTGGTCTTCCTCTCTTTCTTTTTCCTATTATGTACCCTTCTAAGACGGTCTTCTCTAAATTCTCATGACGTTTAATGTGTCCAAAATATTTAAGTTTTCTTTGTTTAATCCTCTTTACTAGCCAGCCTTCTTCAATATTAAGTTCTTGTAGTATTGATGTATTTGTTCTTTTTTATGTCCATGATATTTGAAGAACTCTTCTGTAGCATTTACATTCAAAGGCATTTATATGTTTCTCAGCTGTTTTGTTAAGTGTCCAGGTCTCACAGGCATATGTAGCAATGGGAAATATGCATGCCCTTAAAAATCTTATTTTTGTGGTTCTGTCTGTTCCTCTCCACAAATTCTTTAGTTCTTTTACTTTTTGCAGAGCGATAGATGTCCTCTTTTTAATTTCCCTCATTGCATCTCCGTTATTAGTTAGTAATGATCGAAGATATTCAAAACTCTCCACTTCTTCCAATTTTTCCTCATTGATACATATTTCAGCTGCCTTGTTTGTTTTGTCAGTTGTCATCAATTTAGTTTTCTTCGCATTAAGATAGAGGTTTTGGTCTTCACTGTTCTTACGGAGTGATATAATTAGTTTTTCCATTCCTTTTTGTGTTGTGGACAGTAATACTGTATCATCAGCATATCTAATCTCTGGTATTTCATAACCTCCAACTGTTATGACATCTTAATATTCTTTGTCTACATCTTAACGTTCCTCATTATATTTTCAGTATACAAATTAAATAAGTAAGGCGACAGTATGCAACCCTGACGGACCCCTTGTTTTATGTCAAAACAAGTTGTTGTTTCGCTATTTACTCTTGCTGCTGCCTGTTGGCACATGCGTTGGACATCTAATTTCCTCCATTATTTCCCAAAGTTTCTACCTTTGAATAGTCTATAAAAAAAATAAACACAGATTCACATTAAATTCTCTGCATTTCTCTATTGCTGAAGATATGTTCTCTTGTTCCTCTTCCTTGTCTAAAACCAGCGTGGAAAATACTGACTTGTCAATAAATTCACGAGTAATAAACGTCACAGGATTATATGATTAATCTTGATACCTGACTGTCAAATAATAATGTACTGTGGGTGGATTTCACGTTAACAAGTACCAGGAAGTTCTTCATCCCATGCTAATGACATTTCCATAATTGTTTCGGAGTTGTCAGGAAAGACTTAACCCTTTCTCAAAATGTCGACATGATTATAAATGTTGTTTTGTCTGGTCTGTTTGCTATTTATGTGGCTGTAGTGTGGCTATCTGTATGTTTATATAGCTAGTTATCTGTCCGCTTGTGTGGCTATCTATCTGTCTGCTAGTGTGGCTATATACCTGCTAATGTGGCTATCTATCTGTCTGCTAGTGTGGCTATATATCTGTCAGCTAGCGTGGCTATCTATATCTCTGCTAGTGTGGCTATCCATCCGTCTACTAGTGTGGCTATCTATCTGTCTGCTAGTGTGGCTATCTATCTGCTGGTATGACTACCTGTATCTCTGCTAGTGTGGATACCTATATCTCTGCTAGTGTGGTTATTTATCTGTCTGCTAGGGTGACTATCTGTCTGTCAGCTAGTGTAGCTATCTGTCTGCTGGTATGGCTACCTATATCTCTGCTAGTGTGGCTATCTATCTGTCTACTAGTGTGGCTATCTATCTGTCTGCTAGCGTGGCTATCTATCTATATGCTGGTATGGCTACCTATATCTCTGCTAGTGTGGATACCTATATGTCTGCTAATGTGACTACTTATCTGTCTGCTTGTGTGACTAGCTTTCTGTTTGCTAGTGTGGCTACCTATATGTCTTCTAGTTTGGCTACCTATATCTGCTACTTTGGCTACCTATCTGCCTGCTTGAGTGGCTACCTATACGTCACAGTATTTTTGGAAAATGGTGAAATGAACAATGATTTCATTTTCTAAATCATTTGCTGGATTCTTCTTCTAAAAGATAACACCACAGAAATATCTTTTAGATTTTAAAAATAAATTTCTTCCTCTCTTCACACATTTATTTTTCATCCAGTGCTTCAATACTTGTTTCAGAAGCAACAAAAAAAAATCTGATTTTGTTCCGTTATCTTTAAAGCTTTAAAATCTATTTTAATTTCCTTGCGAACTTCCACGTATTATAGTTCTTTTCTTTCGTTTCTTTTATTCTGTTTTCTTTTTGAATTGCTGCTTTCAGTGCGAATCTTAAAAACAGAAAGTTCTACATTTGAATTTGAGTGTCTTTTTAAATATTCTCCGAGTTATTTTAAAATAATAAACAAATATTTCTTTTGCGAATGTCATAGCCTGACATTTCTTAATAAAACCAGTTTTTTGGAAAATTAATGATGATTACAAGAGGAATAAAAGAATCTCTTTCATTTTGCATTTATTATTTTTTTTAAAAAAAAACTTATATGTACCAGAGGTTTGTTTAAACTTAAAAATACATCAAAAGAATTCTTATACAAATAATAATGTTAGCTGTCAATATTCCACTTTGTAAAAGTCTACCGGACAGAGTTCCGGAACAAACCAGACACTGGAGCGGATACAACAAAGTGGGTAGGGAGTTTAACATGAAACAATTATTGTATTGTAACAAATATGATATTAACACTTTTCTTTTTAGTAGATAATTCTGAAAGAGGAAGATGTTGGCAACTGTTTAGAGACATTATCAAGCACGATTTCGCTCAGCGGTTTCCGCCATGATTGAGTGTATCAGTTGCTGGAATAATCGGTTGTTGCCACAGCAATATGTGCTGTAAGATGCCGCCTGCGTGCGTTTAGCTACCACCTGTGCCACGTGGAAAATAAGGCGATAACTGTTACAGAGGTAGTAGCAGAGGATGTGGGAACAGCATTCGCTAAGTGCAATAAATTTCTAAGCGAAGATTTGGGTATGAATCAACACAAACAGGGCCGTCTCAACAGCGTCGGGGGTCCCTGGTCAAAGTATTGGCCATATGTATACACATACATTCATATACATAGATTTACATGGACTGGTTGGGGCCCCAAATCTATGGGGCCCCTGAGCAGTGCCCAGGTGGGCCCATGCATTAAGACGGCACTAAGCAAAACTCATGCCTCGTCCCCTGACTTCGTGTATAAGTTTGCACTTACCCCCGTCAGCGACCCCAAAATGACCCCGTCTTCATGCCATCGACAGTCACCGGTGATAAAAGCCGGGCGTAGGGGTATGGCCCTGAAACAAAGCTAAATGGAGATCGTCATCATCTCTTCGACCGAAGAAGTCGCGGCAGGTGAAGTCCAGTGTCAAGACCTTGTTGACTGTGTTCTTTGACACTGTGGGGGTTCATTTATCGATAATACATCCCTAGAGATCAGCCACAAACACAGAACACAGCAGTTTCACAAAGTTTCCGATTATTTCTACTTTATATATGCTGTGTATTTATCATATCATTCATGCTTTTTGTTATAATAAGCTATCATATCAGTCATGTTATTGCGTGCTATAAGAAGTTATCATATCATTCATGCTTTTTGTTATAATAAGCTATCATATCAGTCATGTTATTGCGTGCTATAAGAAGTTATCATATCATTCATGCTTTTTGTTATAATAAGCTATCATATCATTCATGTTATTGCATGCTATAAGAAGCTATCATATCATTCATGCTTTTTGTTATAATAAGCTATCATCTCATTCATGTTATTGCGTGCTATAAGAAGTTATCATATCATTCATGCTTTTGTTATAATAAGTTGCCATATCATTCATACCATTGTTGTAACGTATCGTATCTTTCATGCTGTTGTTATAATAAACTGTATGTGTTATGTGACATGATTTGACAGATTATTTGTTTTGTGTCCGGGAAAGTTAAAAAAAAAACATCTTTTTTTCCCATAGAAATTAATGGTAACTGCTCCCTCGCTTTCCGCCATTTCGGCTTACATAGCAACGCTTTACTTCCGAAAGCTAACCCCACAGCTCCATGCCCCATAACTTTACTGTGCGAAAGCTTCGTCGTTTTCTTATCTAAAAGACTTTGTACTTTTGGATAACTTGGGAAACTTATAATCTTTGTATTAATAAGCTCCGCCTGTTATTTTTCTGACATAGGAGGACGATACGACGGCTTTGCTCAGCGTTGTTATGCAAAATTCCAGGTCAGTTCCATTTGTCTCCAATTTAGTTGTCCATAAACTTTATGTCGTCTTTTGACAAGTTCTTTTGTTTATGAAATTACGAGCATGATATTATGGAAGGCTGTTTTTGATTTGTGCATAAATTTAGAATTTAAAGATTTTTTTAAAAAGCATATGAATGAGTTGAAGGAAATAAGATCCACGGAGAAACATCATAATTATTAAAATAACGCAAAATAGAACATAAGTTCTACTTCTTATTTTTCTAACCTCTGACCGTAACAAAAATCATTGCGTATCTCCTGTTTGAAAACCAGAAAGAAGCTAGTTAGTGTACATATATCAAGATTATTTTGAGATATAAAAGTGCACACTATAACAGTTTTCAAATATTTGCAGGGAAGACCTTTATTAATATTTTACTTTTTCTCTGAGACATTCGCCTGTAGAGGATGTCCAACGTTCTCAGTTTCGTGGTTTGAAAGCTGTCTGGCAAAACTGCTTGGTTTCTTTGTCTTCTTCTTAACCGTTCTTCTTCTTCTTAAATATTATTTTTCTTTTTCTTCTACTTCTCCTTCTTCTTCTTCTTAAATATTCTTTTTTTTTTCTTCTTCTTCTTCGTCCTCTTCTGCTTAAATATTCTTCTTCTTCTTCTTCTTCTTAACTGTTCTTCTTCCTCTTCTTCTTCTTAAATATTCTTTTTCTTCTTCTTCTGCTTCTTCTTCTTCTTAAATATTCTTCTTCTTCCTCTCCTTCTTCTTTTTAAATATTGTTCTTCTTCCTCTCTTCTTCCTTTCTTTCTTCTTCTTCTTAAATATTATTCTTATCCTCTTCCTCTTCTTCTTCTTAAATACTATTCTTAGTCTCTCTTCTTTCTTTCTTTCTTCTTCTTCTTAAATATTATTCTTAGTCTTTTTCCTTCCTCTTCTTCTTCTTAAATATTATTCTTATCCTCTTTCTCTTCCTCTTCTTCTTCATCTTCTTCTTAAATATTCTTCTTTTTCCCCATCCTCCTCCTCCTCTTCTTCTTCTTCTTCTTCTGTAATAATATTCTTATTCTTTCTTCTTTCTCTTCTTTTTCTTCTTACATATTATACTTCTTCCTCTTCCACTTTTTCTTCTTCTTCTTCCTAAATATTCGTCTTCTTCTTCTTCTTAAACATTATTTTTCTTACTCTTCTTCTTCTTGTTAAATATTATTCCTGTTCCTCTTCTTCTTCTTAAATATTATTTTTCTCCGGCCTCTTCCACTTCTTCTTCTTAAATCTTCTTCTTCTTAAATATTTTTCTTCTTCCTTTTCTTTTACTTCTTAAATATTATTCTTCTTCCTCTTCTTCTTCTTAAATATTATTCTTCTTCATCTTTTTCTTCTTAAACATTATTCCTCTTCCTCTTCTTAAATATTATTCCTCTTCCTCTATTTCTTCTTAAATATTATTCCTTTTCCTCTATTTCTTCTTAAATATTATTCCTCGTCCTCTTCTTCTTTCTAAATATTATTTCTCTTCCTCCTCTTCTTCTCATTTAATATTATTCCTCTTCGTCTTCTTCTTTTTAAATATTATTCCTCTTCCTCTTCTTCTTCTTAAATATTATTTCTCTTCCTTGTCTTCTTATTAGATATTATTCTTATTCCTCTTCTTATTCTTAAATATTATTCCTCTTTCTCTTCTTCTTGTTAAATATTATTCCTCTTCTTCTTCTTAAATATTATTCTTCTTCCTCTTCCTCTTCTTAAATATTATTCTTCTTAAATATTATTCTTCTTCCTCTTCTTCTTCTTCCTCTTAAATATTGTTCTTCTTCTTAAATCTTCGTCTTCTTCTTAAATATCATTCTTCTTCCTCTTATTCTTAAATATTATTCTTCTTTTTCCTCTTCTTCTTAACTATTCTTCTTCTTCTTAACTATTCTTCTTCCTCTTTCTCTTCTTCTTCAGTATTATTCTTAGCCTTTCTTCTTTCTCCTCTTCTTCTTCTTAAATACGAGATGCATTCAGAAAGTATTGCACCACATAATTTTTATCAGTTAATAATGAAGACAGAAGCATGAAATTTTGCACACTTTAAATATGGCACGTGGCAACTGTGTGAGCCAAATTGCACCACAAGCAGCCAAAGAATATGGCTGCCCTAACCATTGAAATGGAGAATGTTAGCAACTTGCGGTATAAGCAGCGAATTGTGATAGAATTTCTCGTTGCAGAGAAGGAAACTGTTGTGAACATTCACAAGCATCTATGTGATGTGTATGGAAGTTTTGCAGTCGACAGGAGTACAGTCAGTCGCTGGGCTCAGAGAATCAAAGGATGTGGAGATAAGGAGTTGCATGATCGGCCGCGCTTTGGACATCCTGCCACAGCCACCAAGGCAGAAATGTTGAAATGCTCTGAGGGCATTATTCTTACTGATAGGCATATCACTACTCAACAATTGTCATTAAAGCTGTCAGTCAGCAATGGTAGTGCAAATGCAGTTATAAAAGCTCTCTGATTTTCTAAGGTTTGCGCAAGATGGGTTCCTCGAAGTCTCACAAATGACCATCGATTGCAAAGGAAAGCAATTTCTTCTGAATTGTTGGAGCATTTCAGTGCTGAGGGAGAGAACTTCTTGGCTAAGATCATAACAGGTAATGAAACTTGGGCACATCATTTTGAACCTGAAGCAAAAAGACAGTCAATGGAGTGGCATCATCCGCAATCACCACGAAGAAAGAAATTCAAGACAACTCCTTCAGCTGGAAAGGTCATGATCACTGTCTTTTGGTACACTGAAGATGTGATTCTTGTGGATGTTATGCCAAGAGGAGAGACAATCAATTCGCAAGCTTACATTAAGGCACTGAAAAAAACTCAAAGTTTTCGCAGAGTTCGGCCGCACAGGAATCCAGCAGACCTGCTTCTCCTTCACGACAATGCTGCCCTCACGCAGGTCTGGCAACATGGGAAGCAATCATCAAATTTGGTTGAACTGTACTACTCCATCCGCCCTATAGTTCCGATTTGGCACCCTCTGATTTCCATCTGTTTGGTCCACTTAAAGACACACACCGAGGGGTAAGATTTGAAGGTAACGAAGGAGTGATTCACGCAACGAAGAAATGGCTACATAATCAAGAGAAAATCTGGTAAGTGCTAGAAAGACAAGCACTTGTTTCGCGCTAGCATAAAGCCGTACAGGTTGATGGGGATTATGTAGAATAAAACCTATGTTTACAAGACATATCCTTGTATATTGTTTATAAATGTCATGCCTTTTGAATAAACAGCTCCAGAGAAAAACGATGTGGTGCATTACTTTCTGAACGCCCCGTGTATTATTCTTCTTCCTCTTCCTCTTCTGCTTCTTCTTCTTCTTAATTATTATTCTTAGTCTTTCTTCTTCCTCTTCCTCTTCTTTTTCTTTTTCTTAAATATTATTCTTAGTCTTTCTTCTTCCTCTTCCTCTTCTTTTTCTTAAATATTATTCTTAGTATTTCTTCTTCCTTTCATTCTTCTTCTTTTTAAATATTATTCTTAGTCTTTCTTCTTCCTTTCCTTCTTCTTCTTCTTCTTACATATTATTCTTAGTCTTTCTTCTTCCTCTTTTTCTTCTTAAATATTATTCTTAGTCTTTCTTCTTCCTTTCCTTCTTCTTCTTCTTCTTAAATATTATTCTTAGTCTTTCTTCTTCCTTTCCTTCTTCTTATTCTTCTTAAATATTATTCTTAGTCTTTCTTCTTCATTTCCTTCTTCTTCTTAAATATTATTCTTAGTCTTTCTTCTTCATTTCCTTCTTCTTCTTAAATATTATTCTTAGTCTTTTTTCTTCCTCTTCTTCTTCTTAAATATTATTCTTAGCTTTCTTCATCCTTTTCT
Source organism: Achatina immaculata (assembly GCA_009760885.1). NCBI lineage: Eukaryota > Metazoa > Mollusca > Gastropoda > Stylommatophora > Achatinidae > Lissachatina > Lissachatina immaculata. Next base: position 48,751,221 of record CM019718.1, read on the forward strand.
TCCTCTTCTTCTTCTTAAATATTATTCTTAATCTTTCTTCTTCCTTTCCTTCCTCTTCTTCTTCTTAAATATTATTCTTAATCTTTCTTCTTCCTTTCCTTCTTCTTCTTCTTAAATATTTGTATTAGTCTTTCTTCTGCCTCTTCTTCTTCTTAAATATTTGTATTAGTCTTTCTTCTGCCTCTTCTTGTTCTTAAATATTATTCTTAGTCTTTCTTCTTCCTTTCCTTCCTCTTTTTCTTCTTAAATATTATTCTTAATCTTTCTTCTTCCTTTCCTTCTTCTTCTTAAATATTTTTATTATCCTCTCTTCTTCCTCTTCTTCTTCTTAAATATTATTCTTAGTCTTTCTTCTTCCTTTCCTTCTTCTTCTTCTTCTTAAGTATTATTCTTAGTCTTTCGTAATCCTCTGCTTCTTCTTCTTTTTATATATTCTTCTTCTTCCCTTCCTCTTCTTCTTCTTAAATATTATTATTCTTCATTGTCCTCTTCTTCTTCGTCTTCTCTATCATTCTTCTTCTTAATCCATGTTCTTCCTCATCATTGTTCTATTTCTTCTCAATCGTTCTTCATTTTCTTCTTAATAATTCTTCTTCTTCTTCACTTTCATCTTTGTTATCTTTCCCTCTACTAACTTTAACACTTTCCCTACTCGTTACACTTCTGAAAGTTTCAAAATAAAGTCAAGATTAATTTCAGGTTATTTTTAATTCAAGCAAAAGCCGGAAAACTCAGCGGAAAATGAAAAATGGTATAACATTAAAAACCGCGATAAGAATTATGAAAAGTCTTGTACTTTCAATGTCCTTTAAATGCTTTATCATCATTATTATCACTCTCTCTCTCTCTCTCTCTTATTTCCTCTCTCTCTCTCTTCATATCATGTTCTCTCCCTCTCTCTTTCTCTCTGTCTCACTTGTTACCTCCCCCCCCCAAAAAAAAAAGAATCATCATCATGTTTCACATCACCTCCACTCTCCACCTCCTCCATCATAGCGAAGGCTTGTTTTCGTTTACACCGTGCACATGGGTATGGTGATTCATGTCAATCTCTTGACTCTGTCCTTCTGTCTAAAGAGCTGTCATCCTTTTCCTCCTTTGCTGTGGTGTTTCTTCCTCTCCCCAGATATAGCTGTCAGCAGATTATTACATTATTTGTAGAAAGACATGACCTCACTGATGATTTTTACACACACACTCAACTTGGAAGGGGGCATGAAACCATTACCTGTAGCACAACCGTAAAATGAGAATGACAGTTTTCTATAAATTGGAGTTTTCATCATCATCATCATCATCATCATCTCCTCAGTTACAGAAGGTTAACTCTATTCAGTATCCAATACACGCTGAATGTTGCTCATGCTATGTACGGCCAAGCTGAATCTCTGTTCATGTTGTGTACGGCCAAATAGAAGCTCTGTTCATACTGTGTACGGCCAAATAGAAGCTCTGTTCATACTGTGTACGGCCAAATAGAAGCTCTGTTCATACTGTGCACGGCCAAATAGAAGCTCTGTTCATACTGTGCACGGCCAAATAGAAGCTCTGTTCATACTGTGCACGGCCAAATAGAAGCTCTGTTCATACTGTGTACGGCCAAATAGAAGCTCTGTTCATACTGTGTACGGCCAAATAGAAGCTCTGTTCATACTGTGTACGGCCAAATAGAAGCTCTGTTCATACTGTGTACGGCCAAATAGAAGCTCTGTTCATACTGTGCACGGCCAAATAGAAGCTCTGTTCATACTGTGCACGGCCAAATAGAAGCTCTGTTCATACTGTGTACGGCCAAATAGAAGCTCTGTTCATACTGTACACGGCCAAATAGAAGCTCTGTTCATACTGTGCACGGCCAAATAGAAGCTCTGTTCATACTGTACACGGCCAAATAGAAGCTCTGTTCATACTGTGTACGGCCAAATAGAAGCTCTGTTGATACTGCTTGTTACTTTCCTTTCAGCATTGAAATAAAGATCAATCAATCAATCAATCACCCCCTCACCCCCACCCCCCATTCACACCTCCCAGGTATGGTTTGCAGTGATTTTTCACAAAATAGATAGTGGACTTACTTATCTTCTTCTTCTTCTGTTTGTGTGTCGTGTTTAAATCGCATATATATATATATATATATATAGCATATTTCGGCAGCTACATAGACTAGAATGGTGACACCAGATAGAAAGTTAGAATTCGAATTCCAAAAGCAACGCTGACCTTCAAGAATCTTGAGAACATATGGAATTCAAAAGCTATAAGCACAAAAGCCAAGTTAAGATTATTCAATTCAAATGTAATATCCACCCTCATTTATGCATGTGAAAGCTGGAAAACAACTAAAGAAAGAGACAACAAATTAGACTCTTTCGAAAACAAATGCCTAAGGAAAATACTCAGTATAAAGTGGAACGAATTCAAGAACACCGCAGAGATAAGACAGATGAGCAAACAACAACCTGTCTCGTGGATGATCAGAAAAAGAAGATGGACATATGTCGGTCATGTGATGAGAAGAAACAATCAGAAGATCCCGAAACAAGCTATCAAGTGGAACACAACAGGCCGAAGAAAAAGAGGTCGACCATGTGAAACTCTAAAGAGGACACTCTCAAGAGATGCCACTTTAGTGGACATAATATCCCTCGATGAGACTGAAAAACTCACCGAAGACAGGAAATCTTGGCGAACTACCATGCGGGCCCTATGTGACGTTTAGCAGCACGGGAAGGATGTAAGAAGTGAGATGGCCGCGTGATCATCTGAGTAGTGCTCACGGCTCTCATTGTGAAGGTCTGACGTTCGATAAAGATGGAGCCGCAGTCAACCCAGGTGTGGAAATGAGTATTTGTCTCTTTCTGGAACTCGGAAATTAGAAGAGTCCAGGTGTGAAGCTGATGCACATAATTCTTTAAGTCGTTCAAAGGCAAGGGCAGTATGTTAAGTGCATGTGTGCTTCCTTAAGATGCACTGATCTGTCTTTTTTGTGGGGAGGTAAGAAGTGAGACAGAGAGAAAGAGAGAATAATAGCAAGAGAGAGTGAGAGGGAAAATAAGAGAGAGAGAGAGAGAGCGAGTGAGAATTGGAGAGAGGGAGTGAGAGCTAGAGGCCAGAGAGAATGAAAGAAGGTGAGAGAGAGAGAGTGAAGACCAAAGAGAGAGATAGAGAGAGAGAGAATGAGAAAGACAATGAGAGCCAGAAAGAGAATGAAAGAGAGAGGGTGAGAGCCAGAGAGAGTGAGCGTGAAAGAAAGAGTGGGAGACTGAGAGAAATCGAGGGAAAATAAGAGCCAGAGAGAGTGAGCGTGAAAGAAAGAGTGGGAGACTGAGAGAAAGCTAGGGAAAATAAGAGCCAGAGAGAAAAATCAGAGAGAGAGAAGGAGTCAAGAGTCAGAGAATGAGAGAAAGGGAAAGAGAGAGAGAGAGAGAGAGAAGGAGTCAGAGACTGAGAGAAGGGGAATGAGAGAGAGAGATAGAAGGAGTCAGAGTCAGAGACTGAGAGAAGGGGAGAGAGAGAGAGAGAAGGAGTCAGAGTCAGAGACCGAGAGAAGAGGAGAGAGAGAAGGAGTCAGAGTCAGAGACTGAGAGAAGGGGAAAGAGAGAGAGAGAGAGAGAGATAGAAGGAGTCAGAGTCAGAGACTGAGAGAAGGGGAAAGAGAGAGAGAGAGAAGGATTCAGAGTCAGAGACCGAGAGAAGAGGAGAGAGAGAAGGAGTCAGAGTCAGAGACTGAGAGAAGGGGAAAGAGAGAGAAGGAGTCAGAGTCAGAGACTGAAAGAAGGCGAGGGAAAGAGAGAGAGAGAGAAGGAGTCAGAGTCAGAGACTGAGAGAAGGGGAAGGAGAGAGAGAGAGAGAGAGAGAGAGAGACGACTGTAGGTCTAAGTCATCTCTGACGTACTCTTCTCACATTCTTCATGCTCGCCTTCGATATTGGACTCGTGCACCCTAATAATACAATATAGTACATTGCCCTGGTACATGTGACCAATCTAGCACCATCAGTTTGCTCTGACGTTAAACGTACGGGATATCTGACAAGGTCAAAGTTCACATACAACTGCCCTATTACGTAACGATTGTTACAGAAAAGCAGCCACAAGTTACTCGTGTAAGTAATTAGATTTTGGGGTTAGTTCCGTACATGAAAAGTCTTCGGAACAATAAGAAGATTACAGTTTCGCTAGTCAATAAAGATAATAAGATTAATGATGACAGATAAGAAAATTAAGCTCAGTTACGCAATTGTCGACGTCATCGCGTTTTTTGATCAACGAAATCCTTGTCGCAAAGAAAACAAGAATGGGAATAAAGCAGACACAGATTTATGTTTATGAGGAGTCTTTTTATTTTTGTATACAGAAATAACGCGTCATGAATGGCTGACCGTCTAGGGGAGGAAGGGGAGGAAGGGGAGGCGGGGGGGTCAATCGGGGAAAATGGTAATAGGAAAGAGGTACAGAAAAGACAGGGTCAGCGGTTCTCAATATCCTAGATTAGTCCTCCCTTTTCAACCCAGGCAACCCCCCGGTATCCTCCCCTGTCCATATATTAAATCATCGCCCAGAAAGGATTTTCAGCGTTGTGCACTCTGTATTTTTTTTTCAGTCTTCAAACTCCTCATCATAAACTGGAGCTTCCTTTAATGGGTGAGCTAACCCAATTAATTGCTTCTTAATAAAACTGTCTCCAAGACCGTCACTTGAGAAAGAAATTGTGATTTTTTTTTTTTTGGGGGGGGGGGGGGGTTCGGGATGGAGGTGAGGTTCCTCCCTTTTAGATCAGGACTGAAGATGCCCAATATTTCTTGCAGGCGTTTTTAAAAAAAAATGATTGAAGTTTAGCTTTAAGATCTGTGGATTCTTTTAAAATGATCATCTGCAGTGTGAAAAAAATTAGCGGAAAAAGAAGAAAAAAAAAACTGTAAAAGTTTAGAATAAGAAGAAGAATAATTATTGCTTAATGTGCCAATTCTTCTTATAAAGGTAGTTGCTTTTTTTTAAAATTAGAACATCAAAATGTTAAAGAGTCAGGACAAACTCGTAGGTACTCTGATATCTCATTTTGAATGTTGGTCTCAGCACGATGCACGTACTCCGTGGTACTGGCGAGAGTCATGACCGAATGGAAGTGAGGCATAGAAGCTGACTGATATAAATTAGACCAAAGTCACTCTGACGTTCACTGGCCATATCTTACAGTTCTGACTGGGGATTTTAAATCTGGAGTTCACTGGCCATATCTTACAGCTTCTGACTGTAGATATTAAATCTGAAATTCACTGGCCATATCTTACAGTTTCTGACTGTAGATTTTAAATCTGAAGTTCACTGGCCATATCTTACAGTTTCTGACTGTAGATTTTAAATCTGAAGTTCACTGGCCATATCTTACAGTTTCTGACTGTAGATTTTAAATCTGGAGTTCACTGGCCATATCTTACAGTTTCTGACTGTAGATTTTAAATCTGAAGTTCACGGCCATATCTTACAGTTTCTGACCGTAGATTTTAAATCTGGAGTTCACGGCCATATCTTACAGTTTCTGACTGTAGATTTTAAATCTGGAGTTCACGGCCATATCTTACAGTTTCTGACCGTAGATTTTAAATCTGGAGTTCACGGCCATATCTTACAGTTTCTGACCGTAGATTTTAAATCTGGAGTTCACTGGCCATATCTTACAGTTTCTGACCGTAGATTTTAAATCTGGAGTTCATGGCCATATCTTACAGCTTCTGACTGTAGATTTTAAATCTGGAGTTCACTGGCCATATCTTACAGCTTCTGACCGTAGATTTTAAATCTGGAGTTCACTGGCCATATCTTACAGCTTCTGACTGTAGATTTTAAATCTGAAGTTCACGGCCATATCTTACAGTTTCTGACCGTAGATTTTAAAAATTGTTCACGTAGACAAGGCGGATGAATCAATAAATTTTTATTTTCTTCCATTACAAACCTAACACGTGTGGCTTAGTGGAGCAGTATAGGGATGAATTTGATTGGCGGCATGGTTTTAGGGATCAGCCAATCAGAGCTGCTAGGATTCTGTTAAAACTCCTCGTAACACTCCTAATGCTGATAGATGCGTTCATTTAGGGTGGATAGGAGGGTAAAGTTGACTGCAGTCTCAGTTTGAGGAGGTAGGAGCCTGAGGGGTCTTTGTGCCCCATCCGGATCTTCAAGCGTCCTATAATAGCTTACTCTCCAACCGACGATGTCTGGACTTCAGAATCTCACAGCGTTAATTGTCAATCACAAGAGATCGCATTTCTAAGGAGAGCCATATGTTTATGCGCATGTGTATGCGTGTCAAGTAAATAAGCCAATCAGCACACTGCTTTTCAATCCACGTGACACAAAATCGTCCAATGATATTATCATCACAATTGCCTGCCATCATTTTTAAAATCCTCTCTCGCATACTCTTTCCTTTTATTTATTTATAGGCCTAGCTAACAGGTACCAGATAATTGATTCAATATTTAGTCAACGGCGTCCATATTTGCTGTCCCAGCTTTTGTATTTATTTCCACAGTTTACTGTCCCAACACTTGCTTGAAACATCCCACACGTCTTCCTTTGTGCTTAGAAGCGCGTCTTTCCAGCCTAATTAGGTTTCTATCATTCGGTGATGTCCGCTTGCGTCAGTTACATTGGAATTATGGGAGAGATCTTTTCACTTCCTTCCGGTGTCTGGGAGGCAGTCGGGGTAATATGGCGTCGCATGCAAACTGAAAATTCTTCTTTTTTCTTAACCTCCTCCTTCACATTGTTCTTCTCCTCATCTTTCTTCTCCTCATCTTTCTTCTCCTTTCTCCTCTGCTCCTTATGCGTATGTTACTACTATTACAAAGATTACCTACTACTACTACTACTACTACTACTACTACTACTACTACTACTACCACTACTACTAATACTACTACTACTATTGCTGCTGCTACTACTACTACTACTATTACTACTACTACTACCACTACTACTACTACTACTACTACTACTACTACTACTAGATTCACGAATACTGCTACTACTATTGCTGCTGCTACTACTACTACTAAATCCACGAATACTACTACTACTATTACTACTACTATTACCACTACTACTACTACTACTACCACCACCACTACTACTACTACTACTACCACCACCACTACTACTACTACTACTAGATTCACGAATACTGCTACTACTATTGCTGCTGCTACTACTACTACTACTACTAAATCCACGAATACTGCTACTACTATTGCTGCTGCTACTACTACTACTAAATCCACGAATACTGCTACTACTACTGCTACTACTGCTGCTGCTGCTACTACTACTACTGCTACTACTACTACTACTACTACCACTAAATCCACCAGTACTGCTGCTACTACTGCTACTACTACTACTGCTACTACTAATACTAATACTACTCGTCCTCCTTATATTACTACCACTACAACTGAGAGAGAGAGAGAGAGAGAGAGAGATAAACATATACTATATCTACTGCTTCTACTACAATCACAACTAATTCTTCTAATACCCTCTTCTTCTTCTTCTTCTGCGTCTGCTAGTAATAGTAGCACTACCACTGCTACAAAGGTCAGTGCTAGCACTATTATTACTTCTGCTACTAATAATTATACTAATAATGCTACAAATGTTACACCGACTACTACTTTCGACAGTCAAAGTTTGCAATCTGAAACAGGTAACTCTCTTCTCAGCCATCTTTAAAAGGTCAGTAAAATTCCGCATTGTTTCCCGGAGCCAGTGCGCATGCGTAAAGTCCTTCACGTCGATGTATGTTAATCTACACGTCAGGGAAGTGAAACATCCTTGACAACAACGCATATTATTGTTATTCACGATAGCACATCGTAACTCCTACACGTCGGTGTATTATGATGTTCTTCACGTAAGTGTATGTAAAGTCCTTTACGTCAGCGTATAGTAATACCCTTCACGTCACCGTATTATAATGTTCTTCACGTTGACATATAGTAAAATCCATCACCTTCAACATATAGTAATGTTCTTCTTCTTCGCGTCAACATATAGCAATATCCTTCATGTCTACATACAGTAAACTTCTTCACGTCAGGGTATAGTTCTTAATGTTAGCGTATAGTAATATCCGTCACGTCAACATATAGTAATGTTCTTCACTTTAGGATATCCTAATACCTTTATCAAGGACAACAAACAAAAGAAACGGATAAAAAAAATAAATAAATAAATAAAAGCTCGCTTTGACTGGAAGAATTTTCGGACATTTTCTTACGTGAAACTATCCGTCATCCTCTTTATTGCCACTTCCTATCCCCTTTTTTTTTTCTTCTTTAACTTTCCCGTAAGACAGCATTATAACCCTTCAAGTGTCTCCGCACGGAAAGAAAGCTACCTACGGACGTATGTTAAACTGGCATAAAAGTATGCTAGTCATATTTTCGGTCCCGTATGCACGTATGGGCTTCGCATTTTGGAGGAAAGCTAAGCTGTGAATAGCATAGCTCGGCCTGTTGGGTGCTTGGGTGATATTGAATAATTCTTAACAGCGAATTACGTCAGAGCTCTTGCCAGCCCCCCCCCCCCTTCCCCCCCCCCCCCAATGTTGTTTAGACACGCCATCTTGTTCAGTCCAGTCGTCGTCGCGAAGTGTGGCCATTAACGGTGGCGGGGCGGCCGCGGTGGGCGAGTTACCTGACCCCGCGATTGTCTCCAAGTGGATGCTTGGGTCCGATTATGTCTCGGAAGTGTTTTTGCTCCGGTAACAGAAGCGAGTAAGTGTTTTTTTAAAATATTATTTAGTGTCTTTTCTGCTATGTATGTATTCGTATGTATATAATATTATATATATATATATATATGTCTTGTTCTTCTGTGTGTGTGTGTTTGTGCCAGGAATCAAAACCATTAAGTTAAAGATTGACAGTGTCACAGAGTCCTAGAGTAAGTGGAAAGAAACAAAACTGTTCAGGAATTCATGAAACGATCTGGCTGACAGCTGAGTACCAACTGAACGTCAGAAGATTGTTAGAATCACTGCCGTTATTGTTTTGTTGTCACAGCTCGGGAAAGGATTGAAATGGAATAAGATATTCATTCATTACGTGCCGTGCTAGATAGCCCTTGGCGTCCAAGGTTTTGTTACAGTGTAACATTTTTGCTGTGTGTGTGTGTGTGTGTGTGTGTGTGCGTGCTCAAGAGCTTTTCACTCCAGTCCTCTGAGATATTTTTTTCTCTTGGCCTCTTTCTTCTGTTTTTTTTTCCAACTGGATTTTCTAGTCATTACCAACTTCTCTAACTTCTGTCTTCTCGTGATATGTCCAAGAAATTTTGATCATCTTTTTTTCTTATTATTTTAAACAAGTTCTCGTTATTCTGAAACTTCTTCGAGGACCGTTCCGTTTGTTTTTTTCTGTCTGCATAAGATTCTTTTTTTTTTGTGCTTGTTGCTCCAAACCGTTTCCTTTGTGTTTGAACTCTTTGTTTTTGCTTCATGTTTCAATTCTTTGTTTTTGCTTTATGTTTTTACTCTTTATTTTTTGCTTTATGTTTCAACTCTTTGTTTTTGTTTTATGTTTCGACTCTTTGTTTTTTTTTGCTTTATGTTTCTACTCTTTGTTTTTTGCTTTGTGTTTCTACTCTTTATTTTTTGCTTTGTGTTTCGACTCTTTGTTTTTTTGCTTTATTGTTATTCACAGGAGTGCTGTTTCGACTCTTTGTTTTTTGCTTTGTGTTTCTACTTTTTGTTTTTTTTTGCTTTATGTTTCTACTCTTTGTTTTTTGCTTTGTGTTTGGACTCTTTGTTATTACATCAAGTTTCACGACCGTGCAGCTTTACTCATTCTGTGTAGATGTAGCAGTGTAATACTCCGCCTTCCTTTCGTGGAGTTCAGAACCTCCTCACAGCATCAGAGTACAACCCCTCTTACCTGGCTACAGTGACCTATTCCACCTCCTTCCGGGTAGATTACCACTGTAAATACCATTATGTACCATAACCCTCCTCCCTTCTCCAACCGCTTACGACCCACCTATCACACATCACAAATCTTCATTTAAACACTTTCTACACTCCACCATGCGCATTTCTGGACACAGCTTCTTACAAGTTACAACTTCTTACAAGTCACGGTTTATGTGCTCCATTTATTTTATTTTATTCTATTGTTTTTTTTTCATTCCTACTTTTTATATAGCATTCATGTGAATTCATATTCTATCTTATTTCTTTGTCCTGTGTGTTTTTGTGTGATTAAGGTTTTGCACCGAAACGTTACAACTGTGTGATCGTTAAGTAATAAATCTGTTCCTACTTTTTTTCATAGTTTATACATTTTGTTATCACAACTTTACTGCAGGGGCTTCGTGTATAGTTATATATACTTCGTACTCTAATTATTCGTTTGTTACTTTCACAGAGATCCTATTATTTGTTAATATTATCTTCTGTGTTGTAGAAAAAAACAGCGTTCATAAAAGAAAAAGAATATAAAAGAGAATTAGACGAACTTGACAACATTAAATAGAAATCTGAAAAGATGCAGAAAAGAGGTGCAGTGTGTGTGAGAAAGAGAGAGAGGGAGAGAGAGAAAGCGAGAGAGACAGAGAGAGCGAGAGAGAGAGCGACAGAGACAGAAAGAGCGAGAGACAGAGACAGAGAGAGCGAGAGAGAGAGACAGAGATAGCGAGAGAGAGAGAGAGAGCGAGAGACAGAGAGAGCGAGAGAGACAGAGAGAGCGAGAGAGAGAGAGACAGAAAAAGCGAGAGAGAGAGAAAGCGAGAGAGAGACAGAGAGAGCGAGAGAGAGACAGAGAGAGCGAGAGAGAGACAGAGAGAGAACGAGACAGAGACAGAGAGAGCGAGAGAGAGAGCAAGAGAGAGACAGAGAGAGCGAGAGAGAGACAGAGAGAGACAGAGACAGAGAGAGCAAGAGAGAGACAGAGACAGAGAGAGCGAGAGAGAGACAGAGACAGAGAGAGAGCGAGAGAGACAGAGAGAGAGACACAGAGAGCGAGAGAGAGACAGAGACAGAGAGAGTGAGAGAGATAGAGACAGAAACAGAGAGAGCGAGAGAGAGACACAGAGAGCGAGAGAGAGACACAGAGAGCGAGAGAGAGACACAGAGAGCGAGAGAGAGACAGAGACAGAGAGAGCGAGAGAGATAGAGACAGAGACAGAGAGAGCGAGAGAGAGCGTCTGTTTATTCATGATGTGGGTAAAAGTATTACTAGAGATATACTACAATGTATGGCAGGGGGCGAATGTAAGATGTAATGTATGCAGCGATGGCGAGGTACTCATATTGATGGTAACCGGTGCTGTTATGACTCCCTGAAACTGACCCCAGGATATTCTTTAGCAGGCTAAGCTGTGAAGATGATGAAGCACATGAAATCTTCTAGTGAGATTTACTATGATGAGGCTTGCTTCGCTTAGTCAGGCTGCGGTTGTTACTATGAGCAGCAACCAAGAGGAGGTATGGGATAACCGTGCTGTTACTCCAGGACAGTCCCCTTTGCTGCCTCTTAGGAACGTGTAATTTAAACTACAGATTGTTGGACAAATTGTTGGACAAATTGTCGTACAACAACAAATTATTGGACACAGTGTTGGACAGATTATCGTACAACTACAAATCGTTGGATAAATTGTCGTATAACTAAAAATTGTTTGGGAAATTTGTTGGACAAATCGTCGTACAACTAAAAATTGTTGGACTAATTGTCGTACAACTACAAACTGTTGGACAAATTGTCGTACAACTACGAACTGTTGGACAAATTGCCGTACAACTAAAAATTGTTGGACTAATTGTCGTACAACTACAAACTGTTGGACAAATTGTCGTACAACTACAAATTGTTGGACAAACTGTCGTACAACTACACATTGTTGGAGTATAGGAACGATATAATCCACCTACTAGTAAATATTTTCAGTTTAAAAATGAACAATTTAAAATTGTCATAGTCAAGAAGCACTCCCCATACAAGACTAACTCTGAAGTCACTTCTGCCCAAGCACCATACATTCCCCAGACAGGACTGACTCTGAAGTCACTTCTGCCTAGGCACCATACACTTCCCTCGGGCAGGGAGCACTCTGGAGTCATCCCTGTCAAAGCACGGAACTCCCCACCTAAATGCAATTGTGAAAATACCATTATGTACCATTAAGGCATAATGAGGATACTGTGTTACAGAGACATAGAGAGAAGAAATAGAAGAAGAAGAAGAAGAAGGGATTTTCTTGGATCATCAAGAAAAGAACAGTGAAGTTATGGGCGACAGCACCTGCTTATTTCTATCAGTCAGCGAAGAAGTCACTTTGAACAAAACCAGGATAAGCTTCGATTAGGAGCAATTTATCTACTAAAGGATAATGATTATACACAGTCAAAAAAGTCTCTTGGTAAAGACATAGAGGTGTATTTGCAAGAGTTTCAGATGCAGACCCCTTCAGCTTGGGGCACTGAAGTTTAACTTCTGACTCTAACATTTCTGCTTCAAGTCTCTATTGTTCTACACTATTGTGCTACACTAGAGTTGAACTGCTGGTTCTAGCAACATAGGTTCAAACGTTGTTGTTTTATACTCAAGCCCTACAAGGTGTGTTAGAGATCGAGCTTGGTATTTTATAATCCTATTAATAAAGAATTGCAGTTAAGTGAGGATTCTGAATTTAATTATCCAATCAATTCTAGTGATCATTTTTTAAAACGAGTTCTAGTAATAAAATGAATACATCGAATCTGAAAAAAAAAAACACATTTGTTATATTCATGTTCTGTCAAGAAAGTATTAAAATTTTGTTCCACTTACATACCAGATGAATTTCTAGCAACAATAAGTTTCATTACTTTGTTTTTTTTTCCTTGTTATTAATGCTGTCCTTAACAAAGGCACTACGCCGAAATATTGGACTGGTGCTGTTTGTTTCACGTTCCTTTGTGGCCATTTCATTGTCTCTATTGCTATGTCTACCCATTTTCCCCATCCATCTCTTTTTTTTTTAAACCTCATCATATACAGACCACTGTTTGTCATTGTTGCAGTGTTTTAAAAATTTTAATTCAGCGAGATAATAAACATGCCGAATATATTTATCTCATCAGTTCTGGAGATCATTAGAACAACAGTCATCTCGGTAACATAAATAATTAACCTTGAAATAAAGACCCTGTTTACTTATCTTCTACCAGCGCATTTTAAACTCTGTTTCTAACTTTCTTGATATAGATATCCCGGTAAGAGCTATTTAAAATGTGTCTGATGAAAGAAGCCGCCTGAGAGTCGAGAACCGTTACATACTGGACTATGGAGTCCGGGGAACACACGGTTTGAACTCGAAATTCCGCTATACTTAACATGCCCTCTCTCTCTCTACAATCATATTCTCTCTCTCTCTCTCTCTCTCTCTCTCTACTAAGTTTAAACGTCATGATAATATAGAGAAGACCGTCTTGGAAGGGTACATAATGGGAAAAAGAAAGAGAGGAAAACCAAGGCGAGGATGGCTGCAAGACATCGTTGATGATCTGCAAATGGATGCATCAGCAGCAGGCCATCTTGCTCACAACCAAGAGGCTTATAGGAGTGCTGTTAGGAAAGCAAAGTTCCGTAAGGGACATGCAAATGAATGAATGAATGAATGACTAAGTTTGACCTTTTCCTCACCTGTGCCTTATATTTCAGAACCCCCACCCCCTACTGCACTAAATTACAAACCCTCTACCTCGGCCACATTCATCTATTCCACCCACCCATTTCTCGGCTAGATTACCATTATATCCCCTTCTCTCTCTCTCTCTCTCTCTCTCTGTCTGTGTCTGCTCCCCCCACCCCTTCTACCAACCTATCATACCTTAAGTCTTCATTTACTATTCACAAAATTCCACCACGCGCACTCTCGGATACAGCTTTTTGCAAGTCACAGTTAAGTGTTTTCCTTTTATATACCGTTTTTTTTTCCATTCTTATTTGTTGTAGAGCATATCATTAACGTGAATTTAATCTTCTTTTCTTATGCCTTTATCCTGTAATTTTTTTTATGATTAAGGTGTAAACCGATACGTTACAAATGTGTGCTCGTTTGTTAACATATAGAACGAGTCCTACTTTTATTTTACGTAGTTTTAACATGAAGCTAATTTATAGCTCATTTTGTTTAACTGTGACAGAGGGTAAGATCTGGGTTCAGCTTTTTATCTGGGAGAAGTGGCAAGGAAAGTCACCTGGTCTGAGAACTATAAAAAGCTGCAGGCAGTAACAACGTGTGTTCTAAAAAGTAAAGATTGTCCTTCGAAATTTGAGAACTTTGTTGGAGAAAACAAATAAATAAACTTGCAGTTAAGTTCCAAAGAAAATCGTTTCAGTCCGCATTAATGAAGTTTTAACTAACGGCTTTAGCACGACAACAAACACTCTCTTATTCTATAGCTCCACCAGAGCTGACAGAAAGTCGAACGGGTTTTTGTTTTGTTTTGTTTTGTTTTTTTTGCTGCACTCTCACACAATGGAGAAGAGAAGCCCCCTAATGTTCTTAAATCGCTTTAACCTTCTTTTATATGTAAGCAGAACGTTCCTTTTTATGTTTAGCTTCATTTTGTTCGCTTGAAGGATTTTGATTCTAACCAAGCATAGTACTCCATTCACTGTCTATGTGCTGGTACATAAGGTTAGCTATTTGTGTAGAATGTTTCTGGTCAAGTCCGAGGATCTTCCAATAAATTTGTGTACACTCCACAGCACGTGACTGGGCCACAATGTGTACCCTCGAAGATATGAGCTGTTCCCATCTCGTTTACCTGAAGCTGAAGCGGTGTGCATATAGAGGAGTTGAGAATGAGGTTTTGTGGGTAGACAAGGTTGGTGCAGTGTCGGATTGAGGTGCGGAATATCTGGGTAGCTGGTTAGAGTCTGGGCTGCTCGATGAAGATTTTGTGACTGTAAACCCAACAATGTACGGTCCTTTCGGACACTGTGCAAGGAAGCGGACAAAGTGCGAGAGCAAGAATCATTTGATCTGTCGAATGAGTGTTGCAGAGGGTATGCGAGGCTTTAGTCTTAATTCTAATCATCATCATCATCATTAGGTACCATGGCGGTAAACGCTAGCAGTTATACCTATCCATAGATATCAGTTCTTGTTGTTTTCCATTAGTTTAGATGGTAAATGTTTCTTCTGCCATCGCGTTAGACTCTCTCTATATTTTTTTCTCTTGGTCTTTCCCTCTCTCTCCTCCCCCTTCTCTCTCTTTTTATTTTTCCTGTTGTTGTGATGTTTTCAAGCCCTCCTCTTTTCATTACTTGCCCAAAAAATGATGACTGTGGTTTTGTTATGGATTTAATTAGGTTCCTTTCTATATCTGCTTTTGTTAGACATTCCCTGTTCGTCATCTTAGCTGTCCTTGATATTGTTACCATTTCTTCTACGAAACCACACTTCTGTTGCCTCTGGTGACATTCGCGTCGATCTGTTGATTGTCTATGACTCACTTTCATAGAGTAGGATAGACTCAGTAGAGTAGGATAGACTCAATAGAGTAGGATAGACTCAATAGAGTAGGATAGACTCAGTAGAGTAGGATAGACTCAATAGAGTAGGATAGACTCAATAGAGTAGGATCTATTCAATGTAGCATTTTAGAACTCTTCATCTGACTTTCAGTGATAGAAATGCATTGCACAAAATCCTTCTCATTGGTATGAAAGCTGTTTAAGCTTGACATATTCCATTCTTGACTTTAGAGGCACCTTGCCCATCTGAGGACACCCGAGTGTCCATATATTTAAATGTTTGGACCTGTTTCTGAGTTGTTCCTAGTACCTAAACACTGCATTCAGGTGGGCTTCTCTTTCATGATATGACCAATAGACCATTGTTTCTGCTTTCTTGCTTGTTCAGGCGAGTCCTGTTTTTTTTCCTCTCTCACTCTCTTTTACTACTACCTGTCCATCAAATAGTTTATGTAGGTTTTTTTTCTTGGCTATTAGTATATCATATGCATATCGCAGATTGTTCTTCAGCTCGAATTCCTGGTTTATTGTCGATTTCTCAGATGATATCTTCACTGTTCAGTGAGAACAAATATAATGAGGGGACATAACCTTGCTTAACTCCTTGCTTTATTGATCGTTACAATATCTGCTGATCACATTTTCTACCCTGATGGCTTCTTCTAGACTCCAATGCATGCTTTTTTTTAAAAATTACTTGTATTCTCAGACCTCTGCCGTCAGTATTTATATCCTCCAACACTTTAATGATTTCGTTTATCAAATGCTTTGGCATGTCAGTTAAGCATACAAATAGGTCTTTTTTTTTTAAAGTTCTTATTAGTACCGAACTTGATCTATCTATCTGTCTATCTATCTATCTATCTATCTATCTATCTATCTATCTATCTATCTATCTATCTATCTATCTATCTATCTATCTATCTATCTATCTATCTATCTATCTGTCTGTCTGTCTATCTATCTATCTATCTATCTATCTATCTATCTATCTATCCATCCATCTATCCATCCATCCATCCATCCATCCATCCATCCATCCATCCATCATCTATCTATCTATCTATCATCTATCTATCTATCTATCTATCTATCTATCTATCTATCTATCTATCTATCTATCTATCTGTCTGTCTGTCTGTCCGTCCGTCCGTCCGTCCGTCCGTCCGTCCGTCCGTCTGTCAGACTGGCTTGCTTGCTCAATTCTTAACCCTTTTAAAATAAAGATCAATCAATCAAACAATCAATTAATCTGTCTGTCTATGTATCTGTCTGCTTGTCTGTCTGTCTGTCTGTCTGTCTGTCTGTCTGTCTGTCTCTCTCTCTCTCCGCTCCATCTCCATGGTTGCTAGCTTATACACAGAAATAATCATTCGGGGAGACCAAATCTCTTAGCAATTTATTTTAAACTACGTGTCTCTAGAAAGTCCACTGATCTTAAATAAATAATCTTCAGAATCTCCACCAAATGTATAGATCGTCTTGCGAGTTTTCAAAACTGTTCCTGCACTATTACGCTGGCTTCAAGCCCAAGAAGTTTTTGTAAAATAAAAGAACCAGCTTTGATATAAAAATCTTATTTGTTGTACCTCACTGTCACTGTTTACGTATAACACTAGACATAGCCAGCGTTTAAAAAAACTGTCTTCTTCCTAAACCCAGGATTGATCTGTACAAGAAAAGCCTTGCATACTCTGCAGTACAGCTCTAGAACATCCTCCCCTACCATTTAAAATCCATTAGTAATACTTCATCCTTTAACTCAAACTTGTTTCATTATTTACTTGCTTGTAATTATATGTCTCCATAGAATAACCAGCATTCTCTCAACCCATGACTTGCCAGCCATCAAATACTAAAATGACATAGTTCGAAAAGTAACTTGTTAGATATTGTTAGAAATCATTTTAATGTTTGTAAAAATCATATATGTTAGAAGATATGTAATGACAATGTATTTTTGATTATGTATATGTCTGTGTGTGCACGTGTATGTGTGTGTGAGTGCTATTTTATTAGGTTAATTACTTCTTCTCTTTTACTTGGAATGTAATAGTTTAATCTTACACTCTTTTGATATGTTTTTTTTCCTAATGTAATTTGTATACTTGTATTAAATCGAGTGTGTAGGGAAAATGAAAGATGGAGTGATGAAGGGCAGAATGTAAGACGGGCCTGCGTGCTCAATTCTTTACCCTTTAAAAATAAAGAGTATTCATTCATTCATTCATTCATTCATTCATTCATTCATATCTTTTATCTACGAGTTTTAAAAATTCTAAGTAGGAGCGTGCTTCGTGCCCAGAAGGAAGTGCACGGTGCCTGAAGGCAGCGGTGACTCCGAGAGTGACCGTACCTTAGGTAGGACTGACTCTGGAGTCACTACTGCCTGGAGTGCTTCACTCCTGTTACACCAGCACTAAGGGAATACATGTATAAAATATCCTGCTGTAAAAGCGGCCACTAAACTAGGTACAGAAACATGATGATGATGCGGATAAATCTCATAAATAGAGAAATATTTGCTCAAATGCGGAAGTTCAAAGAGCATCGAAAACTGAAGCGTCAGTCAGTCAGAAATGAAAACAAAAACGTGGAGCAGAAAAAAAAATGAACGTGTTTTCGCCATCTACAACAACGTTTCACATATGACTCACAAAACAGACATTCATCTGGTGCCCAAAGAAAAGTCAGCTACGTATGAAAAGTGTTTCGACACCGCTCTGTCATGACCGAAGATGTCTTTAGTTTGTCATGAATGTATGTACCGTCGTCTGTGACAGGAAGGAAACCAGGCAAACCATTTGCATCTGAAAAGGCCTGTCTAATAAACAGTCTGGGACGCGATGCTTTCTTTTTGTCTCTTATCTCCGACCGTTTGTGTCGTGAGCGAATCAAAGGTCATGACAGACTGGACGATCATGACTATGAATACATTACAAACTAAATGTGGCCCGCGATTTCAGTGTGTTTTCTTTTCATGTTTTCAGTTATCTTTTATGCGTTTGTTACACAGAGATATTCATAAATACGTGAAATATTTCAAAAAATTCGCAACACATTAACTACGTAACGGATCATGATTATTCTTATGCCGAGAGAGAGAGAGAGAGAGAAAGAGAGAGAGAGAGAAATAGAGAAAGAGAGTCTTTAAGTTTTCTGTTTCTTGTTTTTAAATAAAGCCCGCGCACAGAACTCCCGTGGTTTGCCGCTAGGAGGCAGCAGTAGAAAACATGGCGTTCAGTAAACGTGAGCAGTCATTTCGTGCTTTAGAAAACGCAAGAACTTCGTCCCTTGTGACTGGTCAGCGACGATTTCGAGCGGGATTCCGGGAGACATCACTTGTTTTCAACAATACCAGGAAGTGGTATGTGAAATTTCGATATGAAGGCTGTCTGTGCACAGCTCCTCGGCAGGGACGTCCAGGATCAAGTGAAAAAACTGTTAATCGTGTTAGAGAAACTTACCAGGGAAGTTGAAAAACAAATTAAAGAACTTGAAGAGTCCCCCCCCCCTCTCTCTCTCTCTCTCCTCTCTCTCTTGGCTTAAGAATAATTATGATTCATTACGGTGCTTATTTTTTCCGAATTTTTGAAATATTCACGGTCTTATTAATAACCCTGTATTTGACTTGGATGTGTGAGGGTTTTAGTGTGTGAGAAACACAGGCAAGAGGTGCAACGACAATGCAGAGAATGTTGGACAAAGAAGAGAGTTGGAGGAGCATGAGCTTGCTAATGCACAACGTAAGAGCGAAAGGTAGTGGAAGTCGGAGATGATTTCATAGCGGCCATCTTTGCGAACTATGGTTCTGGACCGGGGGGGGGGGGGAATGAATGAATGAATGAATGAATGAATGAATGAATAATCTGTATTTTTCAAGGCTAAAGAATTGGGCACGCAGGCCCGTCTTACATTCTGCCCTTCATCACTTCATCTTTCATTCTTCCCACACACTTGATTTAGTAACAAAATACAAATTAAATTAGGAAAAACATATCAAAAGAGTGTAAGATTTAACTATTACATTCAAGGTAAAAGCGAAGAAGTCATTAACCTAATAAAATAGCACTCACGCACACATACACACGCAGACATATACATAAATAAAAATACATTGTAAATCATCTTCTAACATATGTTTTTTTTAACAAACATTAAAATAATTTCTAACAATATCTAACAAGTTGCTTTTCTAACTATGTCATTGAAGTACTTGATGGTTTACGAGCCATGTGTTGAGAGAGTGCTGGCTATTTTATGGAGGCATATAATTACAAGCAAGTAAATAATGAAACAGGTTTGAGTTAAAGGATGAAGTATTACCAATGGATTTTAAATTGTAGGGGAGGGTGTTCCAGAGCTGTACTGCAGAGTATGCAAGGCTTTTCTTGTACAGATCAATCCTGGGTTTAGGAAGAAGACAGTTTTTTAAACGCTGGCTATGTTTAGTGTTATACGTAAACAGTGACCACAAGTAAGGCGGAGCATTGTGCGATAGAATTCTGTGAACAAACTTAACTTTGTTAAAAATGATTCTGTTTTTTAGGGGTAGAATTTTGAGTTGTTTGTGTTGATCTACAGTCTGTACTGGGTGTTTGTCACAAATAAGATTTAATGCTCGCTTGTGAAGTGAGTGGAGCCTTTTTGTGTTTGAGACTGAGCATCCATCCCAGATTGTGGAACAGTAATCTAAGTGTGTTTGTATGTGTGATATGTAGTATATCTTTCTTGTGTCTTTGTCGATAAAGTGTTTAATTTTGGCTAATTGGTAAACTTTCTGTGCAATCAAATTTGTTAGGTTATGTACGTGAGAATTCCAAGTTAAATGCTGATCAATGATGAGTCCTAGGGTTTTATGTTCATGAACATTTTTATTGCCTTAGTTCCAGCACAAAGCTGTAGTGAAGTTTTAGTTGCATTTTGCAGTTTCTGTCTTGTAGTGATGAGCATGGATTTTGTTTTGTTGGTGTTTATCAACATACCATTTTTATTACTCCATTTAATTAAACTGTTTATATCATTTTGGAGCGTTGTCTGTAGTTTATTGATGTCATATTCACTATTGTAAACAGTACAGTCGTCAGCGAAAAGATCACATGAAGAGTGCTTTAAATGTAGTGGTAGGTCGTTAATATAGATAGCAAAGAGAAGAGGACCAAGAATGGAGCCTTGAGGAATACCAGTATCAACCACAGATGTGCCAGATATTTTGTTTCTAAAGCAAACTACTTGTTTTCTACCTGAGAGAAAAGATGTAATACATTTCGTTAGGTCAGGGTGTAATCTATAGCCTTCCAGCTTTTTTGCAAGAATTTCATGATCAATCATATCGAAGGCTTTCTTAAAATCAACAAAGACAGCACCACACAATTTGTCATCATTTATATTAGACAGCCAGCTTTCTGTCATTTTAGTTAATGCTGTGTGGCAGGAGTAATTTGGTCTAAAACCTGACTGTCTGTCTATTAGTAGATTGTTTTCTTGCATGTGGAGCAGAGTTAACTTTTGTATATGTTTTTCAAGAGGTTTTGATAGTGATGACAGAATGGATATGGGTCAATAGTTTGAGAGGTCACTAGTCTGTCCAGATTTAAAAAGAGGAAAAACTTTGGCGAGTTTAAAAGCGTCAGGGAAATATTTTTTGTCAATACACAAGTTGTATAAGTATGTTAGTGTGTCTGTGATAACTGGTGCAGCGTAGCGTAGTATCTTGTTACTAATGTCATCACATCCTGCTGAGTTAGTGTTCTTTAAGGACCGGATGTAGTTATAAACCTCACCGACTGTGAGGAAAGGAATATTAGTTTGTTTTAGCTTTACACATTTACTGTCGCTGAAAGTTTTCAACACGCTCAGGTCGCAATTAGGGGTCGGTAATGAAGATTTTAGAATACTAATTTCTTCCCTAAAATGTTCACTGAAGTTAGTGCAAGTATGTTCACCATTAAGTTTTTGTGGGTCAGTTTGCTTCCTTTTATTTACAAGAGTATTAATCGCTTTCCAGATTGATTTACTATCAGTTTTGTCTTTCACTAAATTTCTGAAGTAATTTTTCTTTTCCTGCCTAATTAAATACTGCACCTTATTCCTAAGTGAACGATAGCTACTGAAATTTCTGCTTTTGTGAGCTTCATCCCGTTTCCTCATCAGTTGCAATATATCGGGAGTTATCCACGGGGATTTTGTTACGTGTTTTACTCTCATTTCTTTGATGGGGACATGCTTGTCAAAAATATTTCGGAATATCTTGATCCAGTATTCGATAGCCTCATCTGGATTTGTTAACTGGAAAACGTACGTAAGAGGCGAAGCTTTTAGATCAGTTAAAAATAATTCCAAGTTAAAGTTTTTAAAGTTTCTATATTTGATGGTGGTATGTTTGTGTTTCGGTATTTTATACCCCTTATGTGACCACGTACAGCAGACCGGGTAGTGATCACTCAGCGACACATGAGGGACAGTACATAAAGGGGGTGGGGGGTGGGGAGGCGCTGTCCGACGGCAATCAGTGACTCACAGCTGACATGCTAGCGTCAGAGTTGGAGAACCATAGCTGACCAAGACCCTGTCCCACCTTTCCCTTGGTACCCCCAGTAACAGGCCTAGCCTGGCTAACGGGGCAGGGATCGCCATAGCCCCCATGTTGGTGGAGTCTGCTAAAGAAGTATCACACCTCCCCGCCCTGAGTTTTAGCTGCATTCGGTGACTGAAAGAAAGGCTGCCATGTCCCACTCCTAATCCGACACGATGCTATCGCTCAACATCTCCACAGCATCTCCTCCCAGTTCCGGGGAGGTTGAAGAATAATAAGACGTGAATTATGATTACTGTAGCAATATTACTCTTTCCTAATCACTGTGTGATACTGTTGAGTAACATAGAAAAAATACACTGGCACTATCTTATAAAGGTAACGGTATTTTCGCTGCTGTCTTTGTGGGCAGTTATAACAAATGCTTTTTTTTTTCAATTTTGAGAACCGTATCATTGCTTCATATCCAGGGCAGCGGTTTTCAGCGGGGAGGCAGATGGCTTCTCAGGGAGGGATTTCTAATCTAAGAGAAGAATTTTTTTGTCTTTCCAGGAGTAGAATTTAAGCTTGAATAATTGTCATCGTAGAAGAATGTATATAATCACTTCTTGGTGATGATTTAATACACAGGGAAGGATTGGAGGGCAGCTTGGCTTGTAAGGAGGGAGGATTGGAGGCCATCTTGGCTTGTAAGGGGGAGGATGGGGGGGGGGCAGCTTGACTTGTAAGGGGGGATTGGAGGGCAGCATTGATTGTAAGGGGGAGGATTGGAGAGCAACTTGGGTTGTAAGGTAGAGGATTGGAGAGCACTTTGGGTTGTAGGATGATTGGAGGACAGCATGGGTTGTAAGAGGAATGATTGGAGAGCAGACTGTATAAAATAGGAAAAAAGTAGGAGCAGCTTTATTACTTAACGATTACAAAGTTGTGACGTTTCGGCGTGAGCCTTAATCATACAAAAACCCACTGGACGAAGAAATAGAGAGAGAAGGTAAAGTATAGATTCACGTGAATACTATTAAAAAGAAAAAAAAAATTAAAAGAGTACTTAGCTGTAAATTGCAAGGTGTGGCTTGTCCGGCGGTGTGTGTCAGGAATGGATCTAGTGGGACGTGGAGACTGTTTAAATAGAGACCTGTGACATGTGGTCAGTGGGTTGTAACTGGGGGTGGTGGATGGGGGACCGGGGAGGGGAGAGAGAATGATGCAATATCGACCTCTCTCTCTCTCTCTCTCTCTCTGAACCTTAAGTGCCCAGGGCACATGGGGCTTCCGCAAGGGTTTTCCACAAATGCCTGTCCTTCGCCTTTTTTTCTGCTCTTGCCCAGGTGAGCCCACTATTGCTCAACATCCTTTCTGTTGTTCTTCTCCATGTCTCTTTTGGTCTACCCTTACTTCTGCTCCCCTTAGGCGACTAAGGAGGGTTCAGCATAGGGCCAGCAACCCTATCTGGTAAAAAAAACTATCAGACTGCTACAGAAACGGAAGCAAGGGAAAAAACAAATGCAGGTGGAAGGAGAAATGCGTATCAGGAAACTGAGCCCATGAAGGTTGTGGATGAAAATATCGACCTAGCTAGGAGAAATTGAAACAGATGATTGGGGAAGAGGGGTTGCAGAGAAGAGGGGTTGCAGAGAAAATAACGGGGTTGCAGAGTGATGCTGTGAGGAAGTTTGAAAAGTAAGAAGGGGTGGATTTAGTGGATTTAGAGGTACTATAATGATTGAAGAAGATGATGTTAGCGTGTTTTGTTACACGTAACATCATCTTCTTCAATCATTATAGTACCTCTCCACTAAATCCACCCCTTCTTACTTTTCAAACTTCCTCACAGCATCACTCTGCAACCCCGTTATTTTCTCTGCAACCCCTCTTCTCTGCAACCCCTCTTCCCCAATCATCTGTTTCAATTTCTCCTAGCTAGGTCGGTATTGCGTCACTCTCTCCCCCTCCCTGGTTCCCCATCCACCACCCCCAGTTACAACCCACTGACCACATGTCACAGGTCTCTATTTAAACAGTCTCCACGTCCCACTAGATCCATTCCTGACACACACCGCCGGACAAGCCACACCTTGCAATTTACAGCTAAGTACTCTTTTAATTTTTTTTTTCTTTTTAATAGTATTCACGTGAATCTATACTTTACCTTCTCTCTCTATTTCTTCGTCCAGTGGGTTTTTGTATGATTAAAGCTCACGCCGAAACGTCACAACTTTGTAATCGTTAAGTAATAAAGCTGCTCCTACTTTTTTTCCTATTTTATACATTCTGGTATCACAGCTTTACTGCAGTGCTTCGTGTATAGTTGTATACTTATACACTAATTATGGAGAGCAGACTGAGTTTTAATGGGTAGGATTGGGGGGGGGGGGGTGGGCAACCTTGGTTGCAAGAGGAAGGATTGAAGGACAGCCGGGATTGCAAGAGGAAGAATTGGAGAAAAGCCTGGGTTGTAAAGAGGAGGATTGGACCCTGGGATTTTGAGAAGCTCTGATCTATACCGTACTCCTTTATCGCCATTTGATGACGACGTGTTGTAGTATCATTCATACTACAAGTATACTGAAACAAGACTAGGTCTACCAGCTATGGAAACGTGGCTGTAGCAAGCACTAAAACAAGGCTATATCTACCGACAAGAGAAACTTGGTTGTAGCAAGCACTAAAACAAGACTATATCTACCGACAAGAGAAACTTGGCTGTAGCAAGCACTAAAACAAGGCTATATCTACCGACAAGAGAAACTTGGCTGTAGCGAGCACCGAAACAAGGCTAGGGCCACCGGCAAGAGAAACTTGGCTGTAGCGAGCACCGAAACAAGGCTAGGGCCACCGGCAAGAGAAACTTGGCTGTAGTGAGCACCGAAACAAGGCTAGGGCCACCGGCAAGAGAAACTTGGCTGTAGCGAGCACCGAAACAAGGCTAGGGCCACCGGCAAGAGAAACTTGGCTGTGGCGAGTACGTTTCAAATGTTACTAAATTCTAGTTCATTGACGAGTGTAACCAGTGATCGCGCTAGGATTTTTGGAAACCAGTACAGTTGTACCTGTCTTTCACCGTGTATGAAATCCTTTTAGAAACACCGGTTTTCTCAACACAACATTTGGTACTTTATACCTTTTTAAAATGTAAAACTGAACACACTTTACAAATACCACTGGGAATTAAATGTTCCCGTGAAATTTTATTCTTCCTTATTTGTGGCGAGATCTAATGCACTTCCTGGTTTGTTTGTTTGTTTGTTTGTTTGTTTGTTTGTTTTGTTCTTTTTTAAATCGATAATTTACCGGCAAGTGCCAGTTAAAGAGACCACTGGTGTGATTATACAAGTTGTGTCCTGTCAAAAATGATGGAGAAGAAATGAAAATGTGATTGGTTTTTTTAAAAAAAATAAAGTTGGAAATTCATTCATTCATTCATTTGCATGTCCCTTACGGAACTTTGCCTCCCAAACAGCACTCCTGTAGGCCTCTCGGTTGTGAGCAAGATGGCCTGCTGCTGTTGCATCCATTTCCAGATCGTCAACGATGTCTTGCAGCCATCTTCGTCTTGGTCTTCCTCTTTTTCTTTTTCCCATTATGTATCCTTCCAATACGGTCTTCTCTAAATTATCATGACGTTTAATGTGTCCAAAATATTTCAGTTTTCTCTCTTTAATCCTCTTCACTAGCCAACCTTCTTCAATATTAAGCTCTTGTAGTATAGATATATTTGTTCTTTTTTGTGTCCACCATATTTGGAGAACTCTTCTGTAGCATTTACATTCAAAGGCATGTATGTGTTTCTCAGCTGTTTTGTTAAGTGTCCAGGTCTCACAGGCATATGTTGCTATGGGAAAGATGCATTCCCTTAAAAATCTTATTTTTGTGGTTCTGTCTGCTCCTCTCCACAGATTCTTTATTTGTTTTACTTTCTGAAGAGCGATAGATATCCTCCTTTTAATTCCCCTCATTGTATCTCCATTATTAGTTAGTAGCGATCCAAGATATTCAAAACTCTCCACTTCTTCCAGTTTTTCCTCATTGATACATATTTCAGTTGCATTGTTTGTTTTGTCAGTTGTCATCAATTTAGTTTTCTTTGCATTAAGATAGAGGTTCTGCTCTTCGCTGTTCTTGCGAAATTACCTTCAGGAAATTAAATGTTACCATGCCTCGAAAACAACGGTCTCAGGTTTTCCACCTGATAATAAGTTTAACATCCTGGGGATTATTACTGTCCACATATCTGGGACAGGATTTTTAAAAACTCTCTCTCTCTCTCTCTCTCTAAAAAACACCTTTGTGTATGTTGATGACCGAACAAGGGAGCAAAACAGAGTTAGCACATACAACTACATACAGAGCTATTATTTGTATACGTAGGTTTATGGATGTGTATGTGTGAGAAAGAAAGAGAAAGGGACAGAAGAGAGACACAGAGAGACAGACAGATAGAGAGCTGAGCGAAAGATAGATGCAATTATTGTGGTTCCCAATTAATAAAAGAGTAATTGTGAAATGTGCCGGAATTGAAATGGACTCAGTAAATGACGAATTTCTTGGACTTCATCCACTTTCTATATCTACTGAAAAACTTTACCCATTTTCTATGTCCACCTGTTCTTGAGGAAGACTAAGGCGAAGATGGCTGCAAGACATCGTTGATGATCTGCGAATGGGCGCATCAGCAGCAGAGCATCTTGCTTACAACGGAGAGGCCTACAGGAGAGCTGTTAGGGAGGCAAAGTACCACAAAGGGCATGCAAATGACTGACTGACTGATATCCACTAAAGAACTTTACCCACTTTCTATATCCACTAAAGAACTTTACCCACTTTCTATATCCACTAAAGAACTTTACCCACTTTCTATATCCACTAAAGAACTTTACCCACTTTCTATATCCACTAAAGAACTTTACCCACTTTCTATATCCACTAAAGAACTTTACCCACTTTCTATATCCACTAAAGAACTTTACCCACTTTCTATATCCACTAAAGAACTTTACCCACTTTCTATATCCACTAAAGAACTTTACCCACTTTCTATATCCACTAAAGAACTTTACCCACTTTCTATATCCACTAAAGAACTTTACCCACTTTCTATATCCACTAAAGAACTTTACCCACTTTCTATATCCACTAAAGAACTTTACCCACTTTCTATATCCACTAAAGAACTTTACCCACTTTCTATATCCACTAAAGAACTTTACCCACTTTCTATATCCACTAAAGAACTTTACCCACTTTCTATATCCACTAAAGAACTTTACCCACTTTCTATATCCACTAAAGAACTTAAAA
This sequence comes from Achatina immaculata, assembly GCA_009760885.1. NCBI lineage: Eukaryota > Metazoa > Mollusca > Gastropoda > Stylommatophora > Achatinidae > Lissachatina > Lissachatina immaculata. The sequence continues at coordinate 48,778,577 of CM019718.1, forward strand.
CTCTTTCCGTGCTGCAGAAGAAACACGGACGTGTCGTTGGGTGCGGGAATAAAAACGCGGGTCTTGACTGTAAGGGGGTCTAGTTATAAAATGGAATGGAAAACAGTATTTCCATGTACTTCCGTATACGTAATATGTGTCAAAGTATAGCTAAATGAATGAAAATTTCATAAATGCAGAGTTTTTTTTTAGGAAAAAAAGAAGTAATGTGATGTTTTTAGACACTGATTGTGGCCAGCTCACCATCGGCTAGGTCTAGATCCGCGCTACTTACCCCTACTTACCATCTGAGATGTGTAGATCTACTTGTCGATCTCGTATTGTGACTCCGTATTGCATTCTCGCTGAATGAATGTCTGAACTAACCTCCTAACTACTCCTAACTACTTCTCCAGTCGTCTAAATATGTCTAAATCTACTTAGAAAACATTCATGAGCAGCGGGGCGGCCATAGGTTATGTCCGTACCCCTATCTACATCGTCAAAAATTGAAAAATTTCCATGCTTCTCGTCCTTTTTCTCGCTCGGCATCGCTCGTAACTAGGCACGCATTCTCCATTTTGAAAGTGTCACCGGAATCGCGGACGAAATATGTACAGTCTAAATGTTACACCGCTTGTTTTAACGAAACAATCAATTGTCGAATTTTCGACCATACGCACGTTTGGGACCAACGGAAATGTCGAAAATTCGACCTGACGCACGGAAAGACATCCTTTCTACATACACTAAATAACTTCATCCACTATCTATATCCACTAAAGAACTTTATCCACTTTTTAAACACCTGTGCATACCTTGACTTTGTGACATCAAAACAAAAAAACAAAACAAAACAAAACAAAACAAAAAACAAAACAAAACAAAAATAAAATTCTCCCGAGAGATAAATTTCAACTGGTCCTCAGAAGTGTTCGATCATCATTTCCTTTGTTCGTTCAGTGCCTGTAATGGATTATGCTCAAGTACCAAGTTAATGAGTCTCCCATAGATTTTATCAAAAAGAAATTAATCTGATAAGTCATTGTGGAAACTTGTCTCACTGTGTATACAAAACGTAATATAAAAAAGAAAGGCCAATATAAAACACAGCTACACAAAATTTATTTGATGAATGTGAAAAACTCACGTTGTGCAGAAATTTGTTCATTTATTTTTTCTAAAGAACCCGTATATTTATTTTGAGACACTGCGAATACCAACTCGTCTTGTTTTGAGTGAGTGTGTGTGTGTGTGTGTGTGTGTGTGTGTGTGTGTGTGTGTGTGTGTGTGTGTGTGTGTGTGTGTGTGTGTGTGTGCGCGCGCGCGCGCGCCTAAGGACAAATTGCTTTAATACAATATGGATAGTTTTGTCGCTTTTTTTTTACCCTCAGATATCAGAAATTACAATTTCTAAGCTCGAAATCTTATTAAAAATAAAATGAAGATTTTACTTATTCTTTTGTTGTTTTTTTTTTTTTTGCACATCTTGCCTATATCACCACGCATTTTGAATGTTTGACTTGTATAAAAATTATTTTTAAATTGATACGAATATTCATGATTCTATTTTTTCAAGCCGTGTTTGTTTTTTCACGATTTGTGATTTATTTATTTCACGATTTGTGTTTCATTATTTTACGATTGTCTGTGACGTTCTTAAAGACTTTTCGTTAAAAAAAAACAACAACTTTGTTAACACTTCACGTCACGCAGAAGGTAGCTGTTTCATTGTAAGCCCATAAGACGGAAGGAAAGGCTCACGGGCTGTCTCTACACGTCACGCAGAAGGTAGCTGTTTCACTGTAAGCCCATAAGACGGAAGGAAAGGCTCACGGGCTGTCTCTACACGTCACGCAGAAGGTAGCTGTTTCACTGTAAGCCCATAAGACGGAAGGAAAGGCTCACGGGCTGTCTCTTCACTTCGTGCCCTCCAGCCTCAGCCAGGTTTAGGTTGACAGGAAGATGTTGGTCAATACACTAGTGCCTGAACAGCATTAATACCTCTTCTGGCGATCATAGAGGCTTCCAATTTTTGCGGGAATTGTCAAACATACTAAATATAGCCGAGTGTCTATTAATATCATCTTTTAAAAGCTTTCTACATTAATCATCATCATGTGCCGCCATTAGTTCGAACGTTGGCGGTAATGAATCTCCATTTTCCTCGTTCCCTACATCTCACTCTTTTTTTCCTTCCATCTTTCCTTCTAGCACTATCTTCAGTGTATAACAATGCTTCTCAACCCATGGACCGCGGCCCAAAGGTGGTCCGTGACAAGGAGTATTGTGGGCCGGGCTGAAGTCTCAAAGCAAAAAAAAAAGAGAAAAAAGTAGATACAATAAACAAATTATAGAGAGCAATGCAGTTAATGGCGAGATTCTGGAAAGGGTCACTGGTGTAATTAAAGGGCATCTGACATCTCTTGCTGAATATTTTGACAAATACTTCACGCCCGAAGACATCAAAGCGTACGATTTGATTCGTAATCCTTTTCAGTGTGCATTCTCTGAATTAACCGGTCCTGCACAGGAAGAATTAGCGGAACTGTCTAGCGATCGCACATTACAAATCAAATTTAACGACCCCGCTGTGGATATCTCTTCCTTTTGGTGCACTGTTTCACTGGAATATCCGTTTTTGTCAGCCCTGGCGATGAAAGTTCTTCTACCTTTTTCAACAACTTATTTATGCAAAGTTTCATTTTCTGCATTGACTGCCATGAAAACCAAATATCGTTTAAGAATGAACGTGGAGGATGATCTTCGAGTGTGTTTATCACAAATTCCAGTCAGAATAGACATGCTATCCGACCGGAAACAGTTCCATGTTTTAAGGTAAATGAAAAGAACTTTTGTGTAGCAATGAATATGCAGTTAAACATGTAGAGAAACCATTACATAATACTTTATAAAATTAGATTTATACCTTGCAGATATAAAGCACTTTATTAGTAGGCCGCAGAAATGTTGGCCGTGCAGCAAAGGATATGAGAACCGCTGTTATATAATTGTGTTCTTTAGACGTGGCCATATATAATAATATTTAGCATATTTTGTTTGCATATTGCTTTGACTTCTTCAAACCCCCCCCCTGCCCCCCCCCACCTACATTTGGTAAAGTCTTTATTTTTTAAGTCAACCTACATGACTGAGCCGTTTCACGCGGCGCCATCTATAACAGTCATCACACTCAAGATTTACTAAGCGCATTAAACATTTGTACGTCTGCCATCTTGAACGGTGTTTCAAAAATAGAAAGATTAGACGCATCGGGGGGGGGGGGGGGGGGGGGGGAGGGGGGGGGAGACAAGTCCGTTTTTGTTTTGAATGATTGTGTACAGCGAGCTTTGTGATTGAAATGTCATGTTTAATTTTTCCATGGTGTCTCTTTTACTATTGCCAGACAGCTTAGTTTTTTAAGATGAGACTTCACTGTTCGTTTTCTTCAGCAAAAACTTTCTTTGTTAATTTCTTTCGACAAAGACTTCCCTGTGTTTTTTTGTCCTTCAGCAGATGATTCGTTGTTTATTTTCTTTTTTTTTTTTAAATGTTGTTCCTTACTTTCTTGGACGAAGATTTCATTGTTTATTTCCTTCAACATAGATTTCATTGTTTACTTTCTCCAACATAGATTTTGTTGTTTACTTTCTCCAACATAGATTTCATTGTTTACTTTCTCCAACATAGATTTTGTTGTTTACTTTCTCCAACATAGATTTCATTGTTTACTTTCTCCAACATAGATTTCATTGTTTATTTCTTTCAACATAGATTTCATTGTTTACTTTCTCCAACATAGATTTTGTTGTTTACTTTCTTCAACACAGGTTTGTTCTTTCGTCACCTTCAACAAAAATGTTCTTCCTGCATTTTCTTTAACAAAAATTTCCTTTGTTCATTTTTTTTTCAACAAATACTTCGTTGTTTATTTCACATTAGAGAGTGTTTTTCGCGGTTTTCTTTTCACATGAACTGTTTTTTTCCTCCTGATGTAGCTCAGACTACAGCTTCTATGTTATTTTTCTATGAAATGATGGTTGATACTGTTGACGATAACATTTTCGTCTCATATTTCTTGCCTAAATTTCATTGCTGTCTTTTCTTTGTTCTGTGTGTAACCGTATCGAACTAGTCTTTCCTGCTACCTAGACAAGCTAATACAAGACTATTTCATCTGTAAAGTAAAAAAAAAAAATTGTATCCTCAAAGGTCAGTACTGCACACATCTTGGGTTTTCACCGAATAATCTGCAAAATGTGTGCCGCTGTGGTGAAACGGTTAGTACGCTCGCCTGCCAGTCAGAAGGTCACCGGTTTGATTTCACAATCTGAGGACTTTTTTTGTTCCAGCGATTGGTACCAGGGTCAGTCTAGTTTCAACAACAACAACAACAACAACAACAACAAAATAAGTACCTGGGGTTTCCCCGGGGGCAAACACAGACAATAAGGACAGGCGATGTCTCCATGCCACACAGCGCTGTAATGGCCTAGAAATGTGAAGGCAATAACACTTCACACCCCCACAGCATGCAAATGCCACGGGACATAGAATCTGGGAAAATAAAAACGGTGTTCTCAAGGGTAAATACTGCGTTTATCTGAGGTCTGCGCTTTAGGCGGCTGCCTGTTTACCCTAACGATAGTACGATCCTATTTAACTCATTCTTATGCCAAGCTAAAGTATGATATCTGATATGCAGTAAAAGTTGACAGGTGAAGACAGAATGTCAGACAGATTACAAGGTCACTTCTTCGCGACTTGAATTTAAAAAAAAAAAAGATGCTAAAGAGCTCATTCTCAGCTCATCCATTTTTGTGGCTATTGTTACCGTCCCTGATGAAGACCTTGCGATCGATATGTCGAGCTGTGTATGGTCTGAGCATGTTACCTCTTAGATCAGCGTGAACTTTATTCTCCTTTGCGTCACTCATTGTTCTGCAGTCATTGCAAGCATTTTTTCTCCCTTCCTATTGATTACTTCAAGAGAGGTTCTAAAACTGATGTGTTCAGGGGACACTAACTAGAGTTACTGTCGTATTGTACAAACAGTCATTTCCGAGCTCTTATAGCGTTTTTGAAGAGACATGTTCATTTTGTAATTCTAATATTTGTAACGAGTTTTAAAAAAAATAGAAACGGAAGAATATAAATCTATGTACACAAAAAAAAAAAAACTTCAAAATGTGTGCACAAATACGTGTATAAACGTTATTATTACATGAAATCATAGTTTTTTAAATAAAATTTTACGATCACAAAGTAACCCAACCCCCTCCTCCCTTCTTCTTCTTTCCTGTATCGTTGAAGTGTATAATTCTCATGAAACAATATATGACCTTAAAAAAATCATATCAGCTGTACGAGTATTACTACCGAAAATGCAGTGAAGCGATCTAATCAGCGATCTAACCTAAAAGCAACCACACACTAACTTTCCCCCTATATTCTATATGCGAATATTTTTTCGACCCTTCTAACGCCAAAAATATTAGTTATTTTCGCCCTTTCAAACCAAGTCTCTGGGATACACACAGCCTAAAAAATGGGTACCAGAGAAATCTGGGAAGGTAAATGCTGCCAGACGTGATACTAACCACATCACACTATCATGTGCCTAAGATCTTGGGAAAACAGGCTTAACATAGATTATACAATGACATGGAAACGGGGATTTTACCTTTTACCTTACCCTTTTAACCATATTATGAAAAAAGAAATGCTTGGGACTCAGTGCTACTTCCACAAAATGAAGGCTGTCTGTGCACAGCTCCTCGGCAGGGACGTCCAGGACCAAGCAAAGAAACTGTGAATCGTGTTAGAGAAGCTTGCCGGAGAAGGGCCCGCATTCATCCCGGAAATTCGCATACCACTTCTTGATACTGTTGAAAACAGGTGCTGTATTCTGGAAATCCGCTCGAAATCGTCGCTGCACAGTCACAACGGACGAGGTTCTTGCGTATTCCAAAACACAAAATGACTGCTCGCGTTTACTGAACGCCATTTTTGCTACTGCTACCTCATAGCGGCCAACCAAGGGAGTTCTGCGCGGATGCTTTATTTAAAATAAGAAGTTGAAGAGTTTCTCTCTCTCTTTCCCTCTCTCTCTCACTCACTCACTCACTCACTCTCTCTCTCTCTCTCTCTCTCTCTCTCTCTCTCTCTCTCTCCCTCTCGGCGTAAGAATAATCTTGATCCATTACGTTGTTTATTTGTTGCGAATTTTTAAAATGTTTTTCGGAGTTATGAATAACCCTGTATATTATGTATCTTCGGGAATAATACTCGATATCCCTCTCTCTCTCTCTCTCTCTCTCTGAACCTTACGTGCCCAGGGCACATGGGGCTTCCGCAAGGGTTTTCCACAAATGCCTGTCCTTTGCCTTTTTTTCTGCTCTTGCCCAAGTGAGCCCTCTAATGCTCAACATCCTCTCTGTTGTTCTTCTCCATGTCTCTTTTGGTCTACCCTTACTTCTGTTCCCCTGTGGTGTCCATCTTAGTGCTGTTTTTGGTAGTGAGTCGTCAGTCATTCGGAGCACATGTCCCAGCCATCGCCAGCATCTTTCCTCAATAATTACTGTCAGTGGCTTCATCTGCATCTCTGCCAACAAGATGTTATTTCTTATAGTGTTTGGCCAAAATATTTTTCTAATTCTTCGTAAACATTTAGTCTAGAAAGAATTCAACTTGTTTTCTATGGTTTTGGTGATTTTCCAGCATTCACTTCCATAAAGTAATACACTTAGAACATTACTCTTAAATATCCTGATTTTCGTATTTATGCTTAGTTTTTTTTTATTTCCATATAGTCTGCAGCATTGCAAAAGCCTGGTTTGCTCTAGTAAGTCTGCTGTTGATGTGCTCTGTGCTGTCTCCATTTTCTACTACTTTACTGCCAAGGTATACAAATTCATTGACTTCTTCCACTAACTTGCTATCTACTCTGAGTACATTTCTATTGTTCACATTTTGCTTCACTAACTTTGTCTTTCCTACGTTGATCTTTAGTCCTATGTTGTTTGCATTCTGAGTTAGCTTGTTTATTTTCTCTTGCATATCTTTGTGGCTGCTTGATAGTAGACAAATGTCGTCCACAAAGTCAAGGTCCTCCAGCACTGTGTCAAGGGTCCATTGTAATCCTCTGACTACTCGATATACAACAGACAAAACCTGGTATATTTCTTATCCCGGAAGTGCTTACACATAATGTTCTGACGTCACAAAAACAAGTGTCGTAATTATTAGCACTTCATAGATCCATCATTTTGCATTTAGCGCTGTTGGAGACTTCATATGCCCAGACACTGACATTAAAATTTCTTCACAAGAAAGAAGGAGAGAGAGAGAGAGAGAGAGAGAGAGAGAGAGAGAGAGATCTGCAAACAGGACAATCTAGATTACATGGTACACGGAGCTGCCAGAATAATAAAAGAAAGAGACTGTCAGTCCAAAGGATACTGAACCCAGTCTGCAGCGAATAAACATGGTTTCAAAGTTCAGTCTCTGAAAGTATTAAGAGAGACGTATGAGACACACAAGCGCCCACATTTAATATGTATATTTAGCTTGCTTCTTCCAGCCATACAAAAGCTGGCTCCGGACAGACAGGAGCAGAAAGAATTTACTGCTCCCCTGTAAGATGCCACAAGGCGCACTGGGCGGTAATTGCTTGTGCATCACCGTCCCAATGCAAAGATGGAGGGGGGAATTAAACATGGAAACTACTCTTCTGGCAAACTTCGTTGAATTTTCAAAATGTACGGGATAAAACACAACATCCAACTCCAGATTTGTGCAGCTAGTGGTAAGGATTATGAATAAACTATCACCCTGTCACTTTGGTGAACGATATTTTGAGAACCGCTGTTTCAAACTCATGTAGTTGTGTGCCTGCACCTGAAATAGAAACTCGTTCTCTGGTTTTAAGTGAAAGAAACTCTGCGTCTCAGACTTAAACCACGAAAATGATAAAAATATTTTTTAAAAAAACTAGGCGATGTTAACTCTTAATTTACCAAGCAACAACTACGACTCTCAAAACATTTCTTTTTTTCTTTTTCGATAAAACAGGAAGTGACGTGATATCTATTTTTAACATCTGCGTCAGATTAGAATTATGAACTCGGCGCTGCAGAACAAAACCATATGGCTGTAGTTATTTCGTGGATATGTTTTTTTTTATGTTTAAACGTCTCATGACAAGTTACGAGTTACATATTCGCTTGAAAATAGTTACTGAATGAGGAAGGATTTTGATGAGAAAGAGGGAGGGAGAGAGAAAGAGCACGAGTAGCCTAGTCGATAATCGACCTGATCTCTCGACCCGGCTGATGGAAAGGATAGATGATACTTAGGATTTTGAGGGAGAAAACAGTGCTAGAGAAGAACAGTTACCTGCAGGGCGAGGCATACTGGATCGCATAAGCAGGATTTTCTAACAGTATTTGAGCAAAGACACATAGTTGTTGAGATAATCGTGAAAGACTTGATTTTAAAGACTTATGCCCCCATAGTGGCTAGTAATCTTGCTGTCAGATTATCTGCCCTTGAACTGAGACACACAATGGGCGCGTGATCCTGCTGAATTCATGTCTGAGATGGTGAGAGATACATCTTGACATTTCGATTCAGTCGGAGTTAGAATGTCTTCACAGGAAGCAGTGATAGTTTTCGTGCTGTGCTATCATGTAGTTTAGTTTAATTGAAAAAGAATGTAGAATTGATAGAGTGAGAATTCCTATGACGGCGATTGTCTATTGAGAAGTGTAGCCGGTGGAATTGTTCCTTCATGTTGTTGAGAGTTTTGAGAGATACCGCATCCCCACACATTTGTGCACATCACCTCGTCAATCATCATCATGTTTCTTGTAATAAGTAACCTTCGTGTGTATAGAAGGAGTTCGTCTTGTGTTGCTGCTGTGTCACGTGTGAGTGAAAGTGTTCCTGGGTTTATATTTAGCCTGAAGAGTGCATAATGTATCCAGCCGTGTGCAAGAGAGTAACTTAACTTTAGTAACTTAAGTAACTTTACTAGAAGCGGTACTAGTTATACACATAAAGGTACACCTACTCATAGATGTACTAGTTATCCACATAATGGTACACTCACTCATAGATGTACTAGTTATCCACATAATGGTACACCCACTCATAGATGTACTAGTTATCCACATAATGGTACACCCACTCATAGATGTACTAGTTATCCACATAATGGTACACCCACTCATAGATGTACTAGTTATCCACATAATGGTACACCCACTCATAGATGTACTAGTTATCCACATAATGGTACACCCACTCATAGATGTACTAGTTATCCACATAATGGTACACTTACTCATCATCATCAGCATCATCATCAGGTGCCGTGCCTACTGGAATTGGCTATTGTACTTCTCCAGAGTACACGATCCTTCATGCAGGCTATTAGCTCAGTTGGTGATCTCCTCTCACACCATCCCGTCAGACTGTCCAGTATCATTTCTCTTTGTCTTCCCCTGGCTCTTCTTCCTTCTATTTTTCCTGTTGTTATAATATTTTCAATGCCCTCTCTTCTCATTGCATATACTATGAAAGTACATTGTCTCTCTCTTATTATTTTTTTTTTTGGACAACATTTTTTACATATCCATCTCTTCTCATACATTCTCCGTTAGTTATTTTTGCTGTCCAGGGGATTTGCAACATTCTTCTAATAAACCACATTTCTGCTGCTTCCAATGACTTTTATGTAGACCTGCCTATTGTCCATGATTCACTTCCATATAACAAGATAGGTTCAATATAGCATTTTAGGACTTGTTTTCTAACATTCATTGATAAGGATGTGTTAGCTAATATATTTCTCATTCTCTGAAATGCAGTCTTTGCTTGGCCTATTCTGTTCTTAATTTCTGTTTTGCATTCCCCATCTGAAGTTATTAATGATCTAAGGTATTTGAATTTCTGCACCTGCTTTAGAATACTTTCATTTAATTTTATAATGCATTTTAGTGGATTCTATTTCTTAGAATTAACCACAGTCTCTGTCTTTTTATGTTCAAAGTAAAGCCTTTCTGTTCACTTTCTTTAGCAATTTTATCCAAGAGATTTTGCAGGTCTTGTTGGTTCTCATCTATCAGTACTGTGTCGTCAGGATACCGAAGGTTGTTAATATTTATCCTCCTGTTTTTATATCTGGTTCTGTAATGATTGTTCTTCGAATATTCTCGCTGTACAGAGAAAAAACGGACTGGATATAGTACACATCCCTAATGCACTCCTTGTTGTATTGGTTGATATTTTCCAGTTTTATTTTCAACTCGAATCACTGATTCCTGCTGCCAGTATAGATGTTTTACAATCCTCATGTGTTTGACGTCTAAGTTTATGTCTTCAAGCATTTTAATAATCTCATAATGTTTCACCTTCTCGAATGCCTTGGTGTAATCAATGAAGCATAAATAGAGATCTTTCTATTCTTCTAAAGCTCTTTCTGTTAGTGCTCGCAAAGCATAAATGGCATTGTGTGTTCCCATCATCACATCCAAACTGTTCATCTGATAGTTCCATTTTTATCTTTTTCCTTGTTCTTCTCATAATAATTCTTAGAAGTAGCTTACTTATTTAACTTGCATACTGAAAATATAATGAGGAATGTTAGAGAAGATGTAGATAAAGAATATTACGATGCCATAACAATTGGAGGTTATGAAATACCAGAGATTAGATATGCTGATGACACAGTATTACTGTCCACAACACAAAAAGGAATGGAAAATCTAATTATGTCAGTCCATAAGAACAGCGAAGTGCAAAACTTCTATCTTAATGCGAAGAAAACTAAATTGATGACAACTGACAAAACAAACAAGGCAGATGAAATATGTATCAATGAGGAAAAACTAGAAGAAGTGGAGAGTTTTGAATATCTTGGATCACTACTAACTAATAATGGAGATACAATGAGGGAAATTAAAAGGAGGACATCTATCGCTCTTCAGAAAGTAAAACAACTAAAGAATCTGTGGAGAGGAGCAGACAGAACTACAAAAAAAGGATTTTTAAGGGCATGCATCTTTCCCATCGCAACATATGCCTGTGAGACCTGGACACTTAACAAAACAGCCTTTGAATGCAAATGCTACAGAAAAGTTCTTCAAATATCATGGATACAAAAAAAGAACAAATATATCCATACTACAGGAACTTAATATTGAGAGATGGCTGGTTAGTAAAAAGAGGATTAAAGAGAGAAAACTTAAATATTTTTGACACATTAAACGTCATGATAATCTAGAGAAGACCGTCTTCGAAGGGTACATAATGAGAAAAAAAAAGAAAGGAAGATCAAGACTAAGATAATTGCAAGACATCGTTGATGATCTGCAAATGGATGCATCAGCAGCTGGTCATTTTGCTCACAACAGAGAGGCCTACAGGAGAGCTGTTAGGGAGGCAAAGTTCCGCATGGGACATGCAAATGAATGAATGAATAAATGAATGAATGAATGAATGAATGCTTTGTTATGTCATACTAGAGGCTGATAGTCTTGTGGTCATCACATTCCTTTGCACCTGGTTTCTTTGGTAGTGCTATAAACGTGGATTTAAGCAGGTCATTGGGCATATAACCACTGTTATAAATGTCATTCAGTAACTTGGTTAGTATTTTTATTCATATCTCTTCTAGTGCTTCTGTTTTTTCTATTGTTATTTTATCATAAATAATTCTGTATTGTTATCGAAGTTCTTGATCATTTTAAGCAGTTCTGCATTCAGTTTGATGTTTCTCACTTCTCTGCATGCTTTCTTTAGCTTTATACTAATTTTTCCACAGAGTGGGTCGTGATCACTATTGCAGTCAGCTCCTGTCATGTTTTTTGTTACCAGTAATGCATTCCGGAATCTTTTGTCTATCTGGTTAAAAGTCTTTTTGTCTGGGCTGCACCACGTTGCCAGTCTTCGAGGATGTTGCTTAAACCAGGTGTTTCCTACAACCATGCTATGTATTTCTGCGCATTCAATTAATTTACTACCTCTGTCATTCCTCTCCCCCAGTCCATAGTCACCAACGATGTCTGAAGTTCTTCCTTTACCAACTTTAGCAATAAAATATTTCATAACTATAGTAACTTCATGTGACTTTGTGTGTTTCATGACTGTCTCTATGTCATTATAAAATAGCTGTACATCTTCTTCAGAACTATCAGCTGTTGGAGCCTACACTTATATAATATTTATGTTTATTGGTCGTCCTTTCAGTTGGGCTAGCAGGACTCGCTCCGAGATGTTCATATATCCTACAATTGTTCTTGCTGTTTGTTCATCAAATAGTATACCCACTCCTTGTTCATGTTTCTCACCTCCCGAATATCTCTCTCTCTGAACCTTAAGTGCCCAGGGCACATGGGGCTTCCGCAAGGGTTTTCCACAAATGCCTGTCCTTCGCCTTTTTTTCTGCTCTTGCCCAGGTGAGCCCTCTATTGCTCAACATCCTTTCTGTTGTTCTTCTCCATGTCTCTTTTGGTCTACCCTTACTTCTGCTCCCCTGTGGTGTCCAACTTAGTGCTATTTTTGGTAGTGACCTGAATATATTATTGTATATTTATCAGATTTTATCTTCCCTGCGTCTGTCCATCTAACTTCACTCATTCCTAGTATGTTGATCTTCATCCTTTCCATTTCTCTTTTTACGTTTTGTAATGTAAACATTTTCTAATAGATGTACTAGTTATACATATAAAGGTACACTCACTAATAGAAACGACATATATATATATATATATATATATATACAATCTTTATGTTATGTGTGGGACTTGGGTTTTTTTTTGTTTCAATTTTGTTATAATTTGTTCATGAAAATCTAAAACAACGGTTCTGGATCTCACGTCGAGACCAAAATTAGCGTGGCGAGGGTATGAGGTAGCGTCGGGGTAGGTATGAGTTAGGATCGATCTTATGTAGGGTCACGTGGAATCTGAAGCAAGGCCGCCGTCAGTTTCAGGTATGGTCATGGAGGTATAAGGTAGAGTCGTTGGGAATTTAAGTCGACTGGAATCTGAGGTAGGGTCGTGGGGAGTCCGAGTCGACTGGAATCTGATTTAGGGTCGTGGGTAGTCTGAGTCGACGAGAATATGAGGTAGGGTCGTGGGGATTCTGAGTCGACTGGAATCTGAAGTAGAGTTGCGGATATTCTGAAATAAAACTTCAGGGAGTCTGATGTTGGGCGGGGGGGGGGGGGGGGGGGGGGGGGGAAGGAGGTTTGAGGGAAGGTCGAATGGAATACGAGGTAGGGTAGTCTAAGGTATGGTCCCGGGGAGTTCGAGGTAAAGTCACAAGCGGCCTGAGGTGAAATCGCAAGAAGATATAATGATAAAAAAGAAAGAAAAAAAAAAAAAGTTTAATTTTAAAGAACAAAAAAAATAAGTTCAAATTTAAAGAAAAATAAAACAAGTTCAAATTTAAAGAAAAACAAACAAGTTCAAATTTAAAGAAAAAAAAAAGTTCAAATTTAAAGAAACAAAACAAGTTCAAATTTAAAGAAAAAAAAGCTCAAATTTTTAAAAAATCAAGTTCAAATTTAAAGAAAAAAAATTCAAATTTAAAGAAGAAAAAACAAGTTCAAATTTAAAGAAAAAAACAAGTTCAAATTTAAAGAAAAAAAAAACAAGTTCAAATTTAAGGGAAAAAAACAAGTTCAAATTTAAAGAAAAAAAATTCAAATTTAAAGAAGAAAAAACAAGTTCAAATTTAAAGAAAAAAAAAAGTTCAAATTAAAAAAAACATGTTCAAATTTAAAGAAAAAAAAATTCAGATTTAAAGAAGAAAAAACAAGTTCAAATTTAAGGGGAAAAAAAGTTAAAATTTAAAGAAAAAAACAAGTTCAAATTTTAAAAAAAAACATGTTCATATTTAAAGAAAAAAAATTCACATTTGAAGAAAAAAAAAACAAATTCAAATTTAAAGAAAAAAAAGTACAAATTGAAAAAAATACCAAGTTCAAATCTAAAGAAAAAAAAGTTCAAATGTAAAGAAAAAAAAACAAGTTCAAATTTAAAGAAAAAAAAAACAAATTCAAATTTAAAGAAAAAAACCCAAGTTCAGATTTAAAGAAAAAAAAAAGAGTTCAAATTTAAAGAAAAAAAAAGCAAGTTCAAATTTAAAGAAAAAAACATTTGCTAGATTTTTATAGACATCTTTCAAGTTTCACACTTAAATGTTAAAATAACAACAACCACACTTGCTTTTAATGACTGAAATGTTGCAGCTGGTAAATATCAGATATAGCTTACGGCAGCTGAATAGAACTGTGCTTCCTATATACCTGCGTGATAAATGAATGCGCCGGAATCACATAGTGTGGACCTCCAGCATCAGCTAATGACTCCCCTTTACTAAACATCCTTAAATCTCAGAGCCACCGACAATAGCAAATTGTTCATTTTTGTTGAATTTTAGTACTGTGAAAAAAGAAACATGTTTTTTTTTTCATATGTTGCTGGTCACGTGGCATTGCTGCTTTCGGGTCACTTTAAAAAAAAAAATTTGAAAATCCCTGGTCAAAAAGCTTCGTCTAAAACGAGAGAAAACTAGACAACATGACGAGCAACGGGATTATTGGGAAGGGGGGGGGGTGAATGAAATACTCAGTGATTTAGAAAGAAAATCTCTCACGGTCAACAAAGAATTAGAGTACAATGTTTTAGGTTAACGTGCGGTATAAACAGTGTCATCAGCTTCCATGCAGTATAAACAGTGTCATCAGCTTCCGTGCTACTGTGCAGTACAAATAGTGTCACCAGCCTCCGTGCGGTATAAATAGTGTCATCAATTTCCGTGCGGTATAAATAGTATCATCAGCTTCCGTGCGGTACAAATAGTGTCATCAGCTTCCGTGCGGTACAAATAGTGTCATCAGCTTCCGTGCGGTACAAATAGTGCCATCAGCTTCCGTGCGGCATAAACAGTGTCATCAGCTTCCGTGCGGCATAAACAGTGTCATCAGCTTCCGTGCGGCATAAACAGTGTCATCAGCTTCCGTGCGGCATAAACAGTGTCATCAGCTTCCGTGCGGCATAAACAGTGTCATCAGCTTCCGTGCGGCATAAACAGTGTCATCAGCTTCCGTGCGGCATAAACAGCGTCGTCATCTTCAGGTCTTTTTTTTGTCTAAATTCAGACGACGACCAAGACCCCAAAGTTTCGAAATTTTGACAACAAACGTAACACTGTCATAACCGATAACCTGTCATAACCGATAACCTGTCATAACCGATAACCTGTTTCAACGTAGAAAAATGAGAGTAAAGACGATATCCGTTCTGTCAATCAGTGACCCATTACTGACATGCTAGCGTCAGGGTTAGCGAACCATAGCTGGCCAAGACCCTGTTCTACTTCTCCGTTGGTACCCCCAGTAACAAGTCTAGCCTGGCTAAAGGGGCAGGGAATCGCCGTTGTCCCATGGTGGTGGAGTCTGCTTAAAGAAGTATCGTACATCCCCCTGCATTTTAGCTGCAGGGACTGAAAAAAATAGCTGCCATAACCCGCTCCCAATCCGACAAAATACTGCGCCTCAATACCTTCAGAGCTTCGGCTGCAGGGAAACCAGCTCGCGGTTCCAGGGAGACATAAGACAAGACAAGACAAAAGACAAGACAAGACAACAGACAAGACAAGACAAGACAAGACAACAGACAAGACAAGACAACAGACAAGACAAGACAAAAGACAAGACAAGACAACAGACAAGACAAGACAAAAGACAAGACAAGACAACAGACAAGACAACAGACAAGACAAGACAAAAGACAAGACAAGACAACAGACAAGACAAGACAACAGACAAGACAAGACAACAGACAAGACTGGACAAAGTAGGAAAATCAGTTAAGAAGAACGTATGAGTCTAATCAAAGAGAGAAACTCTAATTAATTTAATACAGTGTTTTTGTTACATCAAATCTCCACCGACAGCTTATAAGATGTCTCTAGATGGGAAGCAAAATTGAACAAAGTTTAATCAAGAGATCGAAAAATATAAGATTAACGGTGGTCAATATGGCGTTTGGGGGAGACTTTCAGCAATGAAGTTGTGCGACAAATAATACAGAGTCATTTTTTTTTGTTCCTTCGTACAAATAATGCTTCGAATTTTTATAAATCAGGAAACTTAATTACTTACTTACGTACTTCATCCGTCCTCTTGTATCGTGAAGAGTCGAGAGGAGATGCAAGTGACGCTTTTGAGCCAAATGGGTGGCCTCAGAAATGGTCATGCAATAGCGATTTTCTCTCTGATACCATCTGTCCATCTCTTTCTGGGTCTTCCTTTTGATCTATGTCCTGTAGTTCTTTGGCTGAAGGCTCTCGTGGCTGGCTGCGAGTGTGTGTAATTTTCATTAAGTAGGCCGAACCACGTGATTCTTCGCTTCTCTGTGTGTCGTAGACATGGTGTAGTTCCTACCATCTGTCTGATGGCGGCCATTTCTTGACTTGTCAAACCCGGTGACATGTACTGCTTTCCTAAGAAACATCCAGTCCATCATAAACAATAATGAGACATTAGGTACGTGTCATTTTAATGACACTTCTGACTACGATTTTGTTAATTTTTCAGTGATGTTAATTATATAATGATATTTTCGATGGTGATTTTATCATTTCTAATGGCATGATAATGATGGTGAATAAAACATTTCATGTTTACAGTCAACTTAATGATGTTATTGGATCATTGGATGCAGGAGAAAGGGGGAGGGGGGGTAGTGATTTTTTTTTGGGGGGGAGGGGGGGTAGGCGGGCGGAACTGTGGTGTGAGTGCTGACGCTGTTCCTTGAAATGTCAAAATAGTAGAGGGTCACGTGGTCGTTACCAGACTCAGCCTTCTATTCCTACACCAGGTCCATAAGAATCTGAATGCCCAGTTTCTGCATCTGGGAAATTAGGGGGCCTCCAGCAAGGATCTAATCACCGACCGCCAGTCATGAGCGGGCAGTGCACTAAACACTACGCTACCCAAGCGCTCGTTAAAAAAGAAGAGAGAGAGAGAGAGAGCGAGAGGAGAGAAAGAGAGAGAGTAACAAGTCTCTCTCTCTCTCTCTCTCGCTCTCTCTCTCTCTCTCTCTCGCTCGCTCTCTCTCTCATGTTTCCGATCATTGTCACTTTTCAGAAATCGCCATCGTTTGTTTCTCAGAAAAGAGCATTATCATTGTTAATTCCCTTTTCTCTGACTTTCTGAAGATTTCTGCATTTCTTCCCCTACCTTTTCTCCGGTTATTTATTCTCTGTTGCTTTTTTTTTTCTACATATTTTATCCTCCTCCATTTTTCCGTATGTAAAACCTATACAATGCTCGCCTGATTTTTACGTTTTCTGTACGTAAATCCCATACAATTCCTGTCTGATTTTACGTTTTTGTGCTTAAAACTCATTCAGTGCCTTCAAAAATCTATACGTTTTCCTAGAGCAGAACTCAACACAATGCCGACCTGATTTTACATGTACATTTTATGTGCGTGAAACTTACATAGTGACCTCCTGGTTTTACAAAAACAGTTCTGATATCGATCTTTTTCTGTCTATTTTTCGTAGGAGGTAATGAAACTTTGCTTTAACTATATATATATATATATATAAATAAATGGATGTGTGTAAGTGTGTATGTTTGTTCCAGCATAACTCTGGAACGCCTGGTACAATTTCAACCAAACTTGGTAAACATATGACTTACTACCTGGAGAAAAGTGCTGCTGGGGTAACACATCCATAGGTGAAGTGGGATGGGGGTAATATGTAAAAATGATTTAAAAAACCGACCCTAAAAAACCCCAGTGAAGGAAGGGATGTAATTCCCGTGATATTTATGCACAATGCCCGCTTCGGGTTGTCTGCCGTGGCGGATAGCGAGAAATTGTAGAACCCTCTGGAAATGTTTAGAAATCGTTATGCCCCGGTCTTGGACTCGTGATGTTCGAGAAATTTCCAGCACACACCAGAATCTTAGATTATAGTATTTAAGGTAAGCTAACTCGGCAAGTCTTAAAGTTTATCATCTTTCACGGAATGTGCCAGTTTCATTTCGGTCTTTTAGTGTATCCTACTGTATTTGACAACGATAGTGTGCATTTTGGATTCAAGTTCATTTACAGTTTCTTATTTCTGTGAATTGCTTTATATGTCTACACAGATGTAAGTACTTCATAATTTTAGATTTTAAATTTGTTTTTTTCCATATGTTTATATTAGCTTTTAATTGTATTCTATAATAGATTCATTCATTACTACTTTAAAAAAAAAAAAACTTCTGCGAGGAGTTCTGGAATTTTATAGAAACCATTATGCCCCGGTATTGGACTCACGATGTTCGATAAAATTCCAGCACCCACTCGGGTCGTATATAAGGTCCGGTAGGGCAGCTCACGGGCCACAGATGAGGCCAGATCGTCATCAAGCTACTGGTGGCAAAACTAACAAGTTCAAAATAGCAACAAGGAGTGTTAGAACTTTATTCCAAGCTGGAAAATTAGAAAATGTAAAGAGGGAAATGGAGAGGATGAAGATCAACGTGTTAGGAATCACTGAAGTTAGATGGACAGGTGCAGGAAAGATAAATTATGATAAATATGCAATAATATATTCAGAAAGTAATGAAGCCACTGACAACAATTATTGAGGAAAGACGCTGGCGATGGTTGGGACATGTGCTCCGAATGACTGACAACTCACTACCAAAAATAGCACTAAGATGGACACCACAGGGGAGCAGAAGTAAGGGTAGACCAAAAGAGACATGGAGAAGAACAACAGAAAGGATGTTGAGCAATAGAGGGCTCACCTGGGCAAGAGCAGATAAAAAGGCGAAAGACAGGCATTTGTGGAAAACCCTTGTGGAAGCCCCATGTGCCCTGGGCACTTAAGGTTCAGAGAGAGAGAGATATTCAGAAAGTGAGAAACATGAACCAGGAGTAGGAAGAATATTTGACGAACAAATAGCAAGAACAGTTGTAGGATATTTGAACATCTCGGAGCGAGTCCTGCTAGCCCAACTGAAAGGACGACCAATAAACATAAATATTATACAAGTGTACTCTCCAACATCTGAAAGCTATGAAGAAGATGTACAGCTATTTTATAATGACATAGAGACAGCCCTAAAACACACAAAGTCACATGACGTTTCTATAGTCATGGGAGATTCTAATGCCAAAGTTGGTAAAGGAAGAACTTCGGACATCGTTGGTGACTATGGACATGGGGAGAGGAATGACAGAGATTATAAATTAATTGAATGGGCAAGAATACACAGCATGGTTGTAGACACCTGGTTTTAAACAACATCCACGAAGACTGGCAACGTGGTGCAGCCCAGACAAAAAGACTTTTAAGCAGATAGACTATATATTAATCAACAAACGATTCCGGAATGCATTACTGAGAACAAAAAACATGCCAGGAACTGACAGCAGTAGTGACCATGACCCACTCTGTGGAAAAATTAGAATAAAGCTAAAGAAAGCATGCAGAAAAGTGAGAAACATCAGAATTAATATAGAACTCCTTAAAATGACCAAGAACTGCGAAAACAATACAAAGTTATTATAACAAATAGATACAATGCAATAGCAAAGATAAACAGTATAGATGAATAATGGGCAATGTTAAAAGATTCTATCCACCAAACTGTTAAGGAGATAATACCACCGAAAAAGAAGCCTCCAAGACTAAATGGATGACAGACGACATCCTGGGACTGGTGGACAAGAGGAGGAGTAAAAATATAGCAAGATAAATAAAGAAATAAGACGCAAATGCAGAGAAGCAAAAGAAGTGTGGTTAAATGAATAGTGCAGACAAATAGAGGACTCTCATAATAAAGACAGCAAAAACATGCACAAACGAATTTGTGAACTCACAGGCAGGAAAACAAAATATACCACAGGATGCCTGAAATCGAAAGAAGGTAAACTGTTAATGGGAAAAGAAGACATTGTGGACAGGTGGACAGAGTGCATCGGTGAGCTATATGGAGGAGAAAGACCAGAATTAACACCAGATACTGAAAACTGTGATGGACCACCAATACTTGAAGATGAAATCATAGATGCCATCAAACACATGAAGAAAGGAAAAGCAACTGGGCCTGATAATATAACAATAGAAGAAATAGAGGCGCTAGAGGAGATAGGAATAAAAATACTAACCAATTTACTGAATGACATTTACAACAGTGATTATATGCCCAGTGGCTTGCTTAAATCCACGTTTATAGCACTACCAAAGAAACCAGGTGCAAAGGAATGTGAGTGACCACCGGACTATCAGCCTCTCATGTCACATAACGAAGCTACTTCTGAGAATCATTATGAGAAGAGCAAGGAAAAAGATAAAAATGGAAATAGCAGATGAACAGTTTGGATTTTTTGAAGGAAAGGGAACAAACAATGCCATTTATGCTTTACGAGTACTAACAGAAAGAGCTTTAGAAGTACAGAAAGATCTCTGCTTATGCTTCATTGATCAGTCCAAGGCATTCGACAAGGTGAAATATAAAAAAAATTATTAAAATGCATGAAGACATCAATATTGACAGCAAATTCCTGAGGATTGTAAAACATCTATACTGGCAGCAGGAAGCAGCAATTCCAGTTGAAAATAGAACTGGAAAATATCAACCTATAAAACAAGGGGTGCAACAAGGATGTAACAAGGGTGCGACAAGGATGTGTACTATCTCCAGACTTTTTTTTCTCTGTACAGCGCGAATATTCTAAGAACGATCATCACAGAACCAGACATAAAAATTGGAGGATACAATATTAACAACCTTCGGTATGCTGTCGACACAGTACTGATAGATAAGAACCAACAAGACCTGCAAAAATCTCTTGGATAAAGTCGCCAAAGAAAGTGAACAGAAAGGCCTTACTTTGAGCATAAAAAAGACAGAGACTATGGTTATATCTAAGAAAAAAATCCACCAACATGCATTATAAAATTAAACGGAACTATTCTAAAGCAGATGCAGAAATTCAAATACCTTGGAGCAGTAATAACTTCAGATGAGAAATGCAGAACAGAAATTAGAAACAGAATAGGCCAAGAAAAGACTGCATTTCAGAGAATGAGAAACATATTATGCAACACATCCTTATCAATGAATCTTCGAAAACGAGGCCATGATCCACTTCTATATTGAACCTGTCTTGTTATATGGAAGTGAATCACGGACAATAGGCAAGTCTACACAAAAATAATTGGAAACAGCAGAAATGTGGTTTATTAGAAGAATGTTCCGAATCCCCTGGATAGCAAAAAATAACTAATGAAGAATGTATGAGAAGAGCTGGATAGACAAAAGATCTTGTAAAAAAATAAGAGAGAGAGACAATGTACTTTCATAGAACATGGAATGAAAAGAGGGGGCATTGAAAATATTATAACAACAGGAAAAATAGAAGGAAGAAGATCAAGAGGAAGACCAAGAGAAATGATACTGGACAGTCTGACTGGATGGTGTGAGAGGAGATCACCAACTGAGCTGATGGCCTGCATGAAGGATCGTGTACTCTGAAGAAGCATAATAGCCAACGCCAGTCGGCACGGCAGCTGATGATGCTATAAGTGTTTCCTACTTTATTTGACAGCGATAGTTTGCATTTTGGATTCAAGTTTATTAATAGTTTTTTTTCCTGTGAAGAGTTTTATATTTCTACACGAATGTAAGTACTTTATACTTTTAAATTTTATATTTATATTTTTCCTTCTTTTTATATTTGCTTTTTATTATATTCTATAGTAGATTTAATTGCTCAGTGAGAATGTGCCTTTCACTTTTTACTGCTCTTGCACAATTTATATGTGGAACAGAAGATTGTTCTTAGTTTCAGATAGATTTAAATATTGTGATAGATCGATGATGTAATGTTTTTAGCGTCTTTATACAATAGTATTGATGCCGCTGTACGTATAGGTCAAAGGGCGCATGAATGTAAATGTACCTTAGGAGTTATGACATAACTAATATTCTAACATACACAGGCAGTAGGGACTAATTCAAGCAACTAAGAAATACCAAAGAGTAGTGTCAGGCGGACATGCTAGAGGGAAGCCTGCTGCCAGCGCATGCATCTTACTCGACAGATATTTCAAGATGATGAAATGAAGCGACTGTCTGAACAGGACAGGGAAAGGGTGAAACAGTTTTTATCACAAGGATGCCACTCATTCCGATGGATCTCCCTTTTAACTTTAAGAGATTGCAATTTCCAGCAACTGGAAACTTGCGTTCTCTATCACGATCAACAAGTCACAGGGGCAATCTATTAAGTATTGCGGAGTGGATTTGAGATCGCCATATTTCTCCCACGGACAACTTTATGTTGCTTGCTCAAGAGTAGGTTCACCCAAGAATTTATTTATTCTTGCTCTTGGAGGTGAAACTAAAAATGTTGTTTATAATCACGTTTTGAGTTAAATTAATATTATTATGAATTTGTAAAAGAATTTACGTTAAAATTTGTATACTGTAATTATACTTAAATACCTGTAAATAAAATTACTTCGATTTTTCACTATAGATAGAATGCATTCCTTTTCCTGTCTAATAGAAGATAGGGATACATAAATCACTGCACAACGCCATGTAATCACCTGGTTTAAGATAAAAGCAAACAATAAGGAAAACCCTCACTATAATACCTGCTGCTCTTTAGGATGTCTTGTCTTGTCTTTTCCTGACTTGTCTTTTCTCTCCATTAAAACGCCAGCTTGTTTTCTATGCAGCTGATGCTGTGAAGGTGTTGAGACACAGCGTCCTGTCGGATTGGGAGCGGGTTTTTGGCGACTATATTTTAAAGCCTTTAACTAGAGCTAAAAAAAAAAGCAGGGCCTGTGTAAAACTTCTTTAGCACACTACCTCTTTGAAGAGGTTGGGGGGCGGGGGGGGGGGGAGAGAAAGAGTATATGGCGATGCCTGGCCCGTTAGCCAGGAAAGGCCTATTATTGAGAGTACCAACGAAGAGCTAGGACAGGGTCTTGGTCAGCTATGGTTTGCCAAACTTGACTCACCAAACTGGACAGCATTTTGCTCTTTTTTTTTAGGATAAAGGCAGCGGGGGGGGGGGGGGGGGGGGGGAGAAAAACTTATTTGCCACAAAACAAACAAGAATAGTTTTGCTCCAAAAATTATAAGCCCCAGGCACCTGGAAATAATTACAGGACTTGGGAGCGTCTATTTTCGGATCTTAAAAATCGCTTTAATAGGACGAGCCCGCAGATATATCACTGACCCAGTTATTTGTTAAATAACCCTTATCTCTTCTGGCGCGTTTTTAGCAGCAAATGTGCTATATTTCTTCATTTCCCCCCCCCCCCCACTTCATACGAGGGAAGTGATAGAAATGTAATACATTACAATTCGTGTGAGTTTCAGAAACTGCAGCAATTTTCAGTAATCTCTCTTCAAGGCTGGGAATATTAAGAAGAAGAGTAGCGGGTCTTGCAAGTAACATTGGAGTACACATGTTGTCAAAGTGACGAAGGTCGTCCTTGAAATTTTCTCCGTGTCAAAAATTCCGAAGGTGTCTGTGGAATTCCATCCTTGCCGCTATATGCGACACCACAATATGGGACGATTTCACTGAGAGTCGTTCGACCTGCAGGTGAGTTATGGTCATGGCGTCATTGTGACGGTTTGACGGAGTATGCTTCGTAAGATTGAGAGGAATGGAAAAAAAAAAAAGTTTCGAAAAGAATGAGTTCTTCTGTTAAAACCGGTCAACTGTGATGAGCCTGACCGGGTTTACTATCCAGAGCATGCGGGAGTAAAGATAAAATAAATGGCAGGCTGAGAATGGGACAAGGGTGACATTGCTAAAGCTGTATTGGGGAAAAAATACGGGGACATGAATAGCAGAAATGGAAGAACAAAGTAACTGTGAAGCGATTGTTGGAGCTAGGACAAGTTAAGGGATGCTGGTAGGAAATCTGAACTGTGTGGCAGAAAAGTGCACCGTAAAGAACCAACACTTGATGGGAACTTTTAACAAACACACTATTAGATGAAGGCAGCGGCATGCGGCGGGGCATATATGGGGGCTGTCCTGAATGCCGTGACGCCGGAGTCTGATTTTGAACCTTTGTGCGTTTTTAGGAACTATTATTTACCTGACATGGTTTCTGTGAAGAAAGCCCACATCGGGCATTTATGGAAGACAGTTCGCCTTTGCAGCACTGCAAATCTGTTACATGTACTTAATGATAAGATATATATGGAAGACAGTTCACTTTTGCAGCACTGCAAGTCTGTTACATGTACTTAATGATAAGATATTTATGAAAGACAGTTCGCCTTTGCAACACTACAAATCTGTTACATGTACTTAATGATAAGATATTTATGGAAGACAGTTCGCCTTTGCAGCACTGCAAATCTGTTACATGTACTTAATGATAAGATATTTATGGGAGACCGTTATTTCCAGTTTACTTCTTTTATAGGTACTGAATGAAGAATAAAATAATGATCTAGGCGCTGTCAAACACTCTTTGAAACTTAATTTGGGACACCATTCATTAATGTGATGCTATAGCGTCCAAATGCGCATGGGCTTTCTAGAAAATGGATAAAATTCTTTCCTGGATAAGTAAAGCATGTAAAGTTCTTTGTTCGATATGCAAATAGAACGCGTATAATGTCCAGATATATACCTTCCTTGGACCCATTTTAACTCCAATAAATGGTTCATTTGTACTTCAGAAAGTTTGTTTCTCTTTAATTTAGGACTATCTTAATAGGGGACCTTAAAAGATGTTATCTTATTCCCCCCCCCACACCCCTCTTGGGCTGCAGGAGTACAGGAGAAGAAGTATGAAAGTGCACAGGAGGAGAAGTATGAAAGTGCACAGGAGGAGAAGTATGAAAGTGCACAGGAGGAGAAGTATGAAAGTGCACAGGAGGAGAAGTATGAAAGTGCACAGGAGGAGAAGTATGAAAGTGCAGGAAACTATGTCTAGGCAGTTATTTTCTCAACTATCAATTAAATACGAGGGAGTTGGGTTTATTTTTCCCTGGTAGCATATCTTATATTTTCATCTTAACGAATTTCTTCTATCTTTTTAAAAAATTGTTTCTCTATTTTAAAAAAACGACAACAACAGTAAACTGGAAGGAAAGTTGTGTACTAGAGTTTTAGTAAACTGACAGGAATATTAGAGAAAATTCCACTTTTAACCATTGTTGAAGAATGAAACAACACAGTAATTACGTCCTCAGACATATACCTGAACATCACTTGTTCTTTCCCTAGTTTAATTGTCCGTTATGTCTCTAGGAGACATTTGGCTGAAATTTTGACAGTTTTATGAATGCTTTTTGTTGTTGTTGTTGTTGTTGTTGTTGTTTTCGTTTGAAAGTGCTACCTTTTAGAAACCAGAATGTCAGACGGTCCTGAATGCCCAATTCTTAGTCCTTCTGAAATAAAGATCAATCAATCAATCAGTCAATCAATCAATCATTCAGTCAAACCTGTCTTATAACAAACAAACAAACAGACAAACAAACAAACACACACACAAAAATGTCTTTACAGTGTTATGAAGATAGTCGGAAAAACTTTAGCAGTCTTGTAAATTCAATTTTCGTACCGTTTTTAATACAGGCTGGTTTTATGGTTTTAGTTTATTTTCCTTCTATAATTCTTTTTGCCTTTTAGTTTGTGAATTATCTATTTTGTTTCCTGATTTATTTTGTGAATTCTCTAAATTTTTTCATAATCTTTTCTGCCAACAAGATGCTACTTTTGAAAGTTTCGTTCAACTTTCGCTTTTTCTACATTTGTTTGCTACTCTTCTAACTCCTCAATGTCTTCTGGTTAAGCTGTTTCAGTTCAGCAGTTTCTTTTCAAGTTTTGGTAAAAAATTAAGAGAGTTTCAGCAACTTCACTTCAAGCTTTGGTAAAAATTAAGAGAGTTTCAGCAACTTCACTTCAAGCTTTGGTAAAGATTAAGAGAGTTTCAGCAACTTCACTTCAAGCTTTGGTAAAGATTAATAGAGTTTCAGCAACTTCACTTCAAGCTTTGGTAAAGATTAATAGAGTTTCAGCAACTTCACTTCAATCTTTGGTAAAAATTAAGAGAGTTTCAGCAACTTCACTTCAAGCTTTGGTAAAGATTAAGAAAGTTTAGCAACTTTAAATGAATATAATGAAGGAAAAAAGAAAGAAATTACCTTCCACGTATTCTTCTGCGTTCGAGGTCGTTGGTCACTTCAGATCCTGATCCCTGTCGACGTGGCACAGCCCGCGGTCCTCTCCAGATCCTGATCCCTGTCGACGTGTCAAAGCCCGCGGTTCTCTTCAGATCCTGATCCCTGTCGACGTGGCAAAGCCCGCAGACCTCTCCAGATCCTGATCCCTGTCGACGTGGCAAAGCCCGCAGTCCTCTCCAGATCCTGATCCCTGTCGACGTGGCAAAGCCCGCGGTCCTCTCCAGATCCTGATCCCTGTCGACGTGGCAAAGCCCGCGGTCCTCTCCAGATCCTGATCCCTGTCGACGTGGCAAAGCCCGCGGTCCTCTCCAGATCCTGATCCCTGTCGACGTGGCAAAGCCCGCGGTCCTCTCCAGATCATGATCCCTGACGACGTGGCAAAGCCCGCGGTCCTCTCCAGATCCTGATCTCTGTCGACGTGGCAAAGCCCGCGGTCCTCTCCAGATCCTGATCTCTGTCGACGTGGCAAAGCCCGCGGTCCTCTCCAGATCCTGATAGGCGCAGTACCCCGGGTAAAACAGGACACACACGCCCACCTACGAGGTTAAGAATGATCTCGATACAGTCCGATCTCTCGACATGGCTTCGTTCCGGACCCTGCTCCAGCGCGAGGGACAAGGGATGAATCCCACGCCTCAAAACAACCAACTACCTTCCACAGAAAACCTTCTTCTTCTTCTTCCTCGAACTGCGGGCTGGTGTTCTATGCACTCGATGCTGTGAAGACGGTGCCTTGAAGAAGCTGAGGGATGGCGCTGTGTCGGTTTAGGAGTGGGTTACGAAGGTTTTTAATTTTTTTTTTCCGTTCCCGAATGAAATTTAAAAAACGCAGGTTGTGCAATGCTTCTTTAAGAGATTCCATTACCTTTTGTTAATATTATTAATAATAATATTAACCTACGCTTAATAGCGACCCCTGCCTCTTTAGCCAGACTAGGCCTGTTCCTGGGGGTACTAAAGAAGGTGGGACAGGGTAAGCTATGTTGGCCAGTCCTAAAGCTAGAATGTCAGCTATGTTGGCCAGTCCTAAAGCTAGAATGTCAGCCATGTTGGCCAGTCCTAAAGCTAGAATGTCAGCCATGTTGGCCAGTCCTAAAGCTAGAATGTCAGCTATGTTGGCCTGTCCTAAACCTAGAATGTCAGCTATGTTGGCCAGTCCTAAAGCTAGAATGTCAGCTATGTTGGCCAGTCCTAAAGCTAGAATGTCAGCTATGTTGGCCAGTCCTAAAGCTAGAATGTCAGCTATGTTGGCCAGTCCTAAAGCTAGAATGTCAGCTATGTTGGCCAGTCCTAAAGCTAGAATGTCAGCTATGTTGGCCAGTCCTAAAGCTAGAATGTCAGCTATGTTGGCCAGTCCTAAAGCTAGAACCTCAGTTATGTTGGCCAGTCCTGAAGCTAGAATGTCAGCTATGTTGGCCAGTCCTAAAGCTAGAATGTCAGCTATGTTGGCCAGTCCTAAAGCTAGAATGTCAGCTATGTTGACCAGCCCTAAAGCTAGAACCTCAGTTATGTTGGCCAGTCCTAAAGCTAGAATGTCAGCTATGTTGACCAGCCCTAAAGCTAGAACCTCAGTTATGTTGGCCAGTCCTAAAGCTAGAACCTCAGTTATGTTGGCCAGTCCTAAAGCTAGAACCTCAGTTATGTTGGCCAGTCTTAAACCTAGAATGTCAGCTATGTTGGCCAGTCCTAAAACTAGAATGTCAGCTATGTTGGCCAGCCCAAAAGCTAGAACCTCAGTTATGTTGGCCAGCCCTAAAACTAGAATGTCAGCTATGTTGGCCAGCCCAAAAGCTAGAACCTCAGTTATGTTGGCCAGTCCTAAAGCTAGAACCTCAGTTATGTTGGCCAGTCCTAAAGCTAGAATGTCAGCTATGTTGACCAGCCCTAAAGCTAGAACCTCAGTTATGTTGGCCAGTCCTAAAGCTAGAACCTCAGTTATGTTGGCCTGTCCTAAACCTAGAATGTCAGCTATGTTGGCCAGTCCTAAAGCTAGAACCTCAGTTATGTTGGCCAGTCTTAAAGCTAGAATGTCAGCTATTTTGACCAGCCCTAAAACTAGAATGTTAGCTATGTTGGCCAGCCCTAAAGCTAGAATGTCAGCTATGTTGGCCAGCCTTTTAGTTAGAATGTCAGCTATTTTGGCCAGCCCTAAAGCTAGAATGTCAGCTATGTTGGCCAGTCCTAAAGCTAGAATGTCAGCTATGTTGACCAGCCTCGAAGCTAGAATATCAGCCGCGGATCGCTGATTGCCAACATCTTCACCCCCTCAGAAAATGGTCGGTGTTGTAGTTTTATTTCTGTGGAACTGACAGCAGATGCTGTTAGCGGCTGGTGCTGTGAAGATGCTGGAAGACCTACATCTTACCGAGCTGGGAGTGAATTTACAGCGGCTTTCCTGAGGACCCTGAATGATTCTAAAAGTAAAGTTCCTTGAGCCATACCCCCATTAGTTAGCCTGAAACTATTACCGGGTGCACCGAATGGCAGGTGGGATAGGGTATTTGCCAACACATGTTATCAAGCTCTAGAATTAACCCTGTCGTTACTTTAGTATAATCAACCTTTGCTCCTGAATAAGTTTAAAACAAAAGCTGACGAGCCGGCCAGCCAGTTATCCAACACGCCTACGTGGCAATCTTCAGTGTACTTTAGATGCACTCAATACCACGCCTGTCTATTTTTAGTTCTCGTTAGTTCTGGCTAGACTCACCACCTGTCAATTATCCCTCAAGATTCCATTCTCCTCATTCTCCTTTTTTTCTGATTAAGCGATGAGATAGGGGGGAAAGAGGCGATCCTAAATGAAGGAATATGTCTGCTTTATCTTGTTAATTTTTTTTTTCTGTACCGTCTTTGGGCCATCTATTTCGGGAATGATATGCAAGGAAGTCTAGTAGATGGAGCTTTTGAAGTCTACTAGATGGAGCTTTGGAAGTCTAGTAGCTGGGGCTTTGGAGGTCTAGTAGATGGGGCTTTGGAGAGGTTCGGCAAAGGTCTTAGCGGAAGATATGCGTGACTAAGCCGTCGTTAGAGCTATGTGATCTTGTTTCGTGGCTTTCCTGTTAGACTTCGTCTTGGAGGTTTAACAGGTGGACGTAAAGATTTTGAATTAAAAGTATGAAACGGTGAAAAGTACTGAAAGAGAGGATGCAAAAAATATAGAGAAAGAGAGAAGGTGAAAGAGGGGGAGAAAGAGAGACGGTGAGAGAGGAAGAGAGGGAGAGAAACAGAGAGAGAGAGGAGAACGAGAGAGAACGAAAAGAGACAGAACATGAAAGGAACGGTTAGAAAATGAGAGAGAGAGAGAGAGAGAAAGAGAGAGAGAGAGAGGGAGAAAGAGGAGGAAGAAAAGTACAGAAAGAGACAAGCTTGTAGAGATTTTGTATTGACAAGTGTATATGGTTACTGGACGCTCTGACAGAGCACAAGAAAATGTTTAGAAGAGAAAAGAACTTTACACACAAGAAAATGTTTAGAAGAGAAAAGAACTTTACATACAGAAAACGCTTACTGAATCTGGAATAAAAGGTGAAGATATAACAGCAAAAATGTATTACTAGTAGTTTTAGTGGAAATAGTATTAGTATTAATATTAATATTAATAGTAGTAGTAATAATAGTAGTAGCAGTAGTAGCAATGGAAATATTAGTAGTGATATTAGTAGTAGGAGTAGTAGTAGTAGCAGCAGCAGTAGTAGTAGAGTAGTAGTAGTTGTAGTAGTAGTAATAGTAGTAGTAATAGTAGTAGTAGTAGTAGTAGTAATAGTGGTAAATTTTATTACTGTTATGATAATAGTAGCAGCAACAGTTATCACTAACAGTTAATAACATAAGTAGTTGTATTGGCAGTAGTAGTAGTAGTAGTAGTAGTAGTAATAGTAGTAGTAATAGTAGTAATAATAGTAGTAGTAGTAGTAGTAATAGTAGTAGCAGTTGTAGTAGTAATAGCAGCAGCAGTAGTACTAGCAGCAGTAGCAGTTTTAGTAGTAGTAGTAGTAGTAGTAGTAGTAGTAGTAGTAGCAGCAGCAGCAACAGTAGTAGGAATAGTAGTAGTAATAGCAATAGTAGTAATAGTAATAGTATTAGCAGCAGCAACAACATCAGCACAGTCAGCAGTAGAAGTAGTAGTAGCAGAAGCGAAGAGAGATGAAGAAAATGTAATTTACTTTGAAACACACAACGCTGACGCTGACGCTGAGAAAATACACCATGAGAAATCATCACTTGAGATGACATGGAGACAGCCGCGTTATTGAGTAGTGTAGCTACTTAAGTAAGGTAGATGACATCAGAAGCACATTAAATAAAGATATGCTCCCAAACGAAGCTGATGAAGGTACTCAGGTCAATGGTTTTCAAATTATGGGCTGTAATCTCCTTTTCGTTTTAGATAGACTAGATACAAACGCGATACTTTGCAGGGAAGATTATTATCTGTCATGAGGAGACAGGGAACACTTCTGCTTCTTCAGCGTTCATTTTGATGGGAGCAGCCATTCGGGCTAATTAGAAGGGTTGCCTCCGTGAATCCTATCGTCAAGAAGAGTGTTTCATATGTCCCCTTGCAGTGATCCATCTTGGCGCCTTTCGTAGAGCAATGTTTGAGCTATTCGTGTCCCTGTAGACATTGCAGGTTTGTACAGAACATTCTGGGAGATGGTTCTGCACCTGGAAAGTGGGGGTGGGGTGGGGGGTTGAGTTTGGGCTCTCTTTCCGCTTGTCTAAGTGGGCTTGTCTGTTATCTTGCTGGAAATTTGTGATTTGTTAAATTATGTGCTATTTGATAATTATGCATTTTTGTTATATTTATTATGGTTGAGCCGTTGTTGTAAGATTCTAAAATTATAACAGGTGTATTCTAACATATATTCTAAAATTACGATATATATTTCAGTATTATGGTTTGTGATCTGGGTTATCATCATTGCACTCCGGACATGTCCTTGGGTGCACAGATCCCTCCCTCAACATATCCATCGGCATCGTATGGCTGACAGTGCCTGTCCTGTGTTGGATGACAAGTCCTCTCGCATTTTACTACGATATCTTTTATAACCACACATTTTAACACTGCATCCTTTAACGCCACATCTTTTAACACTATGTATTCTAACACCATACATTTAACGCTACATATTCAAGCATCATATCTTTAACACTATATTCTAACACCATGTATTTAAGACTATGTATTCAAATACCGTGTCTTTTAGTGCTATATAGTTTAACACTATATCTTTCAACAAGGTATATGCTAACAGTATATATTTTAATACTATATATATTAACACTGTATTTTTAACATTATATATTCCAAGACTATATACCGTATTTTAATGAAATATAATCTACAACACCATATATTTTAGCACTGTATATTCTAACACCATGTATTTTAATACTAAATATTTTAAGACCACATCTTTCAGCATTTAAATATTCCAAAGTCATATTTTCTAACACTATGAATGCTGTATAGAACAACTACACTGCCTGTATAGCAGAGAACCTGATTATTCATCATTACGCCATGGACGAGGGGCAGTTCTTTGAAAAGTTGAGAATCACTGTTAGTTGCTGTTGACCTGCGGTTGCCAAGTGACGTGTAGATAATGCAGCTCGCTTGTCAAGTGTATCTGCTAAGTCATATTGAATTTATGTGTTTGTTTTAAAAACTGTGTTAGTCACCATTTCTGTCTTGATGAGAAATTATCACATAAACATCATGTGTTATCATATAAACATCACGCGTAAATGAGGATATAGTCTTTAAATTTTACAGCTGTGGCCTTGTTCTGTTTTTGCTTGTGCTTTTTTTTACTGCAGCTGATAGTAGAAATAAAAAATAAAAGCTTGCGTCAAATAAACTATTATAGTACAAGACCGACAAATTTTATTTTATTTTACTTTCTTTTATTTTTCAAAGCTCCGTAAGAAGGTTACACCAGGAAAAGACTTAAGATACAAGCTTGAATAGCATACATATAGAGACTTAAGATACAAGGACTTCCATACTGTGTTCACAAGAACACCATTGAGCTCTGGCGATGGTCATAGATGAAGTTGCATTCTGTGTATTGTAAGAGAAATTCCCTTCCCCCCCAGATGATACAAACAGGATAACAGAGTAAAGTATTCTTCAATTTATTATTACTCCTTACGACATCAATACACTGAATAGCACTTTCAGTCAATCAGAATGATAAATATTCTTATCATTCATTGCTACATTATAGGGTATGCATATGACTCTAAAGAGGATATTGTTAAGAGAGGCCAAATTAATAGGTATAAAATCCCCTGATGAGGTAGAAAAGCTCGCCGAAAACAGGAGAAATTGGCGAACTACCTTGCGAGCCCATTGTGACGTTTAACGGCACGGGAAGGATATAAGATACGATATGATACACGAATATATGAAGCATTGTTTCATTGTATCTCTTATACCTGCGTATTATTTCATGGTGCTCTTTGTTGAAGACTTTTGGCCTTGCTATGGTTCCTGGTCGTTGCTTGGAGTTCTTGCTATCATCTTTCTTGGTGGAGTTTCTTCAAGGGAGAAAAACGAGGCTCTTAAAGTCCAAGGACAATGCTTCTCAAGTGCGGATTTTTGTTTCTTTTTTTTTTTTTTGGACTGTCTTTCCTGAGACGGGGCTTTGAACAGTGAAATGATTGGTGCTATCGTTTCTGATGGCAAAGATTAGTAGTTCGATATCTACCAGTGAACCCTCAGTCAATCAGATGTACCATCAAGTACCCGGTTTTTTTTTTCTGGACCTGGAGAAAGGAAGACAGACAGGCATCATCGTGGCCACATCGCCCTTTAGTGTGCCAGTCTTCCTCCCTTCCTTCCTCGCCTTCTTTACCCCTATCTGGGGATCGGTCATCAACAAGGGGTCTCCGTTTATGTCTGTCCTGGGCAGTTTCTTCTAACCGTCTCCAAGTGCAGCCCATCTTTCTGATCTCTGCTACAAGACTCCTTCGCCGGGTGTTTCTAGATCTCCCTTGTTTCCTCTTTCCCTGAGAATTCCAGGTGAATGATTATTTGGGTATGGCTTTGGCAGGCTTTCGAAATGTATGTCCTGTCCATCTGCGACGTCTTTTATTTATCATTTCTTTCACTGTGGGTTCGTTTTCTGGCATATCTCTTCATTACTGATGGTATCTGGCCATCTGATCTGAAGGATCTACCTTAGGCAGGTGTTGACAAAGGAAGTGTGCGGACAATTGAGCAAAAATATGGGCATCATATCAGCTAGGTATTTCTGTGGCATAATAGGGCCGTCATGAACCCTTAGCCTCTAAGCTGAGATTTAATAACTGGCATCATTATCAAACTGTCTGCACTTTTTTGACAAGTGTCGTAACAGAGACTTGCCAGTTAAGGATTTGTTTATAGAAATCAAATAAAGGATAGTGTGGGAGGAAAATCCATAAACCAAGGGAACAGTTCACAGCACGGCCTGATAATGACCAAGGGATGTAACCGCTCCTCGGATTATCCCAGCGTTTGCTTTCCCCTGAACTTCCAACGCAAGGGCCAAACTTCACGCCAGGTCGAATTTCCTTAAATACGCAAACGTCACTCACGCTGACTGACTGAGGCAAACAATAAATAACGAAGGAAATGTATTTTTAATATGTCAGCAAATTTTCCTTTTTATTCAGAAAAAAATAGCAAGTTGTCGTTTGATATATATAAACTATGTAAGTAACGTTTAATTAATGTAGTCTTATTTAAGTAACGTTTAATTAATGTAGTCTTATTTAAGTAACGTTTAATTAATGTGGTCTTATTTAAGTGAAAAGAGAATCATACGACGGACATCAAAACTGTGTAGGCCGGGGTCTCCTGATAGTGGAATTACAATGTCTGGCGACCTTCAAAACCCAGCTAAGCTACATTAATTGTTAACAAATCATGATTGGGGGAGAAATTATCTCGACCATGTCTTCAGTAAAACTTACTGATCAGTGGCGGATACACATTTTTTTAGGGCCCTCAGAATCTAATCTTCCATTCATTTCCCACGGCAGAGGCAGGCAATTTTGTTGTTTTGTTGTTGTTGTTGTTGGTATCAGGTCCGAGAACCCCAGTTTGAGAACCATTGTCCCACAGCATGCAGAATTTGTTGCGATGGGGTTTTCAGTGTTGTCTCCAGCACGTGGAGATTAAGCAGACATTGGAGTTTCCTTTCAGGCGAAAGACTATATGCCATTTTATCATTTTCTTTGAACAACTCAAATCTGTTACAGTCTTTGACTTTTTAAACAAGTGCCTACAGTACCGTGTGTGTTAGACTAACAATACTTTCTATGAAGATATAAATATACATACTACACTGTGTTTACAAGGAAAACACATTATGAATAGTATAACAATTTTACAGATGGATGGAATACAATAGATTGTGCTTGTTAACACGAAAGTGTCAAACGGTGATGAAGTATGTAGAAGTTCATTGATAGTATGATATGGTTAAGTGTTGTACAGCGTTTTACGACATGTGTATGTATGTTCTTTCGCGTGTTCCACGATGTATTTACGACATCCGACTTTATGTTCTGTAAAACATTCCACGATATTTTTACTGCATCTGTGATTGCTTTCTGTCACACATTTCACAATATTTTTACATCTATTTTTTACGTTCTGTAATACATTCTACGATTTTTTAAAAACCACAAATAGGTTTATGTTCTGTCGCACACTGCACAAATTTTTATGACATCCATTTTTATATTCTGTCACACATTCCACGATATTTTTGCTACTTTTTATTAAGACTGCATAACCACAAGAAGAAAAATCTACCGCATTCGAAACGTCTTTATTGGCTGCAGCGTTTTGTGATCCTGGGATATAAAACTATAACTCAAACCTTCCAAATCTTTACCACACTTCAACACACGTCTGTCCTATACGTATTAGCTCCCTTTATATCTCCAGCAGAGAAGCCGCCATGTTTGTGGAGCAGGTAAAATAAACAAATGATAAAAGTTTAATTAGCTTCATTTGCCACTTCCATTACCAGCTCTGTGTGGTGGAATAGCTAAGATATATTTCAAGATTCTGCGTCGCACGAGAGATGATGATTCAAAGAAAGAAAGAAAGAAAGAAAGAAAGAAAGAAAGTTAATTTTCACTTGTTTTCTCATTATTCCATCTTACTCTCTTCAGTGGTTGTTGTGCAAAATTGAGAGCCACGCATAAAACAAACCCTACATCCTGATCCAAGTTTTATTTATTACTACATCCTCTGTGATACTCTTCTCTTATTTCATCAATTCATGCTTTTATTTATTTTTTTTTTTGCCCTCATTTACAGGAATATCATTCGTCAATGATACAGAGAGCTCAGTGCGACGATGACCACCTATAAACATTGCAATGGTTTGTGCTGAACAAGGAAATCTGACTGCAATCTTCGGTTTTTTAGCCGTGTGAAATTCTGATAAACAGTGAGCTTCTTTTGGTGTTTAAAATTACAGTTCACATAAACAGTCAGGTTTTTGAGACGTGTGAACTGCAGTTGTGATAAACAGTGAACTTCTTTGGGTGTTTAAAATACAGTTCTCATAAACAGTCAGGTTTTTTTTTAGACGTGTGAACTACAATTCCGATAAACAGTGAACGTTTGAGATGTGCCGTCTACAGTTCTTATAAACAAAAAAAATTCCGTTTTTGAGATGTATGAACAGTTACAGTAAACAATTAACGTTTTAGCTGTTTGATTTACAGTTGTAGTAAACAACAAGCTTTTTAGTTGTGTGATCTATAGCGTAGTAAACAACACGCTTTTTAGTTGTGTCACCTAAAGTTGTAATAAATAATATGTTTCCAGGTATGTGAACTACAGTTGTAGTAATTTTTTTTAAATTAAAAAAAACAAACTTTTTAGTTGTGTGATCTATAGTTATGATAAACAATGAACTCACTAAATGAGGATATGTACACACCGGTCAGGAAACAAATCTAATATCCTTTCGGCCATGGAACAAAAAACACTGGAGGTTCTCATGCCAGATATGAGAGGCCATGCACGGAACACCAGCGACCTCAGCAGAGGTCAACCACTTCCTAAATACAGAGGCTTGGAGTCAACGTCGTTGGCGTTTCCGCACCAGGTGAATGATGTGGACGTGCTCAACTCTGGAAATGATGCCTCTACGAGTGAGTGGGTGGTGGACCCTTCACACTTTTCTAATGAAACGGAGTACAAAATAGCCGAGGTTATGTGGCAGGTAAGCAGTATATAATTACACCTTTCTTCTATTTGCACGGCATGGAGTTTGTAGAATTATGCTTTTTTTTTTCTCTCTGATAGCCACTTTGGAAGCGTCCAGTTGCCTCGCCAAGATTCTTCTTCAGTGAGTGTCGTTCAGAGTTTCAAATGCTATCATTGAGCCATCGTCTCCTCCGTCGCATTTCCTTCACTTCTATAATATAGGTTCAAGCATGCTGGTTTCATGAGCATGCTGATAATGTGGCAGCTGAACATCAGCGATGAAACCGGGCTCCCAAGTTCATAGCAAGGAACCTTTACACACGAGGCAACTTCTTCTTCTCTGAAAATTCACATCAGTTCCTGCCGACCACTGATTTCCTTTTCTTTTAAAATACTTTCATCTCTTTTCTCATTCTTTTGCAAAGGTCGTCGGATATCAGCATTAATATCCTTTTTTCTCGAGTAAAACAGTGGCGCTCCATAATAACATACAGCATGAACTTCAGAAGAATATGCATTGATTGTTCTACATTTTCTCATAACCATTTCCACGTGGACAGTGGCTGCTGTCCCAGGTTCTTTGTTTGCCTGTTAAAGTGGAACCTGAGCCTGAATTTTATATGTTCACGTCAGACTTGATAATAGCTTTATATTTCTGGCGCCTCTGCACTTCCTTCTTTGCTCCCTCCTTCGAAATATATGCTGGAGATTTTTCTCGCATCCGTCTCCGTCTCGCTAGACACAGTTAACTGTTTGAAATAGTTACTGAACTGGTAAGCCACACTTTGTCGACACTGCCGTATCTATTTTTGACTTCTTGGTATTGGCCACGAACCCTGCTCATTCATAAACGACCGACGACTTCTGGTCTACCCAGAACTGGTCTTGGCCCGGATTCTGGCCAATCGGATTTGGGGGGATTGGGGGGGGGGGGTGGCGGCTTGATTTTCTTTCACATTATGGCCTCATTTAATAAGCGTTTTTGCTGCTGTATAAAGTAGGTCATAGTAACCTGACGATTTTCAGCTTTAAACGCTTCACCATAAAGGCAGGATGTACAGAGGTCCAGTGTTCTGCTGACGCTCAGGTGACGTTTGTTATGAGAGAGCACAATAAGTTCGCTTCCCACCTAAAATATGGTGCCAACCTGTTTGCAATTTAAAAATCGTCAGGTTTAACCTACCTACCTGCGTGCCTGCCTGCCTGCCTGTCTGTCTGCCTGCCTGCCTGCCTACCTATTTACCTACCTACCTAACCTACCTACCTACCTACCTTGTGTGTCCAGGTGAGACAAGAAGCAGATCTCAGGCAAACATAAGACAGACCGTCACAGCACCTGTGAGATAAACTGTGACAGGAAACACACAGGTTCTAGCCACCACCTTACAGCAGTACAACATGTCGTGGGATCAGCACATCGTCGATGATACAGCACGAGTTTAATGAAGGAACACGATGATGATGATGATGATGATGTATCCCACAGTGGTAGACAACGATAATAGCTTGACGCGTCTCAAAATACTGGCAGGACAATAACGAATCTCAAAGTATTGTCTGCAAGTAACAATAAGCAGCAGCTGCACTACAAACAGCAGGAACCTGGAGATGTTTCTTGTCTCTCTTGAATAATATTCACACCATAACGAAAACATAAACACAGCTCTCCTGGCGAGAATCAAGACCAGACTATAACTAACTCAAAAAAGTTATACAATCACAATACCAACCCCCTCCCCCCTCAGAAAAAAGGTTCAAAACAAACTATCCCCTACACATTTCCCGTGTGCGCAGAGAACACTCACCGCACATGGAAGAAGTGAATCTAGAACCCTCTACATCCTTAACTAACCGAGGGAGAGTCACACAGACAAATTTTCAAAGAAAAAGGGAATTAACACACCACTCAAGTCTGAACAACACGGGAAACAACCTCAGAAAATTATACTATTACAATGGACGAGTGCTCTACCCATTTCACCGCGGCGCCTCTACTTGAGAAAAGTCCATAAATGCTTCAGTCTCTTCTCTGAAGGTATATCCAATAAAAAGGTGATATAAAGCACTTCTGAGGAATTCTCCTGGGTTGAAAGGCAATAGAACTCGCCTTTTCAGTCCAAAAAGAAGGATGTCAACCGAGCGCCCTCTACTGAACTGACAAAATACTAGCTAGACTCGAATGCCGAAAGCCAAATTCGGTTTGTTTTCGTTTTTTTTTTTTTTTTGGGGGGGGGGGGGGGTTGGGGGGGCGGTACTCACTAAAAATTTGCACTTCTCTTATAAACAGCAACTTATATTAGGACATTGTAATCATTTTTCTAACCATTGTACACAGTGTACATTACCAACTAATAATGGAGATACAATGAGAGAAATTAACAGGAGGACATCTATCGCTCTTCAGAAAGTAAAACAACTAAAGAATCTGTGGAGAGGAGCAGACAGAACTACAAAAATAAGATTTTTAAGGGCATGCATTTTTCCCATCGCAACATACGCTTGTGAGACCTGGACACTAAACAAAACAGCTGAGAAACACATAAATGCCTTTGAGTGTAAATGCTACAGAAGAGTTCTTCAAATATCATGGACACAAAAAAAGAACAAAATATATCCATACAACAAGAACTTAATATTGAAGAAGGCTAGCTAATAAAGAGGATTAAACAGAGAAAACTTAAATATTTTGGACACATTAAACACCATGACAATCTAGAGAAGATCGTCTTGGAAAGGTGCGTAATGGGGAAAAGAAAGAGGAAGACCAAGGCGAAGATGGCTGCAAGACATCGTTGATGATCTGCAAATGGATGCATCAGCAGCAGGCCATCTTGCTTACAACCGAGAGGACTACATGAGAGCTGTTAGGGAGGCAAAGTTTCGCAAGGGGCATGCAAATGATTGAATGACTGACTGACTGACTGTACAGAGTGACGCACATAAAACCGACCCCCCCCCCCCCCCCAGCCGCGAACTACAGATTTTATATTATACTCGTGTTTCGTAAAATGTTGACAGAAATGCACAATGTTTGAAGTGAAAGCGTTTTAAAAGTTACAAATACCGTCTATTTATCATACCAAATTAAGGAACAAAACTCCAGTTTGTGACTGGGGCCAGTTTTTCTTTTGTGTTCGCCGTTTTGCGGTTAATTTCGCTGCTTTACGTGCGCTGTGTTCAGTCAGCGCCAAGACTCTTGCACATATTTTGCAAAATTCGTTTATGTTTTTATTTTCCCCTTAAGTCTTGATTGATGCATCGCTAAACATTAGCCGGAAGTGGCTGAGTTTGAACCGGAAACGGCCGAGCATGAGTCAGAATTTTTCAATTCGCGCGCTGGAAATGGCCGCCCCAGAATAAGGATGCTGCGGGATGGGCGCCCTTGTGCTGACTTACAATGAGATTCCTCCACTCAAGGAGCAAGGAAAACCCGAGAACGAAAGAAAGAAAGAAAGAAAGAAAGAAAGAAAATGCTTTCTTCAGAACTGTAAAGATGATAGATATTTATTCGTGGCCTGTGCTTTACAAGAAATAAAAAAAAAAACTGTTAGGAATATGGTGCCTACTCTAGATACTGCCTACTCGAAATATTGCCTACTCTAGAAACTGCCTACTCTAAATATTGCCTACTCTATAGATATATCAATTTCTGAATTTAAAAAAAAAACGAAACAAAACAAAACTAGAACTTTCTCAAAAATTGTCTATGATTCCTCCAAACCTAATTTTGTAAACCTTTTTTTTTCAGGTTTGTCCTATGTTTCTGTTCCTCTTTGGAACCGTGGGGAACATCCTGATCCTCCTAATTATGAGAACTCATCGGCTCGGCCGGACATCCATGCATGTGTACCTGAGAGCTTTGGCCGTCTCCGATCTTTGCGTCCTCTACACCGGCCTCCTCAGGTGGTGGGTGATTTGGTCGTTCGGGGTTGATCTTCGCAACCAGCACGCACTGCTGTGCAAGATCCACACCTGGATGGTGTACGTGGCTATTTACGTCTCGGCTTGGCTGCTTGTGTTTATGACTTTGGAAAGAACCTGTTCCGCTTGTATTCCGCATCGCGTTAACATGTTCTGCACGAAACGACGGGCCTGCTATCTCATCGTCTTCATTGTTCTTTTTCAACTTTGTATGCAGTCACACTTCCTTTTTGGGTTGGCAGTGTTGGACAAAGGCCGCAATGGGACGCGAGAATGTCGCGCTGTCTCAAAAGAGTACGATTTCTTCATTCATAATCTGTATCCTTTCGTGGATTTGGTTCTCTTGTCGCTCATCCCGTTTATTTTAGTGATTCTCGGAAACATTATCATTATTTGGAAAACGTTTCTCTCCTTGAGAACAGCGGCAGAACTGAACCTCACATCCGGCAAAAGTGCTCTACTGCGCAGGCGACGAGCATCTTCCATGACCGTTATTCTCCTGTGCTTGAGCGCACTATTTTTGTTGACTACGTCACCGACTTGTGTGTTTAATATGTGGGAACGAGGCGAGAGCGCGAAAGCAGCCTTGAAGACGCCAGTAGGCATCGCGCGGACTGAACTAACCTGGGCCTCTGTGAACATAATTATGTACTGCAACAACACGTTCAACTTCTACCTCTACTGTCTGAGCGGCAGGAAGTTCAGGAACGAAATCAGGCGCCAGTTCTCGTGGAAGTATACAGACACTCAATCGATAGTGCTCTCAGGGCCATCTTTGCAGCTTCACAGAGTCCCTCACAAGGATCAGAAACGCTGCAGCAGTGAAGAGAATGGAGGATTGCTTCAGAAGAGTGGAGAAAGCGGAGTTCTGCTGCAACATAGCAGAGAAACAGACAGTGGTTTTCAAAATTGTATGGAAATCAGCAATGGTTTTCATTCGTACGGCACGCCACTCTATGCATGCGGTACAAACGCTTATTTGTAGCAGACATGCGTATATTTTCGTGCAGGACTTAGAAACTTAAACTCTCCTCATTTAATTATTCTGTTAAGAGGAAAGCTGTTTTGGTTTGTGTTGTTGTTGTGTTTTGTTTTTTTTTATTTTGCTGGTTTAACATTTACCAAATGTTTATAAAGACGCACGAAAGCTTGCTTTTGTTTTTTGTTTTGTTTTTGTAGCGGTGTATATTGCAACATCATTTCTTAACTTTATACCTGCTAAATGTGTGGGCCGAGTCTTTCGTTTATTTTTCAGTTCCAAGTGACTGTCTTCCCAGGATATTTGTTGACTGCGTCATAATAGTGTGTGTAACAGGGATATTTGTTGACTGCGTCATAATAGTGTCTGTATCAGGGATATTTGTTGACTGCGTCATAGTAACGTGTGTGTCAGGGATATTTGTTGACTGCGTCATAATAATGTGTGTATCAGGGATATTTGTTGACTGCGTCATAATAATGTATGTAATACAGGAAAAGGACGTTTGAAGAAAGCCGTAAGAGAGATCAATTATTCACCATTGATACGTTCTTGCTTGCAAACATCCACCGAGTACCTGCCTGGTCATAAAACACTTCCATGCTTTCCTTTTACTTTCTCATCTGTGGTTGCTCGTTAAAGATCTTTAAAGTGAGTTATCCGTCAGGCTGTGATCAGCTCCTTAGGCCTATGATCTTTGCATGACTTTCAGTGCTGATCAGTTTATTCATATTAAATTATATGTTGTTTTTATTATTATGTATGTATGTGTCTTTCGTTGAATATATTAAGTAGGTCTAGAGCAGGGGTTCTAAAAGTGTAATCCAAGAAACCCTGATTGTACTGGCAGTTCGGCATAGTTATCATTATAAATGCAGTTCGAGCTTTGTGTTAAAAGTAGATAGAAGTGTATGGTTCAGTTTTACAAAAAGATAGAAAGAGTGAGGGAAATGGGCAGAAATAAGAATGGTAGAAAGCAAGATGAGCACATACAAATGAGGAACATACAAAAATCCAATATTTCGGCAAAAAGCCTTTATCAAGGATCACATTTGAAAAACAACACGACAGATAAAAACACGAAAAATAGATGAAAAATATAGACATCTTTTATTATCTCCTTATAGCAGGAAAGACGGGGACCCAAAATGGGCCCAGATATACGTACTACTCCATGGTGGTGGAGTCTGCTAAAGAAGTATTACTCACATTCTCCCCGTATTTCTTATTAAGAGGAGGCCAAGAAAGCTAAGCCATTTCTCATATATCTTTCGTGCATTTATATGTTGTGTTGTTTTTTTGTATGTGACCCTTGAAAAAAGGCTTGAGCCGAAATATTGGATTCTTGTAAGTTTTTCATATGTATTTGCTCATCTTGCTTTCTGGTGTTCCTGCTTGTGCTCACTTTTCTCACTCTTTCTATCTTTTTCTTAAACTGAACCATACACCTCTGTCTACTTTCATTACTAGAACCAGTTTTACCACAGTCCTCATTTCTCGATCTATGCTGTAGTACACTACTATCTCATTTTCTGAGATGAACATGAGGGAATGTGTAGTTCAAAGCAACTCCAACTTCATATTTTTTTTTCTCAATTTATAAATAGAGGATTTAAGAATAGGGCAAACTTTCTTCACAAGCAAATTTCGCATTCACCATCTGAAAAAAAAACGTATTTATTTATCTTTTTTTTTTTTTTTGCTCTAAGCAACTTGTTCCTGTATATTCCGGCTAGAGGCTGATAAAGAGATAGATTAGATATATTGCTTCTGTCACACGTTTTATCTAAACCAAAGTATCGCCTCGTGGATTGAATTCTGTAGTCTACGGATCTGTTTAGCAAGAGCTATGGAGCCGATCGTAAACATTCACCGTATATTACGCTTACATCAAGGATGAGTAAGGAGTCAAACATACCAAAACGTTTTGACTCCGATTCAAATTCTTCTATTTTTCCACTAACTGACT
The DNA here is from genome assembly GCA_009760885.1 of Achatina immaculata. Taxonomy (NCBI): domain Eukaryota; kingdom Metazoa; phylum Mollusca; class Gastropoda; order Stylommatophora; family Achatinidae; genus Lissachatina; species Lissachatina immaculata. The sequence goes on from CM019718.1 coordinate 48,821,913, forward strand.
GCAAAACTCCCTTGGCAGAGATCGATGTGCCATGTTATATAAAACACTTCGATGCTTTCCTTTTACTTTTCCAATTCTGGCTGCTCGTTAAAGATCTTTAAAGGGAATCAACTGTTATGCTGTGATGAACCCCTTCGTTCTGTGATCTTCGTATGTCTTCTAGAACCCTCTACAGAGTTCGACACTGCAACTCTCTCCCACTTTTGTGTACGTCATGTGGTATGAGGAAAGCCATAGAGGGCAGATATCTTCAGAAATGTGTACACTCATGCTGGTCTGGTGAACTTCTTTCGTCATTTGAGAAGATTAGAGAAATGAGAACAGCACAAGACAGAACAACAACAAAAACACTGCATAAAAAAAAAAAGAATTTGTAGATTTTTTTAAGTTAAAAAATGACACAAACTTTGCTCGATTTGGTTGTCAGCGATCCAGAGCTGTCATGATGAGGTCAGGTTTGATGAACTTTAGCCAACCAAGACCCTGACCTACCTCTCCGTTGGTACATCGGTAACAGGCGTAGCCTGGACAACCAGGCAAGGATCGCCATATTCTCCCATGGTGGTGGAGTCTGCTAAAGAAGTATTGCACACCCCCTGTTTTTTTTAGCTTCACTCATTGACTGAAAAAATATCTACTGTAACCCGCTCCCAATCCGACATCATGCTATGCCTCAATGTATTCACCGCATTGGCCTGCAAAGAACATCAAATTCACAATTCTGAGAGCTAGAAGAAGAAGAAGAAGAAGAAATAAGAAGAAGATTAAATAAATAAATAAATAACTGTCTCTTTGAACTACTGTTTTTTTTTTGGCACGATAAATCTCTCATACCAGCTTTAAACTCGTGACATCCTCATCTCCACTGCATGGTTACATCTGAACAAGAGACAAGTAAACAAGACACCAACACATTTACAATGTGGTTAGACCTGTACAGTTGAAAAAGCCCCTTCAGTTTTCCAGGATCTAATTATCTCCTATCATTTTTTTTTAGGTAAACATTTGTTAAGTTACAAGAGCTGTTGACATTTGCTGCAGTTTCTTACACAAAGTGACATACCTTGCATTATGTAGACATGGCTGAAATCTGATCCAGTTATTCTTCCGGATCATTCTGGCTTAAAGTCTCAGACGTGTACAGACTATCAGTCAGTCAATCAGTCAGTCAGTCATTTGTATGTCCCTTGTGGAACTTTGCCTCCCTAACACCTCTCCTGTAGGCCTCTCGGTTGTAAGCAAGATACCCTGCTGATGATTCATCCATATGCAGATTATCAACGATGTCTTCCAGCCATCTTCATCTTGGTCTTCCTCTCTTTCTTCTTCCCATTATGTACCCTACTAAGACGGTTTTCTCTAGATTATCATGATGTTTAATGTGTCCAAAATATTTAAGTTTTCTCTGTTTAATCCTCTTTACTAGTCAACTTTCTTCAATATTAAGTTCAAGTTCTTGCAGTATGGATATTTTAAAGTGTATAAACAAGGAAAAAAGTAGGAGCAACTTTATTACTTAACTATTACAAAGTAATATTTGTATAGTTCTGTCTGTTCCTCTCCACAGCTTCTTTAGTTGTTTTACTTTTTGAAGAGCTATAGTTGTCCTCCTCATTGTATCTTCATTATTAGTTAGTAATGATCCAAGATATTCAGAACCTCTTCCAGTTTTTCCTCACTGATATATATTTCAGTTCCCTTTTTTGTTTTGTCAGTTGTCATCAACTTAATTTTCTTAGCATTAAGATAGAGGTTTTGCTCTTCGCTGTTCTTACGGACTGACATAATTAATTTTTCCATTCCTGTGTCATCAGCATATCTAATCTCTGGTATTTCATAACCTCCAATTATTATGGCATCGTAATATTCTTTGTCTACATCTTCTCTAACATTCCTCATTATATTTTCAGTATACAAGTTAAATAAGTAAGGCGACAATATGCACCCCTGACGGACCCCTTGTCTTATGTCAAACAAAGTTGTTTCACCATTTATTCTTACTGCTGTCTGCTGGTCTACGTACAGCACCGATATTAATTGTATCAAATGTGCTGGAAATCTCTTTTTTTTTCATTATTTCCCAAAGTTTCTAGTGTTGTACATAGTCACATGGCTTTAAATAGTCTGTAACAGATAAATATAGATTCACATCAAATTCTCTGCATTTCTCTATTATTAATCTTATATTGAATATACAATTCTTGTTCCTCTTCCTTGTCTAAAACCAGCTTGGACTATATTGATTTCTTCTTCTATTTTCTTACGAAGTCTACCCATTATGATTTTTAATATGATCTTACTGGCAAGACTAATCAGGTCAACAGTTCTATAGCTTCTGTGCAGAATATCAGTTTTGAAAAAAAAATCGTGTTTTATGAATAAAAATGTCTGCTATTGATGATAAAGTGTATATCCTTTTTTAAAACTTATGTTATCACAATCTTTTTATAGAAGAGTCAGTGACTCTTCACTGTTGTCTGTGTTTGTGAGAACTAGAGTGACCGAGTCCGTGCTTAAAGCGGCTTCTTGTAACGAAGGTTAAATGTAAAGGGGATCATGCCATGTCATGAAGGCGCCCAAAGGGTGGGGGTGAGGTGGGGTGGGGTGGGGCGTGGGGTAACTGAGTTAGTGTGATTTTGATATACTGGAGTCAGGTTTATCGAAGTCTTGCTAACATGCTGCCGTCAGGGTTGTCGAACCCTTGCTAACATGCTGGCGTCAGGGTTGTCGAACCCTTGCTAACATGCTGGCGTCAGGTTTGTCGAACCCTTGCTATCATGCTGGCGTCAGGGTTGTCGAACCCTTGCTAACATACTGGCGTCAGGGTTGTCGAACCCTTGCTATCATGCTGGCGTCAGGGTTGTCGAACCCTTGCTAACATGCTGGCGTCAGGGTTGTCGAACCCTTGCTATCATGCTGGCGTCAGGGTTATCGAACCCTTGCTAACATGCTGCCATCAGGGTTGGCGAACCCTTGCTAACATGCTGGCGTCAGGGTTGTCGAACCCTTGCTAACATGCTGGCGTCAGGGTTGTCGAACCATACCTGACCAAGACTTTGTCCCACCTCTCCGTTATTACCCCCAGTAACAGGTCTAGCCTGGCTAACAGGGCAGGGATCGCCATAGTTCCGATGATGGTGGAGTCTGCTAAATAAGTAGTGCACACCACTCACGCTTTGCATCTGTACTCAGGGGCTGAAAGAAAAAAAGATGCCAACCCCTCTCCCATTCCCACACTATGATATGCATCAAGATCTCCACAGCATCGGCTGCAAATAACACTAATTCGCAGTTCCAGGGAGACGAAGAAGAAGAAGAAGAAGTGTGCCCGTTGTTTGCTTGACCTCTCGACATACTAAAGGCTAATGTTGTCAGCATCAAGCTGGGTTGCTTTTCCTTGCCCAGCTCCCAAAGAAGCCAGGCCCATTTCTACAGCTATGGGTGACTGGGACACTTCAAGTCGGATTTGAATCACCAGACTTAGCTATGAGAGACTGGTGCACTAACTACTTCGCTACTCAGTCGCCCACGAACTGAAGGCACAGGGTTTTGCCCGTCTCTCCGCGCCGACCCTTCTGCATAATCTGCACTCGGTATAATGTCTAGAACAAAACTCCCTCCAGAATAGAGAATATACGGTTGCACAGCGAGAAAAACTGGATTACTACGTACAAACATAAAAAAAACTTTATAATCACGTTCATGGCACATTTACAAAGGATAAACACCACCACTACCACTACCACCAACACCACCACACCCCATCACCACCACCAACACCACTAACAACAACAACAACAATAATTAGCCATTAACAACCTTGTTTGTTGTAAATTATGAACAGAAGTCACCGTGTCTGAACAAGTGACTACTCTTGATTTGGATCAGCATACAAAGTACATGCGCTTAATTAGGTATACGTGGCATCACAGAACCAGGCATACAAATTGGAGGATACAATATTAACAACCTTCGGTATGCTGACGACACAGTACTGATAGATGAGAACCAACAAGACCTGCAAAATCTCTTGGATAAAGTCGCCAAAGAAAGTGAACAGAAAGGCCTTACTTTGAACATCAAAAAGACAGAGACTATGGTTATATCTAAGAAACAGAATCCACCAGCATGCAGTATAAAATTAAACGGAACCATTCTAAAGCAGGTGCAGAAATTCAAATACCTTGGAGCAGTAATAACTTCAGATGGGAAATGCAAAACAGAAATTAGGAACAGAATAGGCCAAGCAAAGACTGCATTTCAGAGAATGAGAAACATATTAGCTAACACATCTTTATCAATGAATGTTAGAAAACAAGTCCTAAAATGCTATATTGAACCTATCTTGTTATATGGAAGTGAATCATGGACAATAGGCAAGTCTGCACAAAAATCATTGGAAGCAGCAGAAATGTGGTTTATTAGAAGAATGTTGCGAATCCCCTGGACAGCAAAAATAACTAATGAAGAATGTATGAGAAGAGCTGGAGAGACAAAAAACCTTGTCAGAAAGATAAGAGAGAGACAATGTACTTTCATAGAACATGCAATGAGAAGAGGGGGCATTGAAAATATTATAACAACAGGAAAAATAGAAGGAAGAAGATCAAGAGGAAGACCAAGAGAAATGATACTGGACAGTCTGACGGGATGGTGTGAGAGGAGATCACCAACTGAACTGATGGCCTGCATGAAGGATCGGGTACTCTGGAGAAGCATAATAGCCAACGCCAGTCTGCACGGCACCTGATGATGATGATGATGATGATGATGATGATGGTATATATAAAAGTGCAAGGTGTGTGAACTAGAGATGTACCTGGTAACGAATTTTAAGAATTCGCCGGAATACGAATATTTTATTTTATTTTCTGTGTGGGTAAATAACAGATGGAAGCAGGACTGCTAGCTAAAAGTAAAAATGTGATTGTGATGCTGTAATTATTACTCGAATTTCCTCACTACATTTTGAAATATATTTTTCTTTATAGAAAGCTGTTGTAGAAGCTTACAGAGATACTAGATACTAATTACAAATCATTAATTCACCCTACGAGCATTTTGTTAGATCTAATTTGACTGAAATATTCATTGGACCTCCAGTGTTGGGCAGCTAGAAGATACACATGTTCAAAAATTCAAACTTTCAGTATTCGAATTTTCTGTCGAAATCGAATGTTTCAACATTGTCCTTATTTGACCGAATACAAATTCGATTAGAATATTTGGAGGGTCTCTAAATTGGCGACAATCTCTGTGCATACAATGAACTAGGACTTACGCAAGAAATGACAAGCATTCTCAAATCCCGCCATCGATTTTGACGTGCAAGGTGTCCCCAGAAAGTTTCCTGAAATACCTAAACGGTGCACTCGAAGTGCAATTTCGTGCTCAGCACCAAATATGTTAACACGTGCGCACCTTGAGTGTGAGAGATACACAAGTAAGTTGTTTTAGAAAAAAATGGCGGTCGGTGGAGAATACTTTTTTTTTTCTTTTCGACTTTAGACACAATTTTCGTGAAAGTTTTGAATTTCCTTATGTACGAGACTTTTCGGGCACGATAGACGAAGAATATACACATCTTATTCCACTGTACTTTTATCATATGCAGTTCTTAAAAGATAATTTAAAGCACGAACTGACAAGTCCTGAATGAGTTATTTTTCTTCCCTGTATAAATTATTCTTAAAAACAAAACAGAGCCAAAAGAAAGACATGTTTTTTAAATAAACAGGTTGTGTTTTTTTTGGGGGACACCCTGTAGTTTATTCTTCTCATTGCTATTAAAACAGTTTGAAGTGATATTATTTTAGTACATATCATTGTCATTTCTAACAGCGAATACCAAAAACTGATTTCTTTACACGAGGAAATGTAGCAAGTCTTTATAATGTAGCGAAACTCTTAACTGACTTGTCCGTAAAATGCAGTCAGACTGTGAGAGAGGTTTTTCATCATAACAAAGTCACTCTATAAACTGGATCTTCAATATAACACAGCCATAGTATAACTGGAAAGCCGTTTTCAACAAAATAACCACGCTATAACTTGGAGAATCCTGTTCTGTATAACACAGAGACACTACAACTGAAGAGTAACGTTCAGTATGATGTATCTACACTATAACTGTAGCATTCAGTATAACAGTGTAGCATTCAGTATAACATAACCAAACTATAACTGAAGAGTAACGTTCAGTATAACAAAGCCACACTATAACTGGAGACCTATTTTCAGTATAACACAGAGACACTATAACTAGAGAATCATATCTAGTATAACACAAGACACTATAACTAGAAAGCCATGTTCAGTATAACACGAGACATTATAATTAGAAAGTCGTATTCAGTATAACACATAGACACTATAACCAGAAAGTCGGCTTCAGTATAACATATAGACACTATAACCAGAAAGTCGTGTTCAGTGTAAAATAGTGACATTTTTGTTTGAGAGTCGCTTAATGTCTGTCATGTAGTCAAAGAATGTCTGGAGTACAAGACTCTAGAAGCTGTGTTTCGCCTGGCGTGCCCGCGGATTTACACCTGCATCAAGGGAAAACTATTTTATCACACATCATGAAGGAGCTCTTATTGTCTCAACAGTGAACTGTGCTTGTTTATATGTGCGTTTGTTGTTTATTTGTGTGTTTGTTTGTATGTTTGTTTGTGTGTTTGTTTTAGGATTCATGACGTTGTAAAGATGAAACATTGACACAGCAGCTAAACTTTTTGCTTTAGCTGTACGTTTTCAAAATATGACCAGTAGAGTTTGACGAAATTCTATAATGCAGTTTAAAAAAAAATTGAAAGATATAGGAAATTGGAGATTAATTAGCAATAGGCGATAAGAAAAGTGAAATGGTTATGAAAAAAAAAACCCAATATTTCAGCAAAAATGCATTCTCATGGACACAAAAAAAAAGGCAAAACAAAGAAATAAATACACGCTACAAATATAATATTTCCAAGACTTTCGGCACATGAAAGTTTGATGGTGTTTTTTTTTTTTTAATGGTACCCATTTCTAGAGGTGGACCCCTGGGTCTTTTTTGGTGTGGTGGTACCAGAGGAAAAAAAAAAAAAATTCTCACTGCGGGATCTTGAACCCGGTACAACCGGATTAGCTGACCGAGCGCCTAACCACTCAGCCAAGCAGGCCGTCTGTTTTCTTCCATACGAACAAATAACACGTCAACAGAAGCTGCCGTGACTTAACTTGTAACATTTTGTAACTGTACAAAGAACAAGACCTTAAATATGAACATTGAAAATTAAATTTCTGTCCCGTATTTCACATAAAAGTGAAGACTTGTTTTTGACAACAAAAGAGAAATTCTATTCTTGACAATGTTAGAGACGTAAAATTCTTGACAATGAAATATGAATCTTATTTTTGTCAGTATAGCTAAAGGTCCATTTTTAACTTTGATAAAAGAGGTAATAATTTTAACAGTAAAAGATAATCTATTGTTATATTTAAAAACAAACCTTATTTTATATATAAAAATAAACCTTATATAAATAAACCATATATATATATATATATATATATATATATATATATACCTTATTTCTGACCAAAAAAAAAAAAAAAAGAATTTCCACTTTTTTTAATTTAAAAAAATATAATCTCTATTTTTCTGACGGAAATAAGATATTTTTCTTAGAAAAAAAAAAACATTTCTTTTGACAATAAAATAGACTTCATGGTTTGGACAGTAAAATATGTGCCATTTTATTGTGAGATATATGAAACATAACTAGTAAAAACATATGAAAATGGAAAGAGATACATTTTTAAAAAAAAGAATAAAACACAAACATATGAAGAAACAGTGCTGAATACCAGAAATGAAGTGAATCAACCAGAAAGACGGCAAGAAATTTATATATGAAGTGATAGATAGAGGTGTATGGTGCAGTTTTACAAAGTGAGGGAGGGAGTGAGTAAGGTGAGAAAAAACGAATAGAAAGTATGAGAATGTATAAATGAAAAACATACAACATTCGATATTTCGGCGTGAGCCTTTTTCGAGGATTACATGCAAAACGAGACCAAAAAAAAAAAGAAAAACGAAGAACTTATCTGAATCTGGCCTCCTCCCGGAGTAGAAAACAGAAATGTGTGTAGTAGAAGGAATGACCACGCTGACCACAACAAAGGATACCAGACAGAGCCAATCGTAAAGAAGAGGTGGAGAGAGAGGAGGAAAATAAGTGGTAGAAAGGGATGGGGGGGGGGGGGGAAAGGCAATAGAAACATGATAGCCGCTAGAGAAAGTGTATATGAAGTGATGTATGAGTTTGTCGGGTCAACACCATGAGATTTTCTGGGCAACATTTATAAGGCGCTCCAGGCTACATCTAGAGATTCTCAGGACAATAGTATACGTTTCTCTGGGCAACATCCTACTCAGGAACCAGTCTGATCATGTGTGCCATTAGGAGAGAAGATAAATTGTAGATCTATTCTTTCCTGTTTCTCTCCCAATCTTTTCTGTTTCCTCTCTCTCTCTCTCTCTTTCTCTCTCTCTATCTATCTCTCTCTCTCTCTCTGTCTCCCACCTCCCCACATTTCTGTGTCTGTAGCTATTCTGTACTTTTGTGCCTCACGTCACGTCTTCTCTGATTAGCTTTCTCTCGTTCTGTGTCCTACCTCTCTTCATTAAAAAAAAAAAAAACGAAAAACATCACCTTACTTGTTTGTTTCTTTTAAACGAGATCACACAAACAGCGAAATTTCGCAAACTTTTGGATCAGAAACTTCAAGGTAACCGGTTCCAAAAACTTTGCGACAAACTCGGTAGTAAATAGACTTTGTTTAATGCAAAATACATTTTGTACAGACCTTCAGATCAAATATTTTTCTGTTCAATTTTTTTGGGAATGACTGCTCCAAGCAAGCGAGCAATATCTGGTCTATTTGTGTCACTTCCGTTATTTTCCTTGATCAGCTGGGAAATCACGTGATCAGCATCAAATCTGATAACTTTTTCTGTACAAATTTCAATATACCAAGTCATCATTAGCTGGACCTTGTAATAAGAAGGGGATGCCTTGAAAATATCATAACAACAGAAAAGATAACTGGGAAGAGAGACGGAAGAAGGCAGGAGGAAACAAATCATGGACAGTCTAACACGATGGCACAACATAAAGTCAGTAAAAGAGCTGATGAAGAAAAATAGCAAGGATCGAGAAATGTGCAGAAGTGTGATCACCAACCCCTACTGAAATGGCACATGATGATGATGATGATGATGATGATGATGATGATGACGATGATGATGATGATGATGACGATTTACATCGGGCTTTACTCGGGCATCTCTAGTTAGAATCCAAACCAACGACCACATGAATGACAAGCAAGTTCACTAACCACTTCGCTACCCAAACGCCCACGCGTGTATGTGTGGACGCTCAAACTCGCGGAGCTCCTGCCCTTTTAAGGCTTCTATATTCGTTTTCCGGTTCAACTTTTATAATTTATATTAACTTTTAAAGTTTATAAATAATTCCATTAAAATTCTATTTATAATATAATGACTAATAGCATGTGATGGCCGTCATTCTTTCTTATTCAAATTTTTAATCCGAAGAATCCTATTTTGTTTAAAAATATGTTTCGTTGACACGGTTTATTTTCCTAATATATTTTGTACTTTTACCAAACAAAATTCAATAAAGATAATTTAAAACAAGAACTTAAAAATCCCTTTCTCTTTTTTCTGTGTATTAAGAATTTAAAAGAAAAACATGTTTTTGAAACGAATTGATTATGTAAGAAAACATTATAGAACAGAATGAGTGTAGCGTCCAAAATGTAATTTGTATAAAAGCTGTTAAAGAAGGTCAGAAAATAGTGCAAAACTGAAGAAAAGGGAGGTAATCTATCAAATCTAATCTAATCTAATCTAATCTATCTATCTATCTATCTATCTATCTCTATCTATCTATCTATCTATCTATCTATCTATCTATCTATCCGTTTGTCTGTCTGTCTGTTTGTCTGTCTGTCTGCCATGAATGTATTAAAGCAAAGAAATTAAAACTTCCTAGCAAATCTCCCTGAAACAAAGCTAACCAAAGAGAGAGAGAGAGAGAGAGAGAGAGAGAGAGATTGATTGATTGATTGATTGATCTTTAATTCAAAAGGGTTAAGAATTGGGCACGCAGGGCCGTCTGACATTCTGCCCTTTATCATACATCTTTCACTCTATTCCAGACACTCTACAGAAATGATGTTCATGCAACAAACATAACTAACACTGAAGCTGAGAGACATAAAATAAAATATAATATTTACGTTTCGCTCTTATCCATTCACTCAGTACAGAAGTAACTACATACATATATAAATGACTATCTACTAAACAAAAATTTCAGGACTATTCAGAATAAACAGTTAACTGTATTCTGTGTCTGTAAGAGCAGTCTAAGATAACTTTTAAGTTTTATGATTCATGGAGGCATGTAGTCGACAACAAATAGATGTTAGAAAAGTCTGTAGTTGTAAGAAGGGGTATAATTTATATTTTTTATACAGGATGGGAGGGTATTCCAAAGATGAGCAGCAGAATAACTAAAGCTTTTCTTGTAAAGGTCAAGTTTAGGTTTTTGACATATGTTGTTCAAGCGTTGGCTGCACTTTGGGCTAAATTTAAACAGGTTCCATAGATAAGGTGGGACATGCAGTGAAAGAATTTAATGTACTAACTTGGCTTTGTTGAAGAGAGAGAGAGAGAGAGAGAGAGAGAGAGAGAGAGAGAGAGAGAGAACGAGTATACTTTATTTTCAAAGGGTTAAGAATTGGGCACTCAGACTCGTCTAACATTCTGCCCTTCATTACACAGCTTTCACTCAGTCACAGTCATTAAACATTTACTAATGAGCATTAATAATCATGAAGACACAATTAAATGATTACATAAATAAATAATAAACTTATCTCTCGTCCATACACTCCATACTCTGATTTATGCAACAGCATGAACTAAACTTGCACTCTTACAATCGTTGAAAACTAAAATTTATAGAAAAGCTGTTAAAAATTACAACAATCAAGCCATACTTTAAACTACTTTAGACTATTTTAGGGAGACATAGAGTCCATATCAAACAGATGTTGACAAAGTTTGAAGTTATAAGAACGAATGTTACTTGTAAGTTTTACATAAGTTGGCAGGGCATCCCACAGGTGGGCAGCTGAGTAAGATAAGCTTTTTTTTTTAATATGTCAAGCCTTAGTTTAGGGAGAATACAATTGCTTAAGCGTTGACTGTGTTTTGGGTTGGGTTTGAACGACAGCAGATAGGGTGGAGCATTATGCGGTAGAATTTTATGAATTAACTTGGCCTTGGTGAAAAGAAATCATTTCTAGAGGGGTAGAATATCAAGATGTTTGTCTTTATTTGTAATATGTTGTGCATGTTTGTCATCTATTAGAGAGAGAGAGGAGAGAGAGAGGAGAGAGAGAGAGAGAGAGAGAGAGAGAGAGCCAGCAATGTCACTTTTTTCTCTTTCTTGTCCCTTTTGTTGAGTGCTGTTGGAGGGGACATTTCTTCAATAATTTTTTTTCTTCCTGCAATAAATAACAAAATATTCAGTCTCTCACTGAGTTGAACTTCTCGCACGCTAAAGCCCTGGAATTCTTGGCAAAATATCATTAGTCCTTATAATTCTGTAAGTTTTATTTCGCTGTTTATGCACATAATCATCTTTGACAAACTCTCCTTCCAGGACTTGCTATTCTTCTGTTTCCTGATTACATGGCGTAAGAAACTTGAAAAAAATATTCTATTTGAAACGTTAAAAAATGTAAATTTTTACAGACGGTATAAATGGCTCCTTTTCTAAAATTATCTTCCGCTCTCGTTTTGTTGGAGTGTACTTGATAATCTCGAAGATGGGTGTGAAGACATTGTCTTCTGTTTCTTGTGTTTGCCGCGGAAAAAGAAGGAAGATTTGATAACCAGTCGTCGACAGCATCATCACCGTTGTTATCGTCACTGCCAGACAGAAGAACAAAGCACTCGGTAGAACAAGGTTTGAGACAATAACAAGAAAATATTTAATTCCACAGAAGTCTTGTCTTCTGTCTGCTGTTTTGTCTAGAATTTGGCTATGTCACAAAGCGAGAGAAGTTGAAGCTGTTGTTTCTTAGCAAGCTGTTTAACAAGGCCAGATTATAGTTCAAAACAGAAGGAAAGAGAGGCAGTCTATGTATGTATGTATGTATGTGTGTCTGTCTGTCTGTCTATCTGTCTGTCTACCCATCAAACCACCCACCCATAACATCCATCCATCCATCCACCCATCCACAGGACGAAACTTGCGATAAGAAAATGAAGATGGAGTTTTTTGTGCTTTCGTTTTCCTATACCATTTGACCATCAATGTCACTGGAGCTGTGAGGTAATGTTCTTCGCAGTCTATGCTTTGATGGTGTTGGGGCACAGCATCGTGTTGGCAGATATTTTTTTAGTCCGTTAGTGCAGCTAAAATAGTAGTATGTATGGCATACTTCTTCAGCAGATTCCACCACCATATTGACTATGACGATCCATGATGCCTCGTTAGCCAAGCTAGTCCTCTTACTGGGGGTATCAACGGAGAAGTGGAACAGGGTCTTGGTCAGCAATGGTTATTCAACCCTTAGGACAGCATGTCAGCGATCCAGAAAGTGCAAAGAAACTTTTGTAACTCACCCTCTATTCCATTATAAAGATCGTAGAAATCCAGTTAGTCATTTTCATGTCCGTTGCGGAACTTTGCCTCCTTAACAGCTCTCACGTAGGCCTCTCAGTTGTGAGCAAGATGGCCTGCTGCTTATGCATCCATTTGCAGACCATCAACAATGTCTTGCAGCCAACTTCGCCTTGGTCTTCCTCTCTTTCTTTTTCCCATTATGTACCCTTCCGAGACGGTCTTCTCTAGATTATCATGACGTTTAATGTGTCCAAAATATTTAAGTTTTCTCTGTTTAATCCTCTTTACTAGCCAGCCTTCTTCCATATTAAGTTCTTGTAGTATAGATATAGTTGTTCTTTTTTGTGTCCATGATATTTGAAGAACTCTTCTGTAGCGTTTACATTCAAAGGCATTTATATGTTTTTCAGCTGTTTTGTTAAGTGTCCAGGTCTCATTGATGTTCCGATGGGAAATCAGAATTACAGTACGCAAAAACAGACTGCAATTAAATAACTAAATAATGCACCAAAATTGACGAAGACACATCATTTATTTCCGGCAACCAGGAAATGGAGGTATTAATGCAGTTCAATTATTCAGTGTTTTGTTTGGAATATCAGGAAATTACTATTTCGCAAACTCGAACTACATGTATGTCTGCGGCTATCCTGTACGAGCCTGCTTCGTTGCTGCAATTCTAATTTCGCCACTGTTTATCTCGTAGCTGCATTTACTTGCTTGATTTTCTTTTTTTTTTCTTTGTGTTTCCTATTTACTACGTACTTAATTGAGAAAAGCAAATTTAACGCATAGGGGAAATGTTTGTTAAACTTTTCTTGTCCCCCCCCCCCCCCCCCCCCAATGCCGGTTTGAGCGATCCAGTTCAAGGGACATAACAATGTAAATATTTCATCTGAGTGTTTCTGATTTATAGGACTTTAGCTTGTCGGAAACAAACATCCTTATTGAACATCAACAACAGCAGCAGCAGCATTAGCAGCAGCAGCAAGAACAACATAATAATAATAATAATAATAATCTGCTCTCCAGCCCTAGTGAGAAAGGCCTGACTGACTTCCCCTATTTTAAGCAGATTTCGAGTGATGAAAACCGAATGTTTAATCTTCAGGGTTACCCTGGAGGCAGAAATAGCTTTACCTCACAATACAATATTCCTTTCTGGGGGTCTGCTTCTCTCCATTAGAAAACAGTGTGGTCATCATCAACATGCACTATCACTGCCATAAATTAGGAATGCAAGTATAATGATTACTACTGCGAAACGAGGACTCCGAAGGAAAAAAATAGTTGAAGGCTTAGGATCCCGTTACTGGAAGGATTAAAAATAGGAAAGAAGGCAGAGAAATGATATAAAACAAAGAAGAACCGGGTACAGCAGAAGACAACAAAAACAACCCAATATTTACCCAGGACGCCTTCATCACAGACAGCGGGAAAGGCGTGTTCTCCCAGGATCCGCCTAGAGGGAATTTGGACACGGAAAATGCGCCTAGTCAGTAGTCAAAAAAGATGCAGTGCTCGAATGACGAATATTTTAATTATTTTGAATCGCTGCTTCCATGAAGATTATGTAATTCGAACCCGACTCGTCTACTAATACTTCATACTTCACGAGGGAATATAACTGTGCCAAAATGACGGTATAGCTATCATCATCATCATTATCATCATGTGCCATCTTCAGTAATAAATTTGGCGGTAATGAATCTCTAGTTTCCTCGCTCCCTTGCCTTGATGGTACATTCATCCTGTACATTCTCCTATTTTGTCTTCACATCTGCATCTCCGTCCATCTCTCGCTCTTTTCCTTTCACCTTTCCTTGCAGTATGGCCTTCTGTATATTATTATGCCCTTTGATGTAGCAGAGTATTTGTTTTCTTGATTCTTATTTCTTTTGATAAGTTCAAATGAACTTGCGGTTCTTCCAGTGTATATACATTTGCTCTTTTTATGCTCCACGATATATGACTTACTGAAACAAGTGACATGCTACAACAACCGAGGATGGGAGATATAAGACAAAGATAAAGAGAAGAGTAGGAATGGCAAGACACACGTTCAACACCATCGAGACAGTGCTGTTATTCTGGAATCTATTCATAAAAAACAAACTGAGATTTATAAAATGCTGCCTATTGCTTACTGCTGTACGGAGCAGAAACCTGGACTCTTGAGTAAAAAAAGTTGAAGAGAATGGTAAACACTAGTGAACATAAATGTGGACAGCTATCAGTGAAACCGTTATTTCGAATATATTACTACTAAACACGTATTGTGCCCACACACTGTACTGAACTCTGTGTGTGTGCGCGCGCAGCTAACTGACTTAAAGTACTGAACTCGGTGTGTGTGCGCGCGCGCAGCTAACAGACTTGAAGTACTGAACTCTGTGTGTGTGTGTGCGCGCGCGCAGCTAACAGACTTGAAGTACTGAACTCTGTGTGTGTGTGTGTGCGCGCGCAGCTAACAGACTTGAAGTACTGAATTGAATATTCTTCATTCACTGTGTCACATAGGTCACTAGTTACAGTGCAGACTTTGACCTGGACTCTTACAGCAATGACACAACAGACGTTACACTGTTATATGCCATGTAACAATAACACCCACGACAAACAACAACTACAGATCCGTATACGAACATGACCAGTTTACATAAGTACAGCTCAGCTCAGCACCAGTTGGGACACTCAGCACCACAGCTGGGACACTCAGCATGAATCCAAAGAGAACAGGGTTCAGCAGTTAACAAAAAAATCAACAAAAGTTTGCTGATGAAATCCCATTTTTAATAAGTGTTGTAAATGGATATGGAGTGTAAACTGACAGAAAAATTATGATGAGAACAGAAAAGTTCTCCGGGCGATTAACATCGCCATGGGGGAGGGGGGGGGGGGGTTCATACCAACATACAACATCAAAACATACAACACCAAAACATACTAGCTTCATATATAGAAAAACTCCATACACAACCTTCCAAGCAAGAACCACATTTTGTCACACAAAAAAAACCCCAAAAACAATCAAGTTTACAACACTACATACTAAACTTTACAACCTGTTTGTCCTAAAAGGGACATTCAACTACCAAAACTACGTCTATTTCCCGACCGTGTTACTTCCAAATCCATCCTTAGTTTCTGACAACGCGGACGTTGGAGAAGGGCGCCGACATTTTGGAGAACGGGGGTTCCTGTGTAAAAGTTATTGTACCGACTTAATTCCATGTTCACAACGTGAATACATTAAAATAAGTGGAAATGAGTGAAGATTCCATAAATGAAGTTATTTGTCATTAAAAAAAACAAAGAAAAGAAAAAACTGGTGTGAAACGATGGATCGATTTTTTTTGGCGCTAAAAATGTTAGGGCTGGGCAATAAAATCTACTTTATACTTACCTTAACTGTGTCATAATCCAATATAGAATACATAGTCATTCAAATTTCAACACAGAAAAATCAATATTTATGGATGTTTGTGACATCCGATAAATCTAACAGATCTACAGCTATGAGAAACACATATAGTAAGATAGGTCTAGTCGGTCGGTGTGACCATTCTACCACTCAGTCTCTAAATAAACTTGAATTTTACCTCCCTGTCTATATTTCCAATATGGCTTCCATTCCCCGCACTTAAAATACTAATTTAACTTTATATTCAGAAGAGTTCTAACTGGTTAAATGAAAAGTAACATCGTGTTTTCAACGAAAGAAAGTCCGAATCCTTATAGGGCTCTTGGTCGGGAACTGCCTGTGCACAAAGATCCTTATAGGGATTGGTAGTCGTGAAAGAGTTAACTCACATTTGTCCTAACGAGGACAACCAACCAAAAACTACATCACGAGTGCACAATCCTATCAAACATCGGAACAAACCTTACGTACATCCTATCTCTACAATATCTAGAACAGAACTCCTTTCTTGCATCCTGCCATCCAGATCCGCGTAATTGAACTCTCAATCGGAACACGGAGATACTTTTCCCGGTACTTACATAAATAGGTGACTTTCGAGCACAGCTGTTTAACCACAATAAGCTGGTGTAAATAACCCATTCTGCAACGGAATAAAATTTCTGTTACATTAGGAAGAACAAATAAAGATCCTGTCTTGCCTCTTCATCGGTGCTCTTAATAACAAGTTCATTCTGGCTAAAGGGGTGGAGCCAGCCATGATCCCCATGGAGGTGGAGTTTGCCAAGAAATTCAATGAATAACAAAGTAGTCATTAGGCTGGAAAGGCTCAAGCCCGGGGGGGGGGGGAGTTCCGGGGAGAATGAGCAGGAGGCCCCGCTACATTCAGGATTATGGGACACTGGAACCACATGGTTTGAACTCGTTATTTAGCTACACATAATCTTCCACAGTCATACTCATTCTCATTCTCACTTGTTGCACTTTGCTTAGACTCCATCACATTGCTACTCCTCTGCCACAACCATAATCATTCATTTCACCTTCTCCTATATAGACTGACTGCCATCCCCTCCCTTCCATCGTCCACAATCTAACATTACAATTCCCTATCTATTCACGACTATATAACACTACTTTTCATTCCCTTAAGAGCATTGTCCATGGTTATTGACTCTCCAATCATCCCTGTTCTTTGTAGAATTCTCTGCTCTTTCTCTGCGCATCCCTTTTCTCTCAACATTTCTTACACTTAATCATGCACTATTTTACACTTTATTAAGAACATTATTAAGAGAGGCCAAGTTAACAGGCATAAAATCCTTTGTTGAGGTTGAAAGACTCGCCGAAGACAGGAAATATTGGCGAACTACTTTGCGAGCCCTATGTGACGTCTAACGGCACGGGAAGGATATAAGATATAAGATAAGATTTTACACTTCTCAGAACGTATGCACCATCACCCTGGTAACAGTCACTTCTTGTTTACGTTGATTGCGCAAACCAAGAATTATTTGAAAGCCATCTAAAATATTCAGATACGTTTTGTTCTAATTATATTTATTGATTAATTTTTTTCCTTTTTTGTTATTTCATTAACATAATTTTATGTGATCCTATACTTTGTCTAATTCAAGAGCAATGCAGAGATAAGACAGATGACTGAACAACAACCAGTCTTATGGGTGATCAGGAAAAGTTTGGTCACTTGATGAGAAGAAATGATCGGAGAATTCCAAAACAAGCTATCAAGTGGAACACAACAGGCCAAAGAAAGAGAGGCAGACCGCGTGAAACTCTGAAGAGGACACTGTTAAGAGAGGCCAAATTAACAGGCATAAAATCCTTTGATGAGGTTGAAAGACTCGCCGAAGACAGGAAAAATTGGCGAACTACTTTGCGAGCCCTATGTGACGTTTAACGGCACGGGAAGGATATAAGATACAAGATAAGATACTGTCTCGTCTCTATGATTTTTCTACTAAGTTATTTTCACTGCGACAAACGTTTTTGTACGTCCTAACTCTCTTTTGTTCTTCCAGTACACCTATACTTTATCTCCTCTCTCTAATTCTTCGTCCTGTTTGTGTTTGTATGATTAAGGCTCACGCCGAAACGTCACGACTTTGTGTTCGTTAAATAATAAAACTGTCCCTACTTTCTTCCTAGTTTATACATTTCGATATCACAGCTTTACTGCAGTGCTTTGTGTATAGTTGTATACGTATACACTATTTATCAAATGTAATGGCGGGCATCTAACCTGCGTAATTTTCAAAACCTAAATATGATTGTCAGTAATAATAAAATTACCCACTTTTCTGAGTTTCATTTCACTTTTTTTTATCACACACACAAAAAAAAGTATGCCGCTTAATTTATTTTCCATTTTTAAAATCCAGCTCTGCTTTATGCCGGACCCTTGTTTCTGTAACAAAATGAGTTTACAGCTAAAACTGAAAAGCAAAAAGAACGTCTAGATACAAGAGAGACAGAGACAGAAAGAGAGAGAGAGAGAGAGAGAGAGAGAGAGGCAGGCAGAGAGACATAGAGAGAGGGGGCAGAGAGAGACACAGAGAGACATATAGAGAAGGGGGCAGAGAGAGAGAGAGAGGCAGGCAGAGAGAGACAGTGAGAGACAGAGAGATATATAGAGAAGGGGGCAGAGAGAAAGAGAGAGAGAGAGAGAGAGAGAGCATATCAACCAGCACATTGGCGATATAGGATGCTAAACTTATGAACTCGGGTTATTCACACGGCGTGCGTCACTGCCAAAAATTCACAATCGCTGTTAATAAGTGAGATCAACCTTCGTCAACCAACCAGTCAAAATAGGACGTGTGTATTTCTGGCTTTCGGTGACTCATGTGCACATCTATCTCCGTGCGTACTTTCACCCGCCACTACTATCTCGATTTCCTCCAAACTTTCAGTGACAAAAACAAAACATTTTGATGAACTTTCGTTCACAGACGTTTTCAAGATAACGTGAGCATTCCTCTCCAGGTCAAGTGGTTGGTTAGTCCTGTCCTTCACATCATTAAATTAACCTCGTTCTGGTTGACATTTCCTGGCACTAGACAACCGGATGATGTCGTTTCTTCTCATTTCTCCTTGTTAGACTGTTAAAACACACGAAGTGGACTTGCCAGGTTGTCATTCCAAAGGCCAAACACCGATTAATTATGAAACACAGGCAAATGGTTATACTTTATTTACTGATCAAAATATAACCTAAATGATTCTGCAAAATTACTATTTTGGAAGTTAGAATATGAGCACGTTTTGCAAAATGGTCATTATAAAATTATTCCGCCCGGGCTTTTTTAATAGCTACATTAGTATTTCTTCTTCTTCTTCTTCAGTCTCACATGAACTGCGAGCAGGTTTTATTTGCAGCCGATGTGGTGAAGATGTTGAAGCACAATTTCGTGTCTGCTTGGGAGCAGGCTGTGGCGGTATTTCTTTAGTCTCTGAATGGAGCTAACAAAGCAAAGTGATGTGCAATGCTTTATTAGCAGACTCCGTCGCCATGGAGATATGGTGATCCTTGACCGGTTAGTCAGGCTAGTATTGTTAACGGGACACCAACGGGGAGGTGGGACAGGGTCCTGGTCAACTATTATTCGTCAAACATGACGCTAGCATGTCATCTGTGGGGTTGAAATTTACCCCCATCCCCCCAAAAAAATTGCTATCATTTTCATCACAAAACTTTCTGATATTGTTGTCCACTGTGATTGTTTAAGAATTAAAATATGACCATTTTATTTCCATTTTTTCCCTTTTATTCATCATTTCATCAATTTCTGCATCGCAAGAGTACTGTAATTCATAATTTGTTGCAGGATTGCCAATTCTAACTGATAAACGTAATTAACTTCGCAAGTGGCTTGTACCTGGCACATGGCCTCGACTTAAGTCTAAAGAAGTAGGGAGTGATTTGTTATCGTGAAATTTTTAAGTTTTCGCCATGTCAGGATTAGGAAAGAAGTTGTTTCACTTCCTCGGCGATTCAGAAATAACAGCAAACTTTCAGTACTTATGTGGAGTTCGAAGACTTGTTGACTCAAAGTGCGTAGCTGTCAACGGGAACAGTGTTACCGGCTACGGCAATGCCGGCGTTCCTAAGTTTGTAAGCGATGATAGTTTCACGAATAATTGTAATTCCTCGTCAAAAGTTAATGGCCATGAGGATTTTCTTAGCGTTAAGGAAACTAGGCAGCTTTGTAATGGGTTAACTAAAGAAGAAACTGCCCACTTTAGAAATGGGTATGTGCACGACGTTATTCAAGCAGGAATACACACGGACAATATCTGTGCTTATGAGGCTCTTGTAAACCATAATGACCATGGAATGGAACAAAAGACACGCCAAGAAAGGCAAAAGTGTACAACCTCTGCTCTGAAATACACAGTAGAAAACCCTCTGTTGTATTACGTTTTTTCATTTGGTGCCAATCTTGGGAATGAAATATTTTACATCTTGTTTTTCTCATCAACTCTCTGGAATTTTGACAGCTTTGTCATAAGAAAATTGTTGATCATGTGGTGCGTTATAATGTACTTTGGACAAGCCACAAAGGATATAATCAAGTGGCCTCGTCCAAAGTCTCCTCCAGTTGTTCGCCTTGAAGATCGATATGAACTGGAGTATGGGATGCCTTCAACTCATGCAATGGTTGGTATAGCGATACCTTTTGGCATGATCATTTTCATGTCTGGACGTTATGAGGTAAAATATTTTATTCATTGTTGTTATTTTTAACAGATTTATAGCTTATTATGGCTGGGACAAAAAAAAACAATAACAAAAACCAGTCATACTCCAACTTTGACTAACCAGATTACAACTGTTCACAATTACCTCTAAGGTCCCAGTGCTATATAAGTAGGTAATTAGTTTGAGTGGCGAAGTGGTTAGTGCACTGGTCTTTCATGGTGAAGGTTGGGGGGTTTGAATCCGCTCGGAGGCATCCCAGTCACCCCACTGTAGAAATGCATACCTGACTTCTTCTGGAGTTGGGGAAGGAAAGGCAGCCAGATGTGATACTGACCATATCTCCCTCTAGTGTGCTGCCAGGTCAGGGAAAATATGGGCACTAACACTATGTCCTTATGTGCCTCTAAGGCATGACAGGATTACCTTTACCTTTAATTAGATAATAATTTACAATAAATAAGCAGTAAAACAGTTTTGTTCTGACACTTTCTCCCTAATTATCTGCTTCCTATTTTCCATTGTCTTCCATAAGCCAGATGTTTAATTTGAGAAGTTGTATTTTGTTTTTATTAACCTACAGCAGCATGGGCCCTAAGTGTGCTGTTATGGTGAGTGCAGAATGTATGCATGTGGGCGTGTATACAATATGTGTGTGTATATTTTGTGCAAGATATAAAAGTTCTTACAGTATGATTCTTTATGTGTTGTGATTAATTATTCCAGAGTTAACTGTGCTGATTTGCTTTCTGTTAGTGTTTTAGAGTGACGGTAAACATATCTGTTCATCTTTTAAAATATAGTAGTGAACTGTACGCAGCACCTGACCCCCCCCCCCCCCCATAACAATCAACATATGGCCAACACATGGGTTGTGGAGACTTGCAGGTTCAAATCCCATCAGAAAGGCCAGGGATTTTTTCTTCTTCTCATGAATCCTGTAGCAATAAATTCCACCAATTTCTGGGTAGTGCCACTAAACATCCTGGTGCATTTTCATGCATATTAAAAATCGCTTGGCAATTGAAAATCTCAAAAAAAAAAAGTAGTCCAGACAGCTGCTGCCCTGGCAAAATTGTAGGAAATCTACCACAGAAGTGGCAAAATTGTAGGAAATCTACCACAGAAGTGGCAAAATTGTAGGAAATCTACCACAGAAGTGGCAAAATTGTAGGAAATCTACCACAGAAATGGCAAAATTGTAGGAAATCTACCACAGAAATGGCAAAATTGTAGGAAATCTGCCACAAAAGCAAAACATGTTGATTAGAAAAGTTGAGGGGTGTGGGCAAATGAATGATTGTCATACATGAGCTTGGACAGCTAACCTCAAGAGATGGCTGAGAGACAGGGTAACCTGGAGGTTCATTACAGCCAACCTTCACTAGGGAGATCACCCAAGATGAAAATGAGACATCTTCAAGCAGTGCAGCATGTTAGCCTAGCAAGCCACCTGTAATAAAAGTGAATGTAACATTTAAGCCAGCTTTTTTTTTTTTTTTTTAATGCATTCCATCCCTCCGTCCTTGCCTTTTTTTTTTAACACGTATCTGAGGCATAGACCATCAACAAGAGGTCTCTCCGTCTGTTCTGCCCTGGACTGTTTCTTCTGTCTGTCTCCAGGTGTAAGTCCATCTCTTTTATCTCTGCTTCAAGACGGCTTCGCCAGGTGTTTCTAGGTCTTGTTTTCTCTTACCGCGGGGATTCCAGGTGAGAGCCTGTCTGGTTATGTTAGTATTAGGCGTACAAATGCATATATTATGATTATTATAATTATTATTAATTTTACATTACACGTTGTTTTATTTCCCCCAGTTTAACAGTTTGTTAGGCTTCACAATTGCTTGTACGTGGAGTCTTCTGGTTGGCTTGAGTCGTCTTTATTTGGGAATGCATAGTGTTCTGGTAAGTTGTTACGTTAGCACAGCGTTGTAGTTATTACGTTAGTTCCTCCTCTTTTTTTTTTTCCAGCCATTGCCAGGTTGATGCCTTGTAGTAACTATATACAGATCAAGTGGGTTTCTGTTCTGTCTTCTTTCATTAGCAACCACAGTGAGGTTGAAGAATTCAAAATGGGGTCTATGGCCCGGTTAGTTCTACCCAGTATAAGGTACAGTGCTAGATTCTTGGCATTTACCATGTGGGAAGAAAATCTTTTGTTGCTTCTGATGAGGCCAAGAGAGAGCAATGATTTGTTTTCTCATTCATTAATGGTACAATTAAACTGACTTTCAACCCAGCTCAGTTACTTCAGGCTTACAGCTTATGTCTCCACAATCCTAACTCAAATATAGCTAAACAAGTGACTTTCGATAACGCCGTTGTTTCCTCAAGAACAGTTTTTTTTATAAATAGGAAACGAGGCTTTCATACGGTATGGTAAGAGAATACAGTTTTGAAGGATTAGACCTCGAAAAAAATCGTAGACAAAGCACTTAGTGAGACATGAGAGAAAGAAAAATCACAAAAGAATTTGCCTGGGGTTCGAACATGGACTCAGGTAGGACGAGCAGCCGTGTTGTTTCCTCAGTCTGCAAGTTTTAGGGGTTTTATTCTTCGCTTCTCTTTAGTAGATTAATAACACAAACTTGATGAGCCTCATTTGTGTGAATCTTTCACTCCGTGCCTTGTTTGCTCAGCCTGAGGGTGGCACCAGTGTCCCAAATACATACAAGCAAATGTCAAACACTTTATACATCTCAACAGTCTTCTTTCATTTATAGGTTAATGTCAGTCAGAGATAACAATCTTTGCAGTCAGAAGTTCTATCACACACCAGCATGTTCTCACTTCATCGCCTCAGTTTATTTCCCTAATTCGGAGTCACCTGTCAGAAAGTATCTGAAAATGTTACTCGGAAAGCCTGATAATCTGCATGCATGCCAGGTTGTACTCACTTTCATGCATTTTCACAAAAAAAATTATTAAGCATCATTTTTCTGTGCACCCATGAGGAAGTGTAAAATGGGCCACAGTATGATGCATCTGTTATGGTACTTTCCTTGATCACATAAATTGAATTATCATATTGTGCCTCTTTGTAACCTATTTTGTTTAATAACAGAATGTCAATACAAAAGTTGTTTTTTTTTTTTAAGGATTTGATTTTATGAGGTATATATTCTCTTTTTTTTTTTTTAAAGATCAGTCAAAGTTTTTAAGTTTCTCGTTTTCTTTTTTTCTGATAACAGGATATAATTGCTGGTCTGGTGTATGCTGTTTGCCTGATGTTTGTAACAGCTTCTGTCGTGGATCCTGTAGATAACTTTCTCATGTCCCACCCGGCTGCCTTGCCCGTCACAGCTGCCATTTGTATTGCTCTGTGTTTACTATATCCGTCTTTAGAAAGGTGGAGCACGGCCCGAGGAGATACAACTCTAGTTCTAGGTGTTGTTTCAGGGATCTATGCAGGCATGTGGCTTACTGTGAAACTAACAGACATGGGGCATATCCCAGACTCTCCACCATACGTCCTAGGGCTTCCGTCAGCATGGGATGTGAGCTTAACCTTTTTCCGCCAAACTATGGGAATCGTCATCATTGTGCTTTTCCTAACTTGTGTCAAGATGACAGTATTACACACCACCTGTTGGTTCTTTAACTACGACCCAAAGGACCCTAAAACCAAACAACGCCTGTCAGTAGAACTACCATATAGATATGTTTCTTATTATATCTCAGCTGTGGCCACAACATACCTCATGCCTCTCTTATTCTTGAAGTTTAATATAGAAAGACAGAGCTATTACTCAGAGATTTTCAACCACTAAATGTGATACTGTTTTTGTTTTATGTGTGTGTGTGTGTTTTTTTCAGCCACATTGAAATATCTGTTTTATTACATGACTCCGGCTTACCCAGTTCATGCCTTTCCTTCATGTGTTTTTTATACTGTTTGTTGGATAAAGACAGAAATTTGTAGTCTCCATTTAATAATAAACAAACCATTAATGAAAGAAACAAGAAATCAAAAATTCAGTATTTTGAAGATTTTTCACTTATTCTGTCAACTGCAATGTTTAAAACTGGTTGGACTGCATGAATCATTTGTATATGTTTATTCTTATGTTGTAGTACCAGTATTTATTATGCATGACTTTGATGTTTTAAAAAAAAATACTCATTAAATTTTTGTTTGGGTGTCTTTATGTTATATTGATTATTATATTATTACACAGTATTGTGTGTCATTTAGGGCAGTAATCATAATGTTCTTTGAGATATTGATGGCAGTTACTGATCAGGAATACTTTGGAGATAGTGAAGGCAATTATTCATCAGGAATACTGAGTATCTGAAGTAATCAAAGGCAGCTGGAGACTGTAAGAGATGCATTATGAAAGTTAACAGATACACACCGAGAGACAAATAGTCGTTGAGTGCTGTGACGACTCAGTTTGCACGTGAACAGTCAAGAGGGGATAAGTACAGATATTACTTTACTTACAATGGGGTTACGTTCTGATGTGCCCATCGTCAGTTGAAAATATTGAAAGTCAGATATGAATATATGATATGATAAATAAATAAGTAAGTAAATAAATAACTGCAGTCACAGAAGAAATATGTAGACACATAATTGCTGTAACCGTCTAAGTACCAGTAATTTAAATAAATGCATGCAAGTTCGTCCTGTCAATAAATGTACAGCACTGAGTGTGCGTTGTTATTATTCCATTGTAAAGTCAGATCTTCAAGTGGAGGAACGCCTGTATTAACACATGATTAGAGGTCCTGATGAGACTCGGCCTGAAGTGATTTATCTTAGGATTCTTATCTTATTTATATAATTCCCGTGCAGTTAAATGTCACATAGAGCTCGCAAGGTATTTCACCAGTTTTTCCTGCTTTTGGCGAGCTTTTAAACCTCATCAAGTGATTTTATGCCTATTAATTTGGCCTCTCTTATCAATGTCCTCTTTAGAGTTTCACGTGGTCTGCCTCTTTTTCTTTGGCCTGTTGTGTTCCACTTGATAGCTTATTTTGGGATTCTCTGATCATTTCTTTTCGTCACGTGACCAGCATGTGCCCATCTCCTTTTCCTGATCATCCATGAGACTGGTTGTTGTTCGCTTATCTGTCTTATCTGTGCATTGTTCTTGAATTCGTTCCACTTGATACCAAGTATTTTCCTTAGGCTTTTGTTTTCAAAAGAGTCTAATTTATTGTCTATTTCTTTAGTTGTTTTCCAGCTTTCGCATGCGTAAATGATAAAGCATTAGAGGCATGGTATTCGAAAGCCAAAAGTGCCTTATCTTGGTATTAGAGGCCATGATAAGACTCGAAAGCCTGAAGTGGCTTATCTTGGGATTAGAGATCCTGATGAGACTAGAAAGCCTGTAGTGACTTATCTTGGGATTAGAGGCCCTGATGAGACTCGAAAGCCTGAAATGACTTATCTTGGGATTAGAGGCCCTGATGAGACTTGAAAGCCTAAATTGACCTATCTTAGGAGATGCCCTGATGAGACTAGAAAGCCTGAAGTGACTTATCTTTGGATTAGAAGTCCTGATAAGACTAGAGAGCCTGAGGTGACTTATCTTGGGATTAGAGGCCCTGATGAGACTAGAGAGCCTGAAGTGATTTTTCTTGGGATTAGAGGCCCTGGTGAGACTTGAAAGCCTGAAGTGATTTATCTTGGGATTAGAGGCCCTGATGAGACTAGAGAGCCTGAAGTGATTTATCTTGGGATTAGAGGCCCTGGTGAGACTAGAGAGCCTGAATTGATTTATCTTGGGATTAGAGGCCCTGATGAGACTAGAAAGCCTGAAGTGATTTATCTTGGGATTAGAGGCCCTGATGAGACTAGAGAGCCTGAAGTGATTTTTCTTGGGATTAGAGGCCCTGGTGAGACTAGAAAGCCTGAAGTGATTTATCTTGGGATTAGACGCCCTGATGAGACTCAGCCTGGTGGCTTATCTTGGGATTGGAGACTCAATGAAGATAAAATGCTAAGAGTTAAAATATCCAGGGTTATCATTTCATGTTCAAGAAATCCATAGATGCTCCCACCACCTGCTGTGAAGGAGGATCACAGTGAAGGAGGATCACAGCATGGTTCACATATTCATGCTTCACATCACCAATGAAGGAGGAATGCTAGGCAGGAGTAATACCTAAAGTCAGTTATTGGCTTGAGACACCACATCACTATTGATTTGTCCATCACCTGTTTTCTTCCAGTCCGATTCTGTCTCCTTTCAAAGGCTGAATTTTTAAAATCTGACAAGCGGTAGTTTATCATGAAGTTTGACACAGTCTGTGCGGTCCCACCGGTTCACATTTTAGGTACAGTTTATCATCAGGTTTGACACACTCTGTGCGGTCCCGCCGGCTTACATTTTAGGTCCAGAAAAGACAAGACCTCACCATGGGTAGATTTTCAGAAATCAGAACACATTTGTTTATCCTGTTTTGGGCAGGAAATTAGGTTCAAAGGGCTAAGTACAAACTTATAAACTTCTAAAACAAAACGAAAATAGTGGTTTATGTATGAGGAGGGTTAAGAGTTGACTCTTCCAGTCATTCAGTTTATCAAGAATGGTTTTCTTTTAATGTTTCTTTTTTTTTTTCCGGAAATTAGATTTGGGGAAACAGTGTGAATATAAAATCTGCTTTTGGAGAGAACCATTGTATTATCCAGAGTTTGTTTTTGTTTTTTTTTAATTAAGAAAAAAGAGTTTTGTTGCATTTTAACAGTAACATTAGGCTGTCATGTTGCATTCTGTGCTGAAAGCCACATTTGTCCATATGCAGCAGACAGAGTTATGTTGTTTTTGTTTAGCTGTAAGTAGAATGTGTGTGTATGTTTGCGGAACATTTTTATGATCTAGAAGCCACCATTTAATGTCTGGAAGGTGTTATATGGTTTTCTAGAGGGAACTTATTTGGCCACTGGGCATTGTGAGATCAGGTTTTTCCCTTTAGTAAAGTGTACCATTTGTACAGCTGGGTCATCTCGGGGCAGATGGTAGTAGAGTTGATTACCACTTTCAGTTTGAGAGGTGACATAAATATCGCTTCAGTCACTTGGGCCCTCTCAAAGTTCAGTTACTTTTGCTTGATGCGAATGAGTCTTTTGCAACCAAGTAGCAAAGTGCACTGATCTCACAGGACAAGGTTGAATGTTTGAGTTAGGTTGTAGGTGCCCCAGTCACTCACCTGTAGGTGCCCCAGTCACTCACCTGTAGGTGCCTCAGTCACTCACCTGTAGGTGCCTCAGTCACTCACCTGTAGGAATGGCTACATGACTGTTTCTGGATCTAGGGAAAAGAAACCTGGTGGGATATTGACCACAATACCTGGCGATACCTCCAGGCCCTGGTCAAGGTAGATAAGGGAATTATCACTGTGTTTTTGAGACAGTGAGTTAACTGTCCCTGAATAGGTCTCTGTTCATGTCTGATAGTGTGACTGCTGGCTTGGCTGTTCATATTAACAGCCATGAAAATCATTGTCCAGATGGACACTTATATTCACAGACAGTGGAAGCCTTTTTTTTTTTTGATAATCTCTTTTGTTCTTGTGCTGTCTAGTTCAGTCTCTAGCTGGTGTCATCTGGGGGTTTTTGTTTGCTTGAAATGGAGTTTTTTACTATAATTAAAGTTTAGTGATTTAATAAGTTAGTTATATGTTAGTCATGAACACCAAGCTTGCCAAATATTTTAACTGTCTTTCTGAAACTTAGTGATGTTGTGTAATCATATTATGTTTGTGATGTTCACAGATAAGTTATTTATGAACCTGTGGCAGTTTATATTTGTCTTTCTTTATCCATAGCAAAATGGTCTGTCTTCATTTCTCATTGTTTGAGAGCTTAATGTCACATTGTTACTTTTAACTGCATAAAGGTAATCATTGTGTATATTTGTTAGGGTTTATTATAAAGGGGCTGGTATGGTTGGAATTTAAAAGTGTAGAGACTTTTGTTATGAGAGAAAGAGAGACATGTACTTTTTTAGGTCAGTTATATTGGAGGGGGGGGGGCGGAATTTTTTCAGACTGACCAGCATCAGGGTCAACTCAGCCTAAAAAAATGGGTGCCTGGGGTTTCCCTGGGAAAACAAAGGCAGCCAGGCAAGGTGCTGGCATTCTTATCTCAAATGCTGTAGCAGCCTAGAAATGTGAAGGCCTAACACTTCATGGACTTAGATCAGATTAGATATTAAGGGCAGCTGAGATGGTTTTGCTGTATAATTCTTATGGACTGGCATTGCCGCAGGGACTGAAAGAGATCGGATGAATTTCCATGCCCTGCTGGAATAAATTTTGATGAGAAATTTTGGTAGAAGGAAACTAAAGGGAAGTTACTCTGTAATTTAAAAATATGGACTGGCGTTTAGAGATCAAAATGTATGTTTATTATTATGTGGATGACTTGTTTTTGTATTCTGTTCTCAAGGCATTACAGAACTTGAGGTCATGTATTTTTTGTAGAGTGTTGAGGCTTTGCTTTAGGCCACTGCTCTTCAGGCACTGCTTCTATTGAAGTGCCCTAATCCTGCAGGAATTTTTTACTGACTATAGTGTTATAATGTCTCTCTGTGCATAACTGTTAAGGAATTTTTTTAAATTGATATAAAAATTATCAAAATTATATAAGCAATAGCTCATATAAACCTTTGCAGTGATAGTGTAGAGAATATACAAATTCTGTATCACCTTCCAGTGAAAGTGTGTGTAGAGAATATACAAATTCTATATCACCTTCCAGTGAAAGTGTGTGTAGAGAATATACAAATTCTGTATCACCTTCCAGTGAAAGTGTGTGTATGGAATATACAGCTCCTATATCACCTTCCAGTGAAAGTGTGTGTAGAGAATATACTCTTTACGTCCCCTTCCAGTAGGTATGTATGTATGTGCTTTCTATATTTCCTTCAAATGAAAGTGTGTACAGAGAATATACTTTGTTGTCAGTTCAGCATATTTATAAGGTGATAAGAATAATCAGGTTAAGACTAGAAAGTCTGTTAATATATTCTTTTTTATCCTTATCTCCTTGGTTTTTGTTTTGTTTTTGAATTGATTTATGTGTTTATTTAAGCCTGGGCAGTGTTCTTGTATTTCAGAAAGACTCGTGGTTTTGTAATAATCAGATTAACCCATTGGTTTTATACTAACTACAGACAAACAGGCTGTTTTTTTATGCACAAGCATCTTGTATAAAATATACAAGTTTTTATATTTAAAAATAATATTCTTTTTTTTTAGAAGCACAAACAAGCATTTACCCAAGTTTACAACACAATTTTTACAAAAATAGGCATGTTCTAGCAATAAAAGTCATTAAAAAATTGTTGCTTTAAAAAAAAAATTACCAGAAAATAATAATTTACTGTAACTGTAAAAAAGGGCCTATCTCTGTTGCTGGTCATGAGGAGCAGCCTCTTTACACTCGAGGCATGCCTATAGATGCATAAAAACATCCATAAAGTGACTTGGAGGTCCCTAAATAAAACCACAGAAAACCAAATCGATCACATACTAATAAATGGAAGCGGTCACTACAAGATGTGCGAGCAAGGAAAGGAGCAGATGTAGGAAGTGATCACAACCTTCTGGTAGCAAAAATAAAACTAAAATTAAGGAGAGTCAAAATCGGAGAACACAGAAAGATACGTTTTGATACAAGAAAACTGAAAGACCAGCAAACAAGGAATGAATTCTCAATAGCACTTAAGAACCGCTTCAGTGTCCTACAAGACAATGCAGAAATGTCCATACTAGAGTTCAGTAAAACACTACAGGAAACAGCAAAAGAGGTGCTGGGATATTGGAAACGGAGAAAAGAGGATAAGTAAGACCACATGGGAAAAGATAGAGCAAAGAAAAGAAATCAAGAAAAAATGACTGAACACCAAATCACAACGGCTAAAAGAACAAGTTTTAAGTAATTATGCACAAAAAGACAAAGAAGTGAAAGAATCATGCTGTCAAGATAAACATCAATACTATGACAGCTTAGCAGAAGCAGCAGAGAAAGCAGCATATGCAAATGACATGAAAACCATATACAAAATCACAAAGCAGATGACAGGTAACTTCAGCACAAGATGTGGGAGTGCAATAAGGACACATAAGGGACAACTGGTCAGTGGAGAAAGAGAAAAAAATTGAAAGATGAAGGGAACACTTTAACACCCTACTAAACAGAACACAAGCAGCACAAACAATAGACTTACCTGAAACAAAAATGGAACTAAACATCACTACAGGATCAATAACAATAAGTGAAGTAAAGGAGGCAATAAAGAAGCTAAAATTAGACAGGGCACCAGGAGAAGATGAAGTGACTGGTGAGATGTTGAAAGCAGATGAAACAGAAACACCAAAACAACTTTGCCGGATACTGCAACAAATTTGGGATCCAGAAAAAGCTCCAGAGGAGTGGAAAACTGGCCTTATAGTAGAACTACCAAAGAAGGGTGACCTCAGTGATTGTTTGAACTGGAGAGGCATTACCCTACTGCCACTCACCAGTAAAGTATTTTGATAATCATCAACAGAATTATACAGCACCTGATGGAAAACTTCACAAAGAGCAGGCAGGATTTAGGAAAGGAAGATCATGCATAGACCACATATTTGTACTTAGACAAATATTAGAACAGTCAAATGAGTGGCATAGCAGAACATATGCATTGTTTATAGATTTTGAGAAAGCCTTTGACAGTGTCAACAGAGATGCACTGTGGAAAATCCTAAGATGGCATGGCCTCCCCCATAAGATAGTTAATGTAATCAAAGCCCTATACGAGGGTTTTCAGTGCAAAGTGATCTGTGGAGAACATACCTCCAGCAGCTTTAAGGTACAAACAGGAGTGAAGCAGGGATGTGTACTATCACCAACATTATTTGTCTTGGCAGTAGATTGGTTAATGAAAGAGGCAACATCAGACAAACGCAGAGGATTACAATGGACCTTTGACACAGTGCTGGAGGACCTTGACTTTGTGGACGACATTTGTCTACTATCAAGCAGCCACAAAGATATGCAAGATAAAATAAACAAGCTAACTCAGAATGCAAACAACATAGGACTAAAGATCAACGTAGGAAAGACAAAGTTAATGAAGCAAAATGTGAACAACAGAAATGTAATCAGAGTAGATAGCAAGTTAGTGGAGGAGGTCAAAGAATTTGTATACCTTGGCAGTAGGGTAATAGAAAATGGAGACAGCACAGAGGACATCAACAGCAGACTTACTAGAGCAAACCAGGCTTTTGCAATGCTGCAGACTATATGGAAATCTAAAAAACTAAGCATAAATATGAAAATCAGGATATTTAAGAGTAATGTTCTAAGTTGTAACTCTTTGGAAGTGAATGCTGGAAAATCACCAAAACCATAGAAAGCAAGTTGAATTCTTTCCAGACTAAATGTTTACGAAGAATTAGAAAAATATTTTGACCAAACACCATGAGAAATAACATCTTGTTGGCAGAAATGCAGATGAAGCCAGTGACAGCAGTTATTGAGGAAAAACGCTGGTAATGATTGGGACATGTGCTCCAAATGACTGACAACTCACTACCAAAAATAGCATTAAGATGGACACCACAGGGAACAGAAGTAAGGGTAGACCAAAAGAGACATGGAGAAGAACAACAGAAAGGATGTTGAGCATTAGAGGGCTCACCTGGGCAAGAGCAGAAAAAAAAGGCAAAGGACAGGCATTTGTGGAAAACCCTTGCGGAAGCCCCATGTGCCCTGGGCACTTAGGTTCAGAGAGAGATGCCAATAGATGTTCAACCTTTTGTATCAAGGATGTCCTTCAATGTTTTTAGAGAAATGACTCCAGTGTTGTGTTGGTTGTGTGTTGCACATGATCTAGCATTTAGTTGGGATCTGCATCCAATGCCCTTGGCTACATGTAACTCAGTGAGTCATTCATGGCAGGTGCTTTGGAGGAAATTACTGTGAAGTTGTTTCTTGAGTTGCTGTTTGGTGGATTTGTATAAATCCAGTTTGTCCACTTTGATAAGGCCCTTCCTGCTAGCTGGTCAGCCTTGCTGTTTCCATCAACTCCGGTAGTTAGAGATTAACACAATTCGTTGCAGCTGTCTATTTTAGTTAATAGCATTTGTCTGAAAGTGAGAGTCACATGAAAAAAGGTGCCTAACTCTGCTGCTGGTAACATGTGACAGTGGGCCCTGTTTGGTGTCACTTGGGCATAAGATGCTAGTATTGTTTTCCGTGACTGTCTGCATGTTACAGGATGGTGTGGCCAGTTTCTTGTCTGGCTGTCTTCCCCTCGCACAGATACCCATCTTTACAGAAGGGCAGTTGGGGGGGTGGAGGTGCATGTTGGTATGTGATGCCGGCCTGAATCAAACCACCTGCTGCTGCCTTGAGAAGCAGGTGTATTAAACACTTCACTTCCAGGACATTTCAATTTGACGTGAAGATCATTTATGTTTGTTTTGTGGGGCTGACATTGTGCCATATGAACATGCTGTCTTTTGTTATCAAGTATTCATAATTTGTTCTGTGTTAACACAAACTTGAGCAAGTAGATGAAAGTGTTGTCTGTTTGTTCAGTTTCAGTATTGTATGAATTTTGACAGTTAGTTCCGTCCAGTTTTAGAGAACATAGTCATCATCTCATCAAGTACATTTCTTTTTTATTTTTAGCATTTGTCAGAACGGATGATGGGATAGCTACTAAATTAAGTTTCAGAATTTTGAGAGTTCACCGAGTCCAATTTACCTAATGTAAATGTAATGGCATAAACGTTTTTGTGTAATCTTTTTTTTTTTTTTTAAATCTTGTATCAAGTGTTTGTGGTCAAAATGAATGGCCATAATTATATTATAAAATGTACCATTTATCTTTTTTTTTTTTTTCTGTTAGTTAAGAAGATAGTAGTGTAAGACAGACTCACCAGTTGACCACAGATCCATAGTTCAGTTCTGTAAAGAGCACTGGGAGCAACTGAGCCTTCAGAAATGGTTACATGGGGTTTGCCTGGGAAAAACAAAGCCACTAAGAACATGTGCTGGCATTCCTAACCTCACAGTGTTGTTATGGTATAGAAATGTGAGGGCTTTAACAGCTCATACCCCTCAGTCAGTCAGTCATTTGCATGTCCCATGTGGAACTCTTTCTTTCTCTTAGCATGTATTGTTATTTTTTAATATATGGCATTTTTTTCTATTTATTTGAAGAATCGCTTCTAAGAATGTCTTTTCCCGTGTTTTCATGTTCATATAGGGATTTATTTCCACATTTTTCCACACAAATGTTTTAAGTGAAGATAGTTGTTTGATTGTATTTCTCATACTGTAGCATTTTGATTCTGGTAGTCCATTTTAGAAGTTAGCTGTGTGATTTATGAGTTTTTGTTCTGTGCATATTCAGTCGGTCATTTACATGTCCCTTGCGGAACTCTTCCCCCCTAACAGCTCTCCTGTATGCCTCTCGGTTGTAAGCAAGATGCCCTGCTGCTGATGCATCCATTTGCAGACCATCAACGATGTATTGCAGCCACCTTCTTCGCCTTGGTCTTCCAATCTTTACCCCTGCAAGGTACCCTTCCAGGACGGTCTTCTCTAGATTATCATGATGTTTAATATGTCCAAAATATTTAAGTTTTCTCTCTTTTATCCTCTTTACTAGCCAGCCTTCTTCAATATTAAGTTCTTGTAGTATGGATATATTTGTTCTTTTTTGGTGTCCATGATATTCGAAGAAATCTTCTGTAGCATTTACATTCAAAGGCATTTATGTGTTTCTCAGCTGTTTTGTTAAGTGTCCAGGTCTCACAGGCATATGTTGCGATGGGAAAGATGCATGCCCTTAAAAATCATACCTCTACAGCCTGCAGATGTCTCAGGACATAAGATTTGTTGTAAGAAAGACTTACATTACCTAGTGTTGTCACAAAGTATGCAGGTATTGTAAAGATAGATTATCAAGTAGATAGTTATAATGAATAACAGATGCTTGTTACAGACTGCTTGCTCTTCCTTGGTTAATATAGAGGGATGCTATCGCTGTGCTGACAGCTGATGCAATACCACAGAAAGAAAAGTTGCCATTCTTGGCCCATTGCAATGTGAAGCTTTCTTATTTGGCAGTACTAACTTCAAGTAAGAGTTGATTGTATTGATTAGGCTTCAGTAACAGAGAATGTTACCAAAAGGGACTAGATCCTGGCTAGCCAATCTCTGTTAGTGTGTGGAAACATGTTTCAAAACAAAACACTGAAAACTGTACAACCAGTCTATCTTTATTTGATCTTGTCACTAAATTCATTGGAATTGAAAGCATGATTTGAAACAGAGAAAGTTAATTCAAGAAATTGCAACTATATTTACACTTGGTAGTTTCATAAGAAAGTGAATAAACTATTTTCTTTCTCTTAGCATGTATTGTTATTTTTTAATATATGGCATTTTTTTCTATTTATTTGAAGAATTGCTTCTAAGAATGTCTTTTCCCGGTTTTCATTTTCATATAGGCATTTATTTCCACATTTTTCCACACAAATGTTCTAAGTGAAGATAGTTGTTTGATTGTATTTCTCATATTGTAGCATTTTGATTCTGGTAGTCCATTTTAGAAGTTAGCTGTGTGATTTATGAGTTTTTGTTCTGTGCATATTCAGTCGGTCATTTACATGTCCCTTGCGGAACTCTTCCCCCCTAACAGCTCTCCTGTATGCCTCTCGGTTTTAAGCAAGATGACCTGCTGCTGATGCATTCATTTACAAATTATCAACGACGTCTTGCAGCCATATGCGCCTTGGTCTTCCTCTCTTTCTTTTTCCCATTATGTACCCTTCCAAGACGGTCTAAGGGCTCGCAAAGTAGTTCGCCAATTTTTCCTGTCTTCGGTGAGTCTTTCAACCTCATCAAAGGATTTTATGCCTGTTAACTTGGCCTGTGCATATTAGGATAGAAAAAAAAACAGCACAGAAAAGAATAGTGTGAGAATAATTACTTGTATGAAAACAGAATATAAGATCACATGTGTGAAGTTCATGTATTTATAGATTAAATAGGTCATCTGTCGATAGTTACTGTGTTAAGAGATCAGAGTTTACTCGTAGAAGCTAGTGACAGAATTAAGTTTGCTCATTTTAATAGTGGACTGGTGATGGCCGTAAGTTTGCCTATATTTATATGACAGATTTATGTTGCATCATATGAACTGCAATCTGGTGACAGAATTAAGTCTGCTCGTATAAATACTGGTCTATTGACAGAATCTAAGTTTGCTTATATGTTCATAGATTTATGTTTTCTCTTATAAACTGCTTTCTAATGACAGAATCTGAATTGTTTATATGGCAACAGATTTGTGTTTTCTCTAATGAGTCTGTAACTAGGTGATAGATCTAAGTGATAGATCTAAGTGCACTCATGTGAACCACCTTTTGGCAGGTCAAGAGTCTGCGGCAGTTGTTGACACATCTGTATACACTGATGTGATTAATCAACTGTTAGCATCGCCTAATGTGAATGAAAAGTCTCTTAGCTGGAATTACATGTATGAAAAGATGATGTGATCTGATGTTCTGATCTGTCTTAGCTCAGAATTTGCTGAAATCTCATTACTAGCACTTGTTATGGAGAAATGGCTGGCATGCACGCAACAGATGTGAGAATCACCATGCGGAGTGTGTTCATCATAATGTATGTGTGTATGCTTGATGTATTAATATACTGATGGCATTTCTCATCGTAGAAAAGATGAGACAGGTAGATTTTAGCCATTGTGGAACTTGCTGAGCATCATTTTGCTTATGAAATTTCTTCCTCTGAAACAGAATATCACAACTTCCAGAGAGATCAGAGCCATTATAAGATTTATTCTCAACTTTCAAAATGTGACTTTACTGTTTAAGCTGTCAGTATCTGAATGAGAATTGAGCGACACAAAACATGTTATCGCCATCATAACATTCAGACTTCGTTTCTTCCAAGTGAATTTACAACATTGTTAATCTGGGATTTAAGTCTATTTTCTTTTTTTCTGAGTTTACCAGATTCTGAGCACATTTGAATTTCTTTTAGTTTGGTTCTCAGTCCTGTAGAAATTAACAGAATGTTGTTTCTGTTATTTATTGCAGTTACATTTTTTTTGTTGTTGTATGTATGATGGTTGAAGTAATAATTTGAGTTTGTGTTTCACAGATATTGAAAATAATATTATTTTTATTATTTGTTTCACTGGTAACATTTTTTTATTTTGTTTCGGTGATGCCAAAAATAATTTTACTTTTTGTTATTACTTTTAGTTATTGCATTTAGTTGTGTAAATTTCTTTTTTATCTATTTGTACCAATTATTTCACAATTTTTTTCGTCGACAGAGCTCAGTTACTCTTTTGAGCTCAAATGTTAACAGTGGGTTTCTGACTAGACTTGATTACAAATTTCTACAAATCAAATGCTTGCCATATTCATTGCACATTTGTTATGTCTTCTTGTGCTCTAGAATTTTGTGACTGATAAAACTGCAACACATTTAAACACTGGATTGAATGTGTTGTCGAAAGATCTATAACAGATGGTTTGTAATCTTTTTTTTATAATGGTGAGGGTTTAGCCTTATGTTTGTTTATTTTTTTTTTTTTATTGTTATCTAAAATAGTCATAAATTAGTTGTATAATCAAGATATTGAGTATTAATCTGTACAGTATCAAATATTGTTATTTAGCAGGGTTTCTCAGCATTTTTTCTGTTTGAGATCCCTCTTCTTTTTTTGCCAGCATCAAAATTTTCTATGTGATCTCAATGCAGTATTATAGAAAAGTGTTTAAATATTTTTGTTCTGTAGAAAAATATGAAGTATTTTAGTAGTGGCCTCCAAAAATTGATCATCAGAAACTCTGATAGGAAGTGCAGTCACTACTACTGGGAACAGAATTTAAAAAAAAAAAAAAAGATTATATTGCCTTACAGAAAAATGGATTATGTAGGTTTCTGTTTTTTAATGCTGGGTTGTTTTTGTTTTTTTTTTCAGTTAAAAAAATTTTTTTTTTCAGTAGCTACAGGATGTTTTTCAGTTATTTTGTTTATTTTAGTAGATGTTTGTTGTAACCAGATGATGACAGTGTGGCAGAGCTTTGCTTATGCTTGCCATAAATACACAACTTCCCAGTGTCTTAATTCTGTGATAAAACAACCACAGTATTTATTACATGCAGAATCCAAGTGAAAGCTGATCAACATTTTAGCTGTGCTTCTTGTATGGAACTTGACCTATGACATTCTAAGCATCACACTCACTGAAACAGGCATCCAGTGGGGTCCGGAGTGGATGAAAAAGGATAATGCGGAAGGAGGGAAAGTTTTGTACCTGCTCTTAAAATTTTTATGTATATATATTGCCAGTATCTTATGTCCTTCACATGCCGTTAAACGTCACAGAGAGCTCGCAATTTTTCCTGTTTTCGGCGAGCTTTTCAACCTTATCAAGGGATTTTATGTCTATTAATTTGGCCTCTCTTAACAATGTCCTCTTTAGAGTTTCATGTGGTGTGCCTCTTTTTCTTAGGCCTGTTGTGTTCCACTTGATAGCTTGTTTTGGGATTCTCTTATCATTTCTTCTCATTATGTGACCAACATGTGTCCATCTACTTTTCCTGATCACCCATGAGACTGGTTGTTGTTCGGTAATCTGTCTTATCTCTGCATTGTTCTTGAATTTGTTCCACTTGATGCAGAGTATTTTCCTTAGGCATTTGTTTTCAAAAGAGTCTAATTTATTGTCGATTTCTTTAGTTGTTTTCCAGCTTTCGCATGCATGAATGAGGGTGGATATTACATTTGAATTGAAGAGTCTTAACTTGGTTTTTGTGGTTATAACTTTTGAATGCCATATGTTCTCAAGATTTTTTAAGATCAGTGCTGCTTTTGCAATTCTAACTTCCTTTCTGGTGTCACCATCCTGGTCTTTGTAGTGCCAAGGTATGCAAATTGACTTCTTCAACATCTGTCCCTTCTACGTGTATTTTTCCATTTTGATGAATGGTAAGTTTCATTATTTTTGTTTTGTCCTTGTTAATTTCAAGTCCTATTTTGCTAGCCACTGAAGACAGGATATCGTTTTTTTATTGCATGGAATTCACATTGTTACTGATAAGAATTATGTCAACAGCAAAATCAAGATCTTCTAGTTGAGTTCCATGTACCCAATCAATACCTGTGTTACATGTGCAGCATTTTTTTTTCATTTTGAAGTCTATTGCAATTCCAAAAAGCAAAGAAGACAGTATACATCCTTGTTTCACACCTTTTTTCAATCTGGAACCATTCGCTCATCCCTTCTTCTATTTTGACTGCACAAACATATCCATTGTAGAGGTCCTTAATGATGTTGACAGTTTTAGATGGTATGTATTCCATGTTGGCTTAAAATTCTCCACAGTGAATCTCTGCATATGCTATCAAATGCCTTTTAAAGTCTTATGGAGTTCAATATTAATGGTTTCTGCTTTTCATTATGTTCTTCAAGTATTATTCTTAGAGTAAAGATCTGGTCGAGACAGCTTCTCCCTTTTCGAAATCCTGCTTGTTCTTCTCTCATTGTAGTATCCACTATATCGTTAAGTCTATTCAAAATGACCTTGCAAAATACTTTTGACAGCTGATACTAAGGTTACTCCTTACTAACTGGTTACTCCAGTTGTTACAGTCACTAAGGTTACCTTTTTTTTTTTTTGGTATGTTAACAATGATTCCTTTTTTTCCATTTAGAAGGAACGTTTTCTTCTTTCCAAATCTTATTAAACATTCTCTGTAGTTGTCTCATGTTGTCACTATTGATAGCTTTTAACATTTCGGGTATTATTTCATCTTCACCTGCAGCTTTATTGTTAGCGATTAAATTCACTGCTGTTTCAGTTTCATGCAAGGTAATTTAATCTAGGTTGACATTTAGTTGTGGGGTTGGTAAGTCTGTTTCAGGGTGTATCAATTCTTTTGGGTGTGGTCGATTAAGTATTTCTTGGAAGTGTTCAACCCATCTTTCTTTCCTTTTGGTCTTTACTTGATGTTAATAGGATTCTGGCACTATAATTTCCCATGCTGAAAAATATGCTCCAAAAGTGGCTTATTGTAGAAACATCTGATCAGGTGTATCAAGATATGTAGCAGCGAATCCAAGATCAGAGCATGGAGAAAACCACCACCTTCATTCTGGCAACAACACACCAAAGCTTTCATGACCACCACCTTCATACTGGCAACAACACACCAAAGCTTTCATGACCGCCACCTTCATCTTGGCAACAACACACCAAAGCTTTCATGACCACCGGCATTCACTTGAATAAACCTAACAACTGAGTCGTCTGTGGATACATGAGAACATGCACTTATCATGAGACAGAATGAGAACATGCTGAGGTCATCCCTGAATTGTGGACGGTAGAAGAGTCAGATAAACATATAAGAGCAGGTATCAGAGACTTTACACCCAGAAACTGGCAGTCATTCAGATAGTCCTTATAGATCAGTGATTCTTAACCTGAGATCTTTGGACCCCCAAGGAGGTCGCATACCAGCAAATGGATTGGCTCATTTCAAGAAAATCTTAACATCATCGGGGGTTCTGTTTGTTGCTTGTGCAGCAGTCCTCCTTGCCAGAAAGAGGGGGTTCATGGCTGGGGAAAAAAGGGTGAAGAATCGCTGTTATAGATAGTCCAGAGAACCACATTTTTTGCAGTCTAAGATGGTTAAATTGCTCAGATTTGAATCTGTAGTTTTTACTTGCAGGCTAATATTTTTTAAAAATATAAGTGACATCTGGAAAGAAGCACTTTTAGAATACGTGGTGCAAAGGGCAGTCGTTAAGATCTTATCTCATTCAAATTTAGCTCCAGTGAGCAGTGAGAAACAGAATGTGTTCATTGTATGTTAAGTTCATGTTTTGTTTTGTTTTTTTTTAAAAACATGCATGTTTTCATTAAATTTGCTGCAGTAAGTATTCTTTGTTTGACTGGTTATTTTTAGAAATTTCTGTTTCTCTGCTCTCCATTTCCTCTTAACCCCCCCCCCCCCCCCCCCCCCCGATGATTCCTTTTTCTTCTCCATCTCTGTCCGCTGTCCGTTTAACTCCTTATTTAGATGCTGCTGCAGCGTGGAGCTCAGTGCACGAACTCTGTTGCACCGGATCTGTAAATTGAAAGATAAATCCATGGATTTTTGTACTACATGACAAAACTAAACGGCCACTCAGGCACAGAGACTCGCATCTGAGCGCCTCGACGTTTGTGACTGCGTGGCTTTATTGTCCAGGGCATGCGGGAGTACATGGCAGTGAAGTGGCAGACAGACTTGCTTGACAGGCTAAAATAAATGGCAGGCTGACAATGGACGAGAGTGACATTGATAAAAGCCATATATGATAGACTGCGGGAATGGAGGAACTGGGACAAATTAAGGCTGCTGGTAGGATACCTGAACTGTGTGGCTGAAAATGCGTTGTAAAGAACCAACATTTGATGGGAACTATCTGCAAACACACTCTTGGATGGATACAGAGAAGCATATATGGGGCTGTCTTGAATGCAATGACACTGGAGTCTGGTGTTTAACCTTTGAACCTTTTTAAGACTTGGGGTGCTGTGAAAGTGTGCTTGTACTATCAAATCAGGATTAATGTAATTGTTAAAGTTTGGAATATGTTATTATTGACTGACAGATTTCGTACACAACATTTAAGTGTTTTGTTACGCTTTGAGCACATATTATTAGTCAGGCTCATATTAGTTAACAGTCATGAACATGCTGAACTTTTCCATATATAAACAAGATAATTATCAAACTCGGTTAACTCTTGGCCCACGATACACTATAGTAGCTGTACTTCACACTCTGCCACTCCCCACTTTAGTTCTTAATGCATGTGATTCCTTCAGTAAAGTCTGATCTCAAGAAATAAATGAATTCAAAACTCCAGTCCCAAAAAGATGTAACTAGGCAAAACGGAATCATCATAAATAAGAACTCTCCAAAGTACATACACAAAATCAGTTTCGTTTTCATTTCTTTCTTCTTTTCCATTTTTACCCAAACTCAGGTGATAAAGTTAATTTTACATAAATGACATAACAAGATTTAGTTTGTAAAGGTATGCAACATATCTTCCATGTCTTTAAACACAACACAAGAACAAAACAAAATAATTACTTAAGTGGCTATCTTGTGGCACTTCATAGGCTAGTTTCAGTTTCAAGATCCAGCACAGGCTAGTGTTCATTAGCTTGTCTTGTTCATCACTCACTGAATAAAAGTAAGTTTCATCAGTGTTCAACAACTGACTCTTTGTAGACAGCAGTCAATCGATTTTCATAAACGATTCTGAAGACGAGATCACTGGTCTCTGATAATGCTTCCAAATGGTTGAATCTCTGGAAAACATGCTTGCGCACAACAACAACGTCACAAAATGCAGCATCTCTGCAAACTACCTTCATCACAACTACTGCATCTTTGCTTCATCAGTAATTTAAACGGCCACAGAGTTCCCAGCTTAAAAAAAAAAAATTGTTTATGTTTACATGTAAGCCATTGTTTGTTGGCACACACAAATGGAATGATGATGATTCTCTACCAAGCTTGTATAGGTCATGGATTCAAACATCATGTCATGAGATTATCTCCCAGTAACTTATACAGATACAGTTTTGATGCCACATCTATCTAGCACAAAGAACACCAGAACCACTTATAATCAGCACTTGGAGCAGGGAGTTGTGGAGAAGAAGATAGCCAGGTCAGCCAGCAGGGCAACAGATACAGGTGTCATTTTAAAATGCAGCAGGCAGATGAGGAGGAGGGTCAGTTGGTAAGCTGCTGTGGGGCCTGGACAGTTTTCCTGGCCTTAGAGGAAAGTTTCATTGGGCCCGGAGTGGATGAAAAAAGAAAAGGATAATGCAGGAGGAGGAAAAAATGTTGTACCCGCTCATAAAATTTCTACAGAACCTTGCATGCATGCATCTACTATGATGCTCATGTAAATTTCCTAATCCAAAGCATGCAGTAATGGCAAATTACCTTCTGGAAACATACCAAGAAGCTCTAACGGTAGCATGGAAGGAAAAAAAGAGAGAAAGACCAAGGCGAAGTTGGCTTGTAAGACATCACTGGTGTACAAAAGTACAAAGAACAAAACTACTTTCAAAGAAACTTCACAGTTCAAAACTGCCAACACTTCAAATTTTAAAAAAAAAATAACAGGAAATGCAGCTGCTATGAGCTTATGAAAGATCTGCCTCTTTTATCAAGTATCTCCAACAAGTGACCTTTTATTTTTGGCACGTAAGCCCTAGAACACTT
Organism: Achatina immaculata; assembly: GCA_009760885.1. Taxonomy (NCBI): domain Eukaryota; kingdom Metazoa; phylum Mollusca; class Gastropoda; order Stylommatophora; family Achatinidae; genus Lissachatina; species Lissachatina immaculata. The sequence goes on from CM019718.1 coordinate 48,865,073, forward strand.
TCTGTGTGTCACAAAAACTTGGACATGGTAAAACACAGCATCTTTTTTTTTTTTTTTAACAATCTTGAAAGAAAGAAAATTTTGTAAGCAATTTATCTTACTTTTTGTACCTGAAAACTGCAAATCCATATTGGATTCAAACACACATAAACCTCACTGCGGGTTTGTTTTTTTGTTTTTTTCCTGAAAAACAAGTTAAATATCAAACAATAAAGCAATAAATGGAATCATAAAGAAATGAAATGACTTTTATTTTCACAGGACAAAGAATTGAGTATCCAGCCTCTCTGACATTTCCTACCCTCAATCTTTCAACTCCTACGATCAACATCAATTTAATACACATGTACATTTCACTAGTAATTTTACAATTTTGAAACTCTTTCATTCATCTATACACACATTCAAAAAACATAATGGTAATAATTACAAACTGTAAAATTCTCTTCTTATTCTCACACACTAATTGCACATCTAAATTTACAGTTTATTTCAATGAAAATGAAAACAAAAAAAAAAGGCAAGCAGAAATAAATATGTTTATCATGGGATGTGTAGTCAAAGTCATTCTAGCACTTAATAATCTGAAACTAAGATTTTTTTCCTAATTTCTGACCTTCAAATGCTATGAGAGGGTGTTACAGAAGTGAGAAGAAGAGTAAGCAAAGTTTTTGTTATGCATGTCCAGTCTAGATTTGGAGAAAAGTCAAGTGTTTAAATATAGCATGTACTCTGGGCTAGATTCAAACACTAGCCACACAATATGATGCAACATTCTATGAGAGAATTTTGTATACAAGTTGGATAAAGAAAACTGGATGTAACCCTGCGACACTTCAAATTTCAAACCAAAGCAGGATGAACAAGTTTGCTCTAATTCACAGATTACCATTAGCTACTGGAATCTTGGCTCCGTCACACCTATGATGTTAACTCTTGTATTTACAAGACCAAAATCTCAAGACCACACAAACAACTTTATTATAAACATATCCAACATGTTCCTCCTGGGAAATGATGCAATGCTTATATTTAGCTTATACTGTAGATTTAAGATTGAATATCTAAAAATCATAACAATTCTCTCTCTCTCTCTCTAAGCCTTAAGTGCCAAAAAAAAAAAAAAAAGAAATAATAACAATACTGCTTAGATGGTATTTTGTTGTTTATTTTATTTGTAACTTTTCTTTTCAAAGTCATCTACACGGCTCACAGTAAGAAAAGTAAACCCCCCACTATGAACAAATGATATGGGAGATCATGCTTCCTCCACAGATCTCAGTCTCTGATTACTGTCATCAACTCATTCTTTTTATCACAACATGTTGCCTGATGTCTGCCATCTTTATCTCTCATGAACGTGAAGCTTTAATGCAGCAGTAAAAAACTGTTCAGTCCCTGCTGGAAGACTACTTTATACCTCAGCTACATGAAATCAATAAGAAACAATCTTGGGCAATAGTTCCACTAGAATAGTCTGGGAGAACTGGACTTCATTAGAGAAAACATCTAAGGCAAAAGAATTTGGGGGAAAAAAATAATACAAAAAAAAAAAAAAAACATTACGAAACACCCATCAAACCAAGTCCTTTGACACTGACTGACTAAGCAATCATCACCTAGTATGCCATGTGTCTCACAGAATAGTAACAAATTCTCTACACTGCAGCCAATCTTTGGATGATGCCCATCTTTGTTTCCAAGTTTCTTTGCCAAGTTGCCTTTGATTGACTTCTATTTGTCGTCTCTCCTTTAGGTGCCCCAACACATTGCTTTTTTTTTTAGCTAGTTTTGGGGTCTTTTCTGTGTACTGGACAATCAACTTCCAGAAGAAAAAAAAAAAAAAATCATCAACGCTGTTTAACAGAAATACTAAAACTACAGAACAGTGTTTCAGAATGACTCATATACATAATATGATCTGGCTCCATAATGAGAAGTATTCATAATCTTATTGCACTGGGCAGGGGTGAAGACACTGTCTAATTAGGCAATCAGCGACCCATAGCTGATATGCTAGCATCAGGGTCAGTGAACCATAGCTGACCAAGACCCCTGTCCCATCTCTCTGCTGGCACCCCCAGTAACAGGCCTAGACTGGCTAACGGAATAGCCTGGTTAATAGTCCCCATGGTGGTCATCATCATCATCAGGTGCCGTGCCGACTGGCGTTGGCTATTATGCTTCTCCAGAGCACACGATCCTTCATGCAGGCCATCAGCTCACCCATGTTGGTGGAGTCTGTTAACGAAACACTGCACACCCCCTGCTTTTTAGCTATACTCCAGAACTGAAAAAAAAAGCAGCTGCCATAACCCACTCCCACGCCGATATGATGTTGTGTCTCAACATCTCAACAGTATCACCTGCAAAGAACACCAGCTTGCAGGTTACAGGGAGACAGTACAAGACAATGCTGCACTGGACTGCCAGATACAAGACTACATCCACAAGCTGAGACTACCACCCCAGGAGCTGGAGGCAAGGACAGATGGAAGAACTGGGTGACAGGCAACATCTGTGAATACATCGCTCCTGTTTCCGCTGGTCAGCTTCCTGATAAGCCTTCCACTTTGCTGGTGGTAGCAGTGTATGCCGTTCTCTGCACTCCCACTGTAGACTAAAGAACCGTCGGGACTGAGGTCGAACCCCACACTGTAGCCTTGAGTCTGAAACAAGAAGGGATATTATAGTTAGAAAAGACAATCATCTGTGCACTCCAGACATGCTCTGATCCCCTCTTTAATGTCTCTGTCACCAAAAAACTGATAACACCCATCTGTGCTGTCTTGACCATCTTTCTAGTGCTTCTGATTTGTTGTTCATGTTTCACTACTAAAAGTTTCACTCCCGGTTCCTTCATTTCAGACAAGGATTCTGATTCAGAAATGCTAGTGAAGTTTTTAACTCAACAAGCTCCTCTGATATCAGCTCAATCCACTGCTGAACAAGATACGGTATTCTTGCATAAAACTGGGCTAAAATGATAAGACAAAACCCACAGACTTACAACTAACAGAAAATATTAGGCTGGGACTGATAGAACATTTGTGTAATAAATCACAAGGACCAGTATAACTACTTCTTTTCCTTGGAACTGCAAGCAAGTATTCTTTGCAGCCAATGTGGTGGAGGTCGTAAGGCACAGCATCATGTTGGCTTTGGAGCAAGTTTGACAGCTGTTTTTTTCCAGTCTCTGAGTGCAGCTAAAAAGTAGGGAGTATGCAATAATTCTTTAGCAGGCTCCACCACCATGGGGGATTATGATCCCTGCCTTGTCAGACAGGCTAAGCCTGTTTCTGGGGGTACCAACGGAGAGGTAGGACAGGGTCGCTAACCCCGATGACAGCATGTCAGCTATGGGACTGCCAAATCTTACAGGGTCTTGGCCCATAGACCAGTACAAAAAAAAAAAAAAAAGAATTTCTTCACACACCCACAGAAGACATGTCATGATGAGATAGAAGTTACAGAACCTGGCAATCACTAGAAAATTCTAGGGGGGAAAAAAGACAAGGAGACAGAAAAATATTTGAAAAACCCAGCAAAGTGGCATGGGAAAAGAAAAAAAAGGTAACAAGTCTGACCAGAACAACCAAGAATCACATAACACAGAGAGTATGATATGATTACAGAAACTCACAGAACAGAACTGATAAAACCACTCTTAATACGCAACATCTTTAACCTGCCAGATCCATCTACTCTATACAGAATCATGAACATATTGCAAAAAAATTTTTTAAAAACGGCAACTTGTTTCCAGGTTATTCAAGGATTTATATTTAAACCTATATAAAACACAAGGACATGATGCTGTGGAGGGATATGTGTACCCAAAACATCTCAAGTTATTAACCTCTGGCTTACACCTTTTCTCACCTACTTCTTTCAGACAGTGATATGTCTTCCACTCATCTTGCACTGGATGCAAAAAGAGCATACACTTCAACAGCCATTATTAACGTGTGATATACTTTAATTTACCTTGTGGCCTTCATATCGTTTGGATTTGTCCATTTTGTAGGGCGATGTGGTGGAAAACAAAGCCACATAACCAGCATGGGTTTGTGCCATGAAGAGTGACCCATTTGGATGGAGCTTGAGTCTTGTACACATATAACGTTCCTGGTAAAATACAGTGTTATGAACTTGAGAATTATCCCTAGCAGACAACACACAGTCCAAGATTTGCACACACAAAAAAAAAAAGAGGCAAATCTACACAGTACATTTGGCCAGAGAAGCTAAATGTTAAATAATCTATGAAAATATTACTAGAACTTGGATAAAACTGCAAATTCCATCCTGGCACTGGGCACTAGACTAAAAAGGACTCAGCACTCTTTCATGTGCTGGCATGGTACTCCTTTTTTTTTTCTTCTATCTGATTTTCTCTTCTGCTTGATGCATGTGTATAACAACTCTGTCTTAGATGAAAACTTAGGATGTATTTTCACTTCGGATGATCAAAACCTCTACCTTCCCATGATAACTGATCCATGCCCTGCACCTTTGTAGGTCATTTTCAGACATCTCTGAACCAAAATTTCTGGCACATGCTGACTTTCAGTAAAGAATCTTTTTTTTTTAATGACATGGCCATCTTCCACAGCCAAGCAAAGCATAGCCTGTGGCTGGACACAGACAAGCCAGAACAGCCTGTGATTGGACACTGCCAAACCAGCATAGCATGTGGCTGGACACAGACAAGCTAGAACAGCCTGTGATTGGACACTGCCAAACCAGCATAGCCTGTGGCTGGACACAGACAAGCCAGAACAGCCTGTGATTGGACACTGCCAAACCAGCATAGCATGTGGCTGGACACAGACAAGCCAGAACAGCCTGTGATTGGACACTGCCAAACCAGCACAGCATATGGCTGGACGTAGTCTAATAAGCAGAGTATATGACTGGACACCACCAGGCCAGCTTAGCATGTGATTGGACATAGCCAAGCCAGCACAGGATGTAGTTAATAAATCCTTTCTACTGAAACAGTACCAGGTGGAACTGGCTTGCAACTGTTGCAAAGAATAGTCTCTGAAGAGGAATAATATATGTCTGTAAAATGAGGTACACCTGGCTTGAACTACATACACAACTGTTAGTGAATGATGAGAAAAACAACACATAGTACAAAGTTCAGTCATACAAATAAAGGACTTTGCCCAATTCTGGAACAGATTAAAAAAATAAAGAAATTTAAAAGTTTCAAGCTTTTCTTTGCGCCACATTTCAAATAATGACTTTTTTTACTGTCCAAATTTTAAGGCAACTGTACCTTACCTGATAAATCTGGTTTGAGAGTATAGTTCCTGTCCTGAGATCCCAGACCATGATGCTCCTGTCAGCACAATCTCGTGAGACAAGCTCGGAACATGAGACCAGCTCCTGACTTTCATTAATAAATAGCAAATCTTGAACCTGATGGATATGGAAAACAAGTTTTTAGTAAATACATGTCTGAATCTTTCATACATGAAAATTTTGACCGAGGTTCTGAAAAACAGACAAATGATACCAAAGAATTTCTGAACACTGAGTTTCTTCGTCCAGTGAAGTTGATGGTTCTGATGATGGAGGGCACTCATGGCTTTTCTAATTTCCCACGAATTATATAAAAAATATGAGTAATATCAACTCAGATAACTGCAATGTCAGGTTTAACAGTTGGCCCCATCATGACAGACAACATTACCTCATACACTACAGGCTGTGATATATGTTGTGAAGGACTACTTTAAAGATCCTGACATTACAGGATCTTGACAGACTACAGCTTGTTATCCAAAGCAACAGAACAGATATTTCTTTTCCTCTTCTTCTTCTTCTTCGTTCGCTTCTACCACCAAAACTGCCCTGTGGCCCCACTGAATTTATGCCTGTGGTCCTCGTTAAGTCCCGCGGTCCCCCAAAGGACCACACGAGATCCCCGAGAGGACCACAAGAGTTCCAGAGTATTTCTTTTCCTCTGACATCAAAGACCTTTCTACACTTTGTGTTTCCACAACGTCTTCTACATCCCTGGAATTGTGAGCTTGATGTTCTTTGCGGCCAAGATGATGAAAGTGTTGAAGCAGAGCATCATGTCGGATTTTGAGTGGATTATGGTGACTATTTTTTCAGCCCCTGGGTGGAACTAAAAAAAAAAAAGCAGGTACTGTGCAAAACTTCTTCAGCAGACTCCACTACCACTGGGACTATGGTGATCCCTGCCCTGATTAGCCAAGCTAGGCCTGTGACTAGGGGTACCAACAGAGACGTGAGAACATGGTTTTGGTCAGTTATGGTTTGGGAACACCAACGCTGCCATGTCAACGATCAGTTGCCAACTGTCGAATCAGACAGCATCTTTAACCCTTCATTTGACATGAAAAGATAGCTCTGAATCTTCTGTTCCCTTGACATCAGATACATATGAGGCTTCCACTCCCCTGACGTCATCAGTATCTTTAAGGCTTCTGCTTTCTTTTGACATCACAGACACGTTTGAGGCTTCTGTTTCTTTTCACATCACAGATAAAGATATATGGATGGATTCTCATTCATTAAGGCCTTCCTGCATCTCGGAGAATCCTGCATTGTTATGACTTTATGCTTATGTGATTAAAAAAAAAAAATTAAAACAGTACGCTGCAAAACTCCAAGCTCACTGCATGAACTAGAAATCCATTTACACATCCACTGAAAATAGCTATGCTGAGGCCAACATCCGGATGCCATGGTGGCGTAGTGGTCAATGCACTCACCTGCTGATCAGAAGGTCCCTGCTTCAATTTCACATGAGCCAAATTATTTTGGAATGACTGGCACCAGGGTTAACCCAGCCTCAAAACAAACAAAAATTGTACCTGGGGTTTTCTTAGGAAAACAGTCAGCAAAGACAGGTGATTGTGTCCCTACCTCAAATGCTGTAATGGTCTAGAAATGTGAAGGTATTAGCACTTCACATCCCTATGGCATGCAAATGCTGTGGGAAACTGAGGCAAGCATCTATAGTCTCAAAGCTTTTTTTTTTTTCAATGGTCTTAAAACTGTACTTTAATTACAACTTAGTACTGAATGAATGTAAAAAAGACAGATGGGAAAACTGAATGAGGATGAGGAAAGAGAAACTGGCCCTACAATGAGGAAGTACTTACTATAATATTGCATCAAACTAATGATATACAGGGCCTCATAACACACAACAAGAACAGATTCTGAATGACAGGACAATGTTGAAAAAACAAGTGGACTCATATCAATGGACAAGTGTATTTCAAGAATGCTTCTTCTCCTTTTGCCAGATCAAACTGAATCTGGAGGCCAGACACCAGCATCAAGGCCACAGTTTCCTCCAGGTTTTTCACAGCAGCTTCTGCCTCAGATCTAGACCTCCAGCCGCTGTGGCTCTGGTGACTGTGTCCATATGTTGCACACTCCTGAAGTACGTAATCTACCTCAGCAAGGGACACAGAGAAATAACTAAAAACCTGAACCTACAGAAGTAAGGTACAACCATGGAGGAACTTCAGGGAACATGATGTTGGTGTCCATATTTTCCTTGACCTGCCAGCATATGATAGGGTGATGTGGTCATCGTCATGCCTGGCTGCTTTTCCTTCCCTAGCTCCAGAAGAATCCGGGCACCCACTTTTACACCTGAGTGACTAAGGTGTCTCTAGCTGGATTTGAACCACTGGCCTTCACCATGAGCGCCTACTACACTATTCCTTTTGACACTCATGCGGGCCCCTGAACTCTCAACCGTGTTCTAAAGTGATGTCAAACTTCACAAAGATGCAGACAACAGCAGACATCTAATGTAACAGCTTGTCACATCAAAGAATTATGGACAAATCCATATTAAACAAAAAAAACACCTGTCCAAACTTGTCTTTGTAAGAGAAGTGCTTCACTGGTGTCTGCGGTACTCTCATGTCCCACTTCAATACCATGTTTTCTGTTCCAGTTACGAATACATTGGGATTTGATGGGTGCACCTGGCCTGCAGTTACAAATCCCAAGTGCTCATACTGTCCCATCTGTTTCACTGTAGGCATTTTTAAAAGAGAAAGAAATTACGAATGCGAGTTTCACTGTTTGAAATAAAATCAAAATCACAATATAAAAATTCTTTCTCTACGCTTAAGCATTCACCTATGTTTAGTAATGAAAATATGAGAGATCACTATGAAAAATAATTTTCATACTTTGAAACGAGGTGTAAGCAACCGATTTTCAATACACATATGATGTAAAATAACAATGAAATACAACATCTGATCATTTAAACAGAGGTATAAGCAACAATGTGAGAGATACTGCCAATAATTTTAGCTGCCCTACCAGTTGAATACAGATATCATCATAACGTTAACTGTTCTATCTGTAACATACAAGTGTCACCATAATGTTAACTATTCTATCTGTAACACAGAGGTATCATCAGTAATGTTAACTGTTCTACCAGTTACACACAGGTATCATCATAATGTTAACTGTTCTATCTGTAACATGAAGATAAACTAGAATAAAAGCTTTGTCTTCACACGGGTGACAGTGGTGCTAGTGCCATGACAGCTACCAGAGCCAGGGAATTCAGAGCTGGCCAAGACCCGAGTCCACCTTTTCATGATGCTTCCAGGATTAGGAACTGCTGTATTCCTTCAGCCTCAGTTGCAGCCAAGGATAAGGCTTGTTAAGGTCCCAGACCAGTGCCAAGGTTATGCTTACCTTTGTCTTACATTAACATGGATACCTTCTCATCTAGTTCCTGTCATGTGGTGCCACAAAATATGCAGAACACTACCAAACCATCATGACAAACCTTAGAGCCAAGGTCAGGCAAAAACTGATGTGGGTCCTTGACCAGCAGTGTCATCCTTCTGCATGACAATGCCAGACCTCATGTGGCCAATATAATGTAGCAGATATTGGCTGAAATGCCTGGGAAGTTCTCCTACAGCCCAGACCTCTCACCTATCTTTGGTCCACTGAAGAAGCACCTGAGAGGTAAGAAATCTGACTCAGGTGATGCAGTGTGCCAGGTGGTACAGTCTTGGTTGCCTCAGAAGCCGGTACCCTTCGGCTGGTGAAACAGTAGCAGAGTTGTGTAGAAAATAGTGAGGACTACTGGCAAGCAAGTCTAATACTTTGTTGTAGTTAGGTCCTGGCTCATTTTCATCTGACTGCTCCTTGCATACTGATTAAATGATGAACAGATTAATATGTTCTGATACATGATCCTGGACATCTCTGATTCACTTGCCCAGGTAACAATAAATTCATTTAACCAACTATCATCCTACCTCCTTTTAAGCATCTGAATGAAATAACAAACAAACAGAGCAAAAAGGCAAATCAGAAATTGAACTGACCATCACAGGAATTAAAAAAAAAAAAAAAAACATCATGTACCTGTCTCCACATCAGTGACCTGTGCTGTTCTATCATAGCTACATGACAAGACTTTCCTGCCACTGTGGCACCACTCTGCATGCTTCACTGCCTTCCTATGGCTGGACAGTGTGGCCACACAGTGATCAAGACTGGACCATGCGTTCCACAGCCTCACAGATGCATCCATTCCTGTTAAGACACATACTTCAGAGTTCATGCCACATTTTTCTCTCCATTTTTATTTTTAAAGAATTATCTGTGAAATTTATCCTCATCTGTTCTATCAGTGAGTCTTTTACCTATTTGTTCTATGAATCTTCTGCTAGAATCTGATGAAATCTGTGAACATCTTGAACAGATTTTGGGTGAAGTCAGAGTTAGATGAAATGCACAATTATTGAAAGAGTCAGAGTTGAAAACTGGACAGTGAAAACAGATGAGATAGAAGCGGTTTTCACACTGACAAAAGAGTCAGAGCTGATTCAGGACAGTGAAAACAGACGAGTCAGAAGCAGTTTTCACGCTGATGAAGGACTCGGAGTTGAAACAGGACAGTGAAAACAGACAAGTCAGAAGCAGTTTTCACGCTGATGAAGGAGACAGACAGTGGAAAAACACAGCAATCAGAGTAAAATGTTTGGCATGCTGGTCCCATGGTCCTGGTAGAAATGGCTGTATAAGTGGTACAGGAAGGAATAAAAAATCAACATTAAAAGTATGTGAAATTCTGTCTTGTGTCTTCATCTGATATAACCTTTAATAAAAAGCAGAAAATGAAAAAAATTTGGGTCAACTTAGTTCTGACTTGAATCAGACATTAAAAATAACTGTTTCTTGACTATCAGTATCAGAACAAGAAGACAGACAGGACTTACCAGCACTCAGCAGCAGGTGGCTGAAGTTTGGAACATTCCAGACCAGTCTGTTCACAACACCAGCATGCGCTGGCCAGGTGTCTGTAAGTCTGCCTGAACACTTATTGACTGGTTTAGCGTTTAAATATGGTGAAACTTTGCTGTGTATAAAATATAATTTTCTTTTTTGATTGGTCCCTGCTTGTTGATTGTGTTGGGAGTTCCTAAGATTCACTGGCTGCTCTGCATGTTGGGAGTGTCCGTTGGCAGATGGTGGCATCCCTCTCTGCATTAGCTGAGCAGAATCACAAGGATGATCTTGTAAGCCGCTTGAGTGACTCACAAGCTGATCATGCCTGATTCGTTTGCCATGACCTGAATAATCAACCGTGGTCTTAAAATTGTAATCTGAGTATCTTTTCAGAGACTTCTGAGCTTGCAAAGAAACTGAACTTTCCTTTGCTGGGGAATCTGTCTCAGCCGTTGCTTCTCCTGTCTGTATTCTGTAATATTCCCTGTGATCAGTCTGTTGCACTGGTGTGTCTGAAGAATACTCTGGGATAAAATCACTCCAAAAATCCCCATTTGGAATTTCCACTTCACCAAAACAAGTTGACACTTTTCTACTCTCTCTCTGCACTTCTGGGTTATGGAAAGTGCTGGAGCTTGCTTTGTCTGCAGACTCCAAGCCTAGAAAGTTAAAGGATGCTGTAGCTGTCTCTGCTGTTTGTAATGAACTATTTTCTATGCAAGTTTCCTTTGCTTCACGCTCTCTGCTCAGAGACATATGATACTGAGTCTTTCCAGCTGAGGGGCTGGGGCTCTCAGTTTCCTCTGCAGGAGCATCTTCGGACTCATCCTGACTGTCACTATCACCGCCGTAATTCTTTAGGTTGTCCATTACTCTGTAAGCTCTCAAAACTGTACCTATAAACAGAAAACAAAACATATTCAGTACTTCAGATCTTAATACTCTGTTGACATCTACACACCTGTTTCTGTGGCAATGTTATAACTATATGCCCGATAATGTGCCCTCTAAGATTTTGCAGGTTGTATGCAAAAGTTTCAATCCATATAAGTTTGTTTTTATATGCTCAACATATAAAATTTTATGCACCGCATTATTTTTTATGTGTGTGTTAACAGTCTCACTGCCATGCAGTTTAGAGGGGACACTGACATCAGCATAATTATAATCACTTCTGCTGCTTGTTTCTGTGTACAACTGTTATGTCAAGCAACATCTAGGCCTCTGTTGCTAGCATAAAGTCCTGCTCCACCAACTAGAACGGGGCGTGGGTCACAATGGCTCGCTAGTAGTTTTGGAGCAGGACAACTCGCATGGGGTCACTGTGATTGACTTCCAAAGCATGTTATGGAAAACTGGGAAGTTTTTTCCCCCTTAGGGAAAAGGATCTTGCTTCTAAAGGGCTCTCGTTTACCCCGTCTGACATGGATCTACTGCCCAGGGTATGCAGGAGTCGAAGGCAATGAGAAAGCAGACAAACTAACAGGCACGGCAGCGATTTAGGGTATCCTCATAATGGACAAGGAGAAGACTGTTAGAGCCGCTCTGGAATGGCTGTGTATGGAGAACTATATCGGGTTGAATAACAACTATCACATCAGGAGGATGATCGAAGGGAAATGGGCGGTTTTTTTTTCGAAGTGATGAACCCGCATTACCCTACAACCAGTGTGTGACTAGCTCCATCAGCAGGCGCACACTCCAGCGGGGGTTTTAACGGAAGGCGAAGCATATATGGGAACGCCCGGAATGCAGGGACGCCAGTCTCTGATTACAGATTTCACTCACCGTTTTCACACTTGAGTTTTGGTTACGGCTGCGGCCATCTTGAATTTCCGGACCAATAAAAATGTTGCATATAAATTTTTTATCCAATGAATAGCGACCTTATTCGTTCGCTGCGGCCCTAATGGGCACATGTTGGTGTGTGTCGGCTTCTGCTACCGATTTCATCACGCCAGTTACAGGAGAAATAAAAATCTTTCACGTGAGTAAATGTCGATTTCATACTTCATTTCGAAGTGATGTTGTTATCTGTTATTGATGTTGCCCGAAAATTTATTGGGTCTTTATCAGGATGTGTGTGAACAGTCGGTGTAGATAATGCGGCCGGAGGTGTACTATTTCGTAACCGGTTTTATATTTCTTTAGAACAATAAACTACAGCAGATCCAGTGATAGTAAAGCAGACAAGGTAGCGGATGGGGAGTGGGTCATGTTGGCTTGTATGAAGAACCAGAATGTATCTAAAAAACAGCCTAGTCGGCACTCACCGTTAGGACCTCGACAAGCTCAGCTCCGATAACCAGACTGAAAGACATCACCAACCTGTTAGTAGGACTAGGAGCACCATTAAAGAAGTGAAGCAGGGTCTTGACCAGCTCTGATTGGCCGTTGACTTAGCTGCACTTTTAGAACAATCACTTCTGCTCCCGTTGACTTCACGAAAGATATTCTAAATGTAAACAAAGATGGTGAATAAAAACAAAAGTACTAGATAAGATTACAAATATTGTAGGATTAAACCTCGAAAAAATCGTAGACAAAGCACTTTAGTGAGACGTGAGAGAAAGAAAAATCACAAGAGGTGCTAGTTGGCTAAGTCGATAGTACGCTGTTCTCTCGTGGCTAGACGACTGCTCGTCCTACCGGAGTCCGTGTTCGAATCCCAGGTAATTCTCTTGTGATTTTTCTTTCTCTCACGTCTCACTAAAGTGCTTTGTCTACGATTTTTTCCAGGTTTAATCCTACAATATTTGTTCTATTACTTTACCGTACCAAAACCTCGTAGTTTCCTATTTATAAAAAATTGTTAGATAAGATTACATACAGCATAACGGAAACAGTAGCTAGAACTTTTTTTTGGAACTAAAGTCAGACATTCCTTGTGTGTCTGTGATTCTCATACCAAAGAATACTTTCTCCAGAACTGGGCCTCGGTACAGTTTAGTTTCATGATCTTACATCATCGACCTGGAATTAAATTGACAGGTACGAACATGTACCCGTTGCTAAGGAATAAAGCCATGAGAATATAAACCTGTTTAATAAATTTTTTTTTTATCTCTTGTGTATTGAACAGTGATTTGAAAGGGGATTAGCAAATGTGAATGGGGGTGCCAGTAAGGCATATTGGGGAATAACGGCGTAACAGAAATAGCATTTCTAGGAAAATACAAAACCCAGTACAGCATTGGTATTTGTGTTGCATTACTGCAGCATGCACCTTTTCCCAGACACTGGTTGGTTTTCTAGAAATTCTTGCTAGTAGTGTTTGCAGGGGCTTGCATCACCATTGATTTTCTTTGTTTTGATTGGGTAGATGGGGATTGAATGTTGTGTTTGCAGTTTATGAGGCTTATAGCAATCTGAGACTTGTACAAGTGGTTCCTTGTTTATTCTGTTGCAACATTTCCTTTTTCTGAGTAAGTGCATATGTTGTATTGTTATAATATTTTGATATAATCTGAAAAAGATATTCATGAAAAAAATATCCTTTTTGAAGATTTCCCAGGAAATTATCTTCATCAATCTCCCTGGAGCTAGCTGGTGTTCTTTGCAGCCAGTGGTGTGGAAATGTTACGGCACAGCATCGTGTTGGGTTGGGATTGGATCATGGCAGCCACTTTTCCAGTCCCTGAGTGCAGCTAGAAAGAAAGGAGTGTGCAATATGTAGCAGACTCCACCCACATGGGGATTGTGGTGATCCATGCCCTGTTGGCCAAGCTGGATCTGTTACTGGGGGTACCAGTGGAGAGGTGGGACAGGGTCTTGGTCAGCCATGGTTCACCAACCCTGACACCAGCATGTCAGCTGTGCATCACTGATTGGTGGATTAGACAGTGTCTTCGTTCAGCTGTGCACCGCCACCACCACCAAAGTTATAGTTTTTTTGTTTTTGTTTTGTGAAATCTGTTTGAGATCAGTTTGTAGTAAGTCCTATTCAGGCATCCTTATCAGAGGTGCAGCTTCTGTAACACTAGAAAGCAGGATTAATCAGTCTCTGTAATAGCCCAAGTCTTTCATTCACTGTGTCACTGTGGTTATGCTCTGATGATGTCACAGATGCACATCAGATACATTCTTATCTACACTTTACCTATAAAGATGATATTTTAAAAATATCTTTAGTAATTTTTGCCTCTTGTGTGGGTTTACGCTTGGCCAGTCATTAAAAGAAAAATAACAAAGTTAATATCTTACATCCTTCCTGTGCCGCTAAACATCACATAGGGCCCGCATAGTAGTTTGCCAAAATGTCCTGTCTTCAGCAAGTTTTTCAATCTCATTAAGGGATGCTATGCCCACTGAACTGGCCTCTCTTAACAAAGTCCTCTGTAGAGTGGACGACCTCTTTTTCTTCAGCCTGTTATGATCCACTTGATAGCTTGTTTGGGGATCCTCTGATTGTTCCTTCTCATCAGGTGACTGACATATGTCCATCTTCTTTTTCTGATCAGCCATGAGACAGGTTGTTGTTTGCTCATCTGTCTTATCTCTGCATTGTTCTTGAATTCATTTCACTTTATACTGAGTATTTTCCTTAGGCATTTGTTTTCAAAAGAGTCTAATTTCTTGTCTATTTCTTTAGTTGATTTCCAGCTATCGCATGCATAAGTGAGAGTGGATATCACATTTTAATTGAATAATCTTAGCTTTGTTTTTGTGCTTATAACTTTTGAGTGCCATATGTTCTCAAGATTCTTGAAGGTCAATGCTGCTTTTGCAGTTCTAATTCTAACTTCCTTTCTAGTGTCTCCATCCTGGTCTATGTAGCTGCTGAGATGTGCAAAATGGTTTACTTCTTAAACAGCTGTTCTTCTGTTACTTCTACGTATATTTGTCCTTCATGGTTAATGAGAAGTTAATATACCACCTAAATATTAAGTAAAGTATTTGTGTCTTTAAAATTATTGACGTGTTATTTCTCATATATTTGCATATTTATTCCTTGGTTAAATGTATAAACTAAGAAGAAAGTAGGAACAGCTTTATTATTTAATGATAACAGACTTGTAATGTTTCAGCACAAGCCTTTAAAATTATTCCTTGGTTGTGCTAGGGGTACAGTATTCATGTAGCAATGGAATGTTTTACGTTATCTTTCCTGTACAAATTATGAGAAGAAATTTCTTAGTTCTGTAACACTTACAGGGAGATTTAAATAAAAATTGTGATTTCTGTTTTTGTCTGTCGTAATAGTGTAGTGGATTACAAGTTAATAAGTATTAAAAAGAACCTGGAAATGATTACGTATGGTGATAAAAGCCAGCATAATGATGGACTCAGCAAAAACCAGAAGGAAAAAAATGTGCAGGTCTGTTCATTTAGTACCAGCAGAAGATTCAGAAATATAGAAGACGGATGCCGAAATAGATATGAGTCTTCCATTCCACTCTGCCTGGTGCAGGACGTCTTCAAGTCCCACTTTAAATTGATTATTATAGTGTATAACCAGTTGACATATTTGGCATCGTGGATCGTCCAGGATGTTAAGTCCTCATACAGCACTTTTGTATCTCATTTACACACATATTTAAACTATACTTGTAGGTATCTACTGTTTGTATTTGTCAACGGCTAGTTGTTAATCATGAGAACATGTGGCATTTAAAAGTTATAAGCACAAAAACCAAGCTGAGATTATTCATTTCAAATGTAATATCCACCCTCATTTATGCATGTGAAAGCTGGAAAACAACTAAAGAAATTAAATTCTTTTTAAAGCAAATGCCTAAGGAAAATACTCTGTATAAAATGAAAGGAATTCAAGAACACAGAGATAAGGAAGATGAACAAACAACAACCTGTCTCATGGGTGATCAGAAAAAGGAGATGGATGTATGTCGGTCATATGATGAGAAGAAACAATCAGAGGATCTCAGAACAAGACATGAAGTGGAACACAACAGGCCAAAGAAAAAGAGCTTGACCACATGAAAATTTAAAGAGGACTTTGTTAAGAGAGGCCAAATTAGTAGGCATAAAATCCCTTGATGGGGTTGAAAAGCTCACCAAAAACAGGAAGGCTTGGCAAACTTCCATGCAAGCCCTATGTGACTTTTAATGGTACAGGAAGGATGAAAGATGTAAGTTGTTAAGTTGTATGTGAAAAATATAATTTAGAAAATTAGAAACATGGAAATGGCAGGGAGTGTCAGAGAATGTGGATGAAAAGACACTGATGCTGTCTTTACACTGATAACACTTGTCAAAACAAAACCCAAAAAAGCCAGAGAAGAAAATAGATGAGAAGATGGAAAAACCTATCCTGAACTGAAATAGCAGAGTCATGATAGATCTGAATAGAGAATGTCAGCATGAGTACTTTGCTCTACAGAAAAGACCATTGAAGACACTATGATATGTATTTCATATTCTTGCAATATTCGAGGAGTACGATATCACAGTGAACATGTTAACCACCAGTTTCTGGCAAATTACCAATAAAAAAAAAAGAGAGAGAGATCAAGACTTTTGGAAGTTATCAGTTACTGTGACCAGTTTATGTTATTAAAAACCTAGTAAAAAGCAACAAATGAAATCAGTTAAGGATAATCTGGCCAGTCAGCTGATGATGCTGAATTTGCATGGATGAGAATCAGCCAGTTTTGACTTTGGTTCAAGATGCGAGAGATTTTGTAAAATAAAATCTCACAGGAAGTAAAGTAGGTAAAAAAAATTTCACATGAATATTTAATTCCCGCTGATGTTTGCAAAGTGTATTTAATTTTTCATTTAAAAAAGTATACACCAAATGTTATGTTGACAGAACTGGTATTTCAGAAAATGCTTCATGCAAGGTGAAAGACAAGTACAATTGTACCAGTTACAAAAAATGCTAGCGCAGTCGCAGTATCAAAAGCTCTTGTGTTTTTTCAGGACTCAAGATACAGTTTTCATGGACTCTGAAGCACAGCAGCTGGCATCTTTAGATGTCAAGGACACATCAAATCAAGAGGAGGACTTTGTTGATCCATGGAATGTTCATTCATCTTCAGCAACTGGCATAGACTATGCCAAATTGATAGGTATTTTTTGCTGTCATAATTGTGTTAAATGTTTGTAGATTAAATGCATCATATTTTTAAACATATTGTCATTAGTTGTTTTTTTTTTTTTTTTACTGAATTATGAATTAGCCACATAAACTTATGAACTCTTAGCCTACCAAAAACCATTTAAATGACTTTTCACACAATTAAAAATAAAATAACAGTTTTGTTCTGTGGTTGGAAGATTATAATTTTTAACCATTGCAAACGCTTAAAATACAGATCATGTCATTTCCTGATAAAATGTTGCAGCAGTTTTTTTTTTTTTATTAATTGCAAGAAAATGTTTGTGTGTCATGGATGTTGCTTGATAGATTAAGAGTTAAAAAACACATTGTTCATTTCTTCATAATATTGCTTACATACTTTACTTTATCCTTCCTCTTGTGCTGTGAAGCATCTCTCCGATACCTTCTGTCCATCTTTCTGGGTCTTCCTCTTGATCTGTGTTCTGTTGCTCTTTGGTTGAAGGCTCTTGCAGCTGACTGTGAGTGTGTAATTCTCAGTAGGTTGCCAAACCACTTGATTTCATAGTATCTCCAAATAATAATAAAATTTTTCATCTTTGAAGGCAGTTTTGATGTAGGTCGTCATCATCATTTTGTGGAAGCTGCCAGGCATTATTTTGCTGTGTCTGCTCTCATTGTGGGTTCTAGAAATACTTGATTTGTATAATCTTTGGTTATGGCATTAACAAACCATGTTTGTGGCAAAATAGTTGAGCTGAAATCATGCATCTTCTGTGATGAAGGGCAGGTTTTTTTTAGAAAGGCATGTGGACTGTTTATATATATCTTTAAATTCTGGAATAGGTCTTAGTGACAGGTTTCTTAGCGGACTTCACCACCAAGGAGAACTTTTGGAGGTAGAATAGAGTCTTGACCAACCTTGGTTCTCTGGCCTTGATGACATGATCATAACTTTAACATGGCCTTGTTCTCCCCAGGCACTGCCAACCCACCATGATTGTCTTTTTAATGCGTTGCTTTTAAGATTTTAAAGATTTGTCATAATTCATTCAAAAAGGCCCTGGGGTTCGTTCATCCCCTAAAAATGGGTATCAGAGAAATCTGGGAAGGTATATGTGGCCAGGCGTGATACTGACCACATCACACTTTCATATGCTAGAGGTCTTGGAAATACGGGCCTAACACTGTATCCCCAATGTGCCTTAATGTCATGGAAATGGAGATTCCTACCTTTGCCTGCCTTCATTCATTCATTTACAGTGAGATTTGGTAGCACAGCAATTGATGATGCTCTGGTGAAAAGAATTGAGAAGGTCACAGGGAAGCCAGTTCATCATTTCCTGAAGCGTGGCATTTTTTTCTCCCACAGGTAATTTTTAAGATGAGTTCTATTGTGTGCTGTTCCTGTTTCTTTCAGAAATATATATTTTTTTTTCTATGGGAAGAATTTCTGGACTGAATCATGTAGAGAGCAGCTCTGTGAAAAGGGTACAGGATCATGTGAGGAGAAAATGAGGATCAGATTTGAGTTTACAGCATGCAACCATGGAAAGGCTGGACCTTGCAACAAAAACATTGTTTGTGTGCAAATCCACCATTGGTAGAATCAGTCATGATAGGAGCAGCTCAACAAGATGATGCTTGACAAAACCCAGAACAGCAGATATCTACCTGCTTGAGAACCATCTCCTTAGATGAAAAGTGTCAATGATAATAGTGCTGTATAGAGCCGTTAACGCCCTTTACTTGTGACATCACAACAGATGATGTAGAAAGTGCATTTTCAGAGAAAAATGCAACATATTCCTTGAACAGCCAGAAAAAACAAAGTTCTTCTTCAAAACTGGCTGTAAAGAAAAGTTAATCAATATTCTTTGGACATGTTATATGCAGGAAACTCTCTACCGTAGAGAGTGGAACAACAACACAACTCCGTCAGATCATCAGAGGAAGTACCCCCCCCCCCCCCCCCCCTCAGACAAGTGTTTCGGCCCTTTACACTCTAAGGGGGGGTGGGCCCCTCTGGGTCATGACTCCCAGAGGTCTTGTGAGTTGTTGCTTTTTTTTTTTCCAGTCCCTTTGCCGGATATTACAACAAGTTTGGGATCTAGAAAAAGCCCCAGAGGAGTGGAAAACTGGCCTTATAGTAAAACTACCAAAGACGGGTGACCTCAGAGATTGCGGGAACTGGAGAGGCATTACCCTACTGCCACTCACCAGTAAAGTATTTTGCAGAATAATCATCAACAGAATTGTACCAACACTTGAGGAAAAACCTCGGAAAGAGCAGGCAGGATTTAGGAAAGGAAGATCATGCATAGACCACATATTTGTACTTAGACAAATATTAGAACAGGCAAATGAGTGGCATAGCACAACATATGCATTATTCATAGATTTTGAGAAAGCCTTTGACAGTGTCAACAGAGATGCACTGTGGAAAATCCTAAGATGGCATGGCCTCCCCCATAAAATAGTTAATGTAATCGAAGCCCTATACGGGGGTTTTCAGTGCAAAGTTATCTGTGGAGATTGATTGATTGATCTTTATTTCAAAAGGGTTAAGAATTGGGCACGCAGGCCCAACATACCTCCAGCAGCTTTAGGGTACAAACAGGAGTGAAACAGGGATGTGTACTATCACCAACATTATTTATCTTGGCAGTAGACTGGTTAATGAAGGAGGCAACATCAGACAAACGCAGAGGATTACAATGGACCCTTGACACAGTGCTGGAGGACCTTGACTTTGCAGACGACATTTGTCTATTATCAAGCAGTCACAAAGATATGCAAGATAAAATAAACAAGCTAACTCAGAATGCAAACAACATAGGACTAAAGATCAGCGTAGGAAAGACAAAGTTAATGAAGCAAAATGTGAACAACAGATATGTACTCAGAGTAGATAGCAAGTTAGTGGAGGAGGTCAACGAATTTGTATATCTTGGTAGTAGAGTAGTAGAAAATGGAGACAGCACAGAGGACATCAACAGCAGACTTACTAGAGCAAACCAGGCTTTTGCAATGCTGCAGACTATATGGAAATCAAAAAACTAAGCATAAATATGAAAATCAGGATATTTAAGAGTAATGTTCTAAGTGTACTACTCTATGGAAGTGAATGCTGGAAAATCACCAAAACCATAGAAAACAAGTTGAATTCTTTCCAGACTAAATGTTTATGAAGAATTAGAAAAATATTTTGGCCAAACACCATAAGAAATAACATCTTATTAGCAGAAATGCAGATGAAACCACTGACAACAGTTATTGAGGAAAGACGCTGGCGATGGTTGGGACATGTGCTCCGATTGACTGACAACTCACTATCAAAAATAGCACTAAGATAGACACCTCAGGGGAACAGAAGTAAGGGTAGACCAAAAGAGACATGGAGAAGAACAACAGAAAGGATGTTGAGCATTAGAGGGCTCACCTGGGCAAGAGCAGAAAAAAAGGCGAAGGACAGGCATTTGTGGAAAACCCTTGCGGAAGCCCCATGTGCCCTGGGCACTTA
Organism: Achatina immaculata; assembly: GCA_009760885.1. Taxonomy (NCBI): domain Eukaryota; kingdom Metazoa; phylum Mollusca; class Gastropoda; order Stylommatophora; family Achatinidae; genus Lissachatina; species Lissachatina immaculata. Next base: position 48,885,892 of record CM019718.1, read on the forward strand.
AGGTTCAGAGAAAGAGAGAGATAGAGCCGTTAACGCCCTTTACTTGTGAGATCACAACAGATGATGTAGAAAGCGCATTTTCAGAGAAAAATGCAACATATTCCTTGAACAGCTAGAAAAAACAAAGTTCTTCTTCAAAACTGGCTGTAAAGAAAAGTTAATCAATATTCTTTGGACATGTTATATGCAGGAAACTCTCTACCGTAGAGAGTGGAACAACAACACAACTCCGTCAGATCATCAGAGGAAGTAGCCCCCCTCAGACAAGTGTTTCGGCCCTTTACACTCTAAGGGGGGTGGGCCCCTCTGGGTCATGACTCCCAGAGGTCTTGTGAGTTGTGTTTTTTTTTTTCCAGTCCTGGGATTGAACCCATGATCTTCCCGTTGCCACTGCATTTTTTTGAAGTGCATCTTTAGCGATTTAGCTACGGAGGACTGGTATTGGTTGTGGCAAATGAAATTACTTATAGTCCCAATGCTTGTTTCGCATACTCCACAGCCAGCATGAGGCCTTTTCTGCTGTTTCTGAAAGGCTTCTCAATGCCCTTGCTCTTGCTTGTCCCTTTATGCCCAGTTGCTTACATAGGTCATATGCTGATGTTGCTACGAGTCCTCTTGTTCTTGTTATGATATTGACAGTCACTGGAAGGTCAAGGATAATGAAAAATGGAGAACAAGAGAAAGGCATCTTAATAAACTTAATAGCATGGAGAGTCAAAAATAGCATGCCTGGTTAGATACTCAAGATTTACAGGAAATAGGAAACATGATTGCCATTGAATGTTGACATGGCACCTGATGGATGTTTTTGTGTATATGTGCGTGTGTGTGTTTTAGTGCCTGGGGTTGTGTTGGTCATGTGATTGTCTTGTCCCTACTCCAGTAGAGTGCCATGTAGTTACTTTCTGTAGTCATTTATATATGTACGTAGTTACTTTCTGTAGTCATTTATACATGTACGTAGTTACTTTCTGTAGTCATTTATGTATGTACATAGTTACTTTCTGTATTGAGTGCATGGATAAGAGTGAAATGTGAATGTTATACTTTAAATTTTATTTTATGTCTCTCAGATTTCCAGTGTTAGTTATGCTGGTTATATGAGCAGAATATTTGTAGAATGTCTGGAACAGAGTGAAAGGTGTATGATAAAGGGCAGAATGTCAGACGGGCCTGCATGCCCTTTGGAAACAAAGATCAGTCAATCAATCAGTCCCTGGTTAGTTAACTTTTGAAAACATTTAATATTATCCCGCACACTATACACAAGGCTGCCCAGGGGTTAAGAAAATACGACAGATGCCGGTGCACAACACTTGACAGACAGGCAGTTATAATTAGCAGACACAACTTGGACCAGGTGAATGGACAGAAGAAACACCCTCAGATCTTTTTGCTGCTAGCATAAAGCATTTCCAAGTGGCTCTATCCCTGACAGTTGTTTTATTATAGCTTTGTTGGGAACAGTTGAGCTTTGAATCTCAGATTCAATTTGTTAGTATTATCTAATGAGTTTCACAGGTTAATTTCTTACTTTGCAAGAGAATCTGTGCTTTTTTTGTTGTTGTTGGTAAACATGTGGCTGCCACTAATTTAAGTTTATTTATTATAGAGAGATGCACAGGATTCTGGATCTGTATGAGCAGAAGAAGCCATTTTATCTCTACACTGGTCGCGGTCCATCGTCAGAAGCTATGCATTTGGGACATCTTGTCCCCTTTGTTTTCACAAAGTAAGCATCAATTTGTGCACCTTAAGTTTGTTTTTTTTTGTGTATTTTTTTATGTTTTGGGATAATTCTTTCTCTTTGTTCATTCTATGTTCTCTGACCATAAAATGTGATAATTAGGTTTTTTTTATTTTTGGCTTGAAGATGGTATTAGTTTCTTGTGGACTGTTATGAAAAAAATCTTTTTTCTTCGGGTAGTGATATATATTACAAGTATTTCCTCATAATTTGAGCTGATTTCTACATAAACTATTTCTTAAATATTATTCCTTATGTGATATTAAATTCTATCCATAGAGGCATTTAAACCTTATTTGTGAATTCCAGAGGGTTCACAAGTCACATTTTTTACTCAAAAATATATATATATATATATATATATATATGACCTTAAGGAACCATAAAGAGCATAAAAAATTGAATTGGTTATGTTATGGTGAATTTTTCTTTTTCTGCCAACCATGTCCTTAATGACGGCGGATATTTTAATCTCGTGTGATTGGGTTAGGTAGAAAGATTTTTGATTTGGTGATATTGTTTGATAAGGTGGCTGCAGGAAGCATTTGATGTCCCTCTGGTGATCCAGATGACCGATGATGAGAAGTACCTGTGGAAAGATCTGACCATTGAGGAAGTGCAGAGAGTTGCTGTAGAAAATGTCAAGGACATCATTTCTCTGGGCTTTGATGTGGAGAAGACGTTTATTTTCTGTGATTTTACATATATGGGGTATGTGTATGGTGTAATGGTTAAGTGTAAAATTAAATTTTCAGTGTGTCCCCTGTTTGTAGGATACTTTGTATCGTATGTTTATAATAGATAGCAAAAGAATGAAGGGAACAACACTTTAACATCTCAGTAGAAAGAACAGAGCATATGTAGCCATATCATGGATCTTATTTCATTCAGAATTGTCCATGGGGACGAAGGTGATGTCTGATTTGCATTCAGCGACCAATAGCTGACATGCTAGCATCAGGGTTGGTGAACCATAGTCGACCAAGATCATGTCCCACCTCTTCATTGTTACCTCCAGTAATAAGCCTAGCCAGGCTAATGGGGCAGAGATTGCCGTAGTCCCTGTGGCGGTTGAGTCATCTGAGGAAGAAGACTAATCCTCTGCATTCTAGTTCCACTCAGGAACTGAAAAAAATAACAAAAATATCCTCTAACCCATAGTCCAGTATGATTCCGTGCCTCAACTACTTCACTGTGTCTCTAACTCAGAGTTCCAGGGAGAAGAAGGAGGAGGAGGAAGTAGAAGAAGGAGGAGGAGGAAGTAGAAGAAGGAGGAGGAGGAAGTAGAAGAAGAAGGAGGAGGAAGAGGAAGTAGAAGAAGAAGAAGGATGAGGAGGAGGAAGAAAAAGGAGGAGGAGGAAGTAGAAGAAGAAGAAAGATGAGGAGGAGGAAGAAAAAGGAGGAGGAAGTAGAAGAAGAAGAAGGATGAGGAGGAGGAAGAAAAAGGAGGAGGAGGAGGGAGGAGGAGGAAGAAGAAGGATGAGGAGGAGGAGGAAGAAGAAGAAGGAGGAGGAGGAAAAAGAAGAAGGATGAGGAGGAATAAGAAGAAGGAGGAAGAAGGAGGAGGAGAAGAAGAACTGCCTGTGTCTTCATTATTTAGCTTTTGACAGTTCTCTGTCTTGAGTTTTATTCTGTATTCATGTGTGGGTGGCGGTAGTAGTTGCAGCGATAGTGCATCTTTATTTGGTCTTAGTAATTTTCATCTAATTAACTTCTGTTATCTGGCCCTCTTCCAGGCTTGCCACTGTCAGCTTTTAAATCATGTTCTGAGAATATCTCTTTTCAGTGTAACATGTACTACTTCGCCTTTTTTTATTTGTAGTTCTTCTAGAAGGACTAGAGAATATTATAACCAGAAAATTTCATGTAGAGATATAAGATGTCTTTTTTTTTAACTGGTTTATTGTTCTGTATAATGCATTTTTGAATTTATTACAAATGAAGAAGGCATTATTGGGAACTGGACAATCAGACAGATGGTGGTCTGCGAGTATTCACATAACAGCGTGTGTGGTGGATATTAATGTGATCATATTGTTTTGATATATTGGTGACTTTTAGTGCATGGTGTCCAGGCTTGTTGCAGAATATGGCCTGATTCTTCATGATTAAAAAAAAAAAGTATCCCTACTATGCCATGAAGGCACCGGGGGGGTATGATGTTAGTGTCCATATTTTCCTTGACCTGTCTGCACATTAGAGGGTGATGTGGTCAGCCTCGCACCCGGTCACCTTCACCTTCAGGAGGAAGCAGGTACTCATTTCTACAGCTGGACTTGAGCCAGTGACCTCATCATGAGAAATGAGATCACTAACCACTTCACCATGCCAGTGCTCATTCGTCATCATCAGAATTAGCAAATGTGTTATTGAACCCATCTTGACCAGTACTTTTTTTTTTTTTTTAGTGTCAAGAGAGATAATTCTCATAAATTGTCATCCATTTCCACAGACAGTGTCCAGAATTCTATAGGACAATCATTCAGATCCAGAAACATGTCACCTTTAACCAGGTCAAGGGCATCTTTGGCTTTGGAGAGAGTGACAATATTGGTAAGATAGCCTTCCCAGCAGTGCAGGCAGCTCCAAGTTTTAGCGCAGCATTTCCACACATTTTCAACCGCAAGCCAGACCTGCCTTGTCTCATACCGTGTGCCATTGATCAGGTAATTGTCCGATCCGGATATGTTTGTAATGTGTTATTATATTTAAGATAATAGATGAAAATTACATGAATCTTATAACTAAGCAACATTTTTTTAAACTTAGTTTATATGTGTGTTGGTTTATATGTTGGAACACAAACACTGTTGAACTGAGAGTGGAGTGCATTGATTAGTATGAAGACTTGGAGTGGACCAAAGAAAGCAGACTTCTCAACAGGCTCCATGACTGTAAGGACCACTTGGAGCCTTGTCTTGTTAGCTGGGCCGAGCCATTTACTAGAGGCACCAATGGCAAGGTCTTAACCAGCTGCAGTTCACTGTATCGGATGATCACTCCATCGTACTAGCATGATTATCTTTAAAATCATGGCAGATAGAAAAATAACAATGTTGCGGTGTTAATCAGGAGTGGTCTCATGGCATAAAACGTTGCATATGCTACACGCAGTGCCATCTTGTGGTCATCCATGGGTTGTTGTTTCATCCAGATTAGCAGAGATCTGCACCATGAGTTTCTGGACAAATCAGTGATCAGTTTTTAAGTACAGTAACTGATTTCTCAGCAGCATTGGACACTGCAAGACATGCTCATTTGGTTGAATGATGGTCATTGCATACTTTGAGCATGAGAGTTTAGTGGCTGATGTCATGGTGAAGGTGTGGAAACATTCATGTGGATTAGGAGTGGGCTGTGGTGAATTTTGTTAGACGTGAGCTTTACCTCAGATTAACTTTCAGGAACTCCCTGGTAACATAGAGTGGGGACCCTGACCAACTTTAACTCACTGACCATGACAACAGTGTAATCTGTTCTGAAAAGTTGTCTTCCTTCTATAGGAAGACATGAAACTATAATCTATAAATTCATCTGATTGTCCGTTTAGATCTTTTGTTTACGTCTGTCTAGGACCCATACTTCAGAATGACCAGAGACGTAGCTCCGCGACTGAACCTGCAGAAACCAGCCCTCATGCACTCCGTATTTTTCCCAGCTCTGCAAGGAGCCACGTCAAAGATGTCTGCCAGTGACCCAAATTCCTCCATATTTCTCACAGACACCCCAGCTCAAATTAAAAACAAGGTACGACAGTCCTTGATACTTAACTGTTTGTTATCATGTGCCCGTGAATTCCTAGACATGTCAGGTTTGTCACAGACGAGCAGTTCATTTCATAAACAAATTTATTACACATTTTTATTGAGCAGCTAATCATTCATTCTCTAGTTGCTAGACAGCTGTTTTATAAAAAAAAAAAAAAACTGTCAGTGACGTTATGTGCTTGTATATCAGTTTCTCCATGTCACTGGAAACATACATGGAGCTTGAGGGACTAAGGACTCTTGTCTGGAACAGCTGACCTGGAATGTACAGAATACATTTTTAATTTTGTGTGGCCGTGCCCCCCCCCCCCCCCAGAAACTTATTGTGATTCGAACCTGTTTCTTCATTTCAAAAAAAGCAAAAACACCAGTGTTTAAAGTGAATCACCATACCACTATCTATTTATTGTCGATTTATGTGTTAATTTATCTTTATCTTTCATAAATCTCACATTGTGATCAGAACATACGAAAGATTAATAGTAATAATCAAATGAAACAAAATTGTCTTTTTTTTTTTTTAGTGAAACGAGAAGATAATGTGTGAATATGTAATCATAAAATGCAGCACATGATGATGTTATAAAGTCAGTGATTGTGCTAGGATTTTTTTTTTTTTAACTAATATAAGTGAGGTGTCCTTTCCCTTGCTTGAAGTACTTTCTGAAATATGAAATACTAGTTTTGTCAGCACAACAGTCTGTACCTTTTTTTTTTTTTTTTCCAATGTAGGATTAAGCACACTTTACAAACATAGTGGGAACTAAATGTTTGTGTGAATTTTTTTTTTTTTCTTTTATTTGCGGTGAGATTTACTCTTTACGAAATGCTCACTTGCTGAACCAGAGTAAGACTTGCAAAGTGAGCATCATCAGCTGTCTAGCCTGATTATCCTCCATCCAGTTTTGATGGTTGTTTTTTTCTTTTACAGGTTTCTGTTTGTTTTTTTTGTTTTTATAACATAAGCTGTTTAGGATAAGCAGTAGCCTTAAAAAGTTTCAATTTTTCTCTCTTTTTTTTTTTAATCTGTAGTTTATTCATAGTGCAAGTTAATGTGATCACTGAAAGCGCACTAACTATGGTTTGATAAATTGAGAGTGCTGTCAGTTGTATGTTATTTTCTTTCTAACTACAGGGAGAAAATGGATAGACTCCAGGAAGTTAGTGTAGTTAGACTCTTGATTTTTGTATCACATGTCTTTGTTCTCAGAGTCATGCCACCTGCCAGAACTCACAGTGTAAAAATTAAGTCTTGTTTTTATATTGCTTCACCTGCCAACTCTCTTAATGAAAGAAATGATTGTTCTGTTTTTAAATCATGCCACCGACCAACTGTCTTGGTGTAAAGGTTATTGTTCTTCTGTATGTTCTCACTTTTGCACAGATCAACAAGTATGCTTTCTCTGGAGGGCAAGCCACAGTGGAGGAACATAGGGAAAAGGGCGGCAACTGTGATGTAGATGTTTCTTTTCAGTACCTGAAGTTTTTCTTGGAAGATGATGACAAGCTGGAGAAGATTAGAAAAGTAAGTCTCAGATATGGAATCTTTTGAATGAATGAATGAATAATCTTTATTTTTAAAGGGTAAAGAATTGGGCACGCAGGCCCGTCTTACATTCTGCCCTTCATCACTCCATCTTTCATTCTTACCACACACTTGATTTGGTACAAAAATACAAATTAAATTAGGAAAAACGTATCAAAAGAGTGTAAGATTTAACTACTACATTCAAAGTAAAAGAGAAGAAGTAATTAACCTAATAAAATAGCACTCACGCACACATACACACGCAGACATATACATAAATAAAAATACATTGTAAATACAGATCTTCTAACATATGTTTTTTTTTTAACAAACATTAAAATAATTTCTAACAATATCTAACAAGTTGCTTTTCTAACTATGTCATTGACAATGCTGGAGACAGCATTAGCATGAATCATACAGAATCTGGTGATAGTGCCTTAAACTTTAGTACCACCGTGCCATGGGGGCACCTGTAAGGTTAGTGTCTACACTTTCCTTGACCTGTCAGCACACAACAAGCTGGTATAGTTGATATCACACCTGACTGGCTTTCTTTCCCCAGCTGAGGGAGGTACTGGGTGCCCATTTCTACACTTATGTAACTGTGATGCCTCCAGTCAGACTTGAACCACTGCTTGAAGCGCATGAGGACTTTTAGAGGCAGTGAAACTATGAGGGGTTTTAAAAGAGAGGAAACCATGAAGGCTTTTAGAGGCAGTTAAACCATGAGGGGTTTTAAAAGCGAGGAAACTGAAGGCTTTTAGAGGCAGTTAAACCATGAGGGGTTTTAAAAGCGAGGAAACTGAAGGCTTTTAGAGGCAGTTAAACCATGAGGGGTTTTTAAAAGCGAGGAAACTATGAAGCTTTTAGAGGCAGTTAAACCATTAGGGGTTTTAAAAGCGAGGAAACCGTGAAGGCTTTTAGAGGCAGTGAAACCATGAGGGGTTTTAAAAACGAGGAAACTATGAAGGCTTTTAGAGGCAATGAAACCATTAGGGGTTTTAAAAGTGAGGAAACCGTGAAGACTTTTAGAGGCAGTGAAACCATGAGAAGTATTAAAAGTGAGGAAACCGTGAAGACTTTTAGAGGCAGTGAAACCATGAGAAGTATTAAAAGCGAGGAAACCATGGAGACTTTTAGAGGCAGTGAAACCATGAGGGGTTTTAAAAGTGAGGAAACCATGAAGACTTTTAGAGGCAGTGAAACCATGAGGAGTTTTAAAAGCGGGGAAACAATGAAGGCTTTTAGAGGCAGTGAAACCATGAGAAGTATTAAAAGCAAGGAAACCATGAAGACTTTTACAGGTAAGGAAACCATGAATACATTTACAGGTAAGGAAACCATGAATACATTTACAGGTAAGGAAACCATGAATACATTTACAGGTAAGGAAATCTTGAATACATTTACAGGTAAGGAAACCATGAATACATTTGGAGGCAAGGAAACCATGAAGACAGTTAGAGACAAAGAAACCATGAAGACTTTTATAGACAAGGAAACCATGAAGGCTTTTAGAGACAAAGAAACCATGAAGACTTTTATAGACAAGGAAACCATGAAGGCTTTTAGAGATAAGGAAACCATGAAGGCTTTTATAGACAAGGAAACCATGAAGGCTTTTAGAGATAAGGAAACCATGAAGGCTTTTATAGACAAGGAAACCATGAAGGCTTTTAGAGATAAGGAAACCATGAAGGCTTTTATAGACAAGGAAACCATGAAGGCTTTTAGAGATAAGGAAACCGTGAAGGCTTTTATAGACAAGGAAACCATGAAGGCTTTTAGAGATAAGGAAACCATGAAGGCTTTTATAGACAAGGAAACCATGAAGGCTTTTAGAGATAAGGAAACCATGAAGGCTTTTATAGACAAGGAAACCATGAAGGCTTTTAGAGATAAGGAAACCGTGAAGGCTTTTATAGACAAGGAAACCATGAAGGCTTTTAGAGATAAGGAAACCATGAAGGCTTTTATAGACAAGGAAACCATGAAGGCTTTTAGAGATAAGGAAACCGTGAAGGCCTAGACAGGAAGACTATGAGGTAGACAAAGCTGAAAAGGCTGGCCTTGTGAAACAAATTTTTGTTTTTAACTTTGCCTTATTATGCCATAACTGTCTCTTACCATAAAAAAAGGCTGAATATGTTGTGTGACATGGAATATCAACAAAATGGCAGGACCATGTTGGTGTCAGAGCTCCTATACTGAATTATTACTAGTGAAAATTTACTTTCATTTCTCTCTCTTTATGCAGGACTACACAAGTGGTGAGCTTTTAACAGGCCACCTGAAGAAAGAACTAATTACTGTACTGCAGGAAATGGTAGGCAAGATCCAGGAGCAAAGAAAGAGCATCACTGATGAGGTTGCGAAGCAGTTCATGACACCTCGGAAACTTAAGTTTAATTACTGAATCATAGTGATACAGATTTCATTGTCGATTTTTTCGTTATCATTTACTACTGTGACATGCTAGCATGTATTTATACAAACAATATACACTTGGTGGCCTAAATGTTTTTAGACAGATTTTTAGTTGCATTATCTCAAAAATGACGAGAGATGAGAAGGTGAAAAGTGTGTCAAATTTAAGTTTGGTTCAGCATTCAGCATTTTAAAAATTGTAAATGATTTTTTGGCACAGATGCCGTGGAAAACATACCTAAAAAAAAAAAAACAAACAAATAAAATTTGTGTGTATATTGTATACACACATACATAACGTAGTCATATCAGCAGAAAATAAAGATAAAAATGATGGGAACAAAGTTTACTTGGTTTTAAAGTGTGTTACTTCAGTTTTCATTCAGGCAACAACCACAAGAAAAAATGAGAATGGATGGAGAATCATTACTGCAAGTAAACACAAGAGGGGGGAAGAATTATCAAATATAATGTAAAATGAGTTATCAAGAATCGGGGTAGCTTGCAGTTAAATCTCAGAAATGTGGAAACCATGATGGATCTGTCAGAAGTTGTGTGACATAATTATAATAAGAAAACATTTAAAGCAGTCTTGGTAGTTTCAGTGAGTTGTATCTTTAAAGATTGCGACTGGCAGATGTGTTTATTGTTTCAGACTAGTGTGTGTGTGTTGTGATTATTAAATGATATATTTAATATCTTGTATAATGTGTACTTGGTTTAGGTGCGGTTGCAGCTTTGTTTTTCTGGTCCTGGGTTGACAATGCAGGATGATTTTAATTGTACTTGTTATTTCCATGGTATGGGTTCTGTCTAACAGTATTTGCAGGTGTCATTTTGGAATGACTGTAGAATCGGACCTTGCAAAATTTTGCTATTTTGCTTCCCGTTCAAACCAAGTTCTCATGGAATGACGACCGTGGGTATTTGTGAGTCGTTGGAAGATTTTTTTTTTTTTCCACAGTTCTTCTTCCTTGCCAGAGTTTAGTGGCACCTTGTTATTGTGCCATGTGGGACCAGTGTTAGATGTGAGAGTGCGAGCTTCTAACGTTTTGTGCTGCTTGTTTCTGCTGTTTCTTCAGAGCTTTTCTATGGTTTTGCTTGTCTTTTTACATGTAGCTGTGCCTTAAGTTGTTGGCTGTGCTGCTAGATGTCTTCTTGTTCCTTCTTCTATAGCTGTTGCTTTAGCCTTGAATTTGCTGCCTAATTTGATTACCTGACCAGGCATACATGATTGCCCCTCATTCGTGTGTTTGTGTGTGTGATGACTGGTGTTGTAAGTATTGACAGCTTCACATACAACATCCAGACAAACAAACACTTCATATTGACTTTAACTATTGAAGAACAGGTCTGAGCTCTTACATATAAACTTCATGTTTAATCACTTTGTCAGCATTCATGTAGGCAGATAAGGACCTTGCATACGTCCATCCTGTATGTGAAAACAGCTGTTCTCCCCCCAAGAAGTTTCACCAAAACTTTCTCTCATGACCAAGTTCACTAACAACTCAGTCACATGACCACCTTCACATCATCACTCTCTTAGATATGCTGTAACAAGGTCTAGCCATGACACACCTGGCCACCGCTGTACTGCTATATGCCAGCCTGCACTTATCACCAGGGTTGTCAAATGGGTGTGTCAAGAATCTGACTCCTAGTTTTATAGTTGAACTGTAGCTTTTCAGGTGGTGCATTTCTACTGATTCCCGGTGAGAACTGACTTGGACTCCATGTCCCCAGCTTATCAATATTAAGGTGCTCTGTTCTCTTACTCTGCTTCATCTGGTACCATAATCTCATCTTTAATATTGTCTTCACAGAGCCATCATGGAGCACCTGATCACTAGTCTTGTGTTGTCATGAATACAATTCTGAAGTGGATTGTATTATTATATTGTATAAACAGTATTGTGACCCATGAATGCTGTGTTCAACAGCAGTGAAGCTAACAGAAAATATAAAACACATTTGACTAGCTTTTCTCAGTGATTCTCTTGTGCAGAGTAGAACAGTGTACAGATCTGAAATTGTTTTTATCTCTGTGTTGTATGTCAGTACAGCAGTTAGTATGAAGATGACAGCATTAAACAGTGTGAAAAGTACTTTTGCAATGAATATGTTGTATAATGTTTATGTTTTATCATGTGTAGAGATTAGTTGCTAATTTAACATCTCAGCACTTTTGCTCACTGTCAAGTTCTGTATTTTTGTTCTGGTGTTGTTTTCTTTATGTCTTTTACTCATTCTTTTACCTGAAAGTCTTGCAGAACAACTTCAGAGCAGATATCAAATGATCTCCTGTGCATACATCAACTTTGTGAGATCATCATCATCATCCTGTGCTGTCACTCCAGGGAAGGTCCTCTCGCTCTGTCCTTTATTTTTGCAGTGTGCTCAACCAAGCTGAGTCTTGTCTGTTTTTTGTTTTTTTGTTGTTGATCTCTTTCTCTTTGTTTGTAAGACAGTGTCTGCTGCATTGCTTAGATCACTTTCTTTAAAAACAGAATCTGCTAGCAGATGAAAGCCTCAATGAAAGGCTTTAAATGTCATTGTCCATTTCTTAGTTTTTGTTTGTTTAAACTGAAATAAGAAAGTTTTAGCAAACTTTATCAATATAGTTATGGAAGCAGCCCTGCTCAATGCTACTGAAGTATATAGGGGACATGGTGGCAGTGTCGGCACACTAGAGGGCGATGTGGTTTCTGTCGGTTATGGTCGGCCAACCATGACAACAGGATGTCATCGATGGGCCGCTGATTACGTCTTCAGCCTGTGGTACGTATAACTGATTGCCTGCTAGGAACTGAAGAAGCTGATGGACTTGTTGAATCTGGCACAACACCTGGCCAGCTCCAGGAAGATCTAGGTGTACATTTCTACAGCTGGCACTATTTTATCATAAGCTGAGCCACCAACCACTGTCATGAGTACACAGGCTGCTCTTTGGTCCTCAGGTACATACGTACATACATACATATATATATATATAAAATCTTCTGAATATTGATTACATTTTGTGGAATCAAAATATTATAACTGACATGTTTTCATTACTCAGTTTCTTATTGTGTTTGTATCTCATTTATATAAGTTATGCTGTGAAGTTATGCTCACAACCGACAAGCCTACAGGAGTTGCTGTTAGGGAGGCAAAGTTCCACAAGGGACATGCAAATGAGTGAATGAATGCTGTGAAGCACTCTTTTGAGACTTAGTGCCGGTATACTTTTCTATAATGTTTGGAATATATTGTGAGAGCATGTGAATGATGTTCAGAGATCTGGGTATTAATCTCTGTGAAAGTGTCCTGTGTATCTTGTGTTTTCTGATGTTTAGTATGTCGATGTAAGATGTTGAAGTATTGTGATTAATGGTGCATGTTAATTTCAGTCTGTGGATGTTTGGTACTAGGTATTATGATATGTTTGGATACAGGAGTAATGTTCTCTGGTACGTTCTTCTTCATTCTCGCTGTAACTGTGAGCTGGTGTTCTTTGCAGCTGATGTGGTGGAGATACTGAGACACAGCATCATGTCAGCTTAGGAGCGGGTCATGGTGACTGTTTTTCTTTTTAGTCCCTGAGTGCAAGAAAAAAATCTAGTGGCGTGCAGTACTTCTTTAGCAGACTCCACCACCCTGGGGACTATGGTGATCCCTACCCCATTGGCCAGGCTAGGCCTGTTACAATCGGGAGGTGGGGCAGGTTCTTGGCAAGTTATGGTTCGCCTACCCAAACACCAGCATGTCAGCTATGGTTCGCCTACCCTGACACCAGCATGTCAGCTATGGTTCGCCTACCCTAACACCAGCATGTCAGCTATGGGTTGCTGACTGCCAAATCGGACAGTGTCTTCTGCCTGTGGTACATATATAAGCTGGGAATTAAAGAAGCTGATAGACTCGCTGAATCTGGTATCAGGCAACCTCAACAACACCCTGTCTCATACAGTGAAGTAAAAACGGTAAGCAAATATCAGCACTGGAAACTATTGGCCGTACATTGAGCAGGTACACGTGATGATCAGTCTGTACAACGCACTGTTTATGTGGCTAACACAGTTCCTGAAATAATGCACTCATTTCAGGCAACCCAGGAATATGAACAATAACAGGGCACATGAAGATCATTGAATAAGTCAGTGTTGTCATAACATATATTTTTATTACAAGACACAGGATGATGATGGAAACAGTCGACTTGGACGAAATATTGTAAGTGATAAACAGAACAGCAATACATCATGAACACGATTCTGGGTGGTTGGACTAGGTAAAAGTTTTTACTACAGCTGTAGGAATTGAAATAACTACATAATTCTTAAATATGACATGATACAGCTACGACTACCTGATTCAAAGTAACACTCACTCTTACTCGGAAAGACCAGTAAAGGATGCTCAATTACCCACACAAAACTCTCACAATATCTACGTGCCAGACATTCTGCACTCCTGGACTAAGTGTAAACTTGAGGCACAATGAAAAGAATAACAACTAACAAACAACGAGGGGCTTTAAATTGCAAAAACTCCCTTGTAGCATGTGCTACACCCAGCTCAGCCCAAAATCTGATGACCAGATGCCGCAACTCTCACGGGGGAACATATGAAGCCAAAACATGAGAGACTGTAAATATATTTCAATGCTGGGTAGTATATGTATATATATATATATTTTGTATATCTACATTGATGCTGAGCAATAAAGGGCTCATCTAGGCAGGAGCAAAAAAAAGGCAAAGTACAGGCGTTTGTGGAAAACTCTTGCAGAAGCCTCATGTGTCTTGTGCACTTAAGGCACACACACATACACATGCACCTTATTTCTTTGAATAAACACCGGTATTAATTTTTTATTTATTAAATTAAAAATAAAACTGTCCTGACTCTGCGTTTACTAGAGGTCGGCGTCTATTCAAGCCAGGTGTTTATTTGTAGCATCTGTATTGGCCTATACAGTGTTTCCATAGAAAGACGTATACAATGTACTGACCCGGCGTTTATTTGAGGTATGCGTTTATTCTTATTTGAAACATTACTCCATTCGTTTCCCACCCACCCCAATCCTACTGTTTAATTGAAGCAGGTGACTATTTTAGACCAGGCATTTAATCAAGGAAATATATATATATATATATATACATGCACACGCAAAGTATTTCCATTAAGCAATGAGACATTTTATTCAGCCAATCAGCAGGGCCTGGGGGAGAATTCTCCAGCCCTGAAGGTTAGTGGGGGATGTTAGGTAAAGGATCAATATCTCGTCATTTGGGTCTGAGCTTTTACAGAGTGCGGATCGCTTGCGAAGTGGGCAGCTGGTATCTGTCGCATAACAGTCAAAATGCAGAGGAGTGTCAAGCAGTGATATGCTATAAAGTTTTGTGTTCAACTTGAAAAATCTGCAACAGAAACATTTGCTATGATACAGAAAGCCTACAGGAAGGATGCCTTATCAAAAGCATAAGTGTTTCAGTGGCGCAGGATGCTCAACAAAGGAAGACTAAGCATCTAGGAGGAACAGCACACAAGGCGCCCAATAACGTCTCACATTTCCAACAATGCTGATAAGGTGAAAGCGGTTTCAGACTCTGACCGAAGTAAGAGTCTTAGACTGACAGCAGATCAAGTGGGACTTCCAAAATCTATTGTGCATGAAATTGTCACGAAAGAATTGCACATAGGATCTTCACCACGACAGTGCGCCGAGCCATGCGTCGCTGCTAGTGAGAGAGAGTTTCTAGCGAAACAAACCGTGGCAACACTGTGCCAACCTCCTTACAGCCCGGACTTGACTCCGGCTGACTTCATTCTGTTTCCCCGGCTCAAATCAAGTTAAGAGCCACCATTTTGGGACTGTTAATTGCGTGCAAGCTACGGTGACAAGTTCTTTGAAGGAGATCCTTGTTCAAGACTTGCAGGCGAGATACGATGCGTGGCAGAACCGCTGGCAACGGTGTACTGATGTTCAAGGATGTTATTTCGAGGAATTTTAAGTATAAGTAAGCATATCTTGAACAAATCGAATTTGATGGAATCAGTCTCATTTTCGCTGCGCCAAGACGGTTGAGAAAGGTTGCATTAGACAATGAGACTTTTACAAATGGCTATCATGAAGACAAAGCCCTACCAAGGACAGACCACGTGAATGATTGGACGACTGTCACGAAAGCCACAAAACATCTAAAACTAAAACTATAATCAAAAGTTTGGTTAAAATTTTTCGGCTATATAGTGAAAATACACTCAGAACTTAGATACCTCCAAACTACCGGGGATTTTAATGCAGGAAAGCAAACAAGGTGCACTGAAATCAATACTAACCAAACAGACAACAAAAAATGCAGCAGATCAGGTTATAGACACCAAGGACCGAGCAAAATTGAGAAGTGTTAGCGCTCGGACTGGAGTGGATATAAATAGTTGAATATGAGCAAGTGTTTTTAGTTTTTGTACCCAACTTGCAAATGAAACGTTGGTAATGTTTATTTCTAATGTGTGTGTGTGTGTTTTTTTTTTACATCCAAGTTGTACACCTTCACTTGATTATGTGTGGTTGTTTTGCTCCGTTATTACTGATGTTATTGTTGCTGTTGTTGTTATCGTAACTATGCGTGTGTGTGTGTGTGCGTGTATGAACTAGTGTGGCATTGGAATGGAATGAAAAAAAACGAGATGTAGAAAAGCCTTCACCAGTTTGTGGAGAGATATCAGTAATAGGTATAACGTGACAACAACAACAAAAAGAAACACCTCCTTTTGCAACACTTTACCTCAGAAGACAAACAAAGAAAACGACGTGGGGCCCATATTTAGATATATACTTAAAACAAAATGAATCTGTACAAGCTGCATTCTAGAAACAGAATACGATCAAAATGTAACTATTTTTTTTACGTGAGATTGACGATGCGTTATCGACTGAGAGAACACTAACACCGAGTTATTAATATCCTTCCACCGAAACGTTCCATGGCCTGCTTATATTTCGTTTCCATTTCCTGGCTTGTGTTGGGCTTGGCACTTTATGAGCTTTTAGCTGTGGGTAAAAGAACAAAAAGCATAAATACACTATTTCATCAGTTTCAGTGAAACACTTGACGGTACAAATGAAAGTTTTCAAAGCGTATATTGATGAATGAACATCTAAACATACTGGGGACTACATCAGCTGCCCTTTTTGCTTGATAAGAAAGTAGAATTTGTTGAATAGTTCGCGGCTGTGTTACTGACTGAATAATGGACAAGATGGGCAATGACAAGTAAGTATATCGTGCTCATAATGGACAGCTAAAATATATTTTCATTGTTTTCTTATTTACAAATTCCATCCATTACAGTCTGTTCTGTCGATGATTTCGAAGACGTCGGCTAGTGTTTCTGGCTGAGTAAAGGGGTTGTTGTGGTTTCTTGTTACTGCGTAGCTGTTGCTCTTTGAAATGGACTTATGTTGAGAGACAGGCATCTTGGTGGATTTAGAGTGACTTAGGGTGGCTGGCTTTCCATAACCACGGCAGTCACTACTGTTGTAGTCGAGTCCTACTGCGAAAAAGAACATAAGCCTATTACTCGAGGCACCAATAAGAGGTGCGATGGCGCTGTAAGTAACTGGCCCTATTTGTCGTCCTGTCACCCTTATACAGCTCGTCCTCGACCTAACGAGGAGGTTCCGTTACGACAGTCCCGTCATAAGTCTGACCCGACGCATGTCGAATGCCTCCTCTAATTTCATTGGCTACCATTCATTTTCAGTCTTTTCCCACATTATCATGGATGTCTTTTAACAGATCATTGCTCTGTTTTAGAAGTTAAAAAAAAAAACAACATTAAATATAAGGGTCATACTGAAAGTCGTGAGCAATTTTTTTTTAAAATCAGAATTTATAGATAGAGAAAATATAAATGTATCACCTTAACTGCATCCTTTTCTTCATTTTTCAACATAATCTCCATTTCTCTGCACACATTTTCCCCATCGCTCTGCAAGTTTGAAAATACCATCCCGGTAGAATTCTGTTCCGGCTGACCGACGGCACAGACATACTGCTTTCTGGACGTTCTCTCCTGTGGGACCCAGCGGGCACAAACTTTTCTATAGCCTAGGGTTTCAATCATTTCATGTACTGCATTGTGTCATATTCCATGATTTACAGCGATTTCAGATACCATGGCACGTCTGTCTTCTTTAATGATGTTGTCAACTCTTTCCACGTTGCGTTCACTGGAAGCAGTTTGAGGGCAACCGCTGCGAGGCATATCTTGGGTGCTCATGTTTCCATCTTTGAAATGTTTCACCCACCTCCTAACACTGCTAGCACCCATACACACATCTCCATAAGCACGTTGAAGTCTTTGGTGAATTTGAGCAGCGGGGATTTCCTCTTTAACGAGGAACTCATTAACAGAACTTTGACGAAACGAAACTTCAGCACACGCCATTTTGTTTATGCTCCGCATGGTCACGTGACACATGATGGTGACGCCATGTGACTTCTACATGAAGTCAAAGGATGCAATTAAGGTGATACATTTATATTTTCTCTCTATATAAATTCTGATTAAAAAAAAAATTGCTCACGACTTTCGGTATGACCTCGTACAAACAACTGAAATGTTATCATAATATATCATGCGGTATTTCAACTTATTTTAATACAAAAAGGAGCTGACGGTCGTAACTGCGGGCCGTTGTAAGTCGAGGACCATCTTTGTTATAGAATGAGGCAGAGTACACTGAACCCATGGATTCCCCTACATATACCAAATAAATTGTGACAGAAACATGTCCATTTAGTCACAATGGTAACTCTTATGTATCAGTGTCAAATGTGGACACTAACAGCCAAGAACAAAAGAGAAATCATCACGACAGAATTTTGATGTTTAAGGAGAATACTAAATGTGACAAGAAGAGACCAAATAAGAAATGACACCATCAGGGCAAAGGTTGGAGTAACACCAGTATTACATCATATCCAGAAACAGCAAGTCAGATGGTTTGGCCATGTTACACGGTTACCACCAGACAGTATATCACAGACAACATTCGCATTAAGATTTGTAGGTAACAGAGGAAGAGGCCGCCCATGCAGGAGAGAGGAAATTTACAGAAGCATTAAATATCCCGCTGTATGAAGCAAATCTTTGAGCCCTATCAAGACGTCTGTTTGTCCCCTCAATACCGAAGGGTATATGAGGAAGGAGACAAGACAAGACAAGACACAAGCTAACTCAGCAACTACTCTGCCACAGTTGGCCTGACTTTGTCATGAAATGGTGGGAAGTGAAGGTACAATCTCACATAGGTTCATAGTTGCCAGCTACACCTCTCACTCAGGCAAAATACCTGGCCAGACCCCAGCCCTTTATAAGAGCAGCTCTACGGTGGTGCTGAAAACATGAGACAGACTGTTGCATCTGTGAGAGAGATTGGTGTCCATGTCAGAGGAACGACAAAGAAAGAAAGACGAATACAAGGAGGTTACTAGGGCCAGTTACATAGAGTTGATAAAGACCCTGTCTTATCTACATGTAATACTGGTATAAACAGATTGTTACATTATTTCACCTAGCCAGTGAGATTGAGATCGACATGTTCCTCCTGTGATAGTGAGAATGTTGAAAAATCTACTTCTTGGAACACGTCATGAATAAAATACAGCTGCCACAGTCATTGTACTATCTGCATTTATCTTACATCCTTCCCATGCTGTTAAACGTTACATAGGGCTTGCTTAGTTGTTTGCCAAGTTTTCCTGTTCGTGGTGAGTCTTTCAACTTCATCAAGGGATATTATGCCCATTAAACTGGCTTCTCTTAACAATGTCCTCTTTAGAGTTTCACATGGTCAGCCTATTTTTCTTCGGCCTGTTGTGCTCCACTTGATAGCTTGTTTTGGTATTCTCTGATTTTTTTTTCCTCATCACATTACCTACATGTGGTAAGTTACCTTATAGACAGGTTGTTGTTCGCTGATCTGCCTTATCTCTGCGTTGTTCTTGAATTCATTCCACTTTATACCAAGTATTTTCCTTAGGCATTTGTTTTCAAAAGAGTCTAATTTCTTGTCTATTTCTTTAGTTGATTTCCAGCTTTCCCATGCATAAATGAGGGTGGATAGCACATTTGAATTGAATAATCTTAACTAGGTTTTTGTGCTTATAACTTTTGAATTCCATATGTTCTCAAGATTCTTGAAGGTCAATGCTGCTTTTGCAGTTTTAATTCTAACTTCCTTCCTGGTGTCACCATCCTGGTCTACGTAGCTGCCAATGTATGCAAGTTGGTTTACTTCATCAACAACTGTTCCTTCTACGTATATTTTTCCTTCTTGGTTAATGAGAAGTTTCATTATTTTTGTTTTGTCTTTGTTAATTTCAAGGCCTATTTTGATAGGCAAGGAAGACAGGGAATCTGTTTTTTCCTGCATCAATTTTACATTGTCACTGATAAGAGTTATGTCATCACCAAAATCAAGATCTTCTATTTGGGTCCCATATATCCAATCAATGCCAGTTTTACCTGTACAGCATCTTTTCATTATAAAGTCTATGGCAATTCCAAATAACAGTAGAGGTAATATACATCCTTGTTTCATGGCTGTTTCAATCTGAAACCATTCACTCATTCCTTCTTTTGTCTTGACTGCACAAACATATCTGTTGTAGAGATCTCTAATGATGTTGACAGTTTTAGATGGTATTCCATATAGTCTTAAAATTCTCCACAGTGAATCTCTGTGTGTGTTATCAAAAGCTTTTTTAAAGTCTATGAAGTTCAGGATTAATGGTTTCTGCTTTTAAATATGTTCTTGAAGTATTATTCTTAGAGTAAAGATTATGCATTCAAAAGCTGGAAATCAACTAAAGAAATAGACAAGAAATTAGACTCTTTCGAAAACAAATGCCTAAGGAAAATACTCAGTAAAGTGGAACAAATTCAAGAACAATGCAGAGATAAGACAGATGAGCAAACAACAACCTGTCTCATTGGTGATCAGAAAAAGAAGATGGACATATGTAAGCCATGTGATGAGAAGAAACAATCAGAGAATACCAAAACAAGCTATCAAATGGAGCAAAACAGGCCGAAGAAAAAGAGGTTGACCACGTGAAATTCTAAAGAGCACATTGTTAAAAGAAGCCAGTTTATTGGGCATAACATCCCTTGATGAATTTGAAAGACTCGCAGAAACCGGGAAAACTTAGCAAATAACTATGCGAGCCATGTGTGACATTTAACGGCACAGGAAGAATGTAAGATGTAAAGATCTGGTAGAGACAGCTTCTCCCTTTTCGAAATCCTGCCTGTTCTTCTCTCATTGCAGTATCCACTACATCCTTAATTCTACTCAGAATCACTTTACAAAACACCTTTGACATAACTGATAGTAAGGTTACACTCCTCCAGTTATTGCAGTCACTGAGGTTGCGTTTTTGGGTATTTTAACAATGATTCCCTTTTCCATTTAGAAGGGACTTTTTCTTCTTTCCAAATTTTATTAAACAATCTTTGTAGCTGGCTCATGTTGTCAGTGTTAATGACTTTTAACATTTTGACTGTTACTTCATCTTCACCTGCAGCTTTGTTGTTAGCCATTAGATTCACCACTGTTTCAGTTTCATTCAGTATAACTTCATCTAGGTTGACATTTAATTGTGGGACTGGTAAATTGGTTTCAATTATTAATTCATTTGGGTGGTGTCAATCATTTATCTTATATAGAATTGAAAAAAAAAACTTAACAATTAAATGAAACAAACTTAGTAAATGAAGTTATAACTGAATTGAGTATTGCAGCATATTGTCACTTTATAAAAATAGATATGAAATAGTTCATCTGTTTATGAAATATTTATTATAAGCAACATCTAGTAATTTGTAGGAGATAAATTAGTGAATGCAGAATATTTGAGACATGGATAAGGAAATAAAAAGATGAAGACTGACAGAAATG
The DNA here is from genome assembly GCA_009760885.1 of Achatina immaculata. Classification (NCBI taxonomy): domain Eukaryota; kingdom Metazoa; phylum Mollusca; class Gastropoda; order Stylommatophora; family Achatinidae; genus Lissachatina; species Lissachatina immaculata. Next base: position 48,907,326 of record CM019718.1, read on the forward strand.
TCTGTCGAAAAGTAGAGATTTTATTTCACAAGAACATGTTTGTTTTTAGGCAAATTTCTGGAAAAGCGGTCATGAGTTCTCAGAAACGGCGTGACAAGGAAAACGCGGTCTTTGGAGAACTGGCAGATCTGCTTCCTTTATCATCAGAGATGAAGCAAGATAAACTATCAATTCTGAGGCTGACGATCGCTTACCTGAAACTTCGGAATGGAGTAGAGACAGGTTGTCTATCAACATAGCACTAATAGTTCTGAAGCAGTAATCACATATCTTTATGCCTTTGTTCTGTATGTATTATGTTATTTTCTTTTGGAAGTAGGTAAAGGTGCATGTAGTACAGCAGTGCTTACTTTAGGGCTGGAGAACCTTAGCCAACCAAGTCTCTGTCCCATCTTTTCATTGGTGCCCTCAGTAAAAGGGAAAATCTTTAGCCTGGCTATTGGGGTATGGATCACTATTGCTTCTTCCCCTGGCGTGGTGGAGTTTGGTAAGGAAGCATCACATCTTCATCTGCTTTTTAGCCCCACTCTGTGCATGCAGTTAAAGCCTGTATAACCCACTCCCCATCATCCAACATGAGGCTCTTATTTTAGTATCTGTCGGCTGCAAAGAACATCATACAGCTCAGAAGAAGATAAACCAAGAACAAGTATTCTTTTCAGGGGCAGGAACACAGTGGCTGATCAACATTGAATGGTCTTCTTATCAAGAAATCTATAGTTTCATAATCCTGTATTGGTATACTCTTGTTAGCCCAGCTGTAAAAATGGGTGCTCTATATATTAATGTTGGGGAAAAACAGTCACTGAAGATGGAGAATATCTGCCTGCATGTCAAGCCACACAAAATTCCACTACACACACATGACTGTCAGTGACTGAAGGGAAATGGGATATCATGCGAATGTCAGTCCCACAAATATGGGATAACAATGGGTGAGAGAAAAAAAGTTGTTGTGAAGACCTTGTAGTCTGAAGTACTTGTATCATTGGAACTATAAAAGATTCATTCATTCATTCCTTTGCATGTCCCTTGCGGAACTTTGCCTCCCAAACAGCACTCCTGTAGGCCTCTCGGTTGTGAGCAAGATGGCCTGCTGCTGCTGCATCCATTTCCAGATCATCAACGATGTCTTGCAGCCATCTTCGTTTCGGTCTTCCTTTTTTTCTTTTTCCCATTATGTATCCTTCCAATACGGTCTTCTCTAAATTATCATGACGTTTAATGTGGCCAAAATATTTAAGTTTTCTCTCTTTAATCCTCTTTACTAGCCAGCCTTCTTCAATATTAAGCTCTTGTAGTATAGATATATTTGTTCTTTTTTGTGTCCACGATATTTGGAGAACTCTTCTATAGCATTTACATTCAAAGGCATTTATGTGCTTCTCAGCTGTTTTGTTAAGTGTCCAGGTCTCACAGGCATATGTTGCGATGGGAAAGATGCATGCCCTTAAAAATCTTATTTTTGTGGTTCTGTCTGCTCCTCTCCACAGATTCTTTATTTGTTTTACTTTCTGAAGAGCAATAGATGTCCTCCTTTTAATTTCCCGCATTGTATCTCCATTATTAGTTAGTAGTGATCCAAGATATTCAAAACTCTCCACTTCTATAAAAGATATCTTGTACATATTAACATTCCCTGCAGTCATCAAGCCAGTTAACTTTCCATGGTCAGAAGCTGATACACAGTCTTGAAGAGATGTGAGATACCAGATGGATGGTGCATTGTCCTGTTTGGCTTAATGGTTCCCAAAGTCATGGTCATTCTGTTGCTATTTTTTCTTTCTCTTACATCTAAAAGTGTTTTGTGTTTTTCAAGGCTAACCATACAACACCATTCTCTATCATTTTGTTGAAAATGGACTGCAGTATTACTGCCGTTGGCACCATCACTCATCTTATACTGGAACAACACAGAGGTTAATGGCTGAGCACGTATGGGAGTGTCTTGAGTGCAAGGAGGCCAATTTCTAGGCCATCAGCAGAGCATGGCTGGTCTTCAAGGTCAGCCAGTCTGACTTATGCAAATTGCAAATTTGGGACACTTACATTTTTTTCCCAAAATTTCATTTAAAAAATCTGTTTGTTTTGCTCTCAGATGTCCAAAAAATTTTGATATCTTCTGAAGCTCCTAGTGTTATTTATAGCAAGTTAAAAGATTTTCATGTATTAAAAATGTGGATGAGAAATAATATTATATATATATTGAAACTTTAGCCTGAAACTGGCTGCCAGTAATCATAAGAAAATAAACATGAATGATATAAGAGGACATTAAAGGTCATAAGTTTAGAATACCATTACTCTGCATTTTTGTACTTTCATCATTAGAATTTTATTTAGAATTAAATGATAATGGTTAATTATTATTTTAAGGGAACAAAATTTGGAAAGATTCATATAAAAGATTAATCACTTGAAAAGGAAGAATTTGAGCTAGTATTGAAGATAACATTATGTTGAACTTAGGTAAAGTTTAATCGAGTTTTACTGAAAGCATTCTATTTTGCATAAAGAAAATTATATTGTGGTGTTTTCTCTTATCTACAGATGAGAAAGATTTAGAAGAATGTTTTGAATCTGTTGATGAGAGTCTGTTGTCACCAAATCGTGAGCTTGATTCACGTGATGAAGTAGACCAACAACCCTTGGCCATGCTGGACAGTGATGGGAATCTCATTGCTGGCTCTTTATGCAGACACCAGACAAATAAAGAGCAAATGGAGATTACTCTGCCTGACAAAATATTGACTGAACTCGAAGAAAAGTTTTTATCTAGCACTGAAAAAACTGATGATTCTGATATGAACCAACGCAAGGAGAAATTTCAAAAATACAGAGAAGGTTTAGAAAAAGGGATGCAAGAGTTTTTTAATCAGGAATTTGCTGACCTTCTAGCTCCTACATTTGCTAGTTTGAATAAATGTCGTCCTAACGAAGTCCAGAAAAGCAATGTTAGTTTTGATAGTACAACAAAAACTCGTAAGTATGCTTTGACTTGTCCAAAGGGCGGCAGTTATGGTATTAATGATATTTCACATGGAAGAGATACCAGTAATGAGACAAGTGTTGTGACTAAAAAACGAAGCAGTAGGACTGTTTCACAGAAAAGAGATAAACTGTGTGGTAGTTCAAAGTCTGTACAAGAGGGTCATTTAATGCTTGAAGCAGCAAACGGATTCATCTTGTCACTTGACAGAGGCAAAAAGGTGCTGTTTGTGTCAGAAAATGTGTCAGAGTTTCTTGGTCATTGTCAGGTAAGAATTTTCAATGAATTTTTTTTTGCTTTTCTTACAGGTAATATCTGTGAACACTAATGTTTAAGTGTAAGACTATTTACAACAAAAGTAGGAACAGCTTTATTAATTAACAAGCACACAGTTGTAACATTTCAGTTTACACCTTAATCATACGGAAACATACAGGGCAAAGAAGTAAAGAAATAAGAGAAAATATAAATTCACATCAGTGATATACACAAATAAGAGTTGGAAAAAATAACAAAAGAAGAGGAAGCACTTAACTGTGACTTGCAAAAAGCTGCATCTGGGAGTGTATATAGTGAAGTACTGTGAGTGTTTAAATGGGGATCTGTGAGGTGTGATGCCAGTCGGACTGGTTGGTAGCAAAGAGGGGGTGGGGATAGTAGAAAGGAGATGGGTGGGGGGAATACAATGGTTGTCAAGCCAAAAATAGAGTGGGTGGAGTATGAGGGTTATTTGATAAATAAGATTTAAAAAAGCTAGATAAACACCATTTTTTGGGAAAAGTCTGCGTTATTTTTCAACAGTAGTCTCCACTGAGACACTTGGCTCAGCAGGTTTCCAGTTTTTTCATCCTGTTGACAAAGTAGTTTTTCTAAAAAAAATATGAGTTTACGGCAGTGATGACATCCTCATTTGACAAGAATTGCCTCCCACTGAGCCACATTTTCAAGTTTTGGAACAGGAAGAAGTCATACGGGGTGAAGTCTGGAGAATAGGGTAGATGAGGAATCATTTGGAAGCCTAATTCATGCAAGTTTGTCATAGCGATGTTTGATTTGTGGGAAAGCATGTTGTCTTGGTGAAAAACCACTTCACTGCGTGCCAGTCTTGGCTGTTTCTGTTTTAATTCTTTTTTTCATATAGTCCAACAATGTTGCATATTAATCTCCTGTTATTGTTTTACTTTTCTTCAAATAGTCAATCAGAATGATTCCTTGGGAATCTCAAAAAACAATGGCCATCATCTCACCAGCTGATGGAACGGTCTTTGCCTTCTTCAGTGCAGCTTCACCATTAATTCTCCACTGCTTAGACTGGTGCTTACATTCATGTGTGTAGTGGTGGATCCATGTTTCATCCACAGTCATGAATCGATGCAAAAAGTCCAGTGGATTGCTGTTAAATACCAATACAGTGTTGAAATGTCCTTTTGCCTGCATTTTTGGTCAACAGTCAACAAACACAGCACCAGTTGCACACAGAGCTTTTCATGTGCAATTTTTCATGCAGAATTTTATGAACCTGTTCAGTTGAGACTCCTGCAGTTTTGCTATCTCACACAAGTTCGCTCTGCAGGCTTTTATAACGATACCTCTGATTTTTAAAATGATTTCCTGTGTGACGATCTCCTCAGGGCATCCAGAGTCTTCATCTTCAGTGCCTGTTCAGCCATGTTTAAACTCATTTATCCAGAAATAAACAGTCTTTGGTAATGGAGCAGAGTCCTAATGAACTTCCTCCATCTCTGATTTAGTCTGTGATGACATCCACATCTTTAAATAAACATTTTTTGTCACTGTATGGAACTCATTTATGCTCATTTTTTGAAGTGACTGCTAGCCTGGTCTATTTAATTGGCTTCTGAAGGTTAACAAAGCATCAGTAATTGAATTGTGGTGCCACCTAATTTAAATTTACCTTACTTATCAAACACCCCTCATAGATGAATGTGACTGGGGTAGAGGGTTTGTGATATGTAATACAGTGAAGGTCCTAGAGAACTTAATAGGGAGGGAATATGATTGTGAAGAAAGGAAAGGTTAAGTATAGCTGAATTTTGAGTTCAAACTGTGTGGTTCCACTGTCTCAGTATTCCTGTATGTAGCATTTGTCAAGTGCCAGGCAGTTTCTGTCATCAAAGTGACATTGCCTATTGGCTGTTATTAGAAAATCAAATTTGCCTCTGTGGTTGGGGCCATTGAAATGATTAGAGACTGACTTAGAAGCATACTGCTAGATGTCATAAAGATGTTTCTGCATGTGGTCATCTAATCTAAGAAAAGAATGGGTTCATCTGTTAAGCCAGTCATCTGTGATGAGCCAAATATGGCTTTATTGTCCAGGGCATGCAGGAGAACATTGCAGTGAAGTGGCAGACAGACTTGCTGGGCAGGCTAGAATAAACTGCAGGCTGAGAATGGACAAGAATGCTATTGCTGAAGCCAAATTTTGATAGATTGCGGGAAAATGAAGAGCGGGAATGGAAGAACAATGTAATTGTGAAGTGATTGCTGGATTTGGGACAAATTAAGGGTGCTTGTAGGAAATCTGAACTGTGTGGCAAAAAACACATCATAAAGAACCAACACTTGATGGGAACTTTTAACAAACACACTCTTGAATGGATGCTGCAGCATGTGGCGGAGCATATATGGGGTTGTCCTAAATGCAATGCCGGAGTCTGATTTTGAACTTTGAAATCTGAATCCAATCTAAGACCAGTCTCCCCTATAATTTATCTTGCACTTTTTGCACACGGTGGCATTTATTACATTATGGGACTTGCATATGAAACCCTCATGAAGTATTAGGACAGTTTTGGGAAAAGTAATCGATTTCTTTTCCCTAGCTTATAGGGTAAATGACACAGCATAATGCTTAAGAGTATTTGAATTTTTTTATTACAATAATTATGGCCACTGTCATTACCATGGCCACTGTCATTACCATCGCCACCATCATTATCATTCTGTTTGGTATCATCAGAAGAAGCAGTTCAGATATGAAAAATAAATCTCTATCCAAGCAACCCTTTAGCGTCCCCATCCCACATCTTGTCATTTCTTCATTTCATAATTCTGCTCCTGGAAAACTTGTCTCAGTGTGTCATGGATGTGCTCAGTTTTCTTTCTGCTGGCAGGATCCAGCCCAGTTCCTGTCTCATTGATCTGTTCTTTGCACATTCACAACATTCATACAGTTCATTGTCATCTATATTTTCTAAAATTTCACAAAATTTATTCGCAATATTTATGTGTAATAGTTTACAACAGATACAAACTTATGGATATTGTGACCACAGAGGTGGATGGGGGAAGAGCAAAGAGAGAGTGGTATTTTACTAAAAGCAGCAAACATTTGTTTGCTTGTCAGATTCTGTTTCTGCATCACACAGAAGCTGCTGTTCAGGGTGTTTTTTTTTAATTATGAGCCTAGGTTTGTTGTTTTTTTTTTTAAACAAAGATTAAAGGCAGTCCACACTGCCATCGTCCACAAGTCAATAACGATTCTCACTGTAGATCATCTGTCTGTTCTAAAATCCTTCATCCAAGCAGATTAGATTATTGACAGTCTTGTCTGGAGCACATTGATGATGATGATGATCTAGAAATATTTGACATTTTTAAGGCTGTAAGGTTTCTGAATAACTTATTAATAGCCAAAGTAATTTTCTCACTTTGTAGTTTGACTTCTGTTCATAAGTTACTATCATTTTACATCATTCTCCTCTAGTAAATGAATTTCTTCATTTCAAAAGTTTTATTTCAAAATGTATTTTCTAATTGTGTCATTTCACTTTGAATTATATACAATTGTAGGTCATAAATAAAGTATTCTTTTGAGAAATTGCCAGTGAAGGCTCCGAAAAATCACCGCAAATAATTACAATATTTTATGTAAATCTTCTATTTGTATTTTAACAAGCATTTGTGGAAAATTGATTAACATTGGGGGGGCTTCTTATTCTGTGAGTTTTATATCTGCAAATCATATTTTATCCTCAGTCATCTGTAATTGGCAAAGATATATCAGAGTTCATATATGAGAAAGATTATCCAGAGCTGGAAAGACAGATGAGTGATGCCCACTTTCAGGGAGGTAATGTTTTCTTAGCTGACTGTAGTGAACAGTCTTCATCCCTTTATATGAAATATCAGTGAATGGGGTTTTTTTTTCCTTGTGTTGCTGTATATAAATAATTCAAAATAAAAATGTTATATATTTGACAGTAGAATAAAGTATTAATAGCTGCACAATAATATAATAATAATGTAATTAAAAATAACTGAGGTAAAAGGTAAAATTTCCATTTCCATGCCATTTATGAATATTGGGGAATACGGTGTTAAGCCTGTATTTTTCATGACCTTTGGCACATGTACTGAGGAATAGAAAAAAATTCATATTTTTGGCATTTTCCCTCTTACATGCATATTTACAATATTTGTTGTTTTTTTCTAAAAGGACTGAAAGGTTCTAAGGACTGTAATAGCCGGAGGTGAGGTGGAAGATAAGTTCTCCACTCCAGTTAAATGCCTTCAAGGCATGCATCTCAAATAGCCTCTGACAGTCCAAGTCCAGCTTCTGGCCGTCTCGTGGCGGAACTGTTTAAACTAACAAGAGAAGAGGTGAAAGGTGAGTATCTGGTGCCTGAAAACCAGACGCTTCAGGTAGATGAGACTCATTAGTCTTGATTGGTAGCTCATCTAGGAGAAGGAAAACTCTGATTTCAAACTCCCTGCTGCCTTGTAGGGTAGGCTCTGGCCAGAGTCAAAGGCTAGTGGAGTAAACCCTAAAAAACCGGTGGAAGGCAAGAGGAAACCAACACTGTGCATTCCTAAGAACAATCATGACAATCCACAATTCTTTGAATCATAACAATGTTATTGGGGGTTCCAGTGGAAGCACCTCGTCCAGTAGGGACTATCATGTGCGACAGGTGATACCAGATCGTCATCCAACTATTGAACGCAAAGAAAACACAAGTAACACCACAATAATTGCAGTTGGAACATTAGAACACTAACAGAGCTTGGAAAACTGGAAAACATCGAACAAGAGATGAAAAGAATGGAAATTAACATCTTTGGTTTATGTGAAATGAGATGGACTGGAGTAGGAAGCATAGGTCATAAAGACTTCAAAATAATATATTCCGGGGGGAAACCAGTGTAGAAATGGAGTTGGCATAATATTAGATAAGAAGATAGCAAGAACCATGGAAGGTTTCTGGTGCATGTCGGACAGAGTGTTAATGGTTAAATTACAGGGCCACCCAATAGACACAGATCTCACCCAAGTGTATCCACCAACTTCAGAAAGCTGTGATGATGAGATAACAGAATTTTACAACAATCTGGACATGGCAATGAAACAGTGCAAACCATGAGAAGTAAACTTTGTGCTGGGTGATTTAAACGCAAAAGTAGAGACTGAACAAAACAATGAAGCTACTGGCAAGTATTGACTAGGAATCAGAAACAAAAGAGGAGAGATGTTGTTTGGTGGGCAGAAAAGAATAAAATGATAATAGGAAATACTTGGCTTCAACAACACCAACGGTGACTATGAACATGGAAAAGCCCAAATAATAACATTAACCAGATAGATAGAGAAAACCATCTTGGAAGGTACATAATGGGAAAAAGAAAGAGAGGAAGACCAAGGTGAAGATGGCTGCAATACATCATTGATGATCTGCAGATAGATGCATCAGCAGCAGGCCATCTTGCTCACAACTGAGAGGCCTACAGGAGTGCTGTTAGGGAGGCATAGTTCCACAAAGGACATGCAAATGAATGAATGAACCAGATAGATTACATTATGATCAACAGAAGATTCAGGAACTCACTAATATCCGTGAAAACAAGACCAAGCACAGACTGCAGCAGTGACCACATCCCAGTTGTAGGAAAAGTGAGAATCAGGCTAAAGAGGTTAAAGGTAGCAGCTAAAAACAAAGAACTAGATAGAGAGCTGTTATGGAAAGATAAGGCAATACAAGAACAATATAGGACCATAGTACATAATAGGTATACTGCTATAGAGAAGATTGAAATAATTGATAAACAATGGAATATGCTTAAAGACTCTATTCAGCAAACATCTATCAAAATCTTACCTCCAAATAAATGACATGCTAAACAGGGCTGGATGACAGAAGAAATTTTGCAACTAATGAATTGGAGAAGAAGTCTTAAGGAAGATAAAGATGAATATGGCAAAATAAATATAGAAATAAGACACAAATGCAATAAAGCTAAAGAAGAGTGGCTAAATAAGAAATGTAATGAAATAGAGACACACCATCATGGAAATGCAAGAGATATGTACAAACAAATAAAGGAGTTAACAAACAAAAGGGCATACCACAAGACTGGTTGCCTGAAGTCAAAGGAGGGACATACAATAATGGACAGAGATGAAATAATCGCACGATGGTGCGAATACATTAGAGAACTCTATGAGGACAATAGAAGTGAAATCTCTCTCTCTCTGAACCTTAAGTACCCAGGGCACATGGGGCTTCCGCAAGGGTTTTCCACAAATGCCTGTCCTTCGCCTTTTTTTCTGCTCTTGCCCAGGTGAGCCCTCTATTGCTCAACATCCTTTCTGTTGTTCTTCTCCATGTCTCTTTTGGTCTACCCTTACTTCTGCTCCCCTGTGGTGTCCATCTTAGTGCTATTTTTGGTAGTGAGTTGTCAGTCATTCGGAGCACATGTCCCAACCATCGCCATCGTCTTTCCTCAATAATTGTTGTCAGTGGTTTCATCTGCATTTCTGCTAATAAGATGTTATTTCTTATGGTGTTTGGCCAAAATATTTTTCTAATTCTTCGTAAACATTTAGTCTGGAAAGAATTCAACTTGTTTTCTATGGTTTTGGTGATTTTCCAGCATTCACTTCCATAGAGTAGTACACTTAGAACATTACTCTTAAATATCCAGATTTTTATATTTATGCTTAGTTTATTTGATTTCCATATATTCTGCAGCATTGCAAAAGCCTGGTTTGCTCTAGTAAGTCTGCTGTTGATGTCCTCTGTGCTGTCTCCATTTTCTACTACTCTGCTGCCAAGGTATACAAATTCGTTGACCTCCTCCACTAACTTGTTATCTACTCTGAGTACATTTCTGTTGTTCATATTTTGCTTCATTAACTTTGTCTTTCCTACATTGATCTTTAGTCCTATGTTGTTTGCATTCTGAGTTAGCTTGTTTATTTTATCTTGCATATCTTTGTGAGAAGTGAAATAGATATATGAAATAATAATGAAGGGCCTCCCATATTAAAAGCAGAAGTGGAAGAAGCCATCAAACATGTGAAGAACAACAAAGCACTAGGACCAGATAAAATCACCAAGGAAGAATTAGAAGCATTAGGAGAGCTTGGCATAGAAATAATTACCAGATTGCTGAATGACATCTATAACAGTAACTATGTCCCATCAGACCTTTTGCAATCAGTTTTCATTGCCCTACCAAAGAAACAAGGTGCAATTGAATGTGAAGATCATCGAACCATTAGTCTTATGAGCCATGTTACCAAAATCCTGCTTCGTATTGTCATGAGAAGAGTCAGGGGCAAAATAAAACCAGAAATCACTGAAGAACAGTGTGGCTTCATCGAAGGAAAAGGCACAAGTAATGCCATATATATACTGAGAACATTGATGGAAAGATCAATAGAAGTAAAGACAGACCTATACTTATACTTCATAGACTACTGTAAAGCATTCGATAAAATGAGACACACAGAAATTATAAGAACACTGGAAGACATCAACATAGATGAGAAAGATCTGAAACTCATCAAAAACATATACTGACAGCAATTTGCAGCAATGAAGGTTGAGAACCAAATAGGAGCATTCCAAGACATAAAAATGGGAGTGAGACATGGATGTGTTCTATCTCCTGACCTCTTCTCCTTGTACAGTGAAAACATAATGAGAAATATAGAGAGCTTGCCAGGAATATCAGTTGGTGGGTACAACCTTAACAACTTAAGATATGCAGACGACACAGTTCTGATTGCTAAAAGTGAAGGGGAGCATCGTGGTTCGTGAAAGTAAAAGTAAAAGTCTCAGCCTGAATAAAAAGAAGACTGAAGTGATGGTCATCTCAAAGAATAGAATGCCACCAAAATGTAGCATTACCATTCAATGGCACAGAACTGAAACAAGTTGATAGATTCAAGTACTTAGGAACAATTTTAACAGCTGATGGGAAATGTCACAATGAAATAAAAAGCAGATGTGCTCATGCCAAGTCAGCATTCCAGAAAATGAGAAACATCTTGTAGAACAGATCCATATCAATGGAAACAAGATTCTGAGTACTTAAATGTTACATCAAGCCAATTTTGTTTTATGGGTGTGAAGCATGGTCCATGAATAAGAGAGTACAGCGAGAAATGGAGGCCATTTAAGAAGTCTTAAATGAGGCTGGAGTTAAAAGGCAAATTACAGCAAAGATCAGAGGCAGACAAATGAGATTTGTAGGACATTTTCTGAGAAGAGGAAAATTGGAACACACTGTGGCAACTGGAAAAATTGAGAGGAGAAGAAGAGACAGAGGAAGACAGAGAGAAAAGTTATTGGATGGGCTGTCAGTGTGGCTAGGAAGAAAGTCACCAGCTGATCAAGTCAGGGAATTGTGGAGAGAAATGATCACCTATGCCATGCAGCATGGCACTTGATTGATAGTTTTTTTCACCTGGAAGGAATTTCTTTGTTTCCAAACTTTAAATTCTGAGTTTGTTTTAATATAATCTGTGTTGCTTAAAACAGTTTGTTTAGTAAAGCTTTTTTTTAAAAGCTTCAGTGGCAACATAAACCACTTGTAAAGTTTATTACAGTTTTTTTTTAATTGTAAATATAAACTTTATATTTATATTACATTTATGAACAAGGTTAATTTTCTGTGTTTATGTATGTTTTTCATTTTACCTTATCAGGGAATAAGAGCCAGTGGCAAGTGAGGAGAACATTTTATACAGCCATGAAGCTTTGCTCCCAGAAATCAGGTTCAAGATCTAAAGATGGTGAATTTTGTGTAAGTGCTAATTTTCTCTCATGTGAACAGTATGATGAAATGATCAATATGTTAGCAATAGGAATGATGTTAGTGAACCGTTTATGCAGTAAACATAATGAGTCAAAAACATAATATAACTGAGGCGTCAGTAATAGAGTTCATATATGGAGATATAAATGTAATGAAGATGGTAAGATTGCAAGGAATAGAAAAGCATTAGTAACACATTTCAGTGAGTGAGTCAACACAAGCTATTGAGTCAGTAACGATGTCAAGAGTTTGAGCTATAATTCTCTAAGGTGACTGAAGTAACGCAAACTGGTTGAGTCAGTAACCATGTGAAGATACTGAGCTATTAATCTCCAAGTTGACTGAAGGTCATCATCATTAGTTGCCGTGCCGACTGGCATTGGCTATTATGCTTCTCCAGAGTACACAATCCTTCATGCAGGCCATCAGCTCAGTTGGTGATCTCCTTTCACACCATCCAGTCAGACTGTCCAGTATCATTTCTTTCGGTCTTCCTCTTGATCTTCTTCCTTCTATTTTTCCTGTTGTTATAATATTTTCAATGCCCCCTCTTCTCATGACTGAAGGTACATAGTAATAATACAAATGGATTGAGTCAGTAACAAAATGAAGGAAAGTTGACTGAAAATATTTTGAGTAGAAACAAAAACAGGCAAGTCTCAGTTTTGTGTTCTATAAAGGTGTTCCTATCTGCCTTTTTTAAAAATCTGGTTAAACTGGTTAGTCTACATGTGCTGGTTAATTACTGAAATTACAGAAGTTTGCAGAGGTCTGGATGGTAATTAAGTAACACTTTGTGATTTGTAATGACTGGACGTTTAACCTCTGGGCACTGATAAGAATTTTAAGATGTCATATTTTGTTCATTATTTGTGTAGTTATTTGCTAATGACCAAGTGAAGACAATCAAAGATTTAGGCATAGGCATTCATAGTGCAGTGTTCTTTAGAACCTGTTTCTTTATTGTTATTATTATTCTTTGTTACGAGGACTTAATATTGAAGAAGGCTGGCTAGTAAAGAGGATTAAAGAGAGAAAACTTAAATATTTTGGACACATTAAACATCATGATAATCTAAAGAAAACCCGTCTTGGAAGGGTGCATAATGGGAAAAAGAAAGAGAGGAAGATCAAGGCGAAGATGGCTGCAAGACATTGTTGATAATCTGCAAAAGGATCCATCAGCAGCAGGCCATCTTGCTCACAACCGAGAGGCCTACAGGAGTGCTGTTAGGGAGGCAAAGTTCTGCAAGTGACATGCAAATGAATGAATGAATGAATATTCTTTGTCATAAATCAGTTCCAGTTAAATATATTTTCTTACCAGCTTAGCGTTATGCAGTATGTCAAAGCTGATAACTTTGTACCAACATTTGTCATTCATTATTTGCCATGGCAGCAAATGATGAAAACTGTATCATTGTTCTTCTCATGTCTGGAGTATGCTGTCCATGTTTCAGATCTATTTAAGGGAATACTGGACATACAGGTTTGATAAATCAGAATCTTATTGTATATTCTCAGGAACTTAACTACATATTTTTTATTCCTGTAAGCATTAGAATTTTTCATTTACACAGTATTTTTTCCCCCATAGCTATACCAGTGGAATGCAAAATTGCGACTGCACAAGGATGCATCAAGTGGTGATATTGAAGTCAAGGGTCTAATATCTCTATGCTGCCCCTTGCAGAACAACCCCATACTCACAATACAGGACAATACCAATGCTTTCCTTATCAGATTCAACTTAACAGATTCAAGAATCCTCTATTGTGACCCCAAGTGGGTGAAGTTTGAAACTAATTTTACCATGTTCAAAAATTTAAAAAAAAAAAAAAGTAAAGCTAGTCCCATAGCATTTCAAATGCCGTAGGGGGTGAAGCGTTAGAGACCTCATTATGCTGGGTCATCAGCGTATGAGGTAGGGTGACCAGTTCCTTTCCTCGCTGCCTTTACTTCCCAGATTTTCTCTGGTACCCATTTTACGAGGCTGGGTCGACCTCAGGGCCGTATTGGTCGGAAAAAAAATCCCGCTCAGCTGGGGATTCGAACCCTCGACCATTTGGTTACTAGACGAGTGCTCTAACCACTACGCTAGCCGGCCCCTTCAAAAATTACCCAATTTATTTAAGTACGCTGTTCTGCAACCATGTACATGAGTAAATTTTTAAGTAACTTGGAGTCAGATATTATTATATACTTTATACAGTATTTTATGTCACAAGTTTGTTCCACAAAATTGTGTAGATTATTTGTACATGTCACAAATTATTTATATAAGTCCAGATCTGTGTATGCCAGAACTATATAAGTTGGTGTCCATCTGAATTTCTAGTTGTTTCATGAGTTTAGAATTTTAATGACCACTTTAAAAAATGTCAGTGATTTTAAAGAGTCAAATAACATTTTGTTAAGACCAGCCAGTCTTTTCGGCACTGTTTTTTGTCTTTTTTCTCATTCATATACTACAACTGCTACTAGTTAGAGAAAGAAATCTATTACACCTGTGGAAACTATATTTACCATGGAAAATTGAAGATCTTTAGTAAAAATTTAAAGAAGGATATTTAACTTCTGCAGAGTTTTCAAAATGTATAATATATAACTGCATTTAAAAAAATGATTCATTGAACAGGCAATACAAGATCTGCATGGGAAGAACAGAAAATATTGCCAGGCAATTTCTTAAAAAAAGAATTCATTATACCTTAAAACTCTTTCCGTGCTGGAGGAAGAAACACGGACGTGTCGTGGCGTGCAGGAGTAAAACGCGGGTCTTGTCTGTAAGGGGGTCTAGTTGTAAAATGGGATGGAAAACAGTATTTCCATTTACTTCCGTATATGTAATATGTGTCAACGTGTAGCTAAATGAATGAAAATTTCAGAAATGCAGAGTTTTTTAGGAAAAAAGAAGTAATGTGATGTTTTTAGACACTGATTGTGGCCAGCTCACCATCGGCTAGGTCTAGATTCGCGCTTCTTACCCCTACTTACCATCTGAGATGTGTAGATCTACTTGTCGATCTCGTATTCTGATTCTATGTTGCATTCTCGCTAAATAATGTCTGAAATAACTCCTAACTACTTCTCCAGTCGTCTAAATATGTCTAGATATACTTAGAAAACATTCAAGAGCAGCAGGGTGGCCATAGGCTATGTCCATACCCCTGTCTACATCGTCAAAAATTGAAAAATTTCCATGCTTCTCGTCCTTTTTCTCGCTCGGCATCGCTCGTAACTAGGCACACATTCTCCATTTTGAAAGTGTCACCGGAATCGCGGACGAAATATGTACAATCTAAATGTTACACCGCTTGTTTTAATGAAACAAACAATTGTCAGGATCCTGACCACACGTTCGCAACGGGAAAACCGGAAATGTCAGTATCCTGATCACAAGCTCGGGAAGAGTTTTAATGCTGCCTCTCTCTCTGTCTGTGTGCACGTCTGTGTGTTTGTTTGTTTATCTGTTTTAGTTTTTTTAACTGTAGGTGTGGTTTCTTTACTGTTTTTATTTTATTTTATTTTTTTTATCTTGGGTAATAACCCTCAATAATTTTATGGGGCTGAGCTTTTACTGTTTTAATTGTTCAGAAAAGTTCCGCATTTTTATAGTTTTTGTCTTGAGATTCTGCTTCACAGAAAAAAAAAAAAGAATCCTAATAATATTCATTTTATTGCATTTGCATAAATTCAGAGTCCAGGACTTGTTGGGTTACAGTCCAACCGATCTAATTGGAGTCAAGCATTCAGATCTGAAGCACCCTTATGACGTTGTCATGTGTAAATACAACCACAGAAGCTGTGAGTTTTGGGGGTTTTGTTGTCTTCTGAACTAACTGTCTGTAAATGTGGCATTTATTTTTATTTAGTTCATAATGAAAGGTTTCTTGATATGTGTACATATAAATATATATGAATTTGAATGATATGAAAATTTTGCTTCAAGATATTCTGTAAACCTCAGCCTGGAAAATTTCATTATCTTTTTTTAACTGCTTATACGATGTAGTGCTGTAGGAAGATTGTATCGCCATTTTCATTTTTAGTTTGGGATGCACAAAAAAACCCCGCAAAAAACTGGCCAATGTCATTGCTCTTTATCTAGCTCTTTGCCAGCTTTGATTTTTCTTTGTTGTTTTTTTTTTAAATTTTTTATTTGATTCATTTATGTCATTAGATATCGGGATAAGAAGTGAATATAAAAATGTTGGTATTTTAATTTTTTTTTTTCATGATTGTTGTAGGAATAGCATATTGATATAGAATGTCTGTGACAGTGTAAAAGTTAAGAAATAAAGGACAGAATGTGAGACAGATTTATATGGTGGCAGATTACCTGTTAGGCCGAGCAGGTTCAAAACCTAGGGGCCCAGCACCTAATGAAAAAAAACTGAAAATTCATGGTAAACATTGTTTATATGAAAATGGTTAATGAAGGAAGTAATAAATTTGCTGAAAAATAAGACTGACCTTGATGTATCAGCTGTGTTTGGTCTGTGTAACAATAGAGTCTTATTCTGCTGTAATGGCTGAGATCACCACTATAGGAGAATCATGCCATGTATTAGGAGATGGAATGTATAGGCAGGATAAAGGTGAAGACCTTACTAAGTTTGTCATTTCTTACATGCAGTTCTTCACCTGTTGGAAATAAAATTTGCTCATTCATTCATCTTGAATTGTTCTTTGGTAATAACCGTATTGAACAGTTAAAATTGATATCTATTGTATAAGTATGTTTTTCTCCTAGTGTATTCTGGATATTTAAAAATGAGGGCAAGATTATAATTTAGACAGCCTTTTAAAAATATGTTTAGACATATCCTTGTGCAGTTGCAGATTTGCCTAGTACCATGTGACAAAGGATGTTACAATTTCCTCTTTCAAACCCACAACCTTGAGGTCAGTTTGAGAAAGTCTAAGACAAATGGCTGAAAGCTTGGCAGAAATGGGAAATGACACCAAGGCAAGTGAAAGCAAAATTACAATATATATCCTCTTGTGATATCACCTACACAACCACTCAGCCTCAGGCAAAAGACTTGACCAGATCCCACCACCCCCCCCCCCCACAGGAGCAGAAAATCAGTGACAAATTGCCACATTTGTGAAAGAGATTGGTGTTGATGTGAGTGATGGAGAAGAAACATTACAAGGACCATCACGTCAAGAATTGGCCACAAATTTATCCCAATTCACGAGATGACTTCATATAATTCATCAAGGAAACTTTTCCAGTGTGATCCAACTTCTGCCAGATTAAAATTTTGGTGGTTTTTGCAATAATATGCCTTTATTTCTTTTTTCAGTGTACACGCTCGGAGAATGTGAATCTGGCTACTACCGGTTATTGTCACGAAAGGGGAGCTGGGTTTGGCTCTACTCAAAATATAATGTTATCTTTAACAAGGATGGCAAACCTCATATTCTTGTCGTGAGAAGTATCATTGTTAGGTAAGAAGTCTAGACGTTTATGAAAAATAATGTATAATAAATAGAACCTATTGAAATTCAGTAAATATTTTACATACGTATGGCATATATATTTTCAGAATGCTAATCTAGTTTTTATTGAAAGCCTTGTTTCATTTCAATGTTGCAAATATGGAGAATATGGTAAAATGTCAGAATTATAATTGACCTGTTGGCACAATCTTTGTGCATGCGTGTCTGTGTGTGTGTGCGTGGTGTGTGCATGCATGTCTCTCTGACATATATATATATATATCTTCTTACATCCTTCCTGTGCCATTAAACATCACATAGGGCTCGCATAGATGTTTGCCAAGTTTTCCTGTTCTCTGCGAGTTTTACCAACTTCATCAAGGGATGTTATGCCTACTAAACTGTCTTCTCTTAACAACGTCCTCTTTAGAGTTTCACATGGGTGACCTCTTTTTCTTCGACATGTTATGCTCCTGTTGAGCTTTATATATATATATATATATATATATATATATATATATTGTATATATACATATATACAATAGGCCGAAGAAAAAGAGGTCATCCATGTGAAACTCTAAAGAGGACAATATTAAGAGAAGCCAGTTTAGTGGGCATAACATCCCTTGATGAAGTTGAAAAACAAACCGAGAACAGGAAAACTTGGCAAACAACTATGCGACCCCTATGTGACATTTAACGGCATGGGAAGGATGTAATATATATGTATATTTACATGAGGTTTGTCTAAAA
Organism: Achatina immaculata; assembly: GCA_009760885.1. Taxonomy (NCBI): domain Eukaryota; kingdom Metazoa; phylum Mollusca; class Gastropoda; order Stylommatophora; family Achatinidae; genus Lissachatina; species Lissachatina immaculata. The sequence continues at coordinate 48,925,585 of CM019718.1, forward strand.
AGTTCGGTGAATGGCCCAGTATCTCAATGGCAACATGGGCCAGGCAGGTGCATGGCCATGCACATGGATATCCAGAGACACGTCAAGAAACACCACCTAGCATAGAGTACACTTGACTGACTTGGTAAACCTGCTGCGGGCAGTCAGACATAGTCAGTGTGTGGTGAGAGGCAAGGTCACAATGCAATGGCACAATGAGTAAACGTCAAGTTTTGCTATAGATTGGGAAAAACGGCAACAGAGACGCATGAAACGCTGGTGCAAGTGTACGAGATGGAAGCCATGAGCAGCTGTCAACAAGCAGAAACACAGACATGATAGAGCGAGTGTGACAAATGCTAGCTCGAAATCAGCAACTGACTCTACAATTGATGGCAAAGGAGTTGGGCGTTAGCAAGGACACAGTGTGCACCATTATCCGCAAAGATCTGGGTAAGTGTGTACAACTCTAAATTAGTTTTGATCCAAGGAATGGCTCGATTGTTGTATTCCTTAAACTGCTTTTATATAAATTTGTTAGTTTATAATGAATGTGAGAATATAAGTTTATTTCATGTACTGTAGTTACATAAATCAGAGAGTGGAGGGTATGGACAAGAAATGGTTTATTTCTTTATTTTTGTTCTTATCCATGCTTATTATGTTCAGCAACTAGATCTGAAAGCCTGTGACTGAGTGAAAGTTGTGTGATGAAAGGCAGAATGTTAGATGGCTCTGTGTTCCCAATTATTAACTCTTTGAAAATAAAAGTTTGTTCATTCATTTATTCCTCCTCCTTCTTTCCTTTGAATTTTTCAGTTATTACAAAGTTCTCTAACTTCTGTCTTCTTATGACATGTTCAAGAAATTCTGAGTCCTTTTCTTAAAATGTTAACTAGTTTTTGTTGTTTCGAAATTTTTTTGAGGATCGTTTAATTCATTTTTATGGCTGTCCAGAATGTTTGTTCCACATATTGATCTGTTACATTTCTGCCTCTAAAATCCTCCGAGTTGCATCTAAGAGAGTGCATCTTGTTTACATATTAAACTCATCAGTTCTTCCTTGAGCAGAGAAGTCTGATACAGCATGTTCTATCACAGAGAACTCTTCATCAGGTGGCCTCTTATGATACCATAGAAGAAGCAGTTGCCATATTCTTTTTCATAAATCAAAATCTGAAGTTCACAAGCCACATAAGGGACACATATGTTAAAAAATGAGGTGCTTTTCACTGTCAGTTATTGGATTTCTGTGAACTCTGGAAAAGTAAGATTACATTTTAAAAATTACATTTCTAGTTGGCCAGATTTTGAAATAATTCTTATTTGGCCTTTTTTTTTTGTCCATTTCAGCCAAGCAGAGGCACAATGTGTGCTGTCCAGAGAGAAAAAAGATTATGAAAATATAAAAATTCTGGGTTGCAACATTGATGAAGTCGAAGGAGTAATATCTCAGCAAACATTGGCATCCATTGCATTTGATAAGACAAAAAAGAAAAGAAGATTCAGTTCATTTGCTATACCTGTAGATGGCAAAGGCAGCACAGCATTGTCAGATCATTACTCATCTGCTTCAGAAAATGTGCCAGTTTCAGATATGTCAGAATGTGAAGACAGTTTGTCCAAAGGACCGTTCAACCAAGAAAAGACACATACACCAAACACTTCCTTATACATACATCGTGCAAACAGAGTTTCACCTGAAGAAAGGAAGAAACCGGCCTCAAGGATGAAAGCAAGAACTTCATTTGGCTATAAGAAGAAAAATAACACTGTAGACTCACTTATTAGTTCCTCATCTTCTGCTGATGATAATGGAAAGACACTCCAACTACACAAACATCACCACTCAGTGGGTTCATTTCAGGCCTCTTATTTCAGTAACTCTGCCAGCTCATTAATTGAGCCTCTTTTCAATATTAGTGAACCAATGAACTCTGCTGAAGCAACAGCATCATTATTGACAACAGATGATGTTTCTTCTTTATCAACAAGTTTCTCATCCCCGTTACACGTAAGCAGCTCAGATTTGGAATGTTCTGGTGACTCGCTGACATATTATGATGGTTCACAAGACCCAAGGTTGCTTTCATCATCAAGCGAAAGTCAAGTAACAACAAACAATTTTTTCGATGCACTGCTATATGATGATGACTTCCCAGAAACTTCTTTACTGTCATCATCAAGCAGATGTCAAGTCACTACCAATGATGACTTCACACAGCTGAACTCAGCTGTATTTTCCAATAAAAACCAGTTGCTACAAAAAAGAAAGACTTCTACATCTCAAGTAAATGCTGTGATCCCACAGAGTAGTCACATGAATGATTTGGAAAATGTCTCCATACAAGCCTATTCAGATCTAGTGAATGATGACCAAACTGAAGGCAACTTTCTGGATTTACTTATAGATGAACCTTCATTTGGTCCCAATGCTGTCCGAACACCTGTCAGTGGAAATATCATGCTGTCATCTCTCACAGCCCCTCAACCAATCAGATACAGGCGAGAAAAAGAAAACCAGGGTCATGCTGTAAAAAAGAACCATGTTGCTTTTGAAGAACCCCATAATCAACTGAACCAAGACATAGGCAGAAGTAATCTTACTTTTATAAACTTTGGTATGGATAAAATGCACCATGGATCATGTCAGCTTGCAGAACATGGTACAACCATAAATGACTCTGTGATTATCAGTTTTCATAAAGATACACAGATTTCAGATGTCATAAACAGTACAAACACTGTCACTGATGCTGTTCAGGATGCCAGTTTGATGAACATCTATACAGATTCAAAACAAACTGGTAGGGAAGAACAAAGTTTAGATGTTGAGGCATCTAACATGAGCAGATGTATCTCAGAGGCTGAAATAAGCAGTTGTGCAATCAGTACTGACAACACAAAGGATTCTTCTATTCCACAAACCTATCCTGATGCAGTTGTAACATTGCCTGAAGATCTGGTAGATATTGTACTTGACCAAGACCTTGTGCTTGATGTCAGTGAAGATTTGATCAGTTATTTGTGATTAATCTAGCTAAAGTTCTATGTCTGTTGTTGGACTGTAGCTTACTGTGTCACAGAGAGAATAAGGGGAGAGATTGTAGATTGTTTTACTTCACTGCTAAGTTTTAAGCTTACAGTGAGTTGCAGTGAACGAATGAATGAACATACTTTATTTTCAAAGGGTTAAGAATTGGGCACGCAAGCCTGTCTGACATTCTGCCCTTCATCATACAGCTTTCACTCAGTCACAGCCATCCAGCATTTGTTAATGAGCATAATAATCATGAAGACATATTAAATGATTACATAAATAAATAATAAACTCATGTCCATACACTCTACACTCTGATTTATGCAACAACATGAAATAAACTTGCATTCTTACATCCATTCAAAACTAACAGATTTATAGAAAAGCAGTATTAAAAGAAAAAATTACAACACTCAAGCATTTTAAACTACTTTAAACTATACTTATGGAGGCATATAGTCCATATCAAACAGATGTTGACAAAGTTTAAAGTTATAAGAACGAATATTACTTACAAGTTTTACGTGAATTGGTAAGGCATTCCAAAGGTGGGCAGCTGAGTAAGAGAAGCTTTTTTTAAACATGTCAAGCCTTGGTTTTGGGAGAATACAATTGCATAAGCGTTGACTGTGTTTTGGGTTGGATTTGAGCAATAACCACAGATAGGGCGAAGCATTGTGTGACAGAATTTTATGAATTAACTTGGCCTTGTTGAAAAGAAATCTCTTCTTGAGGGGTAGAATATCAAGATGTTTGTCCTTATTTGTAATATGTGGTGCATGTTTGTCATCTATAAGCTTTACTGCTCGTTTTTGAAGTGAGTAAAGTCTTTTCATGTTTGACATGGAACAACCATCCCAGACTGTGGAGCAGTAGTAAAAGTATGTTAGTGTATCTGTAATTATTGGGGCTGAGTAGCGTAATATCTTGTTGCTGATTTCATCAAGTCCTACTTTGTTGTTGTTCTTTAAAGATGAAAGATAATTGTAAACTTCACTAACTGACATGAAAGGAATACTGGGTTGCTTTAGATTTGCACATTTGCTACCTATAAATTTATTTAATTCGCTTAAATCAAAAGTAGGGGTTGGTAGTGAAGATTTTAAGATATTGACATCTTCTCTGAAGTGATTGCTGAACTCTTCACAAGTGGGAACATGATTATAACTCTGCAAGTTAGACTGCTTTCTCTTTTTTGCAAGAATGTTACTTGCTTGCCAGACAGACTTACTGTCTGATTTATTCTGAACTAGGTTCCTAAAGTAATTTCTCTTTTCTTGCCTAATTAAATACTGAACTCTATTTCTAAGTAATTGGTAGCTAGTGAATTCCTTAATTTTGTGGGCCTGATCCCTTACCCTCATGACTTGCAATATCTCAGGTGTTATCCAGGGTGACTTCACTTGATGTTTAACTCTCACCTCTTTAATAGGAACATGCTTGTCAAATATATCCCTGAAGGTTTTTATCCAGTATTCCAGGGCCTTATCAGGGTCAGTTAGTTGGTACACATGATCTAGAGGTGCTTCTTGTAACTATTTCAGAAATGATTCTAAGCGGAATTTGTTAAAACTTCTAAATATAATACTGGTATGTTTATTTTTGGGAATTTTCAAGCCATGTTGTGTCCATGTGCAACAGACTGGGTAGTGATCACTCATTGATGTGTGAGGGACTTTACATTCTATAATGTTTTCTGGATGAGCTACATATATGTGATCTATTAGTGTGGATGATGTTTCAGTTACTCTGGTAGGTTTAGTGATAATTTGGGATAAATTGTATGATAAAACAATATCATTCCGTGTAGCATCTGTTTGTCTGTAATTAATATTTAAATCTCCAAGAACAATTATATCCTTTAAATTAAAAGACAAAACATAATCCATCATACTTGTAAAGTGATCATACCGTGCATTTGGATTACGATACAGAAACCCGATTAAGATTTGACTGTGCTTTGGAAGTTTGATTTCCAACCATATACATTCAGTATCTGGTGTCTCAAGGTCTGTTCTGCGGCAAGAGTGTATGGCTGTGGTGACATATACAACTAATCCTGTCTCAACCTTCCTAGTAAGGTCATGTCGAAGTAAATCATAACCGTCTATCCTGATGTCTTTGTCAGTTATATTTTTGTTTAGACGACTTTCTGAAAAGCCAAAGACATGGTAGTTATGATTAACTATATTAGTTGCCTCAGAAAGTTTCCCTAAACGGGTGGTAAATGTTTAAATGACCAATTCTGAGACCTTCCTTTCGTAGCCACTCATCAACTATCTGGGCTATTTTCTGCAACTAGTAATGGTAAGGTTACAATGATAGATAATAAATAACAAGATATTTCATGAGTGAGTGAGCAGAGTTGTAAGCATTTCATGGGATTTTTGTTACCAATAACCACCTTAGATGGTTTTTTTTCTTTGTCAAGTTGTTGATGCTATACTTGGGGGACAGTGGAAGTTTAATTAGGAAAAGTAAATAAAAATCATATTTTTATTTCTTCTCTCATCATTTATTGTAAACAGTTGCAGCTTATAGTCATTTGTTAAATTAAATATATCTGCTATAATAATACTTTTTGCTTTGAACACATTGCAGAAAACTATGGTTGCTTAATAGGATTTAACTTTCATCTCACATGCATTTAGCTCTTTACAAAAATGCAGGTTCATTGCTTTATTTACTGTAGCCTATGTTTTGTTGTTGTTAACACATTTTCCCATATATAACCCATACATTTGTGTTTTTGGTATTTTATGCTACACGCTTTGAGAACAACGGCCGGTAGCTGTAGATATGCTCGTTTTGGAGACGATGAGGACTTGTTGCATGATGGTACCAATATTTCTCTGTATATGGATGGCAGACTGTCAAATTTAGATTCTTTGAGTGAGAGTGATATTTGTGATAATGATGACACACTGAAACTGTTGAAATTGGACCTGAATTTGTGTGATCCAAGAATGTCAGTGGCCACAATTCAGGCCAGAGTTCAGATTTGCAGGGAAATGCAATATTTCTACGAGAAGTGTAAAGTGACACTGCTTCCAGTTTATCAGATAAAGAAAAACTATTCATCTGGATGTTAAAATCATCATACCGTCATCATTGCTACCACCTTCATCATTATCATGAGCTCATGTCAAGACATAATTATCATTACCACAAACATAACCGTAATCATTTGTGAACACCTTAACACTCAGCATCATTGCCACCACTTTCACCATCATCATCATTAGCCTGTGTCAAGAAATGTTTTTTTCTAATTTCTGGCATAATAAAAATTTGCTTCATCTTTATAAGTGTTCTGCATTCTACTTGGATTTTGTGTGTGCGTGCGTGAAAATTGTGTGTGAAAATAATTCGCCATGGGTAAAGTGTCATTTTTTATTTTTAAGTAACACTAAAAGGATTAACATTTGATGATCTGAGGAGCTGTATAGCTGTTTTGCTCTCCTTAATAGTTTTCTGCCCATTCTGCTTGTATATACATCATAAATACATTTACATAAAAACTTTATATGGTGACTAATTCTGAACCGTGATAATCATGATAATCAACATCTGTTTATCCAGTGCCATGCTTTCCCACAGTTCTCTATTCCGGGTGTTAATTATAAGCTGGACTGGTGTTCTCTCTCCAGGCCACTTCATCAGTACATCTGTCATTTTATCTCTTTGTCTGCCTTGGTCTTTTTTTTTTTTTGCCCTCTATCATCCCTGTTGTTATCACATATTCCAATTCTCATGACCTGTCCTATTCATTTGGATTGTCTATTCCTGAATTTTGTTACTGTTTGTCTCTCTGTTTTTTTCTGCCTTTTTCATGACCTCTTCATTTCACCTCTTCACTGTCCATGCTATCATTAGCACTCTTCAGAGGAACAACATTTTCATGGCCTCCAGGTGGCACCGTACTTCCCTGGTGCCTGTCCATGCATCACATTAAAAAAACAAGATTGGTTCAGTATAGCACTGGAGTACTCTTTTCCTCACTTTCAGTGCTAGTGATTGATTACATAAAATGTTTTTCATCCTTGAAACATTATTTTAGTCTGTATTATTATGTTCTTTATCTCCATTTCATGTCTTCCATTTGAAGTTAATGAAAGTATTCCAAATGTGCACAAAAACAAACTAGCCTGGTGCCTGCCAGTTTAACATATGCCAGCAATATTCCTTTTAATTAAGTCTTGCCTTTCGAGTTTAGAACCTTCTTCTTTAACAAAACAGCTGAAAGATTTGTACCTTGTTTGATAGTTCTCTTCACTCTTCCGATTTTGTGAGCAACAACTTTCATACAAACTAGGTTAAAAAAATTTTTAGAAGAAATATTATGGAAAATATGGACATTAACATCCCTAAATACTTCCAGGGCATAAAAGACAACCTTAACTTTTTTTTTTATTACAAAAACAAACTTGAGGCCACCTTAACTTTTTTTTATTACACAAACAAACTTGAGGCAATCTTAACTTTTTTATTACACAAACAAACTTGAGACCACCTTAACTTTTTTTATTACACAAACAAACTTGAGACCACCTTAACTTTTTTATTTCACAAACAAACTTGAGGCAACCTTACCTTTTTTTATTACACAAACAAACTTGAGACCACCTTAACTTTTTTATTACACAAACAAACTTGAGAGACAAACTTGAGACCACCTTAACTTTTTTATTACACAAACAAACTTGAGAGAACTTTAACTTGTTTTGCTACACAAACTTGAAACAACTTTAACTTTTTTTATTACACAAACAAACTTGAGGCAACCTTAACTTTTTTATTACACAAACAAACTTGAACACATAATCAGCATTAAAACTCCTATTTTTATTAAAATATTTTTTAAAATGTTTGCCAACAAATTTTTAAAAAAAATAATGGCAGTAAAAATGTTGAAAATCTTAATCAATATGTATCAGCATGTCACAGATATCATAAATATTAAATAACAAAATAACTACTACAAGTCATCCATGCAGAAGCTGCTAAGGATCAAACAATCCTGCTCATCAGACAGTTCATTCAAAGCATATTTCTCTTCTATTTGCTCACTTTTGTGATTAATTTGACTGTCTTTACACTTACCAGGTACTGCCAGGGTCAGATGCTGGCTCTTCAGGTAATCTGATTACAGAAACTTCAACTGATTAGACAAAATGTCTAACAGAATTAGCCAATGATATGAGGGAAGATTAAACAATAACACTGTAAGTGAAACTATTTAACCACGTACTCACAACCAGTAGCAGGGAATTACATTTTTCGAGTTAGAATCTTGAGAAGAGTTTCTGGACTGATCAGAGATCCTATTTCACAAGAATGGAAAATTAATGGAAAATTAGACATAACAAAGAAATCCACATGCTTTTCCCATCTCCACTTCTAACCACCATTATGAAAAACAACAGACTGAGATGGCTTGAACACTTGGAGAGTGTGGACAGGAACAGACAGATGAAAAGGATTTATATAGAAGTGATAAATGGAGACAGACCAAAACAGTGGTGGTGTGACAACCTGGAAGAAGATCTATGAGCCATTGGAGTGGGCAGGAGAAGACTAAGAACAGAGAGGAGTGGAGACAAGTCTTGTCTGCCGCAAAGACCCGCAATGACTTGGAAAGCTGAATGAATGCTGATAGGCCTCCATGACATATTGGATTACAACATGTGAGAAAAATAAAAAGTTGACCGAATAATGCATTTTAATTCTGAGTCTGCCACTGGACTGAAAAAAAAAATCTTGCACAAAAAGTTTCAAAATTAAAACATCTGTTACAGTTTTCCCAGAAACTGATGTGATGAATACTTTTGGCTTTCAAGCTGGTTTAAAATTACATATTTCCATCAATGGAACAAACTATATGGGCAGCTATGGTTATATTTTTCTAATAGGCTTTACAAATGGCTATAGTGGATTAAGAGTTAAAGCTACAAGGAAAATGAACAAATGATCACAGGTTGGCGAAACATTCTGATCAGGTACCAGTACAGCTACTGTCAGTGATAGTCAGTGGTAGTTAGTGACAGTCAGTGATAGTCAGTGGTAGTCAGTGATAGTCAGTGATAGTCAGTGGTAGTCAGCAGTAGTTAGCGGTAGTCAGCGATAGTCAGCGATAGTCAGTGATAGTCAGTGGTAGTCAGTGATATCAGTGGTAGTCAGTGATAGTCAGTGGTAGTCAGCAAAGAAGAGAAACAACATTAAATCTCCTGCAAATATGATGTACATGTACTTTACACAAATATACCCTTTGTCATGATTAATGTTTCCTCATAAGTAATAACTGATTTACACCCCACCACCCCCATCCCACCTCTCCGTCTTTCTCTCCCTCCTCTCTCTCTCTCTCTCTCTGTAGAAAATGTATGCAACTGTGGCATTTCACAAATCTCATTTAAAATAATAGATTCAATTTTTTAAAAACTTTTCTTTTGCTCTCTCTCTCTCTCTCTCTCTCTCTCTCTCTCTGTAGAAAATGTATGCAACTGTGGCATTTCACAAATCTCATTTAAAATAATAGATTCAATTTTTTAAAAACTTTTCTTTTGCTCTCTCTCTCTCTCTCTGTAGAAAATGTATGCAACTGTGGCATTTCACAAATCTCATTTAAAATAATAGATTCAATTTTTTAAAAACATTTCTTTCACTCTCTCTCTCTCTCTCTCTCTGTAGAAAATGTATGCAACTGTGGCATTTCACAAATCTCATTTAAAATAATAGATTCAATTTTTTAAAAACATTTCTTTCACTCTCTCTCTCTCTCTCTCTGTAGAAAATGTATGCAACTGTGGCATTTCACAAATCTCATTTAAAATAATAGATTCAATTTTTTAAAAACTTTTCTTTCGCTCTCTCTCTCTCTCTCTCTCACTGTTGAAAATTGATATGGTTGTTCCATTTCACAAATCTCATTTAAAATAACAGTTTCTAATATTTTTTTAACCCTTCTCTCTCTGTCTCTCTTTCCTTCTGTCTCTCTTTCTCCCTTCTGCACAAAATTTATAAGAGCATGGCATAATGATACTTCTCAGGTGCACATTTTATTTTTGAAAGTTTTCATATAAAAAAATATTCTTTTTTTTTCTCTGTTTATCAGCATCAGACTAAAAAGCATTATACAGCACTCTTAAAGATAGGCTCCTTGTTAAGCCCTTTCTGGGACATATTTATTTTTCTCTGCATACACCCTACCAGGCATTCTATTCTACTCACGTTTTTCTTGATAACTAAAACATTTATACTTCTTTCAGCATTCATTTCAAACTATCGCAATGTTTCGATCGATTTTAAACTTCTTTTGCCCACCTTTGTATCTGACTCCACAAAAATTATACTGAAATATAAGTGAAGATTTCCATCCTGCTGTCAGGTCATACTTCTTTTGCACTTAAAATGTTCTGTGTATGACTGATTATAAAAGAGTTCAGAAGTGCACACAGTCAAACTGGCAACTGTTTAAAGTGTGTGCTAAACTTGTCTCCTCTTCAGTCGGAACCAAAGCCCATTTTCACTCTTGAGGACAGCTGCAGGTTTTCTTGCAACAGGTGGGCCATCTGGAGCAACTTCTATGTTGTACCTGCAAGAATAAAACACAAAATTAGCAACTGTGTTGTTGTTATTCTGGCTACACCAGAGATGTCACTTACATCGGGTTCACAATCAAAGCTAGTCATTGTGGTCAAGAGTGTATCTTTGTGGTTTACAAATTTAGCACAGGAAACATAGAGGTCTGTACACAAAAGTGATACATCACAGAGTCACAGTCATTCTCTTACTTTTGTTTTCTTTCTCTCTTTCACATCTAAAGTGCTTTGTGTGTGTGTGCGTTTTGTTTTTTTAGGACAACCCATACATTGTGTTCTATCATTTTCTTAATAAAGATTAAGTCAGTAATTTTACCATGAGAAGAAACAACCAGAGAATCCCAAAACAAGCTATCAAACGGGACACAATGGGACAAAGAAAAAGAGGTTGAATAATGAAGCTATAAATAGAACATTGTTGAGAGAGACTAAATTAGTGGGAAAAAGATCCCTTGACAAAGTTGAAAAACTCACTGAAAACAGAAAAACATGGAGAACTATAATGTGAGCCCTATGTGACGTTTAACAGCACTGGAACAATGTAAGAATTTTGCTACACTTTACAGAACGAGCGGGTGCAAGTTGGACACTGCTAGTGACCTGTATTGTTTCCTAAAGAATGCAAGTGTGCAGTCACCACTGACATCTTCCAATTAAACCCAAACAGTAAAAAATGAATTCTTGACACACTGTTCTTAGGGTAATGAGCCCCTGAAAATGAGAATATTTACCTGCAAGGCTAGACACACTGAACTGGACTACACATACAACTGTCAGTGAAGAAAAGGAAAATAGAACATGTGAAGATCATGCAAAAAATGAACAGATTTTGCTGCAGCAGGTGAAAGAGGAAATATCATGCTCTTATCATCCCCAGGTTCATTCATTCATTTGCATGTCCCTTGTGGAACTTTGCCTCCCTAACAGCATTCCTGTAGGCCTCTCGGTTGTGAGCAAGATGGCCTGCATTTGCAGATCATCAACGATGTTTTGCAGCCATCTTTGCCTTGGTCTTCCTCTCTTTCTTTTTCCCATTATGTACCCTTCCAAGACGGTTTTCTCTAGATTATCATGATGTTTAATGTGGCCAAAATATTTAAGTTTTCTCTATTTAATCCTCTTTACTAGCCAGCCTTCTTCAATATTAAGTTCTTGTAGTATGGATGTATTTGTTCTTTTTTGTGTCCATGGTATTTGAAGAACTCTTCTGTAGCATTCACATTCAAAGGCATTTATGTGTTTCTCAGCTGTTTTTGTTAAGTGTCCAGGTCTCACAGGCATACGTTGCGATGGGAAAGATGCATGCCCTTAAAAATTTTATTTTTGTAGTTCTGTCTGTTCCTCTCCACAGATTCTTTAGTTGTTTTACTTTCTGAAGAGCGATAGATGTCCTCTTCTTTAGTTATTTTACTTTCTGAAGTGTGATAGATGTCCTCCTTTTAATTTCCCTCATTGTATCTCCATTATTAGTTAGTAGTGATCCAAGATATTCAAAACTCTCCACTTCTTCCAGTTTTTCCTCATTGATACATATTTCAGTTGCCTTGTTTGTTTTGTCAGTTGTCATCAATTTAGTTTCCTTCGCATTAAGATAGAAGTTTTGCTCTTCACTATTTTTACGGACTGACATAATTAGTTTTTCCATTCCTTTCTGTGTTGTGGACACAACATCCCCAGGTACCAAAGTCATTATAGCACAGCTGTGACAGTCATATCAGCATCATGCATCAGATACTTTTAGTCCACAACTGTGTCCTAGTGGCAGATAAAAAAGGTAGATAGAGGTGTATGGTGCAGTTTTACAAAGTGAGGGAGGGAGTGAGTAAGGTGAGAAAAATTTCTGTTTTCTACTTTTGGAGGAAGCCATATTCAGATAAGTTCTTCGTTTTTTAAAAAAAATTTTTATTTTTGTCTTGTGTGTGCATGTAATCCTCGAAAAAAGGCTCATGCCGAAATATCGAATGTTGTATGTTTTTCATTTATACATTCTCATACTTTCTATTCGTTTTTTCTCACCTTACTCACTCCCTCCCTCACTTTGTAAAACTGCACCATACACCTCTATCTACCTTTTTTATTTAGACCAGTTTTACTGCAGTTGCCTCCCTTCTATCTGTCCTAGTGGCAGAACATCACTCTGTGGCACTAACAAGAACCCCACTGGGTGGGAGAGTGGGAAGTTGGGGAGGAACCCACAACATCAAGCCAGGAAGGAGCACCAGTGTTGATTCATCTACTACCACTCTCAAATAATAAATACACATTTATAATCATAAATGTAGAAAACAATATGATATAAATTTAAAAAGCAGAGTTACCTGTGCAGAATACGGGCGATAAGAACCTTCTCTTCATTCAAAGCAAAATTCTGTCCAATACAGTTTCTAGAACCGGCCGAGAAAGGTGTGAATGAGAAGCTATCTCTATCCTTCATGTTTTCTGGCAGGAATCTTTCAGGCTTGAATTCATCAGGATCCTCCCAGACCAAGGGGTTCCTGTGCAGATGAATCATGGCAATGTTCACGTTTGTCTTTGGTGGAATGATTTTCCCATCAATCTCGATAGGCTCGTTTAGAACTCGAAAGATAAATGGTACAGGGGGGTACAGTCGAAAGGCTTCCTTGATACACAAAGAAAGTGTCTGGAACTTGGCAAGATCTGACCTATAGGAGGATAAGGTAAATAAAATGTAATGCTCATTAAATAAGAAATACATATTAATTTTGTAAATTGTACAAGAGCAGATTATGTCTAACAGTGTTTTTAGCAGCCATATTATATGGGATCAAAGTCTACACTGTAGTGGTTCTCAAGCGCTAGGTGGCTTGTGTCATCTGCATGACACTGTTTGATAGCTGTTACCAGAAAATCAGATTTGCCTCTGTGATTGGGACCATTGAAATGATTTGGGACTGGTTTCGAAGCATGCTGGGCGATGTCGTACAGATGTTGCTGCATGCAGTCCCCTAATCTGAGGCCAGTCTCACCAATATACATTATCCTGCATCTTTTGCATACAATGACATATATCACATTACGGGACTCTCATGTGAATCCCTCATGAAGAGTGAGGATAGTTTTGGGAAAGGTGATTGATTTAGTTTCCAGACTACCGGGCAGGTAACGCACTGGGAGTGGTTACATTTTCTGGTACCAACAAATGTAAGGCTCTGCTTCAAGTGGCTGTGGATGAGGATGTCCTAAAGGTTTTGGTCATGTTTGTATGCCAACAGGGGTGGATCAGAGACATTTTCTCTACATTCAGAATTATGGGACGCTGGAACCACATGGGTTAAACTCGCTACTCAGCTGCACCTAACATTCTCCTCTTCAACAATTATAATCCCTCTCTACTAAGCTCCATTCCCTTCTCACTTGTTACACATAGTTCAGAACCTCCTCACAGCAACACATTACAACTCCTCTACCCTAACTATAATCATCTATTTCACCTTATCCTGGCTAGGTTAACATTGTACCACTCTCTCTCCCCTCTATGGTTTCCCCACCCACCACCCCCAGTTACGACCCACCGACCACACATCACAGGTCTCCATTTAAACAGTCTCTACGCCCTACCATGCTCATTTCTGACACACAGCGTTAGACAAGCCACATCTTCTTACAGTTACAGCTAAGTGCTCTATTCATTATTAATTTTTTTTTAAAAGCTTTCATGTGAATCTGTACTTTATCTCCTCTCTCTATTTCTTTGTCTAATGTTTTTGTATGATTAAGGCTCACACCGAAACGTTACAACTTTGTAGTTGTTAAGTAATAAAGCTGCCCCTACTTTTTTTTCTGCCAGAACTTAGAGGCTGCTGCAGAAAAGTGTGGAGCTCATCCAGACAAATAAGCTTTAGATCTGACATGACTAGGAATTTTAGCATTGTTGATGAAAGAAGAAGCTTAAATTGTAACTTATAAGTATTTCTCCAGGTTATCTGCAGCTGAACAGATCTTGCATTTCACTTTGCATTCAGCAGTAGATTTGGGAAAGATTTGTGTCTAAATGCATTCGCAATGGAAAGTCAGCTACCATTCAATGTGGTCAGAGTCTCTGCCGTCAAGGATTGCATCAACCTCAGCCTGAACTTTGGCCTGGTACTCTGGATTAGTTGCCAGGGTATATACAATCCAGGGAGCTCCTGTAGCTGTTGTGTCATGACCTGAAAATATTGAATATGATAAAGATTATTTATTTCCTGAAGAGTATACAGAAACAGCTGAAATGATAATGAATCTTTTTTCTTTCTTCATGAAAAAGGCAGCAGGCTAGATACTCATTGTAAAAAGTGTTACTTTGAATACTGTGTTAGAGAAAATTGCAAATGAAATGGAAGAATGCCTTTCTTCAAGGTGAAATGCAACAGAATACATGGGGCTGTTTGTTTGACTGTAAGGATACAAACTCATGTTTACATGATGTCAGTCCCATGTACATCTGACTAACCCAGAGTTTAAACAAACAGAGAGAGAGAGAGAGAGAGAGAGAGAGAGAGAGAGAGAGGAGAGAGAGAGAGAGAGAGAGAGACACACACACACACACACACACACATCTCCCATAGCAATAAATTAATAACAGCATCTACAGTCTCAGTGCTTTATATTCCATGGAAAAGTGATGCAAATGAGAACTGTACTTAATAACCAACGGAAAAAAAAATAAAAATAAAGAAATATTAATGTTTCCATTCCTGATTCTCAGTTTTTCAAACTAATATTCATTTATATATAACAAGTTAATCACACCTCTTTTTTAAAGTTAAACAAATACAACAACTTGTATGTGACATACAGATGAAGAGACAGTTTCTTCTTCAAATAAAATGATGAAAGTGAAGTCTGCCATATATATTTGAAGTCTGTTATACAGGTAAGGAACTATTAGCTGGCTTTCTGATGAAATGAAGAAATATGGAATTTGTTCTTCAGATGAAAGAGGATTATTACATCTCCTTTACACAAAAGGTGATAGTCTATATACAGATGAGAAGATATGAAATCTATCCTATAGATAAATGGATACAAAGTCTATCCTAAAGATGATAAGATATTAAGTTTCCCCTACAGATGAGCTGATGTTGAAGTTTGCCCTACAACTGAAGAAAAATGCACTCTGTTCTCTAGATAAGGAAATACAAAGTTTGTCATTCCAGTGAAATGACAAACTACTATATCTACTCTACACAGGATATGGCAGTTCAGACTGACTGATTAGTATGCACTAAAAAATTCACTAGAATTATGCAGAAATAAAGTCACATACATGTAACAAAACAGTAAAGTCATATACATGTAACAACATGATAAAGTCACATACATGTAACAAAATGATAAAGTCACGTACACGTAACAAATCTTTTACTGCTTTTACTCTCTGCACTCCCAGATGCAGTGAACAGTTTGTTCAAACTTTCAACCACCCTCATGCAAATATACACACATTATCTCACATAAACATACGAACATTATCTCACCAGCAAACATGAATGTGTCCACCTCACTTCTGATCTCCAGAGTTGTCATAGGGCTGCCATCCTCATCTCTTGCAGTCAGCAGAATGTCCAGGAAATCAAGGTGACGATTTTTGGGGCAACCTTCTTTTTCCTTGGGTTAAATAAAAACAATTGTAGGAGAACAAATTACCGATATTATGATGACAATGAGCAACTGACACTTGTGACAGGTGAAGATGATGAGGATATATTGTCACTTTTCACCTAAGAGGATGATTCTGAAGCAGATATCAGCTGTGGTGTATTTTTACTGAGCATCATTTTGCTAAACTGCTCCTCTCATGGCTGCCTCTATTTACATTTGATATGCATAATCAATAGCAGTAATAACAAACAATGTTTGTGTTGCAATGTTCAGTTATCATGGCTTTACATCTTGATGAAGATAACAATGATAATAAACATACAATATTTTGGATAACACTACCCATTTGCATGGTTTATCAAATTTATAATTTTTCTTCTTTCATTTCATCACTATATAAGCAGGCTAAACCTATAACCCTTTCTTATCCATTTTCAACAAATTAAGATAAGCCATGCTTGCTTCATTTTATTCTTTGTCTTCTTTAAATTCTGGTGTATATGTGAAATTTGCATAATAAATAATTTTTTATGAACAAATTTATAGCTGAAATTAATAATTTCCTAACAAATTTAACCAAACTTTTTTTCTTTCTAATCTGAAACTTTTGTCTTTACAGTATCCAAACTAAACATTATTTACGAGAAATACAAGAACTGTAACTGAACACTGAACTTCATAGATTTTAAAAAGGCATTTGATAGCATACACAGAGATTCACTGTAGAGAATTAAGACTATATGGAATACAACCTAAAACCATCAACATCATTAAGGATCTCTACAACGGATGTGTTTGTGCAGTCAACGCAGAAGAAAGAATTAGTGACAGGCTAAATTTAGTACAGACAATTTAGCCCTTGGAATGATTCTTTTTTTACTCAAGGTCATTTATGACATGTTAGTTTCATGAGACTTTGTGAGCTGTCTAGACTAGTTATATTTAATAACAGAATATTTAAACTTTGGAATTTTTTTTCACTCAAGGTTAGTTTTGACACTTATTATCCAAGGTCAATAGACAGACATCACACAAAATAAATTTTGAGAAAGTTCAAGGTAAAATTGTAGGGAATATGTGCAACTTTTGTTAGATCGGATTTTGTGTAGAATGTTTTGCTGAGTGGTCATTTTCCCAGTGGAGTAGTTGCAAGTCAGTTTTAGTAATATAATAGTTTTAGCTCAGAATATTGTCCTTTAGGACAATGTTCCATTACCTTGTACTGAGATGTAGATGTAGGGTGTTGTCCTTGTCAGAACAGATTTGTGTGTTCGGGAGATGTGTTGGAAGTTCACTACATTGTAAGTAGTTGTTTTAACTTGCTTATTGCTGTCAGGCTTTTCTTCCCCTTGGTGCCGACTACGCACCCGGAAAGCTCTTGTACTGTTTGTTAAATCACTCTGCCATGTTAGCAGTTTGTTTTCCTTCCTCTTCTCCATCTTCCACCATTCATTTTTTCATTGAATAAATGTTTGATCTGTATCTTGGAACTTAGTCTATTCATTACCTACATGGACTTCTTATCTGTTGGTCCTGTTGAGTGAGCGGGTGTCCGAACAAGTTTTCCTTACATGACGTTGCTGTTTTTGTTGTGGCAGTTGCAAACCTGGCATTGTTGTTGTGTCACTCAGGGTATACCATAGTGACAAGATTGCCTTTTTGGTAAATCAGTGTTGCCAACTCTTACAGGCAACAACAATATGTAAGTCTGTCTAATACAATTAAAGTCCACAAAAAAGTCAATATCTCTGACTCTCTATGTACTGCCACAGAGACATACACCTATAGCTGATGCTGTGTTGGCACAATTAGTAATATATCATCCTCAAAAAATACTTTTACAAGGCTTCATAATGAGTAAAACAGACATTGATTGGGTGAATGGGACCCAGCTGGAAGATCTTGATTTTATAGATGACATAACTTTTATCAATGACAATGTAAATTCGATGCAAGAAAAAACCAGATACCCTGTCTTCACTGGCTGGCAAAATAGGACTTGAAATTAACAAGGAAAAAAACAAAAATAATTAAACTTCCCATTAATTAAGAAGGAAAAATATATGTAGAAAGAACAGCTGTTGAAGAAGTACTCCAATTTGCATACTTCAGCAGCTACATAGACCCGGATGGTGACACCAGAAAGGAAGTTAGAATTAGATTTGCAAAACTGCAGCATTGACCTTCAAGAATCTTGATAACATATGGAATTCAAAAGCTATAACCACAAAAACCAAGTTAAGATTATTCAATTCAAATGTAATATCCGCCCTCATTCATGCAAAAACTGGAAAACAACTAAAGAAATAGACAAGAAATTAGACTCTTTTGAAAACAAATGCTTAAGGAAAATACTCAGTATAAAGTGCAATGAATTCAAGAACAATGTAGAGGTAAGACAGATGAGTGAACAACAACCTGTCTCATGGGTGATCAGAAAAAGATGGACATATGTTGGTCACTTGATGAGGAGAAACAGTCAGAGAATCCTAAAACATGCTATCAAGAGAACACAACAGGCCAAAGAAAAAGAGGTCAGCCACAATAAACTCTGAAAAGGACACTGTTAAGAGAGGCCAAAGTAATAGGCATAAATCCCTTGACGAGGTTGAAAAGCTTGCCAAAAAGACGAAAATTTGGCGAACGACTATGCGAGCCCTATGTGACAGGCACAGGAAGGATATAAGATGTAAAAATTCAACACTGAACTGATGCCTTTGGTCTCTGTACACTGGAGGAAATACTGAAGAGGAGATGTAAATTCAAATTATTTGTCCAGAATGCAGATGATAATGACCTAACTAATTACTCACCTGGAAAAAAGGATGTATTATCAGAGGACTCCAATAATAAAACAAACTTGTCTTAGAAATATTTGAAGTTCTGGCCTGCAAAATCTCTCTCTTTCCTGATCCATTTCAATGACAATGATGAAAGTAGTAAAACAACAAAGATATCTGTGGTTTCAAAAATGACAAGTGACAACACAACGACGACAGCTGTACTATCACGGGTGACAAGGCTATACTTACAAGCGACTGCTTCCTTTTGGCAATTACTTCCTCTGCTACTTTGTGCACATAATCACAGTTTTTGTAAAACCTGCGTCCACCTGGAGTTAAGCGGAAGATAAAATCTGGCCATATCCATGGATTCCTATAATTAATAAACAAATAAAAGGTAATTTAACATTTCTTTGTGTGGATACGATTTTAATAAAACTTGAAAGCAAAGGTAACTGTTACAATGATGGTCACTGACAGTAGCACACTGGATCAGGACAAGATCATTATCATCTCTCTTTTGATGACCTTGTAAATGGATGACATGCTCTTTCATTCCTAATAGGGCTCATTATGGTACTGTATATCTTATAGTTAGAAGGTCAGCCAAAATGACTGAAAATACTAGCAGTCTGTAATTTTACCTACAAGTTGTAGAATTTCAAATACTGCTTAGTGAAAAACACAAAAAAGTGATTTTGAAAATACTCTTTCAGGCAAGAGTATCAGTTAATGTATGCAAGATGTTGTGTCATGAGTGATGATTAAGACAATATTTTTGTCATCCACTTGAAAGAGTCAACTGACATTGCTGGAAAAATCTTGATTCCTCGCATCCAGTAGTTTGCTTGCAATGGAGACATAACTGAACAATTGTCCATTTTGAAGCATGGGTTTTATGTTGATAATTTTCTTTTATGTTATCGTATATATATATATATATATTTTTTTTTTTTTTAAATTTCTACCTGTCTAATACTTTGTGTAAACAGCAAACATAACAAAACAAGATGAAGCACAATTACAAATCTTTGAAAACAGAATACTGAGATGAATTATTGGACCGATTAGAGATCCTATATCACAAGAATGGGGAATTACAAATAACAAAGAAATCCACATGCTATTATGATTTCCACTTATAACTTACATCTCACATCCTTCCCATGCTGTTTAATGTCACATATGGCTCAGACGGCAGTTTGCCAAGTTTTCTTATTTTCTGCAACCTTTTCAACTTCACCAAGGGAATTTATGCCTGTTAATTTGGACTCTCTTAAAAATGTTCTCTTTAGAGTTTCACGTGGTCGACCTCTGTTTCTTCGGCCTGTTGTGTTCCACTTGATAGCTTGTTCTGGGATTCTCTGACTGTTTCTTCTCATCACATGACCGACATATGTCCATCTCCTTTTTCTGATCACCCATGAGACAGGTTGTTGTTCACTCATCTGCCTTATCTCTGCACTGTTCTTGAATTTGTTCCACTTTATACTGAGAACTTAGAACTTATAACTACCATTATGAAAAACAACAGATTGAGATGGCTCAGACACTTAGAGAGGATGGACGAGAATAGACAGACAAAATGGGCTTATATAGAAGTGATAAACAGAGACAGGCCAAGAGAAAGACCAAGACAACAGTGGCATGACAACCTCAAAGACCTATGAACCCTAAGAGTGGACAACTGGCAGGATAAGACTAAGAACAGATTAACAGATTAAGAATGAAGACAACTCTTATCTTGAGCTGCAGTGGCTCAGAAAGTTGAATGAATGAATGAATGAATGAATAAATGAATGAATGAAACAGAAAACATGAAAGGATCTTTAAAATGTTTCACCACAGAGAAGACTGTCTCAGTGAAAATCCGATATTTTTTTATTTTACCGCAATAACCATGCGCATGTGTGTATATAAGAAAGAACAAACACACAAACTTTACTTTAAAAGGGTGAAGTATTGGGCACATAGTTCTGTCTAACATTCTACCCTTCATATCTCAACTATCATTCTAACACAGTCCTTCAAAGTATTACATATATATATATATATAATGAGCAATAACTATGAAATGAACAACTAGCAAGGAGAGAGAGACATACAGAAGACTGAGAGATTACTTTTTTTTTTTTTTAACATTAAATACCAGTTGATGTGCCTGGTTGTCCTACTTCCTTTCTGTGTCAAATCTGACCCTGAAGTGTGCAGGATATTGAATTCAGTGTGACTTTGTATTAAAATTTAACTGTTTTTAAGTTATTTCTAAGTTTATAGCTGCTACCCACCTGTGTTTTATGTACATATTACCTGCCTGCTTTGTTGTTTTCAGTTTATTGTAAATAAGTAATTAGTGTATTTTTTCCTGTGAGGAAACAGTGTTTGTGTAACATTTTATTCATTTTGGATATATTGGACCCAGTACAGTGAGAAAATTACTGTTTGTATTTCTTCATTTTCCATTCTTTCTTCTCAATTCTTAGCTCTTTTTTCTGCCATATACTAACATTAATTCATTCATACATTCATTTGCATGTCCCTTGAGGAACTTTGCCTCTCAAATAGCACTCCTCTAGGCCTCTCGGTTGTGAGCAAGATGGCCTGCTGCTGCTGCGTCCATTTGCAGATCATCATCGATGTCTTGCAGCCATCTTCGTTTTGGTCTTCCTCTTTTTCTTTTTCCCATTATGTATCCTTCCAATACGGTCTTCTCTAAATTATCATGACGTTTAATGTGTCCAAAATATTTAAGTTTTCTCTCTTTAATCCTCTTTACTAGCCAGCCTTCTTCAATATTAAGTTCTTGTAGTATAGATATATTTGTTCTTTTTTGTGTCCATGATATTTGGAGAACTCTTCTGTAGCATTTACATTCAAAGGCATTTATGTGTTTCTCAGCTGTTTTGTTAAGTGTCCAGGTCTCACAGGCAAAGATGGGAAAGATGCATGCCCTTAAAAATCTTATTTTTGTAGTTCTGTCTGCTCCTCTCCACGGATTCTTTATTTGTTTTACTTTCTGAAGAGCAAAAGATGTCCTCCTTTTAATTTCCCTCATTGTATCTCCATTATTAGTTAGTAGTGATCCAAGATATTCAAAACTCCACGTCTTCCAATTTTTCCTCATTGATATATATTTCAGCTGCCTTGTTTGTTTTGTCAGCTGTCATCAATTTAGTTTTCTTTGCATTAAGATAGAGGTTCTGCTCTTTGCTGTTCTTATGGACTGACATAATTAGTTTTTCTATCCTTTTTGTGTTGTGGACAGTAACACTGTGTCATCAGCATATCTAATCTCTGGTTAACCTCCAATTGTTATGGCATCGTAATATTTTTTGTCTACATCTTCTCTAACATTCCTCATTATATTTTCAGTATACAAGTTAAATAAGTAGGGTGACAATATGCACCCCTGACGGACCCCTTGTTTTATGTCAAACCAAGTTGTTGTTTCACCATTTATTTTTTACCATTTTTCAGATTCTTTATTGCCCATAAAACTTCTTCTATTGTTGGTTCGGGTTCTTTCTCCTCCAATAATAATTCACACTGTTGATTTCTGTTTCCAGTCGGTTGTTTCATACATTCCTTTGCAATATTCCTTCCATCTTTCTAGAATTTCCTGTCTCTGTCAAGGTATTCCCCATCTCATCACAAATTACATTTAGCTTAGGTATGACATTTCTCGTCAATGTCTTCATTTCTTTAAACATTTCACTATCTCTTCCACACTTCTGATGTTCTTCTATTCTTTCACAACAATCTTGTATGTATTGTTTTTTTTCTTTTCTATTTCTTCGTACTTCTTTTGTTAAAGTTTTATATTTCTCTTTGTTGTTGTTTGTCAGTTTCCATTGCGTCTTCATTTCTCTACGTTGTTTTATCAGTTCTAGTGTACCTGCTGTAATCCATCCATTCTTTTGTGTTTTCTTTACTGGAACCATGTCTTTAGCTGTTGTTATTAAGATATCTTTGGCCTGCGTAGCCAATTCATCTGGTGTCATCTCCTCCTGTACAGCCATCAGGATTTCGAAACGGTTCTTCACTTCTATACCGTATTGTTCTGGTATATTTGTAAGATCAAAGCGGTGTGTTCTTGATCCCGTAATTGATTTTTTTATCTTTATCTTCATGTCTGCTATTAATAACTCATGGTCCGTGTCACAGTCAGCACCTGGTAAAGTTTTTGCTGATGTTATACTTGACCTCCACCTTCTTTGCACTAAAATGTAATCTATTTGATTCCTGGTTTTACCAGCAGGTGATGTCCATGTGTAAAGTCTTCTTGGATGTTGTTTAAAAAGTGTGTTAGCGATCATTAGCTCATTTTCCATGCAAAACGCCATTAGACTGTCACCTGCCTCATTTCTATGTCCTATGCTAAATTTCCCTACAACATGTCCTTCGTCTTCTGCTCTTTCTGAACCAATTTTTGCATTAAAATCACCCATTATTAATACAGTATCATTTTTCCGTACCTGGTCTATTGTTGTTTGCAGTGTGTTATAAAAGTTTTATACTTCCTCTTCTTCTGCTGCTGATGTAGGTGCATATATCTGAATGACTGTTACATTTCTAGGAATGCCCTTAAGTCTGATTGTGAGGAATTTATCACTTACTGGATTGTAGCCTAGTAATGCTTTTGATGTTGATTTGTCCAAATAAAAAGCCACTCCATTCTTTCCTCCTACTTCTCCACCAGAGTATATAAAGATATTATCAATCTCGCTCTTAAAGTGTCCTAATCCTTTCCGTCGATGTTCGCAGATTCTCAAAATGTGTATCCCCGTTCTTTTCATCTCGTCACTTATTACTTGATATTTTCCCTCATACATACTTCTTACATTCCATGTTCCTACTCTTATTTTTCTTTTTAGTCTGATGCAGGGGTTTTCCTTGGTAACACCGTCAGGATTTTGTCCGTCATCACAATTACTAGTACTGACCTCTGCCTCACACTCTTCCCCAGTGTTAAAATTAGATCTATCTGGCCTGGGGGACTCACCACCAGATCTTTTTCCTATTTGACTTTCCATGATTGCTGTTTGGGTTTCTTGGTATATTTCCAAAAGATAGTTTACCATTGTTTTCCTTCCGGGCAGTGACTGCACTAGTCATTGATTGTAGCCATTGTCCCTACATTGAGATCATCTGCCTACCATCATAGAATGGTGACCATAACCAACATTATCTGTCAGCTGCTCTCCCATTCCATCCACTACCTGCTCCCATAGCTTCACGTCACCCTGATCGGGGGGGGGGGGGGGCCTATACAGGTACTCCACCTTATATACTAACAACATACCAACAATTTTATTAGAAAAACAATATACAACTTCTCCTGTTAAACTGATGTTTAACTGATACCACATATCAGACTTTGCCTTTGTGATCCTTTTAAATGTGACAACCATCCCATTCCACTTTATGAAATTTACCCCCTTGGTCATTTGATGTAACCTTCCCCCCCCCCCCCCCTCTCAGTACAGAGAGAGTTAAATATAACTTTCTTAACTAAAAATAACACAGTGATTAGAATTTTAGCTGGTGAACTTGTGAATGAATTCTTAAAATATTTGGTTTTAAAATGATAAAAGCTTAAAGACTGATGCTGCTGTGTCGCAGTTTGTTTTTTTTTTTTAACCTAATTAGCTTTCCAAGAGCTTCAAATGTACAGGTTCAGGAGAGATAATGAAGCAATAATGAAGAAGAAGAGTACTAGGATTACACAATATTACCTTGACCTGTTGGTCCAGGCTTCTACTAACTCACCAGCTGCTTGGGCGTAAGGATGATGGCTGAAAGTATATTAACAACACCACATATAACTACAGTACACTACCAACATCAAATATCACTAAAGTACATTAATAACATTAAACAGAAACTACAGTACATTAACAACACAAATATCACTAAAGTACATTAATAACATTAAACAGAAACTACAGTACATTAACAATGCCAAATATCACTACAGTACATAAATGACACCAAATATCACTACAGTATATTAACAACACTAAGTAACACTGTAACACATTAGCAACATGAAATATCACTAAAGCATATTAAGAAAACCAAATATCATTACAGTATATTAACAACACTAAGTATCACAACAGTACATCAAGAAATGATGACTGCGGTAAAACTGGTTCTAGTAATAAAAGCGGAGAGAAATGTATGGTTCAGTTTTACAAAAAGTCAGAAAGAGTGAGGGAAGGGGGCAAGAATGAGAGTGGCAGAAAGTAAGATGAATATGTATAAATGAAGAACATACAACAATCCAATATTTTGGCAAAAGCCAATACACACAGCATGACCCAGCCATATATAGACTTGCTACATGCAGTTTCTGGTTTATGCTAATTGGCAAATAAAAAAAAAAAGGAAAATATGTACAATAAAAATTCTTCTATGTGTACTAAATCCCCCACCATTTTCTAAGATACCTGAAGTCTCCAGTATCTCTTTTGGTCATGTTCATTCTCGTTCTGGGAAAGCGATGCCGTGAGTCATTTCTTTGTTACACACTAAACACTGGGACCCATATCAGCCTTTGTCTGGAGTTCCTACATTCATGGTTGTGTGATATCAGTGCTTCTCTTTGTTCCATTTACGGCATTTACTTTGAAACATGGCTCTAAAATAACACGGGAGGTGATGCTGGAAGCGTCAGAAGGATGACAATAGTCTATCACTAATGTATCACACTGTTTATACACCTACAGAGAGAGAGAGAGAGTTAAAATTGTTAAAAGTTATTTTTGTGATTTATGGCATTATGCTATTTATTATTAACATGGTGTTTATTTGCCTTATTTATATAAAGAAATGTGTGATAATTATGTTTGTATAGAAATAAAATTAATGTGGTTTTCTATTTTGCATGAATTTCTGTATTTCTGTACATTTGAAGGGACTTGGAATGTACTGTTACATCTAAGGATATATATATATATATATATATATATATATATATATATATATAAATATATATATATATATATTATAGACACATCACTGACCTTAGATGTAACAAAATAAACAACAATAAATGCAAAAGACAGTGAGGAAAAAAGGAAAAGAAAGCCCAAAAATGATAAACAAAGGAAAGAAAGCTAAATAAATATAATACAATTTTCTCTGAATATCTACATTAGAACTTACCCTTTTCTCTGAATATCTACATCATAACTCATAGCACATTTCATGATTATTTCCAAGGTGCACAAGGTCATGAGGGGACAAAGGTCAAAGCTTTCACCAGAATCTGCATACTGATCAAGTTTCTCCTGCAGAAAGGAAGGTAACAGTTTATGAACTTGGAATATAATAGTACAGTGTCATAGAAGAAAGATAACTGTCAGAAAGATCAGGCCAGTGAACATCAGTCTGCTCAAGAGTTACCCCATCTTGTTTTTGAGCTTACTAATGTCGTCGTTTGCTAATGTCTGAGTAATTAGTTCTTATACTGGGCCCTGGTTGTCTAAGCCTGGTATCTAGAGACAAGTGTGATATCCTATTGTCACTTTATCTATTGACAGTCATGAGTATAGTGTATTCCTGGATACGTCTTGTATTTGTACGTGAGATTTTCATCAAAATTTTGTGCCATGTACCCATTTTTAGGGATGAGGACATAAGCAGAGGAAACAGAACCCGCCATTATCAGATTCTTCTCAGATCAAAGAAAAAGAGGTCAACCGCATGAAACTTTAAAGAGGACATTGTTAAGAGAGGCCAAATTAGTAGGCATAAAATCCCTTGATGAGCCCTATGTAACATTTTATGGCACAGAAAGGATGAAAGATGTTATCAGTTTAAAAAAAAACATGTCACCGTGAGTTCAACCGCTCTCATCCTAATTGCAAGAAATGAAACCTACTCTTGTTTGTATCACTGTGTTATGTTACAGTTTGCAGATAAGGTGTGATATTTGCACCTTTTAGATAACAAATCCATCTTCAGCATAGCATATATTTTTTAAAACTCTGTTAGCCCTCTCAACATATGCCTGTGAGA
Source organism: Achatina immaculata (assembly GCA_009760885.1). Lineage (NCBI taxonomy): Eukaryota > Metazoa > Mollusca > Gastropoda > Stylommatophora > Achatinidae > Lissachatina > Lissachatina immaculata. The sequence goes on from CM019718.1 coordinate 48,952,617, forward strand.
CCTGGACATTTAACAAAACAGCTGAGAAACACATAAATGCCTTCGAATGTAAACACTACAGAAGAGTACTCCAAATATCGTGGACACAAAAAAGAACAAATATATCTATACTACAAGAGCTTAATATTGAAGAAGGCTGGCTAGTAAAGAAGATTAAAGAGAGAAAACTTAAATATTTTGGACACATTAAACGTCATGATAATTTAGAGAAGACTGTATTGGAAGGATACATAATGGGAAAAAGAAAGAGAGGAAGACCAAAACGAAGATGGCTGCAAGACATCATTGATGATCTGCAAATGGATGCAGCAGTGGCAGGCCATCTTGCTCACAACCGAGAGGCCTACAGGAGTGCTATTAGGGAGGCAAAGTTCCGCAAGGGACATGAATATGAATGAATGAATGAATAGCCCTCTCAGTACAATCTTTCTTTACTTGGTCAGACTACTCTCTGTTACCAAGGATCTTGGTTTGCTTTAGTTCACTAACCCTGACAGTCACAGTCAGTTATGAGTCACTGTCAGCTATGAGTCACAGTCAGCTATGAGTCACTGTCAGCTATGAGTCACAGTCAGCTATGAGTCACAGTCAGCTATGAGCTGCAGTTAGCTAGGAGTAGCTGTCATTCATGAGCTGCTGTCAGCTATGAGTCAGCTGTCAGTTAAGAGTCACAGTCAGTTAAGAGTCACTGAACAGCTATGAGTCACAGTCAGCCACGAGTCAATGATCAACTATGAGTCACTGATCAGCTATGAGTCACAGTCAGCTATGAGTCACTGATCAGCTATGAGTCACAGTCAGCTATGAGTCACAGTCAGCTATGAGTCACTGATCAGCTATGAGTCACAGTCAGCTATGAGTCACTGATCAGCTATGAGTCACAGTCAGCTACGAGTCATTGATCAGCTACGAGTCACTGATCAGCTATGAGTCACAGACCATTTTATCATTCAGCCTGATTATTGCACCCTTCCCCCCCCCCATAAAGAATTATAACAGGCACAGGAAAAAATATAACATTTTAAAATCCTGAGCAAAAAATTACTCACAAAGAGGGTATCAGTGGCCTCATTGTAAACTTTCACATATGGTTTGAGGATGTCAAAATGAAATGCCGGAGTAAGCAGTCTCCGTGACCTGGCCCATGTGGCACCATTAGATGCAATCAGGCCTTCTCCTATCCATGGAACTGCATGCTCATAAGTCTGCCCAAACCCACGAGTTTTGGGTGCTGCAGGTAAATATCAAAGATGAAACGGATTTCAAACATTTATTTCTAAATCTGACAATTTTTTTATTAAGTGATCATTTTGCAAAATGTTTCATCCCTTTTCATCATTATCTTCTTCTGTTATTTTTAAAAAACTGAAGACAAGGACAAATGGGTTACTTATAAATATTATTTACAAATCTAAAAAAATAATAATGCCATAAATTCAGTTCCTCTCCCTCAGGCTAGATCTGTGCTCAGGTTGGACAGTACACCGGGATATGGTCTGATGTCTAGATACCAAAGCTGCAGGGACATTTTTTTTGTGTGTGACATATGACAGATGTGGCTCATGAGTCTGAAGTGTCCTGTTCTTAGATGGAAAACTGTAGTTTGCTGGTATCTCTGAGGCTGATGAATGCAGCCTTGTTTCATTTCTATTTCTGTTTTCCAGTTGTTGTTTAGTCTGTTGTGGATGATGGTTTTCACTTCTTGGTATGTTACTGGGTCAATGATTTATTTCATTTTGCTTCCTGCTTTGAAAAGGGGAGCAATTGTAGATGCTAAAGTTGAGTTTCGGAGCTTGTTTCGTTGTGAAATAACTTCCTGTCTTTCCTGTCAACATATTTACCACAGTTAAGGCCATTATCTAAAATAACCATCTACTGTAACATGCACACGTGAAAGATCTCATCACAGATCTTCAGCTCCATGTACAGGATAAATCTTTCACTAATTTCCACTACCAATAGTTTTAACAGCCAGAAAAACAAACAAACAAATAAACAAACAACAACAACAAACAACCTGAAGATTTAAGAATGATCTTGACAGTTTCAGGATGGTAGAAAACCAGACTAGGCTGGAAAGGTCCTTGCCACATCCTTGCATATTTGGGATTTCTCTTCAACATGTTATTGCGTCCATAAGTAATCCTGCCTTCACCTGTTTTTGGTAGCTGTCGACAAAATATATAACAAGATGTGGTAAGCTACTTAAAAAGCTGGTAAACAACTAGACAAGAAATTAGACTCTTTTGAAAACAAATGCCTAAGGAAAATACTCGGTATAAAGTGGAACGAATTCAAGAACAATGCAGAAATAAGACAGATGAGCAAACAACAACCTGTCTCATGGGTGATCAGAAAAAGAAGGACATATGTCGGTCATATGATGAGAAGAAACAACCAGAGAATACCAAAACAAGTTATCAAGTGGGACACAACAGGCCAAAGAAAAAGAGGTCAACTACATGAAATTCTAAAGAGGACATTGTTAAGAGAGGACAGTTTAGTGGGCATAACATCCCTTGATAAGATTGAAAAGCTCACCGAAGATAGAAAAACTTGGCAAAACTATCTTGCAAGCTCTATGAGATATTTAACGCCATGGGAAGGATGTAAGATTTAAGAAGTAAGAAGCTACTTAAAACAAATGAAAAACTTTTTCAAAAACCTTAAACCAAACTAGATGTGATTTGAAGGTATAAAATTATTTGATTGATGTATTCTTCTTCTTTAAGCCCATCTGGCTCACTGCTGCAGACAAGACATGTCTCCATTTCTCTCTGTTCTTGATCTTTTCTTGCCACTTGTCAATTCCAAGACTGCATTTATCTTCGTCTAGGTTGTCTCATCATCACTGTCTAGGTCTACTTCTTTCATCACTTTTGTATAAGCCATCTTTGTCTATCCTCCTCTGTTCTCTCTTAATGCTTCAGTCACTTCAGTCAATGAGGTGAGTAAAATAAACATGGTAATGTTTAATTATATAAAATGTTATACTGTCAAAGTTTAAAATTAGTCTGCAAGTAATAAAATATATTTTGTATAAAACGTAAATGATAAATATTACATGTCTTGTTCTTTATTTGATCTCATTCAAACTGCAAGCTGTTCTCTACAGCTAATGCTACAGTGATTTTGAAGTACAGGCTCATCACAGCCAATGAGGAAGTGGATTACAGAAAACTTTGATTGTATCCAAGAAAAAAGCTTCTCATCAGGGGTTCTACAGCTGTGGGACCCTACTCAGTTGCCCAAGTTGAGCGACCACATCGCCCTCTATTAGAAGCATCGTATCTGAACTCATTAATTTCACATATCTTTTTTCCCTTACTCATTTTCTCTTTCAATACACTTAGGCACCAGAATGAGGAAATTGGACCTTGCAACACAAACATTACTTGTTGTTACTTTGGCCAATTATGCCAAACCAACATTGGCAGAGTCAGCATAAGAAGAACTGTTCACAAGGTGATGCTGGACACCCCATTTTGCAAAGTGCTAATATAACATTCTACATGTACATTTTGGTTAGCTGGTCTTTGGCTGAAGCATCAAAATCTTCAGTTATATTACAAGACCATGTTTTGTGCTTTGTACATCTTTGATTACCAGAGACATTTATTTTTATAGATCCTTTATACCTGGATGTTAATGAGTGTGATAACAGTTGGAAAATGGCATAACAACTGTAAAATGGCTTTTGGTGAGCCAGATTCATTATCAGTGGCACTGGTGGTAAATATTTAACTCTGCTAATTCTTTCTTTTCAAATGTTAAAAAACAGAGTTCATGAGTAGTGCAGCAGACAGCAGCTTGATTTCTCATGACAAGGATTGTAACCTTTTTTAGTGCATAACAGCTAAGCTTCCTGTAAAAGAAAAAAAAGAGAACCCAAGATCTATTTTAAAGGAACTCCTGAAACTGAAAATACCCTTCTGCAATGCTGGGCACACCAGAGTAGATTATATGCACGGATGTCAGTGCATTTATGGAAAATCAGGATTTTACGTAAAATAAATTCTATGTATAACACTCTTCTCCCAAGGTGAAAGCCACCAAATAGAAAATATAAATTAAAAATAGATTAATAAATTACTTCGGATTGTATAAACAACATGCAGGTTTACCATATGAAGGTTTCCATGAATTAGAGAGTAGTTTGTCTCCCCCGGGAACTTCTGAAAGTATCTGAAGATGCTGATAAATCTGATTATCTTGGGAACCACAACAATGGCAATAACTGTGGCCAAGCCAATAGCAATCATTGCCCAGAACTGATCACGCTCAATAGCAAAATCCAACGCCATCTTTAGTCAGATAATGATTATCTGAAAGTAAATAAAGGTAAAAAGATCCATATTTCTTTAATGAGAGTCAAACAATGCATCGTAGTTTTCGCCAATTGTAAAACTAGAGTCAACTGACTCAGGCTTGCACTCAAGTCACTTGGAAGATCCGAAGCTTAGAGTGAGCTTGACAGATAACGACCCGGACTCAACTTAAGACCTGAAGCTTGGAGTGAGCTTCACAGATGAGGGATAATGACCCGGACTCAACTTAAGACCCGAAGCTTGGTGCGAGCTTGATAGATGAGGGATAATGACCTGGACTCAACTTAAGACCCGAAGCTTGGAGTGAGCTTGATAGATGAGGGATAATGACCCAGAGTCATCTTAAGACTTGAAGGTAGTGACTTACAGCCTAACTTCAAAGACTTGTCAAGAATTTATGTGAATGCAACATCAACACCACAAATTTCATATTACATAAAAAAATAACTAGAAATGTGATTCTAATAAAAAAAAGAAAACACATGCTCATATTTGACAAATAATTAGTGGAACAGGATGTAGGCATTTACTACTGAATAGGCAAACAGATACAAGGGTATAGCAGTGATCACATAAAATCTTTCTATCAGCTTGTCTGTAGCTTCTATTGGTCATTTCTGACTATGAGATGATGCACTAATGAAGCAAAACTCATCTTTCTCATTTTAATATTTTAAAAATTTATTTTTGAGCCATTTTCTTCTCTGTTTCTGGATGGATAACTCAAAATATATTTTCTTTTGGGAGAGTCAAAAACATGGCAGTCTCAGGATGAGTTGCAGCAGCATTTGACAACTCACAACCCTGTCTGTGAATTATATGTTTGAGGTAGGGATCTTTCCCACTCTGTGAAAGGTGCATTTAGCCATTTCTACTTCTCTATTGATGAACTGATTTTGGTAAAGACCAAAAACAAAGATGGGCTGAACGCTTCCAAGAAATACTTAATTGACCACACCTAAAAGAACTGATAGACCTTGAAACCGACTTACCAGTCCTACAACTAAATGTCAACCTAGGTGAAATTACACTGAACGAAATTGAAACAGCAGTGAACCTAATGGCTAACAACAGAGCTGCAAGTGAAGATGAAATAATAGCTAAAATGTTAAAAGCTATTAACAGTGCCAACACGAGCCAACTACAGAGAATGTTTAATAAGATTTGGAGAGAAGAAAAGGTCCTTTCAAAATGGCAAAAAAGAAATAATTGTTAAAACAATGTGCAGTCTACATAGTAGAAGGAATGAGTGAATGGCTCCAGACTGAAACAGGAATGAAACAAGGATGTATACTATCTCCCTTGATTTTTGGAATTGCCATAGACTTCATAATGAAAAAAATGCTGCACAGGTAATACAGGTACTGAATGGGTACATGGAACCCAACTAAAAGACCTTGATTCTGCAGATGACATAACTCTTATCAGTGACAATGTGAACTCGATGCAAGAAAAAACAGATACCCTGTGCTCACTGGATAGCAAAATAGAACTTAAATAAACAAGAAAAAAACAAAAATAATGAAAGTTCACATTAATCACAAAGGAAAAATTTATGTAGAAGGAACAGCTGTTGAGGAAGTAAACTATTTTACATGCCTTGGCAGCTACATAGACCAGGATGGTGACACCAGGAAGGAAGTTAGAATTAGAATTGTAAAAGCAGCACTGAGCTTCAAGACTCTTGAGAACTTATGGCACTCTAAAAGTTCTAAGCACAAAAACTAAGCTAAGATTATTCAATTCAAATTTAATATTTGGCAAAAGTTGGGAAACAACTAAAGAATAAACAACAAATTAGATTCTTCTGAAACCAAATGCCTAAGGAAAATACACTGTATAAAGTGGAATGAATTCAAGAACAATGCAGAGATAAGGTAGATGAACAAAAAAACAACCTGTCTCATGGGTGATCAGAAAAAGGAGATGGACATGTGTCAGTCATGTGATGAGAAGAAACAGTCAGAGAATTCCAAAACAAATTATCAAGTGGAACACAACAGGCCAAAGAAAAAGAGGTCGACCACAATAAACTCTAAAGAGGACACAGTTAAGAGAGGCCAAATTAGTAGGCATAAAATCCCTTGATGATGTTGAAAAACTCGTCCAAAACAGGGAAACTTGGCGAACTACCATGTGAGCCCTATATGATGTTTAATGGCACGGGAAGTATGTAAGATTTCTCTATTAAATTTCCATTTCTCACTTTTCATTAGGATATGATCTAGATATCAAAATTTTTCACTTGTTGCATTTAATTCAATTTATATTTTTCCCCTGATGTTTTTTTTTAAGTGCCTATGGATGTCAGTATAAACATCAATGAGGAAAAATTGGAAGCGGTGAAGAGTTTTGAATATCTTAGATCCTTACTAACTAATAATGGAGATACAATGAGCAAAATTAAAAGGAGGACATCCATCGCTCTTCAGAAAGTAGAACAACTAAAGAAGCTGTAGAGAGGAACAGACAGAGCTGCAAAAAATAAGGCTTTTAAGGGCATGCATCTTGTAACAGTATTTCAAATAGTGCACTTGTTAGTGTAGGTTTTCTACTATCTAAGGGCAATAATCAAATATAAAATTTTAGTTCTTAGACCAAGTTTTAAAGCCCTTAGTTATGACGTAGACAGGGTCAAGGAAAGGTTAGTTATGACATGTTATCTTCCTGAGATTTGTCATTATTTTTTGTGAACTGTTGTTTTATTTTTTTAGACTAGATAAATTTAGTAATAGAAAGTTTAACTTTGGAATGTTTTTGTAGTGAATTACCCAAGGTAGTAAACATGCAATTTCACGAAGGTAAGATTCCTCATGAAATAATCATCCAGAAAGTTCGATGTAAAATTGTAGCTCATATTTAATCTACAGGATTAGATTATTATTATCATGAGTGTTGGAATAGATCAGAAATAGAATGATGTAAATGTTGTTAATGTGACTAGGCTGTTGATGTAGTAGTTTTTTTTTTCCATGGATCCATTATTGGTTCTGATGTTGCATCATATACATGTGAACTAGAAGTGTAGAACAAAGAATATGCGGATCAATGGAGCTAAAGTCAGTATGTTGAACTTTTTGTTCTATCATGTTGCATAACTGCTGATCTATTTGAGAGTGAGTGTTGCCACTCCCTCCCTACACGGCAAACTCAATTCTTGCCCGGGGAGTGGAGCTGCTTATTCATCTGTTGTATGCTATATTTCCTTCATCATCATCTATCACTACTCATTTTATCCATTCACTAACAAATGTGTACTAATGATACACAAAGTGTGTCCAGTAGTTATCACACTGTTAACTGTGACAGTCCTTGTTGAGTACAAGTTCTATCACTAATGATAAAAGTAGAGACTACACAGAGAAACTGTCTTAGCTAATGCCGTCTCAGGCATATATTTTGTTTCTATCCATGGCCAACATAATACAGCCTCAGTTAGTGCCGTGATTGCAATTAGCAGTCACTGTATACTATTTCAATCTTTCCTATCGCAACATATGCATGTGAGACCTGGACACTAAACAAACCGGCTGAGAAATACATAAATGCCTTTGAATGTAAATCCTATAGAAGAGTCATTCAAATATCATGGACACAAAAAAGAACAAATATATCCATACTACAAGAACTTAATATTGAAGAAGGCTGGCTAGTAAAGAAGATTAAAGAGAGAAAACTTAAATATTTTGGACATATTTTTTTTGGCGAAAGTTGGAGAATAACAATGGATGCATCAGCAGCAGGCCATCTTGCTCACAACCGAGAGGTTTACAGGAGTGCTGTTAGGGAGGCAAAGTTCCGCAAGGGATATGCAAATGAATGAATGAATGGAGAATAACTAAAGAAATGCGAACCCCATGTGACATTTAACAGCACAGGAAGGATGTAAGATTATTAAGTGTCTTAAGAATTTAGAGAAGAGCATATTGGAAGGGTACTTAATGGGAAAAAGAAAGAGAGGAAGACCAAGGCGAAGATGGCTGCAAGACATCGGTGACAATCTGCGAATGGATGCAGCAGCAGCAGGGCATCTTGCTTACAACAGAGAGGCCTACAGGAGAACTGTTTGGGAGACAAAGTTCTGCAAGGGACATGCAAATGACTTACTGACTGACTGATGGATATCAGTATCATCTGCATGAGCACACGATTCAAATACTGAGTAGAGACCCACTGTATAGTGTTTTGCCAAGGGCATACAATGTTGTTAAATGATCCTGATGGATGTGTCCGGAGTATATAGATGAAGATCTTTCCTAACTAACATAAATAATATTCTTAAACCCACATGCTTGGGCTTTTTTTGCTGCGTATTTGTGTCACAAAATCCTGCAAATCTTCTGGATTTTCCTTCAATAGCATGTTCTTTATCTGCAGAAATGTTACACTGCCACTCCATTGATGGTTGGTGCCCATATACCACAAATATCTTGAAATCTTTTCTGTACTGAGGTGAAACAAGCAATGAGACAATACATACCTTTATCCAGTCACTTCATTTTTCCACAAGTGTTGAGCTGTTTATGACAGACCTTACAAATGTTGTCTCTTCCATATATAAACTACATTGTCTTCACCATACAAATTAATGTCATTCAAGCAAACAAGCAGCTGTTCATTCCTTTCGTCTGTGAAAGAAGCATAGAATACACGGACCAGCGTGACTACAATGCAAAAAAGGGAAAACTCCCTGAAACGCCAACTTGAAATAAAATGCTCAAACCGGTTATGAACCATACTTTCGAAGAAACGAAAAGCGGAAGCTGTTTTGGGAAAGTCGGACAGTATACTCTGATGCAGGGCTTCGACTCTTCCGACGATTTGTCACGCTTTTTTCCGTTATAGGAAATAAAATATGTGTTATTTGTTTCACTTTGCGACTTTGCTCATTCAGACTTTGTTTCCTGAAACACCTGAAAAAAGATGGATATCTGGATCATAATGAAGCTACAAATAACAAAGTTAAAAGAACGTCTCAGCCATCTGTTGCAGTGTTGCTATGTAAATATAAATAACAACGTTACATAATACAAATGTTATGTAAGAAATTTCTTTACCTGTAATAGACGTCTACTGCATGCAAGCAGGTAACAAATGAACACAAGGAGTGTTTTATCGCGATAACACTCAAACAAGTTTGTTAGTTAAATAACGCTTGTCTAGCTTCCATCGGGGTATAAATACTGAGCCGAGGAAATTGTTATCTGTGTTATTTTGGTTTACCATACTTTGCCCTCGCTTACAATAACAACGTCGGTTCACAAGCGTACGCTTACACTAAGAAGTGTAACGCGTTATATTTTGCTCCTATATGCAGGGCCGAACTTGGGCCGATTCCATTGATTTGGCTGAATTGGGCCCAATGCTGAATAAATACATAGTCACACTGTCAAGTGTAAAGGACCTGCTTACTGCACCGATACGCATTTGAAGGTACACCAGAAATGACCTTTTTGAGCTGTCATCTGTTGGAAATCCGGGTTCATTTACACCTTGACGTAAAGAAAGTGAAAACAAAAATTAATTGCGCGAGTCTTTCATTCATTTTCCCTCACCTACATAATCTTCACCGATGGATCCGTTACTAGAGGACGTCGTACTGGTTGGGGCTTTGTCCCATATCCCAATGGAAAGACATATGAGGAAAGAGCTAATGCATGTGTCATCACATCCTGCAGTGTGGTGATTGAAATCGAAGCCGCCACTGTTACAGTCGCCTGGCTGATAGAACAGTAAATGCAGAGATAAGAGAAATGACGGCCGCTATAAAACTGGTTCTAATAATGATGTAGGCAGAAGTGTGTGGTTCAGTTTTTAACAAAAAATACGGCGATGAAAGTTGGCAAAAAAAAAAAATGACAGAAAGTAAGATGGGCACGTATAAATAAAGAACACACAATCCAATATTTCGACAAAGGCATTTTTTCAGGGATAACATACAAAAGCAGCATACACACACAGATACAAACAGATGACAAATTAAACATTTAGCTTTTTCGGTACTCTTGTACGAAAGACGGGCACAAAATGTATAGACGTGGGTAAGCACAACGTGGAAGCAGGCGATTGGCTGAGAAATGAGGTAAAGGGAGGATGGAAAGTAAACAACATGGCATTATGCTCAAGACGGCCTCAGCTTGCTACCATGGGATACTAAACAAAAGCCGTCCGTATAGCGCAGATGGCGAAAGTGAGAAGATAAGTTGGGGGGGGGGGGTGGTTAAGGAAGGTTCAGAAAGAATTGAGAATACTGTGAGGACAAGACTACTCACTTAGGATGCATAGACAAGGAAGGGAGCTATCAAAGCCTTCTAGCGCTTAGAGGAGAAGGATGGAAAGAACTGAAAATTCAACCTAAATGGTCTGCAGGGAGAATGAGAAAATGCAAGGAAAGTGAGTGGGGCTAAGACATGAAAGTTAGGCATGAATAGCAGAAATATAAAGAGGTAGCTACTAGCGAGAAATGTAAAGTAGTTGAATTTATTGTTAATTCCAGATGAGTGGAGACAAGCAGACTGGAAAATAAGAAAGTTAGGCATGAATAGCAGAAATAGAAAGAGGTAGCTAATAGAGGGGAATGGAAAGGAGTTGAATTTATTGTTAATTCCAGGCGCTGTTCCAGAACTGTTCGAGATCGTTTGTCTGAAGAACAAGAGCAGACTGCTGTGATGAAACTGGACAAATTGGACATCTCGAAGGCTGTTTATGGACAAATTGGACATCTCGAAGACTGTTATGGACACATTGTGCCGGGATGAAGAGCTGTAATGAGGGAATAACCCCTACATCCACAGAAGGAAGGAACTGTAATGAGGGAATAACCCCTACATCCACAGAAGGAAGGAACTGTAATGAGGGAATAACCACTACATCCACAGAAGGAAGGAACTGTAATGAGGGAATAACCCCTACATCCACAGAAGGAAGGAACTATAATGAGGGAATAACCCCTACATCCACAGAAGGAAGGAACTGGGAGTGAAGCATACCGAAGGCCGGATACGCGGAAGTGACAAACTCACTGTCAGCACATGACAGGAACAGTTGGTATACACACCTTCCGCTGATTACTGCAACGGACAGTGGAGAAGATATGGGAATGTCCTGACTGCAGTCATGCTACTTCTTAAAGGATCAATCAGTCAATCCCTCGGCTCACCCCATATGGTTTGTCCCATTTTATTCTAGTGTCGCCGCGTCACTAAAAGTGAAGGTAGATAGAAGTGTATGACTCAGCTTTACAGAAGGATAGAGAGAGTGAGTAAAATGGGCAGAAACAAGAATGGTAGAAAGTAAGATGAGACATAAAAGAAATGAAAACTGCGGTAAAACTGGTTCTTTGTTTTGATAACTTCTTTGTCTATGCATCATTAGCGAGCACTTTTGTCCTATCAGTGTTCTTTCTGAACCTTCCTTCTTCCACGGCTTTTGTTTAGTATCCGATGGGAACAAGTTGGGGCCATCTTGGGCTTAAGCCATGGTGTTTACCATACGGTACCCTTTGTCATCTCTTCCGTTATCTTATTTCCCAGCCAATCACTTGGCTCCATTTTGCGCTTAAGGCACCTATTTGGTCGTGCTTTGTGCCCGCCTCTCTTACAAGGAGGATACCAAAAAGCTAAGCCTTTAATTTTTCATATATTTTTCGTGTTTTTATCTTTTGTTATATGATCCTTGAAAAAGGCTTTTGCTAAAATATTCGGTTGTTGTAGGTCTTTCATCTATATGTGCTCGTCGTACTTTCTGTCATTTCTTGTTTCTGCCTACATTCCTCACTGTATCTTTTTTGTAACACTGAACCATACAACCTCTGTTTACCGTCATTACAACAACGTTTTACCGCAATCATCCTTTCTCTTATCTATCGCTAAAAGTGAATCATTAGCTAACCTAATCATCTTTTCTAAGTTCAAAAAATGCGGGGTGGCGTGGAACAAAACAGATAACGATATTACACTTTAAAACTGTAACAATGACACAAACTCAGCTGTCCAAACAAACACTGAGTGTTGCACAATTTTCGATGGGCTTGAACCTAACGCACATCGTCAGCCAATCGAATGAGAGCTTCGTACTTACGGCGACTGCCGAGCGTATCGCAGCTGAAGACTGGCAGGAGCGCACTGAAATATACTGTATATATCAAATTTATGTTTCATGTAAATAACTCATTTGCATAAACAGGAGCCCATGATTTCACAAACCAGTTAATTTTAACATAAAGTAATCACAATTTAATTAATTAATTTTAAAATTAATCTAAGAATAATCTTATATATATATATATATATATATATATATATATATATATATATATATATCTTATATCCTTCCCGTGCCGTCAAACGTCACATAGGGCTCGCAAAGTAGTTCGCCAATTTTTCCTGTCTTCGGCGAGTCTCTCAACCTCATCAAAGGATTTTATGCCTGTTAACTTGGCCTCTCTTAATAACGTCCTCTTCAGAGTTTCACGCGGTCTGCCCCTTTTTCTTCGGCCTGTTGTGTTCCACTTGATAGCTTGTTTTGGGATTCTCTTATCATTTCTTCTCATCAAGTGACCAACATATGTCCATCTCCTTTTCCTGATCACCCATGAGACTGGTTGTTGTTCAGTCATCTGTCTTATCTCTGCATTGTTCTTAAATTCATTCCACTTTATACTGAGTATTTTCCTTAGGCATTTGTTTTCAGAACAGTCTAATTTCTTTTCTATTTCTTTAGTTGTTTTCCAGCTTTCGCATGCATAAATGAGGGTGGATATTACATTTGAATTGAATAGTCTTAACTTGGTTTTTGTGCTTATAACTTTTGTTCTCAAGATTCTTGAAGATTGATGCTGCTTTTGCAATTCTGATCCTAACTTCCTTTCTAGTGTCACCATCCTGGTCTATGTAGCTGCCAAGGTATGCAAATTGACTGACTTCTTCAATATCTGTCCCTTCTATGTGTATTTTTCCATTTATAATAATAAGAATAATACTTGAAGCAAATAATTGAAAAGCAAAACTACACCATACACCTCTATCTACCCTTATTAATTGAAAAGCAAAGACCATTTTAATCCTGAATTCGTAGACCTAAAAAGGCATTTGATAGCATACACAAAGAATCATTGTGGAGAATTTTAAGAATATATGGAATACCATCTGAGATTGGCAAACATCATTAGAGACATCTATAATGGATATGTTTGTGCAGGCAAGACAGAAGAAGGAATGAGTGAATTGTTTCAGATTGAAACAGGTGTGAAACAAGGATGTATATTATCTCCCTTGTTTTTTAGAATTGCCAGAGGCTTCATGATGAAAAAAAAAAAAATTGCCGCACAGATAAAACGGGGACTGATTGTGTACATGAGACTCAGATAGAAGATCTTGACTTTTCAGATGACACAACTCTTACCAGTGACAATGTGAAATCAATGCAAGTAAAAACAGACAGACTGTCTTCAATGACTAGTAAAATAGGACTTGAAATTAACAAGGATGAAAAAAAAAATTGTTAAACTTCTCACAACGAATGACAAATATACGTTGAAGGAACTGCTTTTGAAGAAATGAATCATTTTACATATCTTGGCAGCTACACAGACCAGGATGGTGACACCAGAAAGGGAGTTAGAATTCGAATTGCAAAAGCAGCATTGACCTTCAAGAATCTTGAGAACATATGGCATTCAAAAGTTATAAGCACAAAAACCAAGTTAAGATGATTAAATTCAAATGTACGAAGGTCATATAGAAGGTCGTGAGCAAAATTTTAAAAAAAAATAGAATTTATAGACTGAGAAAATATAAATGTATCACATTAACCTGCATTCTATGCACTTCGTGTAGAGGTCACATGACGTCACCATCATGTGTCATGTTACCACGCAGAGCAGAAACAAAATGGCGGGTGCTAAAGTTCTGTTTCGTCAACGTTATGTTAATGAGTTCCTCGTTAAAGAGCAAATCCCCGCTGCTGAAATTCACCAAAGATTTCAGCTTGCTTATGGAGATGTGTGTATGGGTGCTAGCAGTGTTAGGAGGTGTGTGAAACATTTTAAAGATGGAAACACGAGCATCCAAAATATGTCTCGCAGCCTTCACCCTCGAACTGCCTCCACTAAACGCAACATGGAAAGGGTTGACGACATCATTAAACAAGACAGACGTGTCACAGTATTTGAAATCACTGTAAATCTTGGAATAGGACACAACGCAGTACATGCAATGATTAAAACCCTAGGGTATAGAAAAGTTTGTGTCCGCTGGGTTCCAACTTTGTCGACTGACGATCACAAAGCTGTGAGAAAAACCATCACTAAACTGCGGACATTCAGAAAATAGGTGGGGAAATTCTTCCACACCCTGCCTATAGCCATGACCTGGCACCCAGTGATTACTATCTTTTCGGTTTTGTGAAAGAACAAATGCGAGGCCATCATTACGACACACGAGAGAACGTCCAGAAAGCAGTGCGTCTGTGCCTTCGGTCAGATGGAACGGAGTTCTACCAGGAGGGTATTTTCAAACTTGCAGAGAGATTGGCAAAATGTGTGCAGAGAAATGGAGATTACGTTGAAAAGTGAAGAGAAGAATGCAGTTTAAGGTGATACATTTATATTTTCCCTATCTATAAATCCTGATTTTAAAAAATTTGTTTGGTCACGACTTTCGGTATGACCCTCGTAATATCAGCCCTCATTTATGCATGTGAAAGCGGGAAAACAACTAAAGAAAGAGACAACAAATTAGACTTTCGAAAACAAATGCCTAAGGAAAGTAATCGGTATAAAGTGAAGCGAACTCAAGAACAACGCAGAGACAAGACAGATAAGCAAACAACAACCTGTATCATGAATTATAAAAAAAAAAAAGAAGATGGACATATGTCGGTCACGTGATGAGAAGAAACAGCCAGAGAATCCCAAAAACAAGCTATCAAGTGGAACACAATAGGCCGAAGAAAAAGGTTGACCACGTGAAACTCTAAATAGGACATTCTTAAGGGAGGCCAGTTTAGTGGGAATAATATCCCTTGATTAGGCTGAAAAAGCTTGCCGAGAACAGAAAAAACTTGGCAAACTACCATGTGAGACCTGTGTGACGTTTAACGGCACGGGAAGGATGTAGGAAGTTAAAATGATGGAAAATTGAAATGGTTTTGTCATGATGGAGAAGTATTTTGTACCTTCGTTTTTCTTGGTATGTTTATTGTAATATTTAAGTTGTTTCACATCTTAATACTATTGACACTATTGGTTATTAGAAGTAACGAATCTAAATTATTGTAGGAGAGAGGACAACATGAAGATCAGTGCTGAGAAAACGAAAGTCATGATCATAGCAAGAGAAGAAATCCAAAAAAAGATCTTCCCAGACAACCAGCCCTTGAAACAAATGAAACATTTCAAAAACCTAGGTAACACAATATCATCAACAGGGAAAATTTACGCTGAGGTTGAGAACAGATGCAATACAGCAAATAAGATCATTTGATAAATGGCTCCCGTATTGAAAAACAAACAGATCTCAACTGAAACAAAAAGAGCACTGTACCATAAAACACAATTTTCCTCTCAGCTCGATGCTAAAAATGTAAAACATGGACACTAACAGCCAAAAATAAAAGAAAAATCATCACAAGAGAAATGAGATGTTTAAGGAGAATACTAAACACGAACTACTGCTTGAGGAAGATTTTAAACATTAAATGGCAGGACAAGATCAGGAACGTGGAGGTCTGGGAAAGGGCAGGACAAGAACCTCTGAGGAAACCCGACACCAACATAGCAAGACATGGAATCCTCAAGGAAACAGAAAACGAGGAAGACCTAGACTTACTTGGAGAAGAGAAATTATGACAGTGCTCAGAGACAAGGGATGCACATGGAAGGAAGCTGAGAATAATTCCAAGAACAGGGATGACTGGAGAGCCTTTATCCGTGGCCTATGCTCTCACGGGAGTGAAAGCCGATGATGAAATGTGACAAGAAGAGACCAAATAAGAAATTATATCATCAGGGCAAAGGTTGGAGTAACACCAGTATTACACTATATCCAGAAACAGCAAGCCAAATGGTTTGGCCATGTTACACGCCAGACAGTATATCACAGACAACATTCACACTAAGATTCGTATGTAACAGAGGAAGAGCCCGCCCACGCAGGAGATAAGGGGAAGAAACTACAGAAGCATCAAATATCCCGTTATATGAAGCAAATCGTCAAACCCTATCAAGATATCTATTTGTCTCCTCAACACTGAAAGGTATACGAGGAAGGAGACAAGACAAGACAAGGAGGAGAGAGGGAGGCGCTCATGTTGGGCTTTGATTACATGGTAACCATGTCTGTAGAACATTTCCCTTAGTTGTTGTGGCAGGAAACACGTCTATTTACCGTTTTGCAACAGTTTACAAGCAACATTGATTTCATTTATAGGGTAGTGCCATAGCTTACTTGGAGGAGAGAAATTATGACAGTGCTTAGAAACAAGGGATACACATGGAAAGAAGCAGAGAATAATTCCAAGAACAGGGATGGCTTGGGGGGGGGGGGGGGGGCTTTATCTGTGGCCTATGCTCTCAAGGGAGTGAAAGGTGATGATGATGATGATGATGATGATAGTGCCATATAACAAGGCAACATAAAAATTCAAAATCTCAAGAGCTTAAGGGCAAATGTATCAGTTTCACATCTTGCCATAGTGTTCACTGACTCATCAGTAATTTCCATATAAAATTCACCAATACCTCAAAGGACAAATGGCTTTGATTCTTGATTTCCAGCAGGTGCTACTCAGTGGCTTGGGTGTTGGAGTTGTAATATATTTTTTTTTTAAGGGTTCCCCAAAAGCAAGGGCTGATGACGAGAAAAACACACATACACTTTCTGAACTGTTTAAAAAAAAAAAAAAACTCCCTCACTACACCACATTATGGCATTACTGACAGCTAAGTTGACAGAATGAGAACAAGAAGGAAGTTTTTAAAAAAAAATGCTCTTCGGCACAGAAATGCATTTTGGACTACTCTGTGTGCAGGCATAAGCATTTTGTGGTTATGAGGGAAACCACATATACCAGATACACAGGACTGTACTCAAGCAACGGCTGGGTGAACATGTAACAGCAATTTTAGGTTCTCCCATGCTTAACTGTAGGCATATCACATATTACATACATATAGCAAACATACCACATACACATAGCAAAAATAACACATAAATATAGTATACACACCATATACATTCAGCAAACATACTACACACAAATAGCAAAAATAATACATACATATAGTATACACACTGAACTTCATAGACTTTAAAAAGGCATTTGATAGCATACACAGAGATTCATTATGGAGAATTTTAAGTCTATATGGAATACCATCTAAAACTGTCAACATCATTAAGGACTTCTACAATGGGTATGTTTGTGCAGTCAAGACAGAAGAAGGGATGAGTGAATGGTTCTAGATTGAAACAGGCGTGAAACAAGGATGTATACTGTCTCCTTTACTTTTTGGGATTACAATAGACTTCATAATGAAAAAATGCTGCACAGGTAACACAGGTATTGACTGGGTACATGGGACCCAACTAGAAGATCTTGATTTTGCTGATGACATAACTCTTATCAGTAACAATGTGAATTCCATGCAAGAAAAAACAGATAGCCTGTCTTAACTGGTTAGCAAAATAGGACTTGAAATTAACAAGGACAAAATAAAAATAATGAAAATTCCCTTTAATCAAAATGGAAAAATACACACAGAAGGGACAGATATTGAAGAAGTCAATCACTTTGCATATCTTGGCAGCTACATAGACCAGGATGGTGACACTAGAAAAGAAGTCAGAATTAGAATTGCAAAAGCAGCATCAATCTTCAAGAATCTTGAGAACATATGGAATTTAAAAGTTATAAGCACAAAAACCAAATTAAGACTATTCAATTCAAATGTAATATCCACCCTCATTTATGCATGAGAAAGCTGGAAAACAACTAAAGAAATAGACAAGAAATTAGACTCTTTTGAAAACAAATGCCCAAGGAAAATACTTGGCATCAAGTGGAACGAATTCAAGAACAATGCAGAGATAAGACAGATGACTAGACAACAACCAGTCTCATGGGTGATCAGGAAAAGGAGATGGACATATGTCGGTCACTTGATGAGAAGAAATGATCAGAGAATCCCAAAACAAGCTATCAAATGGAACACAACAGGCCAAAGAAAAAGAAGCAGAACGCATGAAACTCTGAAGAGGACATTGTTAAGAGAGGCCAAATTAGCAGGCATAAAATCCCTTTATGAGGTTGAAAGACTCGCCGAAGACAGGAAAAATTGGCGAACTATTTTGCGAGCCCTATGTGATGTTTAATGGCACAGGAAAGAAAGATATAAGATAGTACATTCCCTTACCATCACTGCTAGATGGTACAAATGATTGGGAAGTGACAGTGGACCTTCCAGAAAGACGAGAATACCCGACTGCCATCAAGAACACAGGAATGCGACCGGACATTGTAGTGTACTCCACAGAAAAACAGGAATTAATAATGATCGAGCTTACGGTCCCATACGAAACTAGAATAGAGGAACAGCATTTATTCAAATTGGAGAAGTACAATGATCTGGTCAAGCAACTGAGGCAGGGGGCAGGCATCAGGGCAAAAGTGATAGCTGTAGAAGTGGGAGCAAGGGGATTTGTAGCAACATCAGCATATGACCTATGTAAGCAACTGGGCATAAAGGGACAAGCAAGAGCAAGGGCATTGAGAAGCCTTTCAGAAACAGCAGAAAAGGCCTCATGCTGGCTGTGGAGTGTGCGAAACAAGCATTGGGAGCATAAGTAATTTCATTTGCCACAACCAATACCAGTCCTCCATAGCTAAATCGCTAAAGACGCGTGGCAACTGGAAGATCATGGGTTCGATCCCGGGACCGAAAAAAGCAACAACTCACAAGACCTCTGGGAGTCATGACCCAGAGGGGCCCACCCCCCTTAGAGTGTCAGGAGTTTAAAGGGCCGAAACACTTGTCTGAGGGGGGGTACTTCCTCTGATGATCTGAAGGAGTTGTGTTGTTGTTCCGCTCTCTACGGTAGAGAGTTTCCTGCATATAGAGCATGGTGATGCCATTGACAATCGGGAAAGACCGATGGACAGTCGGGAGAGACCGAAAGACACTGGGAAAGACCAGAATCCTCACTGGGAAAGCGTCCCTGAACTGGGCTGTCCGGGCCAGCAACCCTGTCAGCCGACATACTATTGCTACAAAGTCCAAAAAGAAGAAATGCCCCCAGGATCCACCGAAAGGGGGGGAGAATGATGGATCCACAGGTGACTTTACGGAAACGACCATGCCCGCCCCAATTAATTCGAGTTCAGAACAGCGGATGGAGTATCCATGCATCTGTGGCAGGAAATTTAACACTCAACATGGCATGAAGATACATAGAACGAAGAAGGGATGTGGTGGTTCCTTGCTGACCAATACTCAACAGTGCACTGTGACGCCAGTCTCAGATAAGACATTAGAAGTCCTCTGTCAGGATATAATCCACAGTACAGAGAATATTCAGGTTGAGTCAGGCAGCGGGGAGGCAATGCAGCTCTCCGACGAGACCAGAGACAAGGTTAACTTTCCACCAGCAAGTGCAAAAGCATATGGGAAAACCTAGATGCAGGATTATGCAAAGAACTGGACAAACAGCTAGGAGGAAAAAACCTGGAGCAAAAGCTGGAAGCATTTGGTAACATCATATATCTTCACTGCTACAAAGAGTTTGGAACCAAACAGGCAAAAACAGAAAAAGTGACACCAAGAAAGTCCAGAAGACAGAGGAAAATAGAAGCAATAAGACAGCAGAAGAACCATGCCCGGAAAATGTTCAAGAAGGCACATGAATCAGAAAAAGAAGGACTAAGTCAGGTTTGGCAGCATCTAAAATCCCAGCACAATGCCCTTTGCAGAGCTGAAAGACTATGTAAAAGGAGGAGGGAAACCAGATACGCAAGAGAGAAGTTCTACAGAGATCCCTTCGGATTTGCCAAGCAGTTATTTGAACAGCCAAAATCAGGTACGCTGAAAGCAGGTAAGGAGGTGCTCGAAGAACATCTGAGCAAGACATACTCTGATAAAAATCAGCATACACCTCTTGAGCAGATGAAAGGTCTAGTGTGGCCCTGTGCACCAGGCAGCAAATTCAAATGCAGCCCACCAACCTTACAAGAAGTAGAGAGCATTGTAAGGAAAGCTAAAGGCAAGTCAGCACCAGGCCCAAATGGCGTTCCTTACATACTATACAAAAGATGCCCTGAAGTACTAAAGAAGCTTCATAAACTCCTACGAACAGCATGGACCAAAGGAGTCATATGTAAGGAATGGAAAAAGGCTAACGGAGTATACATCCCCAAGGAGCAGAATTCCACTGAAATCAACCAGTTCAGGCCGATCTCACTTCTGAATGTGGAAGGAAAGATATTCTTCTCTGTGATGGCAAAAAGACTAACAACATACCTCCTAGACAATGGTTACATTGATACATCCGTGCAGAGGGGAGGAATTCCAGGTTTCCCAGGATGTCTCGAGCATGCGTCAATGATTTGGGAAGCCATTCAGCAGGCAAAATCTGGAAAGCAAGATCTACAGGTAATATGGCTTGACCTAGCCAATGCGTATGGCTCAGTACCGCACCAGATGATATGGCTAGCACTAAACATGTATCATGTGCCAAAAGAAATCACAAATATGCTGAAAAGGTACTTCACAGGGTTCCTCATGAGGTTTGGAACATCAGGATATACTACAAGATGGATCGAGCTCCAGGTAGGAATTGCAATGGGCTGTACAATATCTCCCATACTGTTCGTACTAGCCATGCAAGTAATCCTGAGAGCAGCAGAAGGAGCAGCAGAAGGCCCAAGATTCAGAAATGGATGTCAAATGCCACCACTAAAAGCATTCATGGATGACACAACAGTAATAACAACCAGTGAAGCACAGGCACGAAAGATGTTAGAGCGTTTGGACAACCTTATCATATGGTGCCGCATGAGCTTCAAGCCAAAGAAGTCAAGAAGTCTGTCACTCATGAAAGGGAAAGTGATAGAAAGATCGTACACAGTGGCAAATCAAATAATCCCAACTGTAGGGGAAGAGCCAGTGAAGAGCCTTGGCAGAGTATATGATGCATCCATGAAGGACTCAAGCGCTGTGAAGCAGGTTATAGAAATGGCGCAGAATGGACTGAGCATCATAGACAAAAGCAGGCTACTGGGTAAGTTCAAAATATGGTGCCTCCAGTTCATGCTGATTCCAAAACTGATGTGGCCTTACGAAGTAAGTACCAGCACAGTAGAGGCAGTCGAAAGAAAGATAAATAAAGCCATAAGAAAGTGGTTGGGCGTACCACCAGGATTAACTGATGTAGCGCTGTACTGCAAGAAGAGCAAACTGCAGCTGCCTTTCAAATCTGTGGTTGAAGAATACAAGGTAGGAAAAACAAGACTTTCAATGATGCTACAAGAATCTACAGATCCAGTGGTACGAGAAGTGCAGCCAACACTTAGAACTGGACGAAAATGGAAAGTAGGTGAGGAAGTGACCTCAGCCAGGGAAACGCAGGAGCTGAAAGAAGTAATATGGTACACCCAGACCAACAGAAGGGGATTTGGTCATGGTGAAATCAAATGGTGGTCAAAGGCCTCCTGCAAGGAAAGAAGGGATATGATCATCAGCGAGGTAAGGAATTCAGAGGATGACAAGCGGGTCCAGAAGGCAGTCCAACAATCACAACAAGGGCAATGGACAACATGGGAGGAAGTCCTGCAGAGATCACTAACATGGAATGACATCTGGAAAAAGGCACCCTTGAGGCTCAGCTTCATCATCAGAGCTACTTATGACCTTCTGCCTACAGGCTCCAACCTATACAAATGGGGGGTATCAGAAGATACAAAGTGCCCTCTCTGCAACGAAAGGCAAACATTGGAACATGTGCTGTCAGCATGTAGAGTGTCTTTAGGGCAAGGACGGTACACCTGGCGGCACAACAGAGTGTTGCAGGAACTAGTAGCCATTGTAGACAGGGCAAACGATAAAGCAAATAACAGCAAAAGAGTTGAGGTCCCACCTAAATACTTCATAGGTGCTGGTACGACATCAAATATTGAAATCAGGGACATTCCCTTACCATCACTGCCAGATGGTACAAATGATTGGGAAGTGACAGCGGAACTTCCAGAAAGACGAGAATACCCGACTGCCATCAAGAACACAGGAATGCGACCGGACATTGTAGTGTACTCCACAGAAAAACAGGAATTAATAATGATCGAGCTTACGGTCCCATACGAAACTAGAATAGAGGAACAGCAATTTATTCAAATTGGAGAAGTACAATGATCTGGTCAAGCAACTGAGGCAGGGGGCAGGAATCAGGGCAAAAGTGATAGCTGTAGAAGTGGGAGCAAGGGGATTTGTAGCAACATCAGCATATGACCTATGTAAGCAACTGGGCATAAAGGGACAAGCAAGAGCAAGGGCATTGAGAAGCCTTTCAGAAACAGCAGAAAAGGCCTCATGCTGGCTGTGGAGTGTGCGAAACAAGCATTGGGAGCATAAGTAATTTCATTTGCCACAACCAATACCAGTCCTCCATAGCTAAATCGCTAAAGACGCGTGGCAACTGGAAGATCATGGGTTCGATCCCGGGACCGAAAAAAGCAACAACTCACAAGACCTCTGGGAGTCATGACCCAGAGGGGGGCTCTGGAGTCATGACCCAGAGGGGGGCCCCACCCCCCCTTAGAGTGTCAGGAGTTTAAAGGGCCGAAACACTTGTCTGAGGGGGGGTACTTCCTCTGATGATCTGAAGGAGTTGTGTTGTTGTTCCGCTCTCTACGGTAGAGAGTTTCCTGCATATAGTATACACACCATATACATTCAGCAAACACAGCACATACCTATGTTTCCTCAAATCTTCACAGCAGCATGAATGTACACACAGAAAATTCCTACTGTGCCAAAAAATAATAAAACTGTTTCTTTTACTCTTCAGTTTCCTGATGTTACTCTGTGCTTGCTGAGGCAATGCTTACAAAAAAAATATAATGTAGTTACATGAATTTGTTTTCCCAGTCTGTTTGGATTTTAGTATTCTCTTTTTATGAGAGCTTTAAATTATATTTCATAATTTGATATTATGATGCACATTTAAGGACACGTTTTTTTTTTTGAGAATATATCAACACATAGATTAAAAATTTTTTGCACAAACCGTAACACATCAGAAGATACACTGCTGAATACATACAACAAACATTCCATACACATAAAGTAATCTTAAGACATACATAAACATACCACATTCTCTGCAGTACACTCTAAACATTCTTTGCAATGATGTCATAAAGAAATTATGATTCGATTAACAACGGGTTTACTTTATTCTGTTCAAAATAAACCCTAGATAGCCACAGTAAAGTAGATATCTACAATGGAACTATCTAAGAACCATAAGTAACCCTAGTAATGTAGATGTCTACCTTGGACTGTAATAACATTAGATAGCCACAGAAATGTACATACCTACACCAGAACTCTATAAGAACCCTAGATAACCACAGTAATGTAGATAAGTACAACAGGGCTCTTTAATAACTTTACATAGCCATAGTAACGCAGATATCTACAACATGACTCCATAATAACCTAGCTAACCACAGTAATGTAGATATCTACACAGGACTCTGTAAAAACCCTAGATAACCAGAGTAATGCAGATGTGCACAATGGGTCTCTTAAGAACCATAATCAATCACAGTAAATGCAGATGGGTACAATAGGACTGACATGCGCAGAATAACTTCTAATGGTCATAAAACAATATTTTTTAATAACAAGCAATAATAATGATTTGTGAGCAGAACAAATTCATAACACTTGTTTTATAAGCCTAAATTGTGAAGTGAGCTTAAAAAAGTTTATGATTCTGACTGTACAGAGGACAAATGAACTGAGCAGGATGGTACACTCTAGCAGAACAAAAACTTTGCTCTCTGTAATTTAACCTAAATCTTTTTTTTTTTTTTTAAATACACTTCAGGTGTTAGCGTAGTCTGAGCAGAGTTCAGTTCCATTTCCAATTTGCCTCTAACAAAAAACAACCCTACTCTGTGACTAACTCAGATGAAATATAACTGGTTTTATCAACTTAAATGAAATATAAGTGACTATGATTTTAACACAAATGAAATATGACTGTGATTTCATCCCAGTCAAATCTTTCATTTGATGTCGACTACATGCCTCCATGAATTATAAAACTTAAAAGTTATCTTAGGCTGCTCTTACAGACACCGAATACAGTTAACTGTTTATTCTGAATAAGTCCCGAAATTTTTGTTTAGTAGATAGTCATTTATATATGTATGTAGTTACCTCCGTACTGAGTGAATGGATAAGAGTGAAACGTAAATGTTATGTCTCTCAGCTTCAATGTTAATTATGTTTGTTACATGAACAGCATATTTGTAGAATGTCTGGAATAGAGTGAAAGATGTATGATAAAGGGCAGAATGTCAGATGGGCCTGCATGCCCAATTCTTAATCCTTTTGAAATAAAGATCAATCAATCAGTCAATCAATCGATCTCCACCAAAAAAAAAAAACAAACCTAAAATGATCACAACTGAATCAAAAAATAACTTATTCCATGACTTCTATTTAGTAAAAAAAAAAAAAAGCACCAGTTTCCAAAGCAACTGTGTTAAGTAAGTTTATATATTTATAGTAACCCTGGCACTTGTCATTACACAAACTCTGATGCCTGCCATTTACAGTGGCTCTGACACCTCCTGTTACACATTTACATCTGTTCAGTCTGAACGACTATATGATACTAAAGTTTAGTAGATATCTACATTAGGACCCTGGGAAAAAACCTCAGTTAACCACACACATTAAATGTAGATGATTACAGTGGGGCTGATGTACACAGAATAACTTCGGATATTTATGAAACAGTACAAGGTCATGCCATCTGTTGCTCTGGACTCGGATGAGAAGGCTGCTTATTTGGCTAGATATGGGAAGTTGAGCAAAGACACTGTGAATCTGGCACTTCATGAGTGGAAAGACTGATGGTTCAAAATCAGTGGCTTCCACCACCACCATGATGTTCTTCTAGGGTTATGCTGAATGCCATGATAGTATTTTTTTTTGCTAAAAATGTATAGTTATTTTCTGCTTGATTTCAGAAAAAAAAAATGCATGATATTCATTTTCAGCATCATGATAATTTTTAGCATTTAGAAATCCAAACAAAATGATACTCTTTCATGGGCCACTCATGTATTGCCTGAACTCAATTCTTGATACTCTTCCACAAGATATTTATAAATAACTTGTCCTTGAATGTGGTTTATTTATAAATAACTTGTCCTTGAATGTGATTTTTTTTTTCAGGACATTGTGCATGAACGTTTGTTGTTACAGTTCCAACAGAATCCTTCAATTTGGCAAAATCTCATTTCTGTAATTCTTACATTGTGAGGCCCAAGTAAGTCGTTTATTAATGCCCATCCTCTGCTTCATAAGGCTGTGGCGGTATGACCAGCTACCTGACATCTCAGTCAATTCAACTCATATAAAATAGGGACCTGACACACAAGCGATGGTGAAAAAAATTTCCTTCAGGACACAGAAAATCTGGTCACAGGGTACACCAAAATGCACTACATACATAGCTATTAGTAAGTTAGAGGGGGAAAAAAATGGAAGATAAAAGATAAAATAGTTTATTTGCACATGAATGATAAGAATATGAAAATAATGGTGACTGGAAAGTAAACTTTGACACCTCCGCCATCAAAAATAGGATTTAAACAAAACCCATAACATTATAATACACAATTCCCTCAAACATAACATGTGAATTCCATTTATATGCATTTGACTCAAAAACTTCTCCCATATGTACAAAATTAAAGCCACAACATGACGCTTACATTCCTCTTTAAATATCTGATATAAAAACTTTTCACAGAAGTAGAAAATAAAAAAAAAATGAAATATGAATTCTCTTTCCACGTATTTGAATCACTTTTCCCACATATACAAAATATAATACATAACATCATACCTACATTCTTTATGTACTTCAACCAAATACTACTCATGTGGAGAACGTGACAGACTGCGGTAAAACTGGTTCTCGTAATAAAGGCAGACAGAGGTGTATGGTTCAGTTTTACAAAGTGACAGAGGGGAGTGAGGAAAGTGAGATAAAACATAAATGGCAGAAAGTATGAAAGTAAGATGAGAATGCATAAATGAAAAACATTTAACATTCAATATTTTGGCATCAGCCTTTTTCAAGGATTACATACACAAACAACATAACACATAAATAAAAGGAAGAAAAAATGAAAATGAAAAACTTAGCTTTGTGGCATCCTTCCAGTACAGAATACAATGTGCCCTAAAGACAAGGCTGGGAGACCACAAAGGAAAATAACTTCAACCAATCGGATGTCAGCAGCGGTGAAAGGAAGAGAACAATATGGGAGGTGGTGCAGGAAAGAGACCAGGAGGCAATAAATACTCAACAGCTGCTAGAGAAGAAGCTTTGGGGTGGGGGGGGGGGTGGTGGCTGGGAGGTAACATAAAAGCTAATGAATGAAAAACTGCAGAGAAATTTGCGAGGCTAAGACAAGAAAGTTGACTGTAAATAGCAGAAATTAGGTGGAAATCTAAAGAAGTTTAAAGGAAGATGAATATATTGTTAATTCTGGCTGAGTGGAGACAGCCAGCCTGGAAAATAAGGCGCTGTTCTAGAGGCTTCTGAGATCAAAGATCAGAAGAACAAGAGCGGATTGCACTAACAAATATGTCCCGTTTTTCCCTGGTGGTTTCTTTAGCAAAAGTGTTTTGCCACAGGTGCCCATGCCCTCTTGGAAAATTTAAGATACTGATGAAAACGATCTCCTACGTGCAAACCGGTCTCCCCTATATACTTCATATCGCAACATTTGCACATAATGGCATAAATAACACTGTGTGCAGGTGAAGCCCTCCTGAACTGATAACGCGGACTTAGGGAAGGAAATCTGGCTAGGCTCAACAACAAACAGGCAAGTGTTACATCTACAATGTCCGTAATGTCTGGTACCATAAAGTGTCCTTTAGGCAACTTCTAACTAATAGGTCCCTCCACTAAGCCAAGGGAGGACAATATCATGAGTTTTTCCCCCTCATTCTCTGGCTTCATTAGATCATTTGTTTCACTGTTTGTAGCTTGGAGAACTCCGTAATGATGAACTATGCAGGTAATACCTAAACGAGAAGAAGGTGGAAACAAGGAATGTTCGAACTGCTGGATGTCACAGTAAGGGGAAGCAGGATGCAAATGCAGCCTCTTTAACCTCCTTACTATTACTTTTCTGCTGAAAAAAAACATGCCGAAGACTCTGTTCGGGTGTCATGATAGCTCACTGACTCATTAATATTAATTAAGGAGTTCCTTTAATTATTTTTAGAAGCTTCACTTCATTTCATTCACTGCATGGCAGCACAATATTACCCTAAAATTTGTTCGGGCTTGATGCCATGTAAAGGGGTCCAAACAAGGTTAGCCCATATAATGTATGGGGTTAATGATTTCAGCAAGGAAACCTGATCTATCTAATGTACAGGGTTAACTGTGACTAAATCATTTCCACCAGAAGGGAAGTACACTTTAAAAGCGAGACTAATTTGTTTATGTATGTCATGTCTGGCACTCCTTATTTCACTTTTCTACCTGAAGGAAGGAGTTGATTTTCTAGGATGCACTTCTGTTTAAGACAGCTGGCATATCTGCCCTTCCTGGAAACTGGATCTAGATCCAGAAGTTGAAATGGGTCACTTTAAAAAAAATCAACACAAACCAGATGAAAATTTAAAGAATCCTTCGATATTAATCTATTTTTAAACTGCTGACTGTAAATATTAAGAATCTTTGGACATGGATCTACAGTGTAAGAAATGAAAAAAAAAAAAAACAAAACGATATCAACAATGAGAGTCAGCAATGTGGACCTAAAGTCCACCATACAAATATACAAGTGGACCTGAAGTACACCATACAAATATACAAGTGGACCTAAAGTCCACCATACAAATATACAAATGGACCTGAAGTCCACCATACAAATATACAAGTGGACCTGAAGTACACCATACAAATATATAAGAGGACCTGAAGTCCACCATACAAAAGAAGTCTATAACAATCTCAGGGTGGTCCTTAATCTCAGAGTCATTTTGCTGAATACAACTCAAGACAGCAGAAGATGTATTGGCAGTGTTATGGTTCTTCTAACAAGTGTGTTCAATGTTCATGGGACAATGATTTATTGATTTCCTGACATATATATATATATATATATATATATATATATATAAATGACCTTTACAGGGCTAGTAAATAATTTTAGCATCAATAATGTGAAATAGCCCGACCTTCATATAAGTCAGTAAGTGATTTTAGCATGAATAAATTTAAAAAATAAAAATCAAACAAACTGACCTTTAAAAAGGTCAGCAAGTGATTTTAGCTTCCAGTTATCAACATTATGAAAAAACGTGAAAAGTCCCAGCATTTTCCCTACTAGGATTTTGTGTCCCCCATAATCCCATGGCAAAATCATTAAAAGAAGAGAGAAGTCATGAAACAAGCAAAAGAAATGATAAAGTTTATGTTTCTTCAAAACTGTTAGCAAACACAAAGACATCAAATCACATGAGAGCATAGTGTTTCTGAAACACTTAACTTCACTTTCCAAGATGAAAGGTCCACAGTTATAACAGTTAAAACTTACTGCATGGAATTTCTATACAGAGTTCTTTAGGAAAGAAAGACTATTTAAAGGGGCCTTTGGCACAAGAAAACTTTGAAAGAGTTTCTCAGAAGAATAATTGTATTAAAGGTTCCTCAAAAAAAAAAGGTGGGGAAACACTGATATTACAAGACAAAAGGTATGATAATGTACAAATAGTTTTACAAGATTAACATGTTTACTCTGTGAGAAGCACATATTACATACCATAAATCTCTCACTCTCTCTATAATCTCTTCTATATTTTTTATCTACATGTATAAACCCTTGGTACCTTACTTGCACAAAGGCTGCTTTTTATAAATGCGGACACTTAACAAAACAGCTGGGAAACACATAAATGCCTTTGAATGTAAATGCTACAGAAGAGTTCCTCAAATATCATGGACACAAAAAGAACAAATATGCTCATACTACAAGAACTTAATACTGAAGAAGGCTGGCTAGCAAAGAGGATTAAAGAGAGAAAATTTAAATATTTTGGACATGTTAAACGTCATGATAATTTAGAGAAGCCAGTCTTGGAAGGGTACATAATGGGAAAAAGAAAGAGAGAAAGACCAAGGCGAAGATGGCTGCAAGATGTTGATTATCTGCGAATGGATGCATCAGCAGTGGGGCATCTTGCTTACAACTGAGAGGCCTACAAGAGAGCTGTTAGGGAGGCAAAGTTCTGCAAGGGACATGCCAATGACTGACTGGAAGCAAGCAACAGGCCTCGTGAACAAGGCATAAACTTCTCTGAAGAGCATTCAGAAGAAATCTACTGATCTAGAATTCCTGAACATAGAGAATTTGATTTTTTCAAAAAATGAGAAAAAATGCATGTTAAAAAATTTCAAACATGTTTCAGGAATTACATCTACTCTTCTCTTGAAAATAAATTTATTCCATGAAACTAGCTAAAATCTCTCCAGTAAATTTCGTATGTCTAAAATTAACCCACTAAGACAATCGTTCCTAATCCAGTTCCACAAAAACTGAAGGGGATGATAGGCAGTGACCAGCTCAGAAAACGTTTAGAAACGAAGATTTCCTGAACCAAGGCAATAAATAAAGACATGAAACATTCATGGAAAATGATTGTTAAGAAATTCTAAGCAATAACCTAATAATCTTAGATCTCACACCCTTCCCGTGTTGCTAAACATCACATAGAGCCTTCATGGTAGTTCACCAAGATTTCCTGTCTTCGGCAAGTTTTTCAATCTCATCAAGGGATGTTATGCCCACTGAACCAGCCTCTCTTAAAAATATCCTCTTTAGAGTTTAACGTGGTCGACCTCTTTTTCTTCGGCCTGTTGTGTTCCACTTGATAGCTTGTTTGGGGATCCTCTGATTGTTTCTTCTCAACACATGACTGACATATGTCCATCTTCTTTTTCTGATCACCCATGAGACAGGTTGTTGTTTGCTCATCTGTCTTATCTCTGCATTGTTCTTAATTTGTTTATACCGAGTACTTTCCTTAGGCATTTGTTTTCGAAAAAGTCTAATTTCTTGTCTATTTCTTTAGTTGTTTTCCATTTTCATATGCATAAATGAGAGTGGATATTACATTTGAATTGAATAATCTTAACTTGATTTTTGTACTTATAACTTTTGAATGCCATATGTTCTTAAGATTCTTGAAGGTCAATGCTGCTTTTGCAATTCGAATTCTAACTTCCTTTCTGTTGTCACCATCCTAATAACCTAATAATACAATGCATGGTTATTGATTTGTGATAGTGCAATAGAGAGAAAAGAAAAGAAAACAAAAAAATCCATATCAGAAAATAAAACAGAAAAACCACTTCCCAAAATTAATAAAGAAAAAAAAACCGCCAGCACCATAAAACATTAATGGCAACATTCACCGATAGATTAAAAATTTTAAAAAGTTTAACCAAATCAAAGAAAGAAATTAGAGGGAAAATAATTTCAAAAAAGTTTTGTTCATCTTGTTCAATCACAAATGGCTTAGGTGAAATATGTACATTTTAAGCATTAAACAACAGCTCCATGAGGGTATATCTGGTCGTATTTAAAACTTTGGGAAGGTATTAATGATGTTCTTACTATTTGTTCTATGGCTTACGGCAGTAAACCATTCATTCATTATCATAGAATTGTGCAGATCACTGAAATGAACTAGCAAAAAAAAAAATGATTTAATGAAACGGCAAAGCTCCAAAATAATCACACTCTATATAACACTGCTTTGAAATAAGTGAACTATATACATAAATATACAGAACGTTGAAATAAATTTATTTTTAAAAAGTTACGCTGTTTTATTTCTTTTTTTTTTTTAACCACTTATCATTTTTTCTTTATTACCACAACCATTATGAGATCTCCTTCCCTTGACTACTAAAGAAAGTGTAAACATCAGAAGTCTATCATTTTCGAATGGGAAAGATTATCTAATGAAATTATCATTAATTATAAAAAAAAGGATAATAAATATAATTTTTCATCAAAATGGATATAATCTATTATTTTGAATATTTGGAGAATTGCTCATAATTTAGAACCATCAGATTTTCTTCCATGCGTTCTCATAATTACAATATGATTATTATTTATAAGTATATTTTTCTCACATACAGTTCACATCCATATAGTTATGTGCTTCGTTCACTTGGTGGCTTTGAGTGCATCTCTCTCCTTCAACCAAAGTGTATAAACTAGGAAAAAAGTAGGAACAGCTTTATTACTTAACGAGAACACCATTAAGTAACAAAGCTGTTCCTACTTTTTTTTCCCCCTAGTTTATACACTTTGTTGTCACAGCTTTACTGCACTGGCTTCATGTATAGTTATATACTTAGTTTTATATACTTATACACTAATTATTTGTGTCTCCTTCAACCGGACTTCAAAACGACAACAAACATTAATCCAGAGCATGGAGAAAAATATCATGACTGCTGAAGCTCTACACCTTTTTTCTTTCTGTTATCTGCATTTCCAGTTAAAAAATACTTTTAAAATAACACCATTAATTAACTATTAAAATTAACTGCTGTTATAAAATATTGTTTTTTTTTTTTTTGCTTTCAAATTTAGAAAAAAAATTCATACCTGAACCTGACATTCAAAATCACACTATAAACAGTATTAACAACATACGAAACAAACAATAATATACATCCACTTACTTAGCACTGTTTTAACAACATATGTAATATAACAGTTCTTGTTGTGCACTTATAAACTGCCTTAACACTTTCAATGTATAAATATTTTTCTCAGTGCACTTAGTCTTATATATATATATATATATATATATATATACATACATACATATCTAACTGTGCAATTTGTAACTGTACTTTTTAATATAACATGTCCAGCTGTGCACTTTGTAACATAACAAACATATCCAGCTGTGCACTTAATCTTAACATATATATACATCTAACTGTGGATTCAGTTTCAACAATATATGCAACTTAACAGACGCTCACGTGCAACTGTAAACTTACAATTAACATCTGAAACATAACATACAAAACATATCCAACTGTGCACTTAGTTGTGACAACATTACCAACAAAATATAAATATTATGCAACCTTATACTTACAAAGTCTTGGTGATAAACACAAAATACTTATAAATTAAAACACTACCTGCCCCTGCACAAAAATTCACGTGCCATATGCAACCCAAAAGAAAAAAAAACACAGCTTTTAAACAGATAAGAATAATAAAATGTGGGCCCTATTTATGGCATACAGTTGCAAATTATTGGCTAATTTTAACATAATATTTGCTCATATGCATTTTTCCTTATGCTCATGAAGAGCCATAAAGAACAAATAGTCACACAATTACAATGCCTTATATATATATATATATATATATATATATATATATATATATATAAAATCAGAATATATTATCACTGTACTCACTTTCATGTGCCAAAGATCATGGAAAATAAGGGCCTAACGACGTATTCCCCAATATGCCTTAATGGCATGGGAATGGGAATTTTACCTGTTTACTATGACTGTACTAGTGCCTCTAATATACAACATGTTACCTGTCATCATGAAATGAAGCAGGGTGACTTTACCACAAATTAATCAGGGGTTTCAACAACAACAACAACAACAACAACAACAACAACAACAAACAAAAAAATAAAGAAATGTCAATTACTGCACATTTATTGGTTTCTCCATGTCTTGTGTGTGGGACGCTCACTTGAGGTGGATGCATTAAGGCTGTTAACCCAAGAGCAGTCGCTGCCAAGGATGCAGGATGGGTTTTAATTTTTACCCCAGGCAGAAAAAAAAAAAAAAGACCCAAATCTAAATTGTGACTGAATTCATGCTTCAACAAAAATATCTTGTTTCGACCGAATTAAAACAAAAGGACGGGATTCACTCTTAATTCTTGTTTCACTGAAGTCATCCCTATTGAAAATGAGCAACTGATCTCTCTCTCTCTGAACCTTAAGTGCCCAGGGCACATGGGGCTTCCGCAAGGGTTTTCCACAAATGCCTGTCCTTCGCCTTTTTTTTTTCTGCTCTTGCCCAGGTGAGCCCTCTATTGCTCAACATCCTTTGATACTCACCTGATACTCAATCTTATTTCATGAAATAATGGTAGAGAAATGAAATCATGAAACAATCACTAACACTTTACTCACTTCCTTAAGACAATATAGGAAACACCTTGAGTGTTTTTTTTTTTTAAACCTGATTTTGAAAAAAAAAAAACAAACAAACAAACTTCACATCAACGGAAATCTATGATTAGCTTTTTCACCAAAATGGTTTTCTGTACAGAACATCTTTGGGGAAAAAGCTGACAAGGATATGTGTCGATTGCTAGTCTCTTCACATCAGAGATCAGTCACAGTTAAACATGCAACATACTGGAAGCCATACTTTGAATGCTGAAGATCAGATATGAATCTCATCAACAAAACCTTTACTCTGACTTTCAATCTAAAACGGAGAGAAACAGACTATGGGTGACTCCTCCAAATGAAGATTGGGGTCTTCTGTTAGAGATATTGTCCCCAGAAAAATGTAGAATATCTTACTGCAAAAGCAAGGCACACTACAGTATGCTGTATACACAGTTGACAGGATATTAACATAAAACAGGACATTCACACAAAAAATCATTATAATGTATAAAGAACTTTGTCCTAGTTGAAGAGGATTTAAAAAAAAAAATAATGAGAGAAACTGGCTTCCAAGGTGGATATAGAAAATCTGAGATTTCAAACTTTACTATAAAAAGTGGAATTACACATATGTTCAGTCATCTAAATTGGCCAGATTTCTGAAAGCATTCAGTTGTTTTTTTGTTTTTTAATTAATTTTAAAATTAACGCAATGAAGTAACCCTAATAATCTTCAAATAATGAGGAAAAAAAAGGCAATTTGCAGGAAAAGAAGCACTCACAAATAGAATAAATGTGACAATTTGCAATTTCAAAATTAATTCAAAAGAAGATAAATTTCAACAACTGTTAAAAAAAGAAAAAAAAAAAAAAGAAAACCCAAAAAACCCTCAGTCTGGCATCTCCTCCAGATCCAGCTCCATGACATTTACAATTACACAGACTTTTAAGTTCTTCCTCATGTAACTTCTCGAGAACTTTCACTAATGCTAAACAATGCCATTTCAGATCTAATGCTAATGCTCTTTATAGTGGCACATTAACACCTTAAAACTCATGCTAATGTTCTCTACAATGGCACGTTAACACCTTCAGACTCATGCTAATGCTCTGTAGTCACATTAACAACTTGAGAGCTTATCCTCTGCAATGGCCTGTTAAAGCATGAGAACTTAAAACCAATGATCTGTAGTGTCACGCTAACATCTTACAATAACATCTTTGTCTTTGTGCGATGAATCATAAACTTTCTTCTTCTTGGATGCCCTTAGTTAATCATAAGTGTCCTTGGCTAATCATAACAAATAATATTTGCCAATATTTTTGTAACAGTGTTCAGATACAAGAAGGATTCTAATTTTAACTAAAATCAAATTATGCAGGTTTTCTGAGTTCTCTTCAGACGATTATACTTTATAATTGCAGATCTGATATATCTTATCACAACTGTTTGTCTGTAAAAAACTACTAACAATTCATATTTGGCTATGCATATTCACACTGTACTCCAGACAGACTGCTCCTGTTACATGTCAGTCTCAGAGTTCAAGCTTCCAAAACGACCTCGACCATTAGAATTACTCATGACCAACTCATGACTGCTGCTACAGCTGAAACTGGTGAAGCCTCCTTTGGGGCTGGCATTATGGACGAAAGTTTGATTTCGTTCTCGGTTTCCCTTAGTGGTAATTTCTACAGTTCTGGCAGAGCGAGCCAGCAAGTCAACCTGGCAACCTTTGTCCTCATGAAACACGTCTCTCTTACACATCATGCACAAAAACATGCGGGGGTGAATGCGACGTGACTCTGTCTGCATGAGAACTCGAGCAATGAGAGACATGGGAACAAAACCCAGATCACTCTGCGGTGGCTGCTGCTGTTGCTCGGGCTGTCTGTTAATGTTCTGGTTCAGTGAGAATACCATGGCAGTTGGAGGAAAGGTGGCTATGGGGACCCGAATCAACTTCTGCTCTTCCGGCTGCCCTACAGAACCATTCTCTGCTGCGAGGAGCTGTTCTCGAGTCATATGCTGTTTCACTCTCTCCTGAAGGTCAACGGGCAGCTGCAATAAAATAATAATAATAATGG
Organism: Achatina immaculata; assembly: GCA_009760885.1. Lineage (NCBI taxonomy): Eukaryota > Metazoa > Mollusca > Gastropoda > Stylommatophora > Achatinidae > Lissachatina > Lissachatina immaculata. Next base: position 48,988,542 of record CM019718.1, read on the forward strand.
TCATTATGCCTCCAGTTAAAGTAAAATAATAAGAAAAATAATGTAATCATTCACTAATCTCTAAAAAAAAGAGAAAAAAAAGGAAACCAAGATATTCACTGTACAATAAAATAATGATAAATAGCATCATTCACCATACAGAAAACTAATTAGGCAAATATTCACTATCCAGAAGTACCAAGAGAGTTCCAGACCTCTGTTAACATCTGCCTAAGAAAGATCCATCTGATGAGATTGCTAGAAACCTTCAGCAATGATGAGCTATGGCAAAAAAATGAACCAACCTGCTGTGAAAAAAATGATAATGAAAAGATGTTGGATAGGTTCAAAATCAGACTCCAGCATCATTGCATTTGGGACAGCCCCACAAGCATGTTTGCTGATAGTTCCCATCAAGTGTTGGTTCTTTACGATGCACTTCTGCCACACAGTTCAGATTTCCTACCAGCACCCTTAATTTGTTCTAGCTCCAGCAATCGCTTCACAATTACATTGTTCTTCCACTCTAGCTCTTCATTTTCCTGCAGTCTTTTCAATATGACTTTATCAATGTCACCCTTGTCCATTCTCAGCCTGTCATTTATTTTAGCCTGTCCAGCAAGTCTGTCTGCCACTTCACTACCATGTACTCCCACACGCCCTGGATGATAAAGCCACTTTAGGCTCCTCACAGCTGACTGGCTTAACCAATGAACCCATTCTTTTCTAATCAATTTTTTTTTTTCAGTCTTACAAAGCATACTCTGTGAATCCGTCACAATGACGCAAAGATGCTGGAGATGGACAGGACATACACTATGAATGCCTACCACAAACATAACCAGACAAGCTCTCTCCTGGAATCTCCTGGGAAAGAGGAAACAGACAAGACCTGGAAACACCTGGTGAAAGAGTCTTGAAGCAGAGATCATAATGATCAACTACACCTGGAGGTGGATAGAAGAAACAGCCCTGGACAGAAAAAAAAATGCAGAGCCCTTGTTGATGACCTGTGCCCCAGATAGGCGTAAAGAAGGTGAGGAAGGGAGGAAATATTCACTGTACAGAAAACTAAATTATCATTAGGCAAATATTCACTATCTTATATCTTATCTCATATCCTTCCCATGCCGTTAAACGTCACATAGGGCTCGCAAAGTAGTTCACCAATTTTTTCTGTCTTCGGCAAGTCTTTTAAACTCATCAAGGGATTTTATGCCTGTTAATTTGGCCTCTCTTAACAATGTCAGAATTTCATGCGGTCTGCCTCTTTTTCTTTGGCCTGTTGTGTTCCACATGACAGCTTGTTTTGGGATTCTCTGATCATTTCTTCTCATCAAGTGACCAACATATGTCCGTCTCCTTCTCCTGATCATCCATGAGACTAGTTGTTGTTCAGTCATCTGTCTTATCTCTGCATTGTTCTTAAATTCGTTTCATTTGATGACGAGTCTTTTCCTTAGGCATTTGTTTTCAAAAGGGTCTAATTTCTTTTTTATTTTTGTAGTTGTTTTCCAGCTTTCGCATGCATAAATGAGGGTGGATATTACATTATTCACTATACAGTAAAATAATGATAAATTACATTATGCAATCATTCTCTACAAAGTAAGCAATAAAAAAAAAAGCCATTAATCATTCACTATAAATGATCAAGTGTGAGAAAATGGTTCCATACAGGACTAGATTCATGCACACAGAGTGAATGGTTGTCCAGTATTATTATTACTATTATTATTACCATTTTGCATAGTTTGTTTTTTTTCACTGAAACTGTTACATTATTTTCTCTAAAAGTACAAATAATCTACTATAATAATAATAACTGGCATTAAAGAAATAATTCAATAAATTCACTACTTACAATGGAATAATTATTTACATAAAAAAGAAATATTTAATATAATACATAGTTATTATGTTTCTTATAAAATACAGCAAATTAATTTCTACTTATTTTAAAGCCATTATGTTATATATGTCTATATACATATATGTATATACATACTACCAGTAGTAAAGGGTGAATGAAAAAACAATTTCACAGCTGACCGTATTAAGTTTATGCGCCACAAAGTTCGACGGCTTGCACTGCAGTAGCTGAACAGCCGTGTTGCAGTCCATTCTGTATCTCTCCTGCATGCAGAATAAGCAATAATTTACATAGTGAATTTGTTTTACTAAACGGCCACAAGAAATAAAACAGACGGTGTCACAGGAATGGTCTCTGGCTAAACTGCTAATCTTTGGATGTGACAACTAGAAATGCAGAAAATAGTTGATGTTCAACCGCTAAAGGAACGTAGAGACACAAAGGTCATGACCATGGGAGAAAAATTCCTTAGCTCTGTAAGCCATCCACTGAAGGAGAGATTCAATAACTTGGCATTAGGACAGCTTAAAAGAAGCAGCTTCATTCATCAGGCCAAGCGTTTGCGTAAGCTGATACCTGACCTTCCAACTGTAGTCGCTCCATTATCATCTGTACCAGAGCATACACCATGGAAAGAAGCAGATTATACACAAATAACTATTCAGACTGAAGTGAAAGGTGTGCAGAATGGTGAGATGCAGAGCAGTCTTGTAAGATCAACAGCCACACTTAGTGTTCTAGATGACAAATATCCATGTGACACCTGGATACGTGTGTATACAGATGGATCTGCACATAATGCCATAAGGAATGGAGGGGCAGGAGCATATATTGAATATCCAAACAACACCATTGACAAGATTTCCATACCCACTGGTAAATACTGCAACAACTTTGATGCAGAAGTTAGGGCAATTATTGCTGCAGTTGAAAAACTATCAGACTCCAGAATTGATACATGTCCTGTAGTAATTCTCACAGATGCAAGATCAGCACTGGAAGCTCTTCAGTGCAACAAACTACCAGACCTTAAAGATGCCTTGTCAAAAATTGGCTTACAACATGGAGTCACTTTGCAATGGATTCTCTCCCACTGTGGGATACCAGGCAATGAGAAAGCTGACCATCTGGCCAAAGAGGGCACTGAAATGAAGCAACCAGACATACCAATCACCTATAATCAGAAGAAAAGCATGATAAAAACCTACAGGAAGCCACAAACACCACCACATGATGACTATCACATGCTAAACAGAAAGGAACAAGTCACCATCTTCCGTCTCCGAACAGGACACAGCCGACTCCGAAGTCATATGTATACAAAGTTTAAGGTTGGTACTACAAATCTATGTACATGTGCCCAGGTGCCCCAAACTGTGGAACGTATCCTCCAGAACTGCATCAACTACGAAACACCGAGAAATAATTACTGGCCCAGTGAAACCACTAAAGAAGTAAGCTCTACGGTTCCATACATGAATTACAAAAAACAGTGAAATTTATCCAAGAGACAGGACTGCAGATATAGACAGACAATGCGAACGAAGAAGAAGAAGAAGAAGACGATGTGACAACAGTCATGAAGTTTGCATTTGTTTCTCCTTTTGTAAAGTCTACTTCTGACATTTTACGCAATTCCCAAAGAATTTCTTCATAAGTGTTATTTTTAATCCTAACAGAGTACTACATAGTGAGTGTCTAATATATTATCAACTTAAGTATAATATTACTGCACAACGATTAATAAAAAATAAAATATGCATATTTCAAACAATGGAAAAATACAACATTTTAAAGAAAACAAAAAAAAAAAAAAAAAATTAAGGTAAATCAATTCAGTTATCACACTTTCATCCTCAGTTTTTGTCAATCTCCTAATCTCAAAATATAAGATTCTGTCAAAACTAGAGATGTACAATATAGCAAGTTTTAAGTATTTGGGTGAAATATAAACATTGAGTTTTTTAGTTGGTCAAATACTAATGGCAAGATTTTCAATGGTCGAATACTAACTACAAATTTTTCAGTAGGGTGAATACAAACAATAGATCCTTGGATCTTTGGAACAGAATTACTCACTAGAATATGCTCATGAAATTGTGATAACTACAGCGTTAATAACTATTTATTGCCCATTCTGTCCTGAGCTGAGATGGAAATTTGTTGAGAAAGTGCTGATACTGATTATATGACTATACTATGAGGTTAATGAAAGGTGTTTCTAACAGCCATGAGGTCATGGAAAGACCAAATCACATGAAACCCAACTCTGCACAAGAATGCTGCATCACTCTGAGCCTCGAGGAAATGAAGAGCAAACCTAAGTTAGAAGACAAAAGTGCAAAGAAACTGAACCACAAATACAGCTTGCTGTTACCGTGGACTGATTATGCAGATCCAACACAGGGAGAATCTCCCATCAGAGAAGCTGTTTAGCAAGATGATGCTTCAAAAAACTCACAATAGCTGATAACTGACCATAGAAAACAAGCTGAATTCTTTCCAGACTAAATGTTTACGAAAAATTAGAAAAATATTTTGACCAAACACCATAAGAAATATCATCTTTTTGGCAGACATGCAGGTGAAGCCACTGACAGCAATTATAGAGGAAAGACGCTGGTGATGGTTGGGAACATGTGGTCCGAATGACTGACAACTCACTACCAAAAACAGCACTAAGATGGACACCACAGGGGAACAGAAGTTAAGGCAGATCAAAAGAGACATGGAGAAGAACAAAAGAGAGGATGTTGAGCAACAGAGGGCTCACCTGGGCAACAGCGGGGAAAAAAGGCAAAGGACAGGAATTTGTGGAAAACCCTTGTGGAAGCCCCATGTGCCCTGGGTAGTTAAGGTTCAGAGGGAGAGAGAGAAAAAGAGAGAGAGAGCTGATAATTGCCTACTCCAAAACTGTCTTCTTTGATAAAAAATGCTATCATTATAACACTGTGAGTTGCACAGCAATTAATACTTAAAATATTTGAAAGATATTTTTTAAAGATGCACCATTTTAAGAGTTATGTATTTAAAAAAAGTGTCCAAGTATTTTAATTTTCACTTTTCAAAAGCTTTCTGAATATGAATATTCAAATTTTTTCACTATTCAATTTAATAAAATTTCAAATCAAATATTTTGCATTCAGTACTACATAAGTTTGTTCTTCAACAACTAAATCCAAGAATAACTCATGAGTTTGGTGAGGAAAGGAGAAATCAAATTATAGGAGAAAAAAAATCAAGACGCAGATGGTGAAAAACTGAAAACTGACAGTGGATGACAAGAGCAAGCAACTCATCACGCAAGAAAACTCACGCTTTCCTCATCCAGTTGGTTGATTAGAACTCTGGCGTCCACTAATTTGTTCATCACGGTCGAAAGCTCGTGCTGTAGGGAAAGTTTCTCAGACTCAAATTGTCCGACCTGAAAGCAAAATGAGAAGTATGGTCCTTGCATTTGGGCAATTCAATTTTCTGATCCTCCGGGTTTCTGGGTTTTCACCTTCTCTCTGGTGCCAGGCAGTGACATGCCACAGAACGGGGATATTTTCCCCCCTCCCAGCTGCTCTGCATGTCCACGTATCATGCTGGTGATTTATATGAAAAGTATATGATGGGAGCAGGTGTTTCTGAAGATCTCCTGCTCAGATTAGCCCAGCAAACAGCACTGCAATGTCTCCTCTTTTAACATTCATGTAAGATGGGACTTAAAAAAAAAAATTTCCTGATGTTAATTTTAGCTCCATGTTTTTGTTTTTTTTTTTATTTTCCCAATGTTAGTCTTAGCTTCAGTGTTTTTTTTTTTTATTTTTATTTTCCTGATGTTAATCTTAGCTCCAGTGTTTTTTTTTTCTTTTTATTTTCCTGATGTTAATCTTAGCTCCAGTGTTTTTTTTTCTTTTTATTTTCCTGATGTTAATTTTAGCTCCAGTGTTTTTTTTTCTTTTTATTTTCTCGATGCTGATTTTAACGAAAACCACAGTGTCACGCAATCCGCTTCAGAGACCCACCAAGAATACAGGCTAAATCCCTGCGATACTCTGAACCCCTTGTGGTCCTCTTGTGGATCTCATGTGGTCCTTTTGGGGACCATACAGGAGACCACGGGACCTAACGAGGACCACAGGCGTAAATTCTGTAGGATCACAGTGCGGTTTTGGTGGTAGAAGCGAACGAAGAAGAAGAAGAAGATCTCCAGTGTTTTTTTCTTTTCCCAATGGTAATTTTAGCTCCAGTGTTTTTTTTTTCTTTTTCTTTTCCCAATGTTGATTTTAGCTCTAAATATAAGTTTTGTTGTCTTTCTTTTAGATACACTGGCTCTAAGTAATTTTCCTTCTGCCCCAACTGCCAATGCTACAGCTATTTCATTAGCTCCTCCTACAGCTTACACTTTGGTATGACAAGCTCTGCTGTCATTTATATGAGACTATTATTATTTATGAAGTGCAAATAACTTGTGATTTCTTACACTTCCCTAAGAAAACAAAAACTGGACTTGCTTAACAACTGGTAAACTGAGAATATTCTAAAAGAGAGTTCAAACGAGAATGCAACCGTCATCATTTGGCTGTGTGTCTTCTTTGCTGTACTTGTCCCACTTTGTATTCAATTTTTTTCAGCACAACCTACTTCCTTTCTTCCAAAAACACCTCTGTTTCCACCTGCAATGGAATCAGGTGAGAAATCTCATACTCCCTTCATCCTCTGACAGCAAAGTGTACAGCGTAATCTGGTGTATCTCATGTGGGCAGATATTATATGTCTTCAATGGCTTTAAAATGTACAGATTGTACTAATCTGTTCCACCTGATGACCTGCTTGCAAAGTTAACAGAGTCAGACTAATTTAACCTGGTTCTGTGTACAGATCCTAATGTCATCTCTCTCTCTCTCTGAACCTTAAGTGCCCAGGGCACATGGGGCTTCCGCAAGGGTTTTCCACAAATGCCTGTCCTTCGCCTTTTTTTCTGCTCTTGCCCAGGTGAGCCCTCTATTGCTCAACATCCTTTCTGTTGTTCTTCTCCATGTCTCTTTTGGTCTACCCTTACTTCTGTTCCCCTGTGGTGTCCATCTTAGTGCTATTTTTGGTAGTGAGTTGTCATAACAACAATAATTAGTGTATGAGTACATAATATACATGGAGTCACTGTAGTAAAGCTGTGATAACAAAATGTGTAAACTAGGAAAAAATTATGAGCAGCTTTATTACTTAACAAGTACACAGTTGTGACATTTTGGTGTGAACCTTAATCACACAAAAAACTCACAGGACAAAGAAATAGAGAGAGGAGATAAGTGCTGTGTTTAAAAAAAAACAATAAAATGGGTACAGCACTAGCTGTAGCTTGTAAGATGCTGTGGCTTGTCTGACACTGTGGGTCAGAAATGCGCATAGTGGAGTGTAGGGAGTGTTTAATGTCATTGTATGCAAAAGATGCAGGATAACTTATATTGATGAAACTAGCCTCAGATTAGGAGACCGCATGCAGAAACATCTGTATGATATCACCCAGCATACTTCGAATTCAGTCCTGAATTATTTCAATGGCCCCAACTGGTAACAGCCATCAAACAATGTCACGCAGATGACAGAAGCCACCTAGCGCTTGAGAACCGCTACATTCAGGACTATGGGACGCTGGAACCATATAGTTTGAACTCGTTGTTCAGTTACACCTAACATTCTCCTCTTCCACAATCCCTCCCCACTAAGTTCCACTCCCTTCTCACTTGTTACATAAAGTTCAGAACCTCCTCACAGCATCACATTACAACCCCTCTACCCTAACTATAACCTTCTCCCGGTTAGATTACCATTGTATCACTCTCTCTCCCCTCCATGGTTTCCCCACCCATCAACCACAGTTACGACCCACCTATCACACATCCCAAGTCTCCATCTAAATACTCTCTACACTCCACCATGAGCATTTCTGACACATAGCGTCGGACAAGCCACAGCTTCTTACAAGTTACAGCTAAGTGCTCTATTCATTTTGTTTTTTTTTAAACACAGCATTCATGCAAATTTATACTTTATTTTTTTGTCCTGTGTGTTTTTGTATGATTAAGGCTCACACCAAAACGTCACAACTGTGTTCTTGTTAAGTAATAAAGTTGTTCCTACTTTTTTCCTACTTTATACATTTTAGATCCTAATGTTCATTCATGTCTTTTCTTACCCTCCAAACCCTTTTTGTTCTGTGGCTAATTGCTACATTCTTGTTGAGCCATTTGGTCATATTGTATATAAGAAACTAAGTAATTTAATCATATCATCATCATCATCATGTGCAGTGCCGACTGGCGTTGGCTATTATGCTTCTCCAGAGTATCTGATCCTTCATGCAGGCCATCAGTTCAGTTGGTGATCTCCTCTCACACCATCCCGTCAGACTGTCCAGTATCATTTCTCTTGGTCTTCCTCTTGATCTTCTTCCCTCTATTTTTCCTGTTGTTATAATATTCTCAATGCCCCCTCTTCTCATTGCATGTTCTATGAAAGTACATTGTCTCTCTCTTATCTTTTTGACAAGGTTTTTTGTCTCTCCAGCTCTTCTCCTACATTCTTCATTAGTTATTTTTGCTGTCCAGGGGATTCACAACATTCTTCTAATAAACCACATTTCTGCTGCTTCCAATGATTTTTGTGCAGACTTGCCTATTGTCCATGATTCACTTCCATATAACAAGATAGGTTCAATATAGCATTTTAGGACTCGTTTTCTAACATTCATTGATAAAGATGTATTAGCTAATATGTTTCTCATTCTCTGGAATGCAGTCTTTGCTTGGCCTATTCTGTTCCTAATTTCTGTTCTGCATTTCCCATCTGAAGTTATTACTGCTCCAAGGTATTTGAATTTCTGCACCTGCTTTAGAATAGTTCCGTTTAATTTAATACTGCATGCTGGTGGATTCTGTTTCTTAGATATAACCATAGTCTCTGTCTTTTTGATGTTCAAAGTAAGGCCTTTCTGTTCACTTTCTTTGGCGACTTTATCCAAGAGATTTAGCAGGTCTTGTTGGTTCTCAGCTATCAGTACTGTGTCGTCAGCATACCGAAGGTTGTTAATATTGTATCCTCCAATTTTTATGCCTGGTTCTGTGATGATTGTTATTAGAATATTCTCGCTATACAGAGAAAAAAGGTCTGGAGATAATACACATCCTTGATTAATTTAATCATATGCTATATTCAAAACTAAGCAGTTCTATGCTATATTGGAAACTGAGCAATTTAATCATATGCTATATATAAGAAACTAAGCAATTTAATCATGTGCTATATATATGAGACTAAGCAATTTAATCATATGCTATATATATATATCCCCCGTGTGGTACCCGGGATCTGCAAAGAATAGAACAGATAAAAAGGATGGCGACTGCAGTAAAACTGGTTTAAATAAATAAGGCAGACAGAGGTGTATAGTGCAGTTTTACAAAGTGAGGGAGTAAGGTGAGAAATAAACGAATAGAAAGTATGAGAATGTATAAATGAAAAACATACAACATCCGATATTTCGGCGTGAGCCTTATTCGAGGATACATACATGACAAAACACAAACACAAAGAGCTTATCTGAAGTATTTTCCTCCAAGTGGGAAAGAGAAATGTGTGTGGCAGAAGGGAGAAGGAAAAAACCACGCTGCCTCCAAACAAAAGATGCCCAATAGAGCCAATCATAAAGAAGAGGTGGAGAGAGAGGACCACTGTGGAGAGAGAGGACCACTGTACCCTACCACACATGATCGTAAAAGGCGACTAAGGAGGGTTCAGCATAAGGCCAGCAACCCTATCTGGTAAAAAAAACTATCAGACTGCTACAGAAACAGAAGCAAGGGAAAAAACAAATGCAGGTGGAAGGAGAAATGCGTATCAGGAAACTGAGCCCATGAAGGTTGTGGATGAAAGCCAGCCACTGGAAGTCCCCAGCCCGACTGCAGACCTCCTGGAACCTAAACACAAGATGCAAATAGGCAGCTGGAATGTAAGAACACTTAAACAGACTGGAAAACTAGCACAAACCATCAAGGAAATGCACAGATACAAACTAGACATACTAGGAATACAAGAAGCAAGATGGACAGGACAAGGCAGAAGGAAATTAATAACACAGCACACAGAAGATACAATAATATGGTCAGGTAAAGAAGATCTCCATGAAGGGGGAGTAGCATTGATTATAACAAAATAAGCATCAAGAGCATTGCTGAAATGGACCCCAATAAATGAGAGATTATTATATGCATGGTTCAACTCAAGATTCACGAAGCTGTCTATTATAGTTTGTTATGCACCAACAGAAGCAGCTGAAGAGGAATTAAAAGAAGATTTTTATAAAAGCCTCCAAGCCAGGTAGAAACAATACCCAAGCATGATATGCTACTCATCTTGGGCAACTTCAATGCAAAAGTAGGTGAAGGAAATGAAGATAGAAGAAGAATCATGGGAAGAGAAGGAATCGGAGAAATAAATGAAAATGGAGAAAGACTGCAGTTTCTGTGAAGAAAACATGATGACCATCGGAGGGACAATTTTCCAACATAAAAACATCTATAAAGTGACTTGGAGGTCACCAGATAAAACCACAGAAAACCAAATCGATCACATACTAATAAACAACAAGTGGAAACAGTCACTACAAGATGTGCGAGCAAGGAAAGGAGCAGATGTAGGAAGTGATCACAACCTTCTGGTAGCAAAAATAAAACTAAAATTAAGCAAAGCCAAAATCGGAGAACACAGAAAGATACATTTTGATACAAGAAAACTGAAAGACCAGCAAACAAGAAATGAATTCTCAATAGTACTTAAGAACCACTTCAGTGTCCTACAAGACGAAGCAGAAATGTCCATACTAGAGTTCAATAAAACACTACAGGAAACAGCAAAAGAGGCGCTGGGATATTGGAAACGGAGAAAAGAGGAATGGATAAGCAAGACCACATGGGAAAAGATAGAGCAAAGAAAAGAAATCAAGAAAAAATTACTGAACACCAAATCACAACAGCTAAAGAACAAGTTTTAAGTAATTATGCACAAAAAGACAAAGAAGTGAAGGAATCATGCTGTCAAGATAAACGTCAATACTATGACAACTTAGCAGAAGCAGCAGAGGAAGCAGCATATACAAATGACATGAAAACCATATATAAAATCACAAAGCAGATGACAGGTAACTTCAACACAAGATGGTCAGTGAAGAAAGAGAAAAAATTGAAAGATGGAGGGAACACTTTAACACCCTACTAAACAGAACACAAGCAGCACAAACAATAGACATACCTGAAGCAAAAATGGAACTAAACATCAATACAGGACCAATAACAATAAATGAAGTAAAGGAGGCGATAAAGAAGCTAAAATCAGACAGGGCACCAGGTGAAGATGAAGTGACTGCTGAGATGTTGAAAGCAGAAGAAACAGAAACACCAAAACAACTTTGCCGGATATTACAACAAATCTGGGATCTAGAAAAAGCCCCAGAGGAGTGGAAAACTGGCCTTATAGTTAAACTACCAAAGAAGGGTGACCTCAGAGATTGTGGGAACTGGAGAGGCATTACCCTACTGCCACTCACCAGTAAAGTATTTTGTAGAATAATCATCAACAGAATTGTACCAACACTTGAGGAAAAACTTCGGAAAGAGCAGGCAGGATTTAGGAAAGGAAGTCATGCATAGACCACATATTTGTACTTAGACAAATATTAGAACAGGCAAATGAGTGGCATAGCATAACATATGCATTGTTCATAGATTTTGAGAAAGCCTTTGACAGTGTCAACAGAGATGCACTGTGGAAAATCCTAAGATGGCATGGCCTCCCCCATAAGATAGTTAATGTAATTAAAGCCCTATACAAGGGTTTTCAGTGCAAAGTGATCTGTGGAGAACATACCTCCAACAGCTTTAGGGTACAAACAGGAGTGAAGCAGGGATGTGTACTATCACCAACATTATTTATCTTGGCAGTGGACTGGTTAATGAAGGAAGCAACAGCAGACAAACGCAGAGGATTACAATGGACCTTTGACACAGTGCTGGAGGACCTTGACTTTGCGGACAACACTTGTCTATTATCAAGCAGTTACAAATATATGCAATATAAAATAAACAAGCTAACTCAGAATGCAAACAACATAGGACTAAAGATCAACATAGGAAAGACAAAGTTAATGAAGCAAAATGTGAACAACAGAAATGTACTCAGAGTAGATAGCAAGTTAGTGGAAGAGGTCAACGAATTTGTATATCTTGGTAGTAGAGTAGTAGAAAATAGAGACAGCACAGAGGACATCAACAGCAGACTTACTAGAGCAAACCAGGCTTTTGCAGTGCTGCAGACTATATGGAAATAAAAAAAAACTAAGCATAAATATGAAAATCAGGATATTTAAGAGTAATGTTCTAAGTGTACTACTCTATGGAAGTGAATGCTGGAAAATCACCAAAACCATAGAAAACAAGTTGAACTCTTTCCAGACTAAATGTTTACGAAGAATTAGAAAAATATTTTGGCCAAACACCATAAGAAATAACATCTTATTGGCAGAAATGCAGATGAAGCCACTGACAACAATTATTGAGGAAAGACGCTGGCGATGGTTGGGACATGTGCTCCGAATGACTGACAACTCACTACCAAAAATAGCACTAAGATGGACACCACAAGGGAACAGAAGTAAGGTTGACCAAAAGAGACACGGAGAAGAACAATAGAAAGGATGTTGAGCAATAGAGGGCTCACCTGGGCAAGAGCAGAAAAAAAAGTGAAGGACAGGCATTTGTGGAAAACCCTTGTGGAAGCCCCATGTGCCCTGGACACTTAAGGTTCAGAGATATATATATATATATATGAAACAAAGCAATTCAATCATATGCCACATAAGAAACAAAGCAATTTAATCACACATGCTATATAATAAACTAAGCAATTTAAACATAAAATGCCTGTGTTGCATTGTGGTTGGTAGGCCAGCCTCTCACATCAAGCTCAGTTGAACAATTCAAGACCAGTCAGAGGTGCCCCAATCATCCAGCTGTAGAAATAGGTACCAGGCTCCTTCTGGACTTGGGAAAGGAAACGCTGCCATCATGATGCTGACCACATCATCCTGTCATGTCTTGACAGGTCAAGGAAAATATGGGCACTAACACTGTATGTCCTTGACCCTCTATACCATGACAGATCAGCACGTTTTTTTTCTTTTCTTTTTTTTTTACTATAACAAACTGAACCATTTAATCACAAACAATATATAACACTTCCAATCTATCTAACAGATCTCTTACCATCTTCAGCAACTTATCCTCTAGTTCATGGTTAATCTTCTGCATTTTCTTATGACTTTCAAGTAATCTGCAGAGAGAAAAAAAAGACACAAAGAAAAGACACTAAAAACTGGTCTTATTTTAAAAGGCAGGAACAGCGTCAGTCATTAAAACAGAACTCATCAATCATTCATTAAGCTCCACGCCAAAAGGTGCTGGAACTATGCTTCTCCATTTTTCATGGTCTTTGGTGTTTATAATCGGATAAGTTCCTCTCTCTCTTCTCTACCATTTAGTCAACCTGTTCTTCTCTTGGTCTCCCTTTATTTCTTTTTCTCCAAAGCTTTCTGGTGATTGTTAGGTTTTCTAACTTCTGTAAAAATTCTAATGTTACATAAAAAGACAACATATTGAGCATTATTTTAATAAAAGCATGGAACAAAATGAAAAAAACTGTTAAAATGCATGTCTAATTTGTATGCTAAGGATCAGTTTTAAAAAAAAAAATAATGATTATGATGATTAAATATAAATTACTCTTACTTTGAAAAATAAAGACCAGATCTTCTGGCATGTTTACTGAAAACTAACAGTAAGTCACATCATATACTGTTTCAGTCAAATGTTATGAAATTAGAGCTTACCACCAATAATATCTGATAAATAGGAAGACTGATAAATGAAATGGCATATCATTCATTCATCAGCATGTCCCATGCCGAACTCTGCCTCCCTAACAGCTCTCTTGAAGGCCTCTCCGTTGTAAGCAAGATGCCCTGCTGCTGATGAATCCATTTGGAAATCACCAATAATGTCTTGTTGCCAACACTGCCTTGGTCTTTCACTCTTTTTCCCATTATGTCCCCTTTTAAGAATGATGTCTCCGAACTCTCATGATTTTTAATGTCCAAAATACTTACATTTTCTCTGTTTAATCTTCTTCACTAACCAATGCTCTTCAATATTAAATTCCTGAGGTATGGATATATTTGTTCTTTTTAGTGCTCATGATATCTGAAGGACTTTTCCATAGCAGGCACTTATGGGTTTCATTTTCATTTGTTAAGTGTCAGGTCTCACAGGCATATTTTGTGATGGGAAAAACGCATGCCCTTTAAAAATCTAATTTTTGTAATGCTGTCTTTCCTTTCCCCAGCTTCTTTAGTTGTTTTAGCTTTTGAAGAGTGACAGATGCCCTACTTTTAATTTCCATCATAAGTCCATTGTTAGTTAGTAATGTTCCAAGACATTAAAAACTCTCCCGCACTTCCAATTCCCCTTCATCGATATATACTGTATTTCAGTTGCCATATTTGTTTTGTTTGCTATCATCATTTTAGTTTTCTCTGCATTAAGATAAAGGCACATCTCTCTCTCTGAACCTTAAGTGCCAAAGGCACATGGGGCTTCAGCAAGGGGTTTTCCACAAACACCTGTCCTTTGCTTTTTTATCCCCTATTACCCAAGCAAGCCCCCTATTGCTCAGCATCCTCTCTGTTGTTCTTCTCCGTGTCTCTTTTGGTCTACCCTTACTTCTGTTCCCCTGAGGTGTCCATCTTAGTGCTATTTCTGGTAATGAGTCATCAGTCATCTGGAGTACATGTCCCAAACATCGCCAGTGTCTTTTATCGATAACTGCTGTCAGTAGCTTCATCTGCATTTCTGCAAACAAGATGTTATTTCTTATGGTGTTTAGCCAAAATATTCTTATTCTTCGTAAACATTTAGTCTGGAAAGAATTCAGCTTCTTTTCTATAGTTTTGGTGATTTTCCAGCACTCACTTCCACAGAATTCCACTTAGAAGATTACTATCCTGATTTTCAACTTAGTGCTTCATTTTTTTAGATTTCCATATTGTCTGCAGCATTGCAAAAGCCTGGTTTGCTCTAGTAAGTCTGTTGTTCATGTCCTCTGTACTGTCACCATCTTGTGCTACTCTACTACCAAGATATACAAATTTGTTGACCTCCTCCTCTAGACTGTTATCTACTCTCAGTATATTTCTGTTGTTCACATTTTGCTTCATTAGCTTTGTCTTTCCTACATTGATCTTTAATCCTATATTGTTAGCATTCTAAGTTAGCTTTTTTATTTATCTTATTTTTATAAAGGTGTATCTTCTTCTTATATCTTATATCCTTCCCGTGCTGTTAAACGTCATATAGGGCTCACAAAGTAGTTCACAAATTTTTCCTGTCTTCGGCGAGTCTTTCAACCTCATCAAGGGATTTTATGCCTGCTAATTTGGTCTCTCTTAACAATGACCTCTTCAGAGTTTCACGTGGTCTGCCTCTTTTTCTTTGGCCTGTTGAGTTCCACATGATAGCTTGTTTTGGGATTCTCTGATCATTTCTTCTCATCAAGTGACCAACATATGTCCATCTCCTTTTCCTGATCAACCATGAGACTGGTATAAAGGTGTATACTGGGTACATAATACATAGTTTAACTCAATCCGATCCACCCATGCAAATTAATTGCTTTTGCCTATTGTTCTGTATCATTGTCTAACAGTACATTGTTTGATACTTCGTTTCATTAAAGAAATGGTGCTAATGATTATTTAACTTGTCACTGTGCATGTCATTTGAAAGTAAAGTGTCCATTTCCCTGTTTCAATGGCATTATTTGTAAATATTGGCTGAAATGAAGATTTAATCATTTTTAATCGAGATCAGTATACATTTTTCTGTTCATTCATTTTCTGATACTGACTGCCTGTTGCAGACATTGTAATAAAATGCTTTATTTGCACAAAAGTATTAGAAATAGTCACAAAAAAGTGTGGATGTTTATAGAGTGAAATTCTAACCGACAAAACATGGCAGTCTAAGGAGATTCACAAGAAAATGATGGTAAGTAGAACATAATTTATTTTTTTGTGCGAAAACTGAACTTTACTGTATGACAGCTTTGTTGTTCCTCATTTGAAAAAAACAATCTGATAAGATTGAGGGAATTCATTAGCCTCTTTTGAAGAGTACCTCAAGCATGTAAGACTTAACCCTGGCCACCAGCTCTGACTCACCTGCCATGACAAATTGCCATCTCATTAACTCTTTGTGTCTTTTTCGACGTGCCTTGAGTGGATGGCGTCCGCATGAGTTCGCTTAACCACTCTTAGTGCGTTGGGATACGTTGGTATCATTAGTGCGTTGGGATATGTTGGTCTCTAATTTGCTCTAATTTTGAATTTATCCTAACTAAACTAAAAAATCTAGCAAAGCCGGTAGTATTACATCCTTCTGGTGTCAGAAACATAGGCCGAGGCGTGCTCGAGGTTAAATTCAGAGCCAATTTGTGTTAAAATTTAACAGTTTTTAAGTTTTTTCTAAGCTTATAGCCCACTGCCCACTTGTGTTTTCATGTTTTCAGTTTATTGTAGATTGTAAATTAATTGTAAATAAATAATTAGTGTATATTTTCCTGTGAGGAAATGGTGTTTGTGTAAAATTTTATTCATTTTGGATATATTGGAACCAGTACAGTGAATTAACTTGAGGGGTAAGTGAGAAATTATTTCATCATAATTTTCCATTCTTTCTTCTCAATTCTTAGCTTTTTTTCTGTTCTATACTAACAACATATCAACAATTTTATTAGAAAAACAATATACAATTGTTCCTGTTTAAACTAATGTATAATATGTCATACTGCAAATCAGACTATGCCTTTGTGATCCTTTTAAATGTGAAAACCATCCCATTCCACCCTGTGAAATTTACCCCCCTTGGTTATTTGATGTAACCTCCCCCCCCCCCCTCCTCTGGTATGGAATGAGTTGATAACCATCTTCAATCCTGACTGGATTTTAAACAAACTATCCAAAAAAAAAAAAAAACTTCTGCCAGTCTAAACAACCAGGAGCTCTTCTTAAATGAAAACTCCTAAACTCTTACCTATCATATCTATCTCTGAGTCTGGATAGTTCCTCTTTTGCCTTAAGCAAATCAAGATCCATGGCTTGCCTGCTGTCCAGAAGTTCATGTTCAATACTTGTGATGTGAGCTCCACTGCGATGAAGCTGACTGTGTAGCTCTGCAATCTGTTGCTGAAGATCTAGGCTGAATAGGAAGGAATAACAAAATGCACCTACTCTTAAATTTTACATCCTTCCTGTCCGTTAGATGTCATATAGGGTCGCATGCTGCTACATTTAACATAATTATATCCACTCCTTCTTGGTATTTCCCATCATCTCTGCCTGAATGTATTATTAACTTACTATTTTCCACTGTTTTTTTCCTCCTTATGGCCACTGTGTTTCACTGATGCTCATCTATCCATTTCTTGGATAACTTGAGCAGTTTTTAACTCTTTCCGTGCGTAATTTTCGACACTTCCGGTGGTCCCAAGCGTGTGTATTGTCGAAAATTTGACATTGTTTGTTTCATTAAAACAAGCGGTGTAACATTTAGATTGTACATATTTCGTCCGCGATTCCGGTGACACTTTCAAAATGGAGAATGCGTGCCTAGTTACGAGCGATGCCAAGCGAGAACAAGGACGTGAAGCATAGAAATTTTTCAATTTTTGACGATGTAGATAGGGGTATGGACATAGCCTATGGCCACCCTGCTGCTCTTGAATGTTTTCTAAGTAGATTTAGACATATTTAGACGACTGGAGAAGTAGTTAGGAGTAGTTAGGAGGTTATTTCAGACATTCATCACCCTTGATTCAGTTGGTTTTGTTGTGAGTTTTCATAACAATTCCTTTTCCCCCTGTCTAGAGGCACCTGTAGGTAGGTCTCAAGATAAGACTGTTAGCCTTATGCCCAACTCCGGGTTCAGAATATGTGACAAATCAAGCGAAATCATTCAGATTGAAATGGGAGTGGGGGGGGGGGGGGTGGGGGCTGCCAAAATTATCACTTCTCTTAAACTAACAGACCAAAAATTGAAAGATCACACAAATAACTTTATAATACGTACACTGGCCACTTCTTTTCTTAATCTGGGAATGATGCAATGTCTAATTTAGCTAATATTATATTTTCACATTTCAATCTCAAAATACTAAAATAAAACCATTCACGTGCAGTTATTTCATTAAAATTTTTTTTAACAAAGCTATCAATATGGTTTACAGTAGGAAAAGAGTTAATATGTGAGTTGCTATACAAGTCATGCAATCCTACGGTCACAGATTAAATACTACCATAATCATATATTAACTCTTTGGCTCCGAAATAATGGCTAGCAGAGTTGACAGGTCTAGCATATCTTTGTGAATCGATGTTCAGAGAAATATTCAGGCACAGTCTAAATAAAATTAAAATCTCTGTTTTTGAATTACTGAGTAACTTCATTTCAGTTTCTTTCCTTCTATTGAAATTTCTGAATAAGATCTGTTCTGGTGCTCAGGGGAAAATAATGAAGGAGTGAAAGAAATGCTCTGACAAATGATATCATACTTATTTGTGGCAAAACATTCTGATCATTAAAAAATGGCCCAATGAGTGTTTCAACTTTTTTTTTTTTTTTTTAGGCTTTGTTTATTATTTACCTTTTAACACTTTGTTGACCAAATACGGGAAAATCCGTATTTCTGGTTTCCGTGCGTTGTTGACCGAAAGGCGGATTTGCCGTATTCGATGGTCGTCTTATTTAAACTGTTTCTAGCGTGTTATTTAAAGTAATTTTTGGTTGTTTGTATTTTTACTGCAAAGTTAATATAATAAAATATTGTTTTTAATCTTTGTAACTTAAAAAAAAATAGAAATCTCGCGGGTTTAGCTGTCGGAAACACGTGTTTACGAGATCTCGCCAAGTCGACATTTTGTGCAAATGGCGGAGCACGTTACGCTCGATGTTACTGCGACAGTACAATGAATTATGCCCAGAATCTTTTGTCAGACTACCCTAGTAATGAATAAAAACCACTGTTTAATGATTCTAGTAATGAAATTGATGTGTTTCAAAGTGATTTCTGTGACGGCGATCTGATTAAAAATATGATAACTAGGCACAGTGTTGCTGTGTCAGAAGTGAAAATTCCAGAGATAGTGTGATTGTGATTCGAAGTCAGGATATGATTCTTCAGCAGTAAGTATTTCACATTTTTTATGTGATATAGTTAGCAGTGATATAGGTGTGTGGAGTAACACTGATTCTACACCAGTTCTTGAAAAATTTATAGGAAATTCTGGTGTTTCAGTGAATGTAAACAAACAAGACAGCATGGAGGAAATTTTCAGTACAGTGTTTGGCAATGATTTTTTTAAAACTGTTACCTCATCATGAAAATTTATACTGTGCACAGACACAACATATGAACAAACCTACTGCCTTTTTGTCTGAAAATATAACACATTCAGACATTAACAAATTCTTTGGATTGATCATTTTGATGGGCCAGACTAGGAAGCCACACTGGACAACAGACCCTCTTCTGGAAACACCAATATTTTCAAAAACAATGAGCAGAGCTAAATTTGAGCATCTTCTGACACTTCTGCATTTCTCTGACAACTCTCAAACATTTCCAGAAACAAGTAGAATTAGCAAAATAAAACCTCTGCTGGATTATTTTTTGCCTAAATTTCAAGAGTTGTATAAACCGAAGCAGCAGCTTTCGAATGATGAAGGAAAGACGAAAGACTTGTTCGCATGATATCAACAATGCACAACAGTGATTGTCTGGAATAGTAAAGAATCATGTTCTGGTGAATCCTGAGGATGAAGGCACTAAAAAAGCATCATCTAGGAAGTGCAGAGTGTGCTTGGTCAATGAGAAAAAGAGTGAAACAAAATTTTTTTTGTCAAAGTTGTCAAGTTCCATTGCATTCAGATAGTTGTTTCACAAGATATAACACCCTCAAGAAGTACTAGAAGGTCTTGGGAGTCTGTCTACCAAGTTGGATTACATTCCCTAAAGGGTGAGTAGAGATATGCATGTTTTTCTAAGTTCACTCAAAAAAGTTCATTTTTCATAAAAATGGCTGGGAACTGGGGGTTTTTCAGGGTAAATAACTGTGGTCAACAAAGTGTTAAAGTAATGATAAATGTATACAGGATTCTTGTATCACTTACCATGTGGTGGTTTCCAATAAATAAATGTGATATTATGCATCACTTACAAATAATAAATCTAATAAGTGTGTCTCGTAACATCTGCATGTTGTAGGGGTGTGAAGTGTTACAGCCTTCTCATTTCTAGGCCACTACAGTATTTCAGGTAGGGATGCCGGCGCCTGTCCTCGCTGCCTTTGTTTTTCCTAGTGAAGCCCCAGGTAACCATTTTTTGAAGATGGGCTGACCCCGGTGCTAGCCGATCTGAAAAAAATTCTGCCTGAACGTGAAATCAAACCAGGGACCTTCTGACAGCCAGGTGACTGACTTACTAAATGGAGGTTAAAAAAAAAAAAATCATATGTCACTTACTAAGTGGAGGTTAAAAAAAAAATCATACGTCATTTACTAAGTGGAGTTTAAAAAAAAAATTCATACGTCACTTACTAAGTGGAAGTTCCATTTCCGCAACAATCACACCGGCATCCACATTCCTACACGGATTTTTAAAAAAAGAAAAAAACAATTAATAAAGCTATGATAAATTTTATTCCCAATATTCATTACATGAGACTTTTCCACCAGTAATGGTGAGTAAGAAGAACTGATGAAAGATCATGCAACACTGAGAAATGATTTGACGAGGAAATAAGGAATAAACTTGAAAACAGAAGATGCAAATGCAAAGAGTCATAGCCCTGAAACATAAACATAATCTGTTGTTAAAACTGTCAATAATGTCAACTTAATGCCCATCAGCAACTTTAGTTCAGCAACTCCCACAGATGACTGACATACTTCAATATTTACCTTCACAGACTGAACTGGGGGGGAGGGGCGCAAAATTATCACTTTTCATGGGAAACACAAAAAATAACTAGAGAGAGGACAGGCCAAATCCATTATGATGGGGTACTGTGGTTAATCTTTAGACCTTACCTTACAGATGGATGGTGCCATTTCAGGCTCAAAATCCCTCACGTCTTTCTCACTCAAATTTACTCGGATGTGTTCGTGCATGGAGAAAAAACTGAACTCAAACGTGCCCTGTTAATATTGGGAGAGGCAGCACTGATGTGTTTCTGATAAATTGATCATCTAATCGCACTTAACATGCTCCTGTAGAACAATATAAACAAATGTGTATAGAATAATACAAGCATGGGAACATTTATTTAGAAACTCAAGAAAAAGAACATTTGGAAAAATAGCTATTTTCTGGAATGAAAGGCAAGAAAAATCATGAATGTTACAAATATCCAGTTTCAGGAAAATAAATTCTAGTTTCCATGGTAATCCTGTCATGCCTTAGAGGCACATAGGGATATGGTGTTAGTGCCCATATTTTCCTTGACCTGTCAGCACAATAGAGGGTGATATGGTCAGTTTCATGACTGGCTGCCTTTCCCTCCCCAACTCCAGAAGAATCTGGATACCCATTTCTACAGCTGGGTGACTGGGGTGCCTCCAGCCAGATTCGAACCCCTGACCTTCGCCATGAGAGACCAGCGTACTAATCACTATGCCACTCAGACACCCAGTTTCCATGAAAATAAGTTAATTTCCAGATTTTGTACATTTGTTAGATTCTGTAACCAACAAATGATCTACTTTGCATACAAAATCAAATAATGTGAAAACATTAAACAGGAGCACCTGCAGGCTGAAATAATCTTTCTCGAGTTCATTCAGTCAAAACAATATGAGGAATCCACATCACTTTCAGTAAAACATTTCAAACTTTTACTTGGTTGTACAAGAGTAACATTCCATTATTTTTTTCTGAATTCAGTAAGGAATATAAACTTTAATAATATAAAAATAGAAACAGCTAAGAGTCAAATAACTCATCATCATCATCATCATCATGTGCCGTGCTGACTGCCGTTGGCCATTATGCTTCTCCAGAGTACGCGATCCTTCATGCAGGCCATCAGCTCAGTTGGTGATCTCCTCTCACACCATCCCGTCAGACTGTCCAGTATCATTTCTCTTGGTCTTCCTCTTGATCTTCTTCCTTCTATTTTTCCTGTTGTTATAATATTTTCAATGCCCCCTCTTCTCATTGCATGTCCTATAAAAGTACATTGTCTCTCTCTTATCTTTTTGACAAGGTTTTTTGTCTCTCCAGCTCTTCTCCTACATTCAAATAACTACAAGTACATAAACTCTGCCAAGTATACGGTACATTATTTTTTAGCAGAAAGTGACTCAACCAGTACTACAAATCCTTTCTTTAATTTGCAATAACTGGTATTGTTAATGATTATGAATTTCACAACAATGAAAATGTTATGGTTGACAGTAAAGCATCATTGTACCAAGTCAGTTCTCTTATGAGTCTTTCTAAAGATATCCATTGGCCAAGTTTGCAACAGGAAGAACAAGTCACAAATATACCACAAAGAGTCACTTTTCATAACTCAAAGGCAATGACTGTATGTATGTGTGTATGTGTGTGTATATATATATATATATATATATATAAAACAAATGCCTAAGGAAAATACTCGGTATAAAATGGAACGAATTCAAGAACAACGCAGAGATAAGACAGATGAGCAAACAACAACCTCTCTCATGGGTGATCAGAAAAAGAAGATGGACATATGTTGGTCATGTGATGAGAAGAAACAATCAGAGGATCCCCAAACAAGCTATCAAGTGGAACACAACAGACTGAAGAAAAATAGGTTGCCCACGTGAAACTCTAAAGAGGACATTGTTAAGAGAGGCCAGTTCAGTGGGCATAACATCCCTTGATGAAGCTGAAAAACTCGCCGAAGACAGGAAACCTTGGTAAACTACCATGCAGGTCCTATGTGACGTTTAGCAGCACGGGAAGGATGCAAGATGTAAGACAGATATATATGAATACACTTATGAACATACATAAACATATTATGTCAATAGCTTGTGGTATATAGAACAATCTCATTGCAACTGCACTTCTTTTCCTCTAATATAATCCATATCCTGAACAGAGATCCTGCAAAGAGACATTATCCCTGTGGTCTTTTGCCACTTCTTCCCAGGCTTAATAACTGGCAGTGATATCTCTCATGGATTAAGATATCTTCATATTCCTCTGAATGCTATGAAAGAAATTCTCACATCTGTGTATGCATACAAAATATCCACAAAATTTCACACATTTCTGAGACCTGAATGCTCCAGAATGTGAAAATCATTTCAATAATAAAAACTGCCAGTTAATAAATAAATCCATGAAAAACTTTGCTCCATGCCCTTTAGTCAAACATACTTAGGCCTATATTGACCACACAGCTATTGCTAGTAAGTTCACTGACCTTCAGCACACTAGAAAGTTACTGCCAGTATAATGCCTGACTACCTTTCCATTCCACGATGACTTAGGTACCCATTTTTTTCAGCTGAATTGACTAGGAATGCATGTCAGGTCTGAATCAAATCCCCCAACCACAAGCACGAGAAATGAGTGCACTTTGCTACTCTGGCACCCAAAGACCCCAAAACATCTAAATAAAAGATCCAGGTATGTGATCTGTGTACATACCACAAATATATACAGGACAAAGTGGGATAAGTTTGTCTTCTGCAAGCACCGTTGTTCTGATCCTGTTATAAGCTGAATCAAATGATTGTAAACTAAAACATATTTTGCAATAAAGTGAGAATGCTCTTGTATAACTGAAGAAACATACACGAGCAAACAACATACAGAGGTCAGTTGATAATTGGATGGGGGAAGCGGCTACTGAGAAATCAGTCTTATGGCTGCGTTTAAAAAAAAGGGAAAGGGGGTGGGGTATGGTAATCTTATCGTGTCACAGGAACACCAACATGATACAATGTAAGTGGCAGTATTTTTCTTCACTTGTCAGCACACTAAAGAGTGGTCAGAATCATGCCTATCCGTCCTTCTTTCTCCAGCCCCGTAAAGAGCCAAGTATCTATTACTATAACTGAGTGACGGAGCGACTGGATTCGAAACATCAATCTTGTCATGATGGACGCGTACACTAATTTGTTACACGGATATAGCTGGAGTATTAACAGGACATAGGGAACTCGACGATTGCTATATGCTGGGGGAAGAAACAGGCTTGAGTACCTTTAGACCAATTATTTTATTTTCATTACATTATTATAATGGCATGATCTTTAAAACAGTTAATGATTCTCCCATCACCTTCAAACAAAAGGCATTCTCACTACTCTTGTTAGGGTCCTGCACTGTTGTTTATGTTGATGCTGGACGGACGCGTTGTCATTTCCGTGTTTCGTACACATGCGCGGAAATCATAAAAAACATAATCCTGGGTACAGAATAATTTTTAAGTTTATTATCAACTTTTTCATAACCAATATATCTTCGTGATTTATTCTGTTCCTTTTAAAGAAAAGTAATATCTATGCAATAACAATTACATTATTTATTTTGTAACTGGATGAAATGACTAGAATCGTATAAGCAGTGAGTATCGAGTAGTTTCTTTTAATTTTTTAGTGTTAGTTTTTATACTCAGTTTATCAAACCTGAGATGCGGGACCGGTTTTAATCCATCATAACCGGTTCATGGGAAGGGACTAAGTAACAACTGTTGGAATTTATATAAATTAAAAATTTTTTAAAGGTATATGCTGGTTCAAAATATATAGTGTAATCAGACCTAGTGTCCGGAAGCTTGAGGACACGATGTGATTCTGCTTTGCAGGTGTTGTGGACAACGCCTAAGTATATTACCTGCTTCATTGCTATACTTGCTTCTTTGTCATAGATGAGGAAGAGCTAGATACGGACAGTGGTAGGGGTCTTGTTTTGCTGAATCGTTTAGCCACACGGTTTCTTGGTCTGTCTCTGACCGGATCAGTTGGATCTACTCCCTCCGCAGTTTCCCACCATACCTGTATATATGGACACGCGGCACGATCTGTAGAGGACAAGCGTTGCATTCAAAAGCAGATACCTGCCAACACGGCAGAGCACGCCATATTGCATAGCATACAAAGTTTTCAGTCAATATTAGGCAAAATAATCCATAAATGATATGATTCTTCATCTGCGTCACAGCTAATAAACAAAAACAAACCCCAAAAATGGATGAATTTTTCATAGAAATGTTTCAATAGATATTCTGTTTAGTAAAATGCCTACATGCTACTGAATACTTACATATTAACATTGTAATGTCTATATTGTTGTTCTATTTCTCTGTGAGCAGGATATTCTTTTCAGCTAAAGAGATGAAGGTGTTGAGGTACAGTTTTGTGTTGAATTAGGAATATATTACAGTGGGTGTTTTTTGCAGATTCAGAATGTTGATAAAAAAAAGAAAAAGGTGCATTGCTTATGTAGCAGACTCCACCACCATTGGGACTGCAACAGTTTTGTCTTTTTAGCCAGCAAAACTTTTTACTGGAGAGGAGGGGGGCAACAATGGGTAGGTAGGACATGGTCTTGATCAGGTATGCTTTGCTGCCCTGGCACAAACTTTGAGCTATGGTTTGCCAGCCCTGACACAAACTTTGAGCTATGGTTTGCTGCCCTGACACAAACTTTGAGCTATGGTTTGCTGCCCTGACACAAACTTTGAGCTGTGGTTTGCCAGCCCTGACACAAACTGTGAGCTATGGTTTGCTGCCCTGATACAAACTGTGAGCTATGGTTTGTCAGCCCTGACACAAACTTTGAGCTGTGGTTTGCCAGCCCTGACACAAACTGAGCTATGGTTTGTCAGCCCTGACACAAACTGTCAGCTATGGTTTGCCAACCCTGACACAAACTGAGCTATGGTTTGCCAACCCTGACTCGAACTGTCGGCTATGGATCACAGACTGCTAAACTACTAGACTTTATCATCAACTTTGCCTATTGGTTTAGACTGTTCACCAGTACCATATAAAACTGCAAAATAGTAAAAAATTTATTTGAATTTGAAAATTATAAAATTAATGATTGATTATGATAAAATATTAAATATCAAAGACATTGTGATAAATATTCAGAAAATTGGGCTTATATTAGAAGTTTTTGTTTAGAATTCTCTTGGAATTCTTTTTATTAGGTAAACAGAAAATATTCAACTGTTGTGGAAAGCATCAAATACAATTTCTGGCCGAGGTCATCAAAAACCTTTCATCCTCAAATACTGGAATAATCAATCCATTTTCAGCCATGATTACTGTAAGTGAAATAATTTAATGTGCTTATTTTGTAATAATATTTGTTATTAACACTAGCTGTTAGGTTCATTTTATCAGTCTGGAACAACAAGATTTGTGGTCATAGAAGTGATAGAGAGTAGAGATACCACTTGGCCAGGTGACTGCTCACCATACTAAAGTTCAATCCATAATCTCTCTGTCTGGATCTTTAAGTGCCAAAACACATGGGACCTTCACAAGGGTCTTCCACAAATGCCCCACCCACACTCCCACTCAAATGACTCAACACCCTCCCTGCTTACCCTCTTTGTGTCTAGCCTGTTCAGTCTCCACTCCATCCTCCCTACAGTGTGGACTCCAAGCCACCTTTGGCAATGAGCCACCAGTCATTTGGAGCACATGCCCCAGCTGCTGCCAGTGTCCTTCCTTAATCAAAGTCAATGACTCATCCGCATCTCCCCCAGCAAGGTGCCACTTCCCGTGGCATGTGGCCAATCCAATCCCATGCAGACATCCAGTCCAGAGGGAACCCAGCCTACTTCCTACAGTCTTGGTGGTCCCCCAGCACTCAGTCAGTCATTTGCATGAACTTCCCCTCCCTAACAGCACTCCTGTAGGCCTCTCTGTTGTAAGCAAGATGCCCTGCTGCTAATGCAGCCATCTTCGCCTTGGTCTTCCTCTCTTTATTTTTCCCATTATGTACCCTTCCAAGCTGTCTTCTCTAAATTCTCATGACATTTGACATGTCCAAAATACAATTTTCTCTGTTTAATCTTCTTTACTAGCCAGCCTTCTTCAGTATTGAGTTCTTGTAGTATGGATATATTTGTTCTTTTTTATGTCCATGATATTTGAAGGAGTCCTCAGCACCCACCCCCATACAATAACACACCCAGGATATCACCTGGTAAAAGCTTAGTTCATAATCATTCCTATATTATTTTTCTTTCTCTCACACTTAGGAGCTTTGTTTGTGATATTTCAGGGCAGTCATACAATCTTTGCAGTAACGTTTAGCTGTTAATCCTAATAATTTTTTTCAGTCTTTTGTGGAGCACAATTTATCCCAAGACTTTAGTGTTTTCAACATCCACTCCAGCCCTTTCCATTCTTGTCATATTTCAGTTTGTATTCCTTGTTCAGAGAAATAAGAAAATGTTACTCTTGTAGAACCGACCGAACATTCGAAGTGTTTTACTGAGAGATGTGGACTTCATTTTTAACTGAGAGAAAGAAAAAAAAAGTTTTACTTCAGTCCGAAGATTCTTCTGTTTAATGTGCTTTCAGATTACTTGTTTTAGTGTGACCTTGGTACCTTGTTTTAGTGTGACCTTGGTACCAGGACTGAAAATGGAAACATTTCTGTGTGAGGTTGGAGAAATATGCCAGTTAAGAAAGAACTGGAGTTGGATGGTAGAAATATAGAGTAGTTGGAGTCGAAGGTCTGCATGCTGGCTCCATTGTTTGGTGCACTACCGAATGTATCCCTTCATGTTCTTTAATCCTAGTTTTTGGACTGCCTGTATTGAGTTTAATAAAGTTTGGAAAGAAGAAAAGGTCCCTTCTAAATGGAAAAAAAGGAATCATTGTTAAAATTACAAAAAAAAAAAAAAAAAGAGCAACCTTAGAGACTGCAATAATTGGAAAGGAGTAACCTTACTATCAGCTGTGTCAAAAGTATTTTGTCAAGTTATTCTGAATAGACTTAAAGATATAGTGGATACCGCAGTGAGAGAAGAACAAGCAGGATTTCGAAAAGGGAGAAGCTGTCTTGATCATATCTTTACTCTAAGAATAATACCTGAAGAACAAACTGAAAAGCAGAAACCATTAATCCTGAGCTTCATAGACTTTAAAAAGGCATTTGATAGCATGCACAGAGATTCATTGTTGAGAATTTTAAGACAGTGGAATAGCATCTAAAGTTGTTGACATCATTAAGGATCTCTACAATGGATATGTTTGTGCAGTCAACACATAAGAAGGATTGAGTGAATGGTTCCAGATTGAAACAAACATAAAACAAGAATGTATACTATCTCCCTTGACTTTTGGAATTGCCATAGAATTCATAATGAAAAAAAGTTGCACCGGTAAAACAGGCATTGATTGATTATGTGGGACCCAACTAGAAGATATTGATTTTGCAGATGGTATAACTCTTATCAGTGACAATGTGAATTTGATGCAAGCAAAAACAGACACCCTGTTTTCACTAGCTAGCGAAATTAACGTGAAAAAAAAGAAAAAAATAATGAAACCTCCCATTAATCAAGAAGGAAAAATATATGCAGAAAGAAGTTTTTGAAGAAGTAAACAAATATGCTTACCTCGGCAGCTGCTTAGACCAGAAACGAAATTAGAATTAGAATTGCAAAAGCAACACCCTAGACTAAACTGGTGCAATGAAAACCACGGTGTCACACAATCCCGCTTCCGAGACCCACCAAGAATACAGGCTAAAGCACTGTGATACTCTGAACCCCTTGTGGTCCTTTCGTGGATCTCGTGTGGTCTATTTTGGAGCACACAGGGGACCACGGGACCTAACGAGGACCACAGGCGTGAATTCAGTAGGTTCACAGTGCGGTTTTTGGTGGTAGAAGTGAACGAAGAAGAAGAAGAAGCAAAAGCAACATTGACCTTCAAGAATCTTGAGAACATATTTCAGTTCAAATGTAATATCCACCATTATTTATGTGTGCAAGGCTGGAAAACAACTAAAGAAATAAACAACAAATTAAACTCTTTTGAAAGCAAATGCCTAAGGAAAGTACACTGTATAAAGTGGAATGAATTCAAGAACAACACAGAGATAAGGCTGATAAGTGAAGAACAGCTTGTCTCATGGGTGATTAGAAAAAGAAGATGGACATATGTTGGTCATGTGATGAGACTTGTACTTGTATGGACTCCCTGTAACTGCGAGCTGTTGTTCTTTGCAGTCAGTGCTGTAGAGATGTTGAGGCACAGCATCATATCGTCATGGGAGCGGGTTATGGTGGCTACTTTTTCAGTCCGGAGTGCAGCTAAAAATCAGGGGGGTGTATAGTGCTTCTTTAGCCAACTCCACCACCATGGGAACTATGACAATCTCTGCCCTGTTAACCAGTTTAGGGCTGTTACTGGGATGCCACAGAGAGGTGGAACGAGGTCTTGGTCAGCTATGATTCGCTAACCCTGATGTTTGAAAGTCTAAAGAGGACATTGTTAAGAGAGGCCAAATTAGTAGGTATAAAATCCCTTGATGAGGTTGAAAAGCTTGCAGAAAACAGGAAAATTTAGCAAATTACCATGCGGGCCCCATGTGACGTTTAGCAGCTCAGGAAGGATGTAAGATGTAAGAAGATAGGGGAAATGATGAAATGGAGCAACTCATTAGAGTTTGAATTATTTCATTTGTTTATCTCTCTTTTTTAAAAATATTTATTTCTCCCTAAATGAGGATGTTGAGCAATAGAGGGCTCACTTGGACAGGAGTTGAAAAAAAAGGCAAAGGATAGGCGTTTGTGGAAAACCCTTGCGGAAGCCCCACATGCTTTGGGCACTTAGAAGTCAGAGAGAGAGAGAGAGAAATTTGTTCTGTAGTCTTATGCTGTCTTTCCAGATGAAAACCTATAGGTTGAAAGATTATGTATTTTTATAATTGTAATATTCTGATGTTTTATTCTGTCCCACTGTGCAGGAAAATATAGACACCTTTGAGTATAGAGAGGAAGATTTCATCTATCAGACTGCTCCATGGATTGACAAGGAGTCACCCAAGTTGAGCAAGGTAGTTTGTACTTTTCTATAATCTCTGCACTTTGTTGATCTGAACCTGTCTTTCATCTCTTTTCTTTAGAATCATTTACTAATGGGAGATAATAGGTTCCTGGGTGTGTAAAACTTCTGTTTGCATCCATTTCCCATCTTTCTGAGCACAGACTCAGTTCATTACTTCTTTTCTTCCTTAAACATGGTGTTGTATGAGCTTATGTTAGTGTTGTTGGTATGTGAGCTTATGTTAGAATGTTTTTGATGTTTTTTTTAATATCACAAGTGTTGTTGGTTGATGTGTGAGCATGTGATTGAGTATTGATACATGAGCTTATCCTTGAGTGTTCTTGATGCTTAAACTTAAGCCTGAATGTTCTTGATGTGTAAGATTAAGTCTGTGATATGTAAGGTTAACCCTGTTTTTGATAATTATTTTCAACTGAACTGATCTTCTAATAACTTTACAGGATAGCAGTGCTTCAACAGAAAATCTAAGAAAAAGTTATCAGGGAGCAGTTCTAATGTTCTGTCTAAATAATCATTAATGTGACATAAATTTCCATAATTTTAGGAAATCCATGTTTTGTTGTTTTTTTCCCTTTCACAAGTTTGACCTTGAACTTTGCAAACGATGGGATAAAGCCATGACTGCTGGTGTTTTTCGTTATGGTATTGATCACATCATTACGAGAATATTACCTGGCGCAAAGCATTATGTTGGACAGGTAAGGTGGACAGACTTAAATTTTGGTGGTTTATTAAATGGAATTAAGAGCTAACAAACATTTTTTTTTAATCCATAAATAATTCGCTAGATTTCCAGCCACAAGAAGGTGAGAGCTTGCAAGGTCTGGTTCATGAATCCTGTAGTACATCTGAAAATTGTCAACCTGAGTAATTTTGCTTCAGTTATTTTTTTAACAAAGTTCAGAAGATGTATCACTTGAACTGCCATGTCGAGTCATTAATGTTTATTGAGAGAAAAAAAGAACATTTATCATACTGAAAAATAAACATGGATTTTTTCCCCTGCTGCGCTCTTCTTTTGTGTTCAGTTTTGTATGCTCAGCTTCCTATACAAGGAGCTTGGTTGCCTTCCTGAATTCTGCTGTCAGCAGGAGGTCGTCGTAAGAACCCCAGTTTCTCCTCCATGTTTCTTTCGTGGAGCCGTACCTGAGGTCTGTGTATATAGTGCAGATCTGTAGTGTGTGTTCAGGAGCCGGGAGGGGGCTGTTTTGACACATGCATTGGGATATTGGCACAGCCTTGATCATCTTGTGGAGGTGAGCATTTTAGTCTGCAGTGTCCGGTTCATAGCCTGAATATTGTGGTTTGTTGTTGTTTGTGTAGTCTTAGTATGGGGTCTTGTATCTCCTGTTTGTCCTCTGTCTCCAGTTGTTTTGGTGTATATTTTTAACTAGTGTTTTCACAACCTCTTGTGATATTTTGTGCCTGAATTGTTCTTTCTTTGTGTGTCCCTGCTGCACATTTTTTCCCCTCACAATGGCAGTTTGTGCCACTTGGGCAGCTGTCAGTTTCAGCGATATAGCTAAACAAATTTTACCATCTGGGGAAGGAGGTGAAATGAAACTGAAAAAAGAAATTTATCAATCAGGCTTCGTATACGTTCACAGATGTTAATGACAGAACAGTATGCTCGTTCACTTCAGACATGAAAGCTGGTTTACTGGGGTCTTTTTTCCAGGAGTAGCTTTAGCAGTCTTTTTCGTCCATGTCTGCCTTAAAAAGGCATTGATTGCATTGTGTCATGGTTTGTAGCTAGGCAGCGATATCAGCACTTTTTGGTCCAACACATCTGTCTTCAGCATGATGTATTTTCAGGGCGGAATTTGCCTTCCCATTTCTATCCCTGTTCTCTCAGCTAGACTGCTGTATGTTGCCGGTGGTACTACGTGGAGATAGAGTAGGATGTTGGTCAGCTTTGATTCACCAGCTGTGACATTAGCAGTCAGGTACGAGTTGCTGGTCATTTTTACTTGCCTTTTAAAACCACTCTTTGGCAGTAAATATTCTTCTAGTAAGTAACATTTTTTTTTTTTAGAAGGTTGTTTTGAAGGGCATATTTTTTATAATAATCATGAGCTTAGAGTGAAGTCTTTACTTTTGTCGTGTCCTTGGGGGAAACAGCATTGAGGTTTGAGTGTCATCTAGCTCCATAGAAATGAGAAACTGAAGATTTAATTTTTTTCATGGAGTCAGAAGAATTACAAAGTTAGCTCTGGATTTTTTAAAAGTATATATACATCGGGTGAAGTTCTGTTTTTTTTTTTTTTTTGTGTGCATCAGGTAAAGTTTGCATATAGTAAGGAAAATTATTAAAAAATGAAAGTCTTTATGAAATATAATAAGAGAAATGTTATTGTTCAGTAACATTTGCATACTTTTAAGTAAAATTCATATTTTCATTTCTTTTCTCATAACTTTTTGGTGGGTTACAACTACATTTAGTTAGGAGTGCTTATTAACAGCAATATATGCAGCCATTTAAAAAAAAACAAAAACTAATTGCTAGGGCAACCTGGCAAATGGAATTTGTAAATTGCCTAGAATAGACATTTACGGATAAGGTGGAGATGACGAACTTGTAACATTTTTGTCTTTATATTTAATTTCTTTCTTAATTGCATATAAAAGTTGTTAAATCATTTTCATTATCTTGGTAACATATTCCGATATTCTTTTAATTTTATGTAGTGTTCTTTCTAAACACATTCCGATATTCTTTTAATTTTATGTAGTGTTCTTTCTAAACTTGATTTAAATATGTGTTTTCATTTGTCTCCTACAGCTGAACACCTTACGGGCAACCGAGAGAAGAAAACCTCAGGAAATCAATAGTGTGAATCAGCCTTTCAACGAGAAAGCTTTTTGTTTTTCATGGGTCAGGCCGGAGGAAATCATATTCAATTTAAGAAACGTAACGCCACGTGATGGAAGAGCATCAAAGATGGGGAATGGTACAGTTTCTTCGCAGGCTGTACATAATCATATCGACTCAGCTTACAGTGATAAACTTTTAAATGGAAGTTTAGATGGTTGCTTGTTGACTTCATCAACGGACTCACAGATAGAAAAACTTTACAAGGTTGTTTTATGCACTGTCTTCTTTTTCCTTGGTTTGTTAAATACTTTTTTTTTTTTTTTCGTTCTGAATACCAGGAAAAAAAAATTATGGATAAACCCACAAAAGTACATTATGGTTTTGTTACATTGTTGAGAGTATGTGCTTTAAAACTACCTTAAATAAGTATTGTCTCAATTTCTTGGAACAGCGTTGTGGCACTGTGGTGATCCCCAATTCGTTAGCCAGGCTGGGCTTGTTACTGGGGTTACCAGTGAAGAGGCGGGATAGGGTCTTAGTAGGCTGTGGTTTCGCCAACCAATATGCTAGCTATGGGTCGCTACTGATTCCATAAAAAATTGCATCAGAATTCAGGGCTCCAACTCCAATGCCTTAGCATTTTTTTTAAAGAGTTTCATAAAAAAAAAATTATGGAAGAGGTGGAGAGACGGGGAATAAATTAACTGTTTGGTTCACATGCCAGTTCACAGATACCACAGATATGTGTGATGCAGATGTGAGGCACATGCTGATAGTGAATGTAAGTCCGATGGAGTATGGACATTGTCTGTTGGTTCCTGAGACTGATCTCAAGAGGCCACAGGTGAGAAGTGTTATAAAAAAGGATTTAAAATGTATGTAAAGGAAATGTTAGAAAAAAGGATTTAAAATGTATGTAAAGGAAATGTTAGAAAAAAGGATTTAAAATGTATATAAAGGAAATGTTAGGAAAAAAGGATTTAAAATGTATGTAAAGGAAATGTTAGAAAATAGGATTTAAAATGTATGTAAAGGAAATGTTAAAAAATATTAAAATGCATATAGAGGAAATGTTAGAAAATAGGATTTAAAATGTATGTAAAAGAAATGTTAGAAAAAAAGATTTAAAATGTATGTAAAGGAAATGTTAGAAAATATTAAAATGCATATAGAGGAAATGTTAGAAAATAGGATTTAAAATGTATATAAAGGAAATGTTAGAAAAAAAAGGATTTAAAATGTATGTAAAGGAAATGTTAGAAAAAAAGGATTTAAAATGCATATAGAGGAAATGTTAGAAAAAAAGATTTAAAATGTATGTAAAGGAAATGTTAGAAAATATTAAAATGCATATAGAGGAAATATTAGAAAATAGGATTTAAAATGTATGTAAAGGAAATGTTAGAAAAAAGGATTTTAAATGTATGTAAAGGAAATGTTAGAAAATATTAAAATGCATATAGAGGAAATGTTAGAAAATAGGATTTAAAATGTATGTAAAGGAAATGTTAGAAAAAAGGATTTTAAATGTATGTAAAGGAAATGTTAGAAAATATTAAAATGCATATAGAGGAAATGTTAGAAAATAGGATTTAAAATGTATATAGATGAAGGGTTCTGAACCAGTGGGGAGTTCTGATCCCAAACAACAAAACCAACTCTGTCCCTTCCCATTATGTATACACATATAGATACAATGATTACTCTTCATTTTAGTACATCATAGTAACACTGAAGATTTGAAGCAAAACATTTTTTTTTTTTTAAGTATTGAGACAGATAGAAAAACCTCAAGATTATGACTTTAAAAAAAAACAACAACAAAATAACAAGAGAAAACTATGGATGTCAGAAATAACATAGAGGAATAGTTTGTTGATGTCTTTATTTATTTTATGTGTTTATAATTTTTAAAACAAAATGTCTTAAAGGTGCTCACTGAAACATCAATTCGTGTTGCGATTGAGACTCTGCTGCTGAGCCGACACAGGTGAGGATTTAGAGCACCAGATTGTGCTGTAATGTATGAGGGAGAGTAAACAAGTAACCACAGATCAAGGGACTATTGAAAATTATGTGAGAAGATTTGAGGACATGTCAAAAAAGTCTTCATATATTTTTCATTGGTTGCATCCCTTGATTTGCATTTACTTTTTGACTCACTCTCATATAATAAGACATGTAACAGCTGTTGGTCAGAAAGATATGAGATTTAAATTGTCCATGAAAGAGTGTATTATGATTATGAAAGAGGAGAGGGGATGTGGACAGTCCTTTACTAATTGCCGAGTTAGTGAATGTTGTATATTTCAAGAGGGAAGGTTGATTTATTGATGCTTTCGTGGTTGACTGTGAGCTTGAGTACCTTGCCTGTGATGCTTGATAAACACGGGCCCTGGGCTGGATAGGGGGTGGGTTACAGCATCTTTTCATTATTTCTCAAAGTTTAGACCCTAGACAACCTTTTAAAGGAAATGTTTCTCCACCATTGGGTCAGCCAAGTAAAAATTAAACTTTGTGGATTTATTCAGTACTTTAAAGCAAGTCAGTGTAATAGTTTCCAGTTTGGTGAATAGGCTGAAGTCTGATTTATTGTCATAGTTTTTTATTTTGGAAACAATGATGCTTGCAGGTTCAAGAATTTGTGATGTTACACAACAAGATAAGAAATCTGTTAGTTATCTTGAAAATATTTTGGGGTTATATCCTATTGTCACCCTACTTATTTAACTTGTATACTGAAAATATAATGAGGAATGTTAGAGAAGATGTAGACAAAGAATATTACGATGCCATAACAGTTGGAGGTTATGAAATACCAGAGATTAGATATGCTGATGACACAGTATTGCTGTCCACAACACAAGAAGGAATGGAAAAACTACTTATGTCAGTCCGCAAGAACAGCGAAGAGCAGAACCTCTATCTTAATGCAAAGAAAACTAAAGTGATGACAACTGACAAAACAAACAAAGCAACTGAAATATGTATCAATGAGGAAAAACTGGAAGAAGTGGAGAGTTTTGAATATCTTGGATCACTACTAACTAATAATGGAGATACAATGAGGGAAATTAAACGGAGGACATCTATTGCTCTTCAGAAAGTAAAACAAATAAAGAATCTGTGGAGAGGAGCAGACAGAACCACAAAAATAAGATTTTTAAGGGCATGCATCTTTCCTATCGCAACATATGCCTGTGAGACCTGGACACTTAACAAAACAGCTGAGAAGCACATAAATGCCTTTGAATGTAAATGCTATAGAAGAGTTCTCCAGATATTGTGGACACAAAAAAGAACAAATATATCTATACTACAAGAGCTTAATATTGAAGAAGGCTGGCTAGTAAAGAGGATTAAAGTGAGAAAACTTAAATATTTTGGCCACATTAAACGTCATGATAATTTAGAGAAGACCGTATTGGAAGGATACATAATGGGAAAAAGAAAAAGAGGAAGACCGAAACGAAGATGGCTGCAAGACATCGTTGATGATCTGGAAATGGATGCAGCAGCAGCAGGCCATCTTGCTCACAACCGAGAGGCCTACAGGAGTGCTGTTTGGGAGGCAAAGTTCCGCAAGGGACATGCAAAGGAATGAATGAATGAATCCTATTAATTTCATTTTTATTTTAGCATATAATTTCTATTGGGATCAGTGACATTATGTAGTATTTTAGGGGTGAAAGTTTTGGGGGGGGTTTCATTTTAACGGTGACATTTTTATGATATACTATTTTAACAATATCTTTTTATAGTATAGTAACAGTGGCATTTTGTACTATAATGTTTTAACAGTAGTATTTTATAGTATAGTATTTAAACAATGGTATTTTATGATATTTTAATGGTGGCATTTAATAGTATGGTTTTTTGACAGTGGCATTTTATATTATAGTATTTTAGCAGTTTTCAGAACGTTACATGCATCCTCTCCTGTTAACACTTTGTTGACCAAATACGGGAAAATCCGTATTTCTGGTTTCCGTGCGTTGTTGACTGAAAGGCGGATTTGCCGTATTCGATGGTCGTCTTATTTAAACTGTTTCTAGCGTGTTATTTAAAGTAATTTTTGGTTGTTTGTATTTTTACTGCAAAGTTAATATAATAAAATATTGTTTTTAATCTTCGTAACTTAAAAAAAAATAGAAATCTCGCGGGTTTAGCTGTCGGAAACACGTGTTTACGAGATTTCGCCAAGTCGACATTTTGTGCAAATGGCGGAGCACGTTACGCTCGATGTTACTGCGACAGTACAATGAATTATGCCCAGAATCTTTTGTCAGACTACCCTAGTAATGAATAAAAACCACTGTTTAATGATTCTAGTAATGAAATTGATGTGTTTCAAAGTGATTTCTGTGACGGCGATCTGATTAAAAATACGATAACTAGGCACAGTGTTGCTGTGTCAGAAGTGAAAATTCCAGAGATAGTGTGATTGTGATTCGAAGTCAGGATATGATTTTTCAACAGTAAGTATTTCATTTTTTTATGTGATATAGTTAGCAGTGATATAGGTGTGTGGAGTAACATTGATTCTACACCAGTTCTTGAAAAATTTATAGGAAATTCTGGTGTTTCAGTGAATGTAAACAAACAAGACAGCATGGAGGAAATTTTCAGTACAGTGTTTGGCAATGATTTTTTTAAAACTGTTACCTCATCATGAAAATTTATACTGTGCACAGACACAACATATGAACAAACTACTGCCTTTTTGTCTGAAAATATAACACATTCAGACATTAACAAATTCTTTGGATTGATCATTTTGATGGGCCAGACTAGGAAGCCACACTGAACAACAGACCTTCTTCTGGAAACACCAATATTTTCAAAAACAATGAGCAGAGCTAAATTTGAGCATCTTCTGACACTTCTGCATTTCTCTGACAACTCTCAAACATTTCCAGAAACAAGTAGAATTAGTAAAATAAAACCTCTGCTGGATTATTTTTTGCCTAAATTTCAAGAGTTGTATAAACCGAAGCAGCAGCTTTCGACTGATGAAGGAAAGACGAAAGATTTGTTCGCATGATATCAACAATGCACAACAGCGATTGTCTGGAATAGTAAATAATCATGTTCTGGTGAATCCTGAGGATGAAGGCACTAAAAAAGCATCATCTAGCAAGTGCAGAGTGTGCTTGGTCAATGAGAAAAAGAGTGAAACAAATTTTTTTTTGTCAAAGTGGTCAAAGTTGTCAAGTTCCACTGCATTCAGATAGTTGTTTCACAAGATATCACACCCTCAAGAAGTACTAGAGGGTCTTGGGAGTCTGTCTACCAAGTTGGATTACATTCCCTAAAGGGTGAGTAGAGATATGCATGTTTTTCTAAGTTCACTCAAAAATGTTCATTTTTCAGAAAAATGGCTGGGAACTGGGGGTTTTTCAGGGTAAATAACTGTGGTCAACAAAGTGTTAACACAGAAGTGCCCTTTTGTTTTCATATGTAAAGCTTTTTGTAATGTCTTTGTTATATTTTGCCTTTATTTAGAGGTCTCCGAATGGGTTTCAACAGCTTGTGTGCATTTGCATCTGTCAATCATCTCCACTTCCATCTTTACTACCTGGAACATGAACTAATTGTGGATTACTGTGTAAGTACTAGTCATTACTTTGTAATTACAGCATAAGGTGTTAGTCAAAAGGTTACCACAAATCAAGGGACACAACTATTGAAAAATATATGGGGAAAAAAAAGTTTTTGAGATAATAAATGATAAGAAAACAAGGTAAAAACACACTATCTGCACAGCAGTCAATATTTCTGTGACAAGCTTTCATTTGGAGCAGTAGAAAAAAAAAAAAAGATTATTTCACTCGAAACTACTGTAGTTTCATCCTGTGATTGTGAAGTTCATTTTTTGCTTGTGCGTTTAATTTTTTTGTGTTATATCTGAAGGAGGCATCTGGGCAAGATTTTTTTTTTTTATTCAAAGTTAGTTTTTTAAAAATTTTTTTGTAAGTTACATTAAAACACAAATTTGTTATTGATCTTGATCAGTGGCATGTTGATGCACTGTGTATCCAGCTTTATTAATCATCCTTAACCATGCACATTTTCCTGCAGTCGTATTTTCACTTACATTTCTGGAGATTTTTGCTGGTACTGTTTGTATGTGCCTGCCATGCTTTGTTGTTGTATTACCTTGTTCATGAGCATCTCTCCTGTCTGCAGCCTGTTCATCATCTGGGAGGAAGATACTTTGAGTTCACAGCTCTGCCCTGTCCAGGTTTTGCCCTGCAGTTGTATGGGACAACAGTGAAAGAAATGGCTCGGTAATTGTTTCCGATTTAAAAAAAAAAAAGGTTTTCATGACTAAATAATACATGGCTTGTCATCGTTAATATGACTGACATTTCCTTTTTTTGTTTTGAAATCAAAGAGTTTATTTAAAGCAAAATAAGATATATCTGGTAAATAGAATCAGTCATCTGTAAACATAATCATACTGAAGCTAATGTGTATTAGCAAAAGACCTTTGTGTCTGTTGTTGTTTCTTTGTAAATCTGAAACATTGTGTTTGACTTGTTGTTAAGTACTTAGCTGTTACAGTAACAAGATTCAAGAGTGTGTTCACAAACGTATAAGATGGAGGTTTTACAAGAATACGGGGTGGGGAATAGATTCTTTATTTGCATATGCATTTAAGTATTTAACTCCTTAACTGCAAAACAACACTCCCAGGGTTTGTAGATCTTGCACGCCTGTGCAAATCAATACTCATGGTGATATTTAGGCACAAGTCTAAATAAAATGAAAAGTAGAACATTTCTAACCCAACTCATGTTCCTTTCATCTTCTTTCTACAAAAATTCCTCATAAAAATTTTAGCAGAGCATTGAAAATTAATCCAGGAGTGAAAGATTTGAGCAATTTTCTGTTGCCAGCCACGGCGCATGTGATTTTTTAACATTTATGTATTTCTGTAGCAACATCTATGAGAAATTTATAAGGCATATGGTGTGTAAGTACAGACAAGAATCAGGGTCTAGAAGAGACACAGACATTGAAATGTTCAAGATTGAAGAAACAGAAACAAACCTTTTGACACAAAAGATGCTAAGTTCTAGGTTCTGTGGGGAAAAAAAAAAAAAAAAGAAATTAGTAGACAAGAAATTCTTAAATAAAGAGCCTCTTTATACAGTTTGAAGTGCCTAAGTAGTGAAGTGGCTAGGGCACTAGTCTCTCATAGTGAAGGTTGATAGTTCAAATCCAGCTGGAGGGTGTCCGAGTCACCCAGATGTAGAAATGAGCACCATGCTTCTTCTGGGGCTGGGGAGAGAAAGGCAGCTGACCACATCATTCTCTCGTGTTGCTGAAAGGCCACGACAAATATGAGCATTAACACCATGTCCCCTGGGTGCTTCAGTGGCATTAAAGGGTTACCTTTACCTTGTATGGGCATCTGAGTGCCGAAGTGGTTAGTGCACTGGTCTCTCATGGCGAAGGTCGGGGGGCTTTGAATCCTGCCAGAGGTGCCCCAGCCACCCAGCTGGAGAAATGGGTACCTGACTTCTTCTGGAGTTGGGGAAGGAAAGGCGGCCAGGCATGATACTGGCCATAAACTGACAGGTAAAGGAAAGTATGGGCACTAACACCATATCCCTATGTGCCTCTAAGGCATGACAGGATTACCTTTACCTTATACATTGTTGGAGGTCATGAAGCTGAAAATGAAATCTTTAATCAGTGTGTGGAATGTGGTGGAGGGGGAAAAAAACAAGATATAAGACAGTGCAGAGACATCAGCAGACTTATTTTCCATTAAAAGAAACAAAAACTGGCCACTGATGATTGCTAGGTCACTTATACCAGATGTAAAGTATCTAGCACAAACTTTTGCACATGTGGAAGTAGAAACCAAACTCCAGAATGTATAGAACAAGAGAACAGAGACTATGAAGACCTCTGTCACCAGTCATGGCCTTAGGGGTAGGGCCTGAAGACCTTTGTCATGGCCATAGGGGTAGGACCTGAAGACCTTTGTCATGGCCTTAGGGGTAGGACCTGAAGACCTTTGTCATGGCCATAGGGACAAGACCTGAAGACCTTTGTCATGGCCATAGGGGCAGGAACTGAAGACCTTTGTCTTGACCATAGGAACAGTACCTGAAGACCTTTGTCTTGGCCATAAGGGCAGGACCTGAAGTCCTTTGTCTTGGCCATAGGGACAGGACCAGAAGACCTTTGCCTTGGCCATAGGGACAGGATCTGAAGACTTTTGCCATGGCCATAGGGACAAGACCTGAACACCTTTGTCTTGGCCTTAGGGACAGGACCTGAAGACCTTTATCATGGCCATAGGGACAGGACCCGAGGCATAAGATGTGCAGAGGCTACAAAAACCTGGTAAAGATTGCAGGTTTTGTTCTCTTGGGAAATTACTGGATTTCGCATGACTTGGCACTTTTTGTGCTGGACAAGGAAAACAAAGAAATGAAAGTTATTCATAAAAAATATTATGATTATTATAGCAGACTTAGATGTATTTCTGATTCTCCCCCCCCCCCCAAATCTTTTCTTTAGCTTTCTTGAACAATGTTTCACAATATTTTTTCTGCTTGTGATTCCCTCTTTTTTCCTTTAGAATTTTCTCATTGTCTGAGCTTGCCTTAGTCTCAGCAACTTAGATGACAGCATAGTTCCCTTTGTAGAAACTGTTCTAGAGTATTGATTCTGAAGTCTTTTGTCTTTGTTTCCAGTTTTACATGAAATGATACTGCTATTATCTGATGTTTGTTTTGTAGATTGGTTCACAGAATCAGTTCATACTTTCATGAAAATGACATTGCTCACAACGTGTTCCTGTGCCGCGGAGCCGTGTTCGGTGAGGAGAGACACTCCATGCTGACAACCATCAGGCTGTTT
The DNA here is from genome assembly GCA_009760885.1 of Achatina immaculata. Taxonomy (NCBI): domain Eukaryota; kingdom Metazoa; phylum Mollusca; class Gastropoda; order Stylommatophora; family Achatinidae; genus Lissachatina; species Lissachatina immaculata. The sequence goes on from CM019718.1 coordinate 49,030,321, forward strand.
ATCTGGCCTAGAAAGAAGTTTATAGGTAACACGAGGTTTCTCCTGTCATGTAATAGGTGTCATTTCCCATAAACAGTTCTGTTAGCGGTTAATGTGACACATGTTACGTCAGTAAGAGTAGAGTCTGGCTACCTCTGCTCAGCTACGCCCAGTTTTAACACAGTCCTCAACTCGTCTGTCACTTCCATAGGCAGCTGTGTTAGCAGTAAATGTGACAGCTGTCACTTCCATAAACAGCCCTGTTAATAGATGCATTAAATACTTGGCTCTATATTTAAAACTTATTTTTTTTATACACCCCCTTGTGTTCTTTCCTTCATTGTCACTACAACCACCCCCCCCCCCCTTTTCTATTTATAAGATTTCAGTCTTTTTTTTTTTTCCCCCCTATTCAGCAGGTTCTGAAAATATACAGACAGGTATGTTGGGGAACAATCGAGGATCATTTTGCTTTTTACTATTTGCAATTTTTATTATTCATGTAGATGGTTGTATGCGTGGCTTTATGAACAATAATCTTTGCTTTTGAGAAATTGCAGAAGTTTTTAACTCTTACCATCCAAAATAGCACCGCCAGTGCTCAACAATCACTCCCATATATGTGAAGGAGCACTGACGTTGTTTCATTAAAGTTCACAATGAGTGAATAAATTTTAGTTTTTAATCTAATCCATGCATTGTAACTTGACAGCAGTAGAGGCATAATGAATATAAGATTATCATATTTGGCTGAATTAGAATATTCAAGTTTTTAGATGACCGAATATGAACAGTATACTAATGAAATAAGTGTTCACTAAAGTTACAAGTATGTAGGTATATGTGTGTAAAGATAAAATTTTAAATTAAACATTTCTTTCACAGAACAAATTAATAAACTGTATTAACTGAATGAACTTTGCTAATGTCAGTTTAAAAAAAAAAAAAAATCAAAGCTGTTTTACTTTTGAAAAGTGGATCTTGTGAATAAATTGTCATCTCATTTTACACGGTTGTCCCAGGCGACTAGGCCACATGTGTTTGGCCCCTGCCGCTTTGTGGCCGCTTTGTCCTTTCATGCCACAATTATATGAAGACGCTCCACCTTAAAACGACACCAACGTGGCAGGACGAGGACAGAAAATCTGATTCTGCTGCAGCGTATGATCCTCCAAATGCTTCTTTAATATTTTGACAAACCTGTCAAGCATGATGCAACACTGATCTGAACAAATAGTTCAATCTCTTGTTACTGCAGTAAGCTTTGTAATAAAATGGACATCTCATGGACTTTTTGGAGCTGTATCTAGAGTTCAGAAATGTAAATTCCTATTTCTTTCCTTAATGTGTGGATTATACCACTTGTGCTGTCACATTTGTTACGGAGATGCATTCAAGTCCTACATGGCAAGTCTTAAGTCTAGAGTCCTTTTGAGTCTCAAGTTAATGATTCAAAAGTATGCTCAGTAGGTTGTAGATTGTAAAAGTAAAGAAAGTAAAATAAATAAAAATGACACTGTACGAGGTGTGATGAAAAAGTATCTGGACCGGATTTATAAACAAAGAACTATAAGAGTTAGTGATCTGTAATTTAGTCACCTTCAAAATAGTTCTCTTCTGAAGCAACATAGTCCAGCACTGTTTCCACTGCTGGAAGAATTTTTTGAAGTCATCTTCTGATGTGGAGTAATGTTGCCTCATTGCATTCAGTTTCATCTCCTCAACATCCTGAAGTCTTTTCCCTTTCAAGTGATTTTTTAATTTTTGGGAATAGGAATATGTCACATGATACCAGGTTATTTTGGTGGTTGTTGGACATATGGAATGCGGTGCATAACAAGAAACTACTGCACAAGTTGTGATGCATGGACAGGCGCATTGTCGTGGTGGAGTTGCCACTCACCACTCTCAAGCAGTGTCGGCCTTTTGCGACAAACTGTGCCCTGCAAATGCCGCAAAACTTTACAGTAGTATCCTTTGTTGATTGTCTGGCCTGATGGATACACAATTGATACACAACTCCATTATAATTAAAAAAAACAGTAAACATTGTCTTGAAATTGCTGCGGCTCTGTCATGCTACTTTGGATCTGGTAGATGTTGGGGTCTTCCTTTGCCAAGACTGGGCCTTAGTTTCTGGGTGATACCCATAAACCCGTGATTCATCACCAGTTATGACCATTTTTTAAAAGTTTATTTTTCAGAGCATTCAAGCAGGTCAGAGAGGCCGAAATATAGGCCTGTTTCTGATCAGCTGAGAGCAGTTTTGGCACAAATTTAGCTGAGCCACATGCCCAAATCATCCATAAGAATTGACTGAATTGAACCGAAACTAATGTGTAATCTTGAGATAACTCACAAATAGTTATTCTGTGATTTTGCAGCACAGATGCAAGAACAAGTTCGAGGTTTTTTGTTTTTTTTTCAGTTTTGCTTGCATGCGCTTCCCAGAGCGTTAACACACCACTTTTAGGCCATGTTTGAAATGTTTATGCCACTCATATACTTGTGTGCGACTCGCACAGTTCTCCCTGTAACTTTACGTATGTGTCTTTGCATGTTTCACCATGCTTTTGACAAAATCTGGTGCAGATTCATTGATCCAGTTTTTCCGACATGACAGATGCGGTGAACAGATTCAGTTATGTCTGAACAAAGCACTGTCATAAGCAAGGAAGATATGACTTATGCCACAGGTGCAGTATAATGCCATGGTCAACCTGTCCCTATCCGCATCCGGTTGTATCAGTCAGTTCTGGAGTTATGCCCTCATTCCAGATACTTTTTTTATCACACCTCATATATACATTGTTCTTCACTTTATCAGGTTTATAAAGTGTCATTCAAGGTTTTTTTTTGTTAAAAATTAATAAAAATCTGTTAGGAAAACAGTATTAATCTTTGGTATACCATCAGTGATCGTTGGACTCATTTTCCAGTTTCTGAGTTTCTTTGTTGTCAGTTTTTTTCTGATTGTAAGGGCAAAAGCATGTAGGCATCCTTCCTATATTTTGAAAGTTTTTATACAAGTCCAGACTTAAATTATTGGTTCAGTCCTCACACTGTCCGTCTCTCTTTTTGAGATGTTTCTAGTAAAATGAGCTTGGTGATGACATGCCCTTTAGTTTGCTGGTGTTTTTTGCACCTTCCTTGCCATAACTCTGTTTACAGTAAACAGATGAATAGATGACTGAATATGCACATGGCAAAACTCAGCAGACCATAGATTCAAATTAGATATCTCCAACAGTGTGCAAGGCAATGATAATGTTGAAGCATACAATGTCTTACTAATACTCCACTGTAGAAAGTAGAAAATAACCCCAATTATAATTTTTTTTTTCTGTGTGACTGTTCAAAATTTAAATATTCCAATTTTTTCCACAAGTAAGAGCATTCAAATTGTGTTATTTTTGGCTGAATACAAATATGAATTCATATATTTGGTACAGCCTTAGCAGATAGTGAAATGTGTGATTTATAGTTAATATTTTGTGTATACTTTATTATTTTGCTTTATGTAAAATGGTAAAAATACTTGTTCCATCCTTCCTTGTCTTTGGTTGGCGATCATCCAAGCAATCACCCAACATGCCCTGTGGCATCTTGTAGGGCAGCAACAAACTCTCTACACCTTGCACGGTCTGCAGCCAGCCTCCGTATTGTGTCCCAGCTGTGCTGCATGCTACTCATTTCTAGTTCTGCTGTTCTCCACCAGGTGACCCTGGGTTGTCCTCGCTTTCTTTTTCCCTCGGGTGTCCATCACATGGCTGTTTTAGCGATGCTGCTGGGGTCTATTCGGAGCACATAACCAATCCATTTCCAGCATTTTTTGCTGTTATGGCATGCATATCTTCGAGTTCACATTGATAGGTCTCTTTTTTATTGTCTGTGGCCAGTAAATATTTGAAACCTTTCTGAGACAGGTTGTGTAGTATGAGGATAATTTGCTCATTTCCTTTTCTGTTGTTCTCCAGCATTCTGTTTCATAGAGGAGTATTTACAAAAAAAAATCTGATGTAAAATTAGTAAATGTGAACAATTTTAGTGACACTTTATGCAGTACTTCTAAAAAACTGATTAGTTTCCAAGCATAGACAGTAAGCTCCTACCATTGGTTTTCTTACAAGAAATAAGTGGGCATTTCTTGTTACAATTTTGATGGTTCTTTTTTTTTTTTTTTTAATGCTTGTGCTTTTGACTTAGAATATTTTTGTATGACATACAGCAAACTCAGCTTTGTTATATTTTGATTCTGTATTGAGTTATATTTAATTTGATATATGATTAGCTTATATTTAATTAATGGGAATGTGAAGGATTCCACAAGAAACTAACTCTCACTCTGTGCTGAAAAATTAAGAAAAATAATTAATTGTGGCACAGAATGGAGAATAATTTGAGTCAGTAAGAATTACTGAGGTTTCTTTTGGATTCACCAAAAATAAGCAGTATTTACTAAAAATGAGCAAGAATAGAATATTCACCAAAAGCGAGCAAGAATATCCACCAAAAATGAACAAGAATAGACCATATAGTTCTGATATATGTGTCAATGTATATTCATACAGCCATTGGAAATGTGAATTTAAGATCACACCACTCAGAAGTCAAGACCATGTTGTGATGCAGGTGATTTATGAAATAAATATTTTGTTCCCTAGAGTAGTCTTCATGTAGATCATGAGGGCTTTTGCTCAAGTTTTAATTTGTTGTTTATCAAGTTCATTTAATTCAAACTTGTCAGCCTTGGTGCTGTGCTATGTGAGTGGGTATCAGAGTTGGTTACACTACATTAGGCAGAGAATCTAGTGCTGTGCCATGTGGTGTAGGCGATCATTTCTCTCTCCACAATTCCCTGTCTTTTGCGTTGATTATGAGATCTACCGGTGACTTTCTTCCTAGCCACACTGACAGCCCATCCAGTAACTTCTCTCTCTCTCTGTCTTCCTCTGTCTCTACTTCCTTCAATTTTTCCAGATGCCATAGTGTGTTCCAGTTTTCCTCTTCTCAGGAAATGTCCTACAAATCTCGCTTGTCTGCCTCTGATCTTTGCTGTAATTTGCTTTTTAACTCCAGCCTTTCTTAAGACTTCTTCATTGGTTTTTTTTTTTTTTGGCTATGTATGGTACCTTCAACATCCTTCTTATAAACCACATTTCCATGGCCTCCATGGAAGAGAATAGATGTGCTTATATCATTTCACGTGTACCATAATGGCTGTGACGAGTATACAGCTTGTTTCTGATTCCCGGGCTGTTGAAAGTCCCTGCCAGTGAGGACCCAACTTCACCTCCATGAGAATCCTCTATCACAACAGCTTGGTGATGTAGGTAGGGACTGGACATGATCCTGGTCATGTGGTTCTTACTGAGTGGGATCCATCACAGGATGGGCATCAGTCCATTCTCATTCATGTGACAGAAAAATCAGGAAAACCACAGCAACTTCACTGTGATCTGGAGTTCCTGAGTGGAAGCTGGGCATCCTGTACTGAGCTTCAGGGTACCCTTGCCAAAAAAGATGTTGGTAAAATTCTTCTCTGATAGAGAAATGCTGGAGGAGGAACTGCAGAGAATGTTCTAATGAAATGTGTGGAAAGGAGGAGACACGAGCAGAGAAAGGTTGAGAAGGCTAGATCATGAATATCATTATCTTCATGAGAAACCCTGATCAAAAATATCATTATCTTCATGAGAAACCCTGATCAAGAATATCATTATCTTCATGAGAAACCCTGATCAAGAATATCATTATCTTCATGAGAAACCCTGATCAAGAATATCATTATCTTCATGAGAAACCCTGATCAAGAATATCATTATCTTCATGAGAAACCCAGATCAAGAATATCATTATCTTCATGAGAAACCCAGATCAAGAGTATCATTATCTTCACGAGAAACCCTGATCAAGAATATCATTATTTCCATCACTGGGCTTAGAAGTTCTTTGCTCCATTATCTGCTAGTGGTTAGTAACAATAACAACATGTAATGGCTTGTCTAATCAAGTAATGGCTTGTCTAATCAAGTAATGACTTGTTCCTGTGAGAACAGTACTTGCATCCTTGTAGTTCTTCTGTTGGTCTTTCTTGATTTATTGCATCCTTATTCTAGCCTTGAAATGTTCGGAAATCAAAATTTATGATACTTGATAAATGGCTGACAGATTTTTTTTTTTTTAATTTTGCTCTGTGCATGCTTAATGAGTTTATATGGAGCTTTCTGTTCAGAGGCCTTTATTTTTTTCTGTCCTTTTTATTTCTTTTTTTCCTTTCCTTTCATTGCATTCCTTTTTTTTTTTCTTCTTTTTTGTTTTGAAAAAATTTTTTTTGAGACATGGCCTATTTGACAAGCTATAGTCTGTGTATATGACCTACTTTAAAACTCAAGAGTGGTAACCTGTATATAAGACCTGTTTAAAAACTCGAAGTGGTAACCTGTATATATGACTTTTTTAAAAACTCTAAAGTTGAGTGCTAACCTGTATATGTGACCCATTTAGAAGCTCACAGTGAAAATCGGTGGGTGTGTGTCTCTGTCTGTATGTGTGTCCCTCTCTCTGTCTGTGTGCTCCCACCCCCCATATAAAAACTCAGTTGAAATCTATATATAAATGACCCATTTAATAAGTTACACTGAAATCTGTCTGTATGACCTGTTTAAACAAACTCAGAGTGAAAGTATATATAAGCCATTTTAAAAACCTGGAGCTGAATTCTGTGCATAAAATGTGGCCAATTTTGTCATTCAGACAGAAGGTGCTGAGTTTATATATATATATATATATTTTTGTTGTTGTTGTAAAAGTTGTTTAGTGCAGTAGTTCCCATTTGGTGGTCCATGGACCCCCAGAGCTCCACAGAACTTGCCATGGGGTTCTATGACAAAAACTCGAGGTCATTTTTTTATTTGTTTGTTTGTCCTCAAGGTCCTTTTTGCTGTTTGTATTTACTTAACTACATTATTGTCATTCTGAAAATTCACCAAGTTTGTATATGTGTGTGTGTTTTTTTGTTTTTTTTTTAAGCGTAGAGTAGTGTTTACTCATTAAAGGTTACCTACATTTTCTAAAAAAAAAAAAAAAAAATTTATTTTGCATTTAAAGCACATAGCTAGCATACAGGTATGAAACTTTTCCAAAGTTTGGAAGTCCGCGGCCTGGACTTTGAAACACCAGCAGGGTCCATGGATTTTTGGTAATTGGGAACCACTGGTTTAGTGGTTATTAATATGGGGAAAGTAAGAAAATGATGATATCCAGTTTCTGGTTTTTTTGTTTCATGTTCTTGTTTTCAAGATTCCCCTGATTAACTTCCAGGTAATAAATCATCGGAGGAGTTCAACGTTGCTTGCATAGAGCTGGCTGGTCATTTGCCCATTAAAGGTAATCTTGGTCATGTCTTTTTTTGGATAAAGCATAAATTCAATTAGTATAGACAATTCAGAGTCACCAACTTAGTTCCCAGCATTAATCCTTTCACTCATTCATTCATTCATTTGCATGTCCCTTGCGGAACTTTGCCTCCATAACAGCACTCCCGTAGGCCTCTCGGTTGTGTGCAAGATGGCCTGCTGCTGATGCGTCCATGTGCAGATCATCAACGATGTCTAACCCTTTCACTGCTAAAAGAAATCCCCAGTACTGTGCAAAAAAATGTACAATAAACACATAAGTAATCATGGGCCTGAGGTTAGATTATATAGTTTGTTTAAAGTGTGAAGCTCTGAGCCAAAGAACAAAACCAATCAGGTGCAATGAATTTTTGCGTAATTTATTTACAGTGCCATTTAAATTAAAACAGATTGAACCACCAGTCTGTCATGCACTATGTAAAAAGATATGGCATTCAGGTACTGGGCCAAAAGAATGGAAAAGAACTATTCATACCACTGCCAAAAAAGGGTAACCTGAAATTATGCACAAACTACAGAACTGTTGCCCTGATTAGTCATGCCAGTAAAATTCTGTTCAAAATCATAATGGGCAGATTTCGTAAGAAAATAGAAGTCAGTATGATCCAAGCTGGTTTTAGACAAGGAAGAGGAACAAGAGATCGTATTATCAATATAAGATTAATAATAGAGAAATGGAGAGAATTTAATGTGAATCTATCTTTTATAGGCTATTCAAAGGCATTTGATTGTGTACAACACTAGAAACTTTGGGAAATAATGGAAGAAATAATATTTCCAACACATTTGATACAATTAACATCACTGCTGTATCTAGACCAACAGACAACAGTCAGAATAAATGGTGAAACAACAACTTGGTTTGACATAAAACAAGGGGTCCATCAGGGGTGCATATTGTGGCCTTACTTATTTAACTTGTATACTGAAAATATAATGAGGAATGTTAGAGAAGATGTAGACAAAGAATATTACAATGCCATAACAATTGGAGGTTAAGAAATACCAGAGATTAGATATGCTGATGGCACAGTATTACTGTCCACAACACAAAAAAAGGAATGGAAAAACTAATTGTGTCAGTCCGTAAGGATAGTGAAGAGCAAAATGTGAAGAAAATTAAATTGATGACAACTGGTAAAACAAATAAGGCAGCTGAAATATGTATTAATGAGGAAAAATTGGAAGAAGTGGAGTTTTAAATATCTTGGATCATTACTAGCTAATAATGGAGATACAATGAGGGAATTAAATGGAGGACATATATCGCTCTTCAAAAAGTAAAACAACTAAAGAATCTGTGGAGAGAAACAGAACTACAAAAATAAGATTTTTAAGGGCATGCATCTTTCCCATTGCAACATATGCCTGTGAGACCTGGACATTTAACAAAACGGCTGAGAAACACATAAATGACTTTGAATGTAAGTGCTACAGAAGGGTTCTTCAAATATCATGGACAAATATATCCATAGTACAAGAATTTAATATTGAAGAAGATTGGCTAATAAAGAGGATTAAACAGAGAAAACTTAAATATTTTGGACACATTAAATAAACAAATATTTTGGACACATTAGATAAATGTCATGAGAATTTAGAGAAGACCGTCTTGGAAGGGTGCATAATGGGGAAAAGGAAAGAGAGGAAGACCAAGGCAAAGACGGCTGCAAGACTTCGTTGATAATCTGCAAATGGATGAATAAGCAGCAAGGCAGCTTGCTTACACCCAAAAGGCCTACAGGTAGGAATAGAGTTTACATTCTTATCAAGACAGGACAGAATTGAGGGGCTTAACTGACTGAAAGATACACTAAACTCAGTGGGTTGTTGGTACTTAACATTTTTGAAGTTGTGGCTTCACTGTTTTTAACTTTCAGTAAAACTCTATTTACACACATGTGCACACTCACTGACTTGCACACTTACATAGAGGTGTATTCTGCAGAGCAGTATAGATAGTTGAACGAATTGGTGCATGAATTCCCTGCCTCTTGATTGCCATCGCCTAGTCTTCCATGAATGAACATGGGGATTTCTTTGAAATGAGTCTGGATCATACAGGAGTACTAGAAACCTGTAAATTGTTTTTGATTTGATTCCCCAAGTCCTACTGGAGGAGGAGGGGAGGAGACGATATGGCTAGTTACCATAGTTTCATCTGCCCAGATCTGGAAAAGGTTGGGAACCACTGCATTTGTGAGAGAGTGAAATTTTACTCTGTAATTTGAGAGCATATTTCATTTTAATAAAATGCATGTACATAAATGAGGGCATCCATATTCATTTATTTTTTTATGTAAATCACATTTTTTTTCCTCCGTTTGCTGAAATAGACATGTTTTCAACCGACTTGAATGCAGGATAATTTTAATTAAACAATTTTCTTTTTTTTTTCTTTGTGTTATCCAAATCATTCATTAAGTTAAATTTAGAGTGCATTTATAATTGTGTTAACTTTACATTTCTTTAAAAAGTGAATCAAATCTAAATTCTTGAATTTAAAATGAACTTTGCCAGTGAATTTACTGCTTTCTTTCTTGGTTTTTCTGCAAAAATCCAGAAGTTGAAGGTTACCACAAGTTAACTGAGGCTGATGTTGATGCCATCATCGCTGATGCTTGTTTACCAGGAGACCAGTATAGGAAAATCCGAGATGCAGTTGCCAGGATGGGCCTGGAAGAAACAGAAAAACTGAAGAAAAATATATGATAGTGAAAAATCTAGAGAAGTCAAACTAGCAACAGTTTAGTTTCAAATGTGAAGGCACAATGATTTGAAGAGTATTCATTTTATAAAGGCATATTTTGGTGATTTATAAATGACTGATAGTTAAAATATAGATATATTTTTAAAAAGGGAATTAATTTGGTCATGTTTTAAGCACTTTCGTTGCATTTAGTTGGAAGATTTTCTACTTTCTTAAAAGTAGAAATTAAAAATAACTAGTAAGTAGCACAAGGGAGCCATTCATGTTCTTGTATATATGATTTTTAAAATGTTGAAATGATATTTCTGATATTAATATTTACATATTAATGTTGATACAGGTTTGAAATTTAAAAAATTGGTTTTTATAAATATTTTAGCAGAGGTTAGAAAAGGGTTAACGCATCATGTTTTTTTGACCCGTTTGGTATATCACTTTCACACAATTGTTATTTTTTTATAGCCTTTTTTTGTGCAGTGAAACTGTAATGAGTTGAACAAAATGTTCCTGCTATCTTTTACCTTTAAGATGAAGACGGGCATAGGTGTGTGGTTCATTGTTACAAAAATATAGAAAGAGTGAGGAAAATGGGCAGGGAATGAGAGTGACAGAAAGTAAGATGAACACATACAAATGAAGAACATACAGCAATCCAATATTTCAGCAAAAGGCTTTTTTTTTCAGGGACCACATACAAAAACCGTGCAATAGATAAAGCTATGAAAAATTAAACACTTGGCTCTTTTGGTATCCTCCTTATAATGCCTATTTTGTCATTTCTCTTATCTCCTACAATCAGATACAGTTTATCTGAAAAATAACTAGTTTGGCACAATATTGTTGTACATTTCGCAGAACTTTTCTGCAGATGTTAAAGAGAAGCCCCAGGTGTTGTTTTACTTAATTGTGATTTCCAACAGGTAGGGCATCTGTAGGGTATGCTTGAAAAAAAAAAAAATTGCATCATAGGAAAAATATACTGTTCTAGTTTGGTTTGCATATAGGAGATTTGCTATAGTTGTTGAGATGTTACAACTGTTGACATCTGTTGCGACTGCTGACAACTGTTACAGCTGTGAGATATATTGCAACTGTTGGAATTTGAAAGGAAAGGTGACATGGGCAACATCATCCTCTAGTGCAGTTGTTCCCAGCCCTTTTACCCCAAGGACCACTTTTCCAGCTGCATACCACCATCTTGTATATCGTAACAGTTGGTTTTATTCAGTGGATACCAAATCTATAACATGGCCACAGAGTACTTGATAATGCTTAGTGGACCATGTGGGCTACTTGGATGAGAGGTTGAGAGCCACTGCTGTAGTATACCAAATGCAAAGGAGAATATGTGCACTAACACAGTTATTCTTTATATACTTCAAGTACATGAAACAAGACATTCCCTCCCATACCCCAGTATACAGTACTGTTTTGATGCATCATATAGTAGAAATCTCATCTGTTAGTGTACTTTTTTTTTTTTTTTTGGAAGTGGTTCACCTGATGTTAACTGGTTGTTGGTCCTACTTATGTATGACTGATTTTTTTATTTGGGTATCCAGGGTTTTTGCCTCCTGTACGAGGTGTGATCAAAAAGTATCCAGACTGGATTTATATTAAAAAAAAAAGATAGTAGTTACTGATCTGTGATTTAATCACCTTCGAAACAGTCCCCTTCCGAAGGAAAACACGTAGCTCCACGCTGTTTCCGCTTCTTGAAGCATCTTTTGAAGCCATCTTCTCATATGGATAACAGCTACATCATCAGATTCTGTTGTATCTTCTCTACATCCTGAAATCTTTTTCATTTCAAGTGGTATTTTATTTTTGGGAATAGGAAAACGTCACAGGAGGCAGTATCGGATGATATGTAGGCTGTTGGACCTGTGGAATGTGGTGCTTAACGAAAAGCTGCTCCACAAGTTGCCATGCATGGGCAGGCGCATTGTCATGGTGGAGTTGCCACTCACCACTCTCAGACAATGTTGGTCACTCAAATGCAGGAAAACTTCACAGTGGTATTCCTTGAGTGTCTGACTTGATAGAACATATTCATGATACACAATTCAGTTGTGATCGAAAAGAACAGTCAGCATTACCTTGAAATTGCTGTGGCTCTGTCATGCTTTTTTGGGTCAGGAGATGTCGGGGTGTTCCACTGCGAAGACTAGGCCTTAGTTTTGTGGTCATACTCATAAACCCGTGACATGATGTAAGCATGATTGTTTTTAAAAAGTTGTCATCATTTTCTGCGCATTTTTGCGGATCACAAGCAGCTGAAATACATGCCTGTTTTCTTGATCCAGTTTTTCCAGTATGACAGTTGCGACAAACAGACTCAGATATGTCAGAACAAAGCAGACAGGCTGGAGAAACGTGACTTAACGCACATATGCGTTATATGCCAAGGTCAACCTGTGCCTATTCCTTCCAATTGTGTCAGTTCCAGATTTATGGCCTCAGTTCAGATACTTTTTGATCACATCACATAAATGTACTCTCATTTGTGCATTGTGCTGAAGATGACATTCTCTTATTTCATGGACAGGGTAAATTCCCTAACATAAGTGTATGAGGTGCCAGTTTTTATACTTAAGCTTGTTATCCTAAGTAATTTCAGTCTTCACATTCCATCTTCCTCAATTTGTTGAGCATAAGAAGATGGTACTTCACTATGAGCTTCCATTGTTAAGTCAGCAATGTTTATGCACAAGAAACTGAAACTGAACAATTGGGACTTTTTTCCCCTCCCTCCTGATAAAGGCCAGCTGGGTGACATCCGATGTTGACAATTAAACCAGTGTTATTTGCTGTTCATGGGATGAGATGAGTTTGACAAATAAATATGCCGGCCAGGCTTTTTTTTTTAAGGTTAAGCTGATGGGGAGAATAATGTGGGGGGAGGAGGGTGGCTGATCCAAAATTAATTCCCTTTACAAGAGAAGTAGTTATTGATAGTGCTATGTTGTAATCAGCATTGTATGTAACTGTTATTTTTAAATGTAGCTGTGCAGTCAGAATACCTCTTGGATAATGGATTCAGGCTGATAGTTTTCACTGAAAACAGGCATTGGAACTTCATAGAATATCTAAACACTTTTTATAGAGGGGGGAAAAAAAGTGATGCAAAAGATGGAAAATTTACTGAAGAGGATTTCATGAAGTTAGGTGAAATGGGTTCAAGATTTCATTAAAACAAACTAGACCAATATATATTAAAATAAGAATTATGTTAATACTTTTGTTTTGTTTTTTTCTTTTAAAGTTGTATACATTGTATGTGCTGTCATAGCAGTTGTTTATGGGGGAACATTTTTTAAAGAGGCTGTCATTTTGAATCGTTCTTATGGCTGGGCTATTTACATTGTGTCATGATGAGTTTTGAATTGGAAGTTCTGCTTATATCATGTCATTATTCTGTTTTGAACTGTGGTGGTGCATACATCATGTCATGATTCTGTTTTTTAATTGTAGGTTCTGCTTATATCATGTCATGATTCTGTTTAACTGCAGGTTCTGTTTATGTCATGATTCTGTTTTTTTAAACTGTAGGTTCTGCTTATATCATGTCATGGTTCTGTTTTTTAACTGCAGGTTCTGCTTATATCATGTCATGGTTCTGTTTGGAACTGTGGGTTCTGCTTATATCATGTCATAATTCTGTTTGGAACTGTGGTGCTGCTTATGTCATGTCATAATTCTGTTTGGAAGTGTGGGTTCTGCTTATATCATGTCATAATTCTGTTTGGAACTGTGGTGCTGCTTATGTCATGTTTCAGTTTTGAGTTCTGTCTTGCTTACATCATCATGATCCAGTTTACATCATGTCATAGTTTCATTTTGAAATAAATTTTAGGCCTGTATTATTATGTTAAATGTGTCTCACTGGGTGATCAGAAAAAGAAAATGGACTTATGTGGGCCATGCGATGAGAAGAAACAATCAGAGAATACCAAAACAAGCTATAAGTGGAGCACAACATGCTAAAGAAAGAGGTTGACCACGTGAAACTCTAAAGAGCACATTGTTAAGAGAAGCCAGTTTAGTGGGCATAACATCCATTTGGTTAAGTTGAAAGACTCGTTGAGAACAGGAAAACTTGGCAAACAACATGCGAGCCCTATGTGACGTTTAACGGGCATGGGAAGGATGTAAGATTATGTTAAAATATTTATCAAATTCCACAAAATTCTAAGAATCTTAGTGCTATGGATGTTTTGCTGTCAGATGTCATTGTGTATATAGAAAGTCTATTTATTTCTGCTAATGTTGCCTTTGTGAGGGGACTTTATTCAAATATTTTTTCCCATGTTCTGTTGAATCTGAGAACCCTTTAACATTTTGCCTGATTCATATGAATTGTTTGTCGGGTAATATATTTTATGGTGTTTTTATGTTTGCATGTGCTGGAGAGCAGCTCTTTCGCTCCTGAACTAAAGTCCATGCTCTGCCAGAAAATATATTTTGGTAGACAGAAACTGGGAGGAAGTTGCTCAATAATTTAAAAATATGGATTGGATTAGAAATGGTTTACACTTTGCCTGAACATTGCTCTGAACAGTGATTGATATAGATGTGCAAGTGCTGCTATTGTTGTTTTGAGAGTGAAAGAGTTAAAGAATTGAATCTCTTTTGTGTTGAGATTTGCCTGTTTGGCAAGTTAGGTATGATCTCATTGTTCATATCTGCTGATGTTGTGAGGGTGCAATATCTTTATGTACATTGTTCACTGATATTTTGTTGTTATTGGTGAGAGGTGAGCTTTGATTCGAGTTTGCTCATTGATTAGATATTACATACTGTCTGTAACCCATCAGAAATGACAGGAGACAAAACATTCGAAATTGTGTTCAACATTTCAAAATGTTTTTAAAACTATTGAAGATGGAGGGGCGGGGGGGCAACTTCAACTTCCTGTAGTCAAAAACAGGGAGACTGTTTTGATTGGCTCTTTGTTTTTGCTGCAAAATGAGAGATGATCCAATTCCTCAGACTTTCTAGGTATATTCATATATCTTTTGCGACCAATTGTGACTGTTTGCAGTAATGTCCAGTGTTGGATCAATAGTTCCTGTGACTTCATCAATGCTGCAGAGGCTCTCCAGTTTTACTGAGTTGATAAACATGCAGAGTCAAGAAAATTCTGGCATTCAGTGTTGTATTTCGTGCCACGGGTTTCAGTCAGTGAAAAGACGTGCAAAATTTTGCATCGTTTATAAATATCAGAGTTTAGGTTGGTGAACATACTGACTAAAAATAGATCTGTGACTTTGAAATGTGAACTGACAGTCTTACAGATTATGTATAAATATATATTTTGTTGCTTCAAACAAGAAGCTTTTGGCAGCTGTTGATTTTGTGATAAAGCAATAATATAGATCAGCGAGTAGACTGCAATGGTTGTTTTTATTGGGGGGGAGGCGCATCAGATTTATAAAAAATGCTCCACAATCATTACGAACTTATTGATCTCAGCTCTTTTTGCCAGGTTGGAGTGGTGGCACAAAAAAAAAAACAATTGCCAGGAACATCATGTTTGTATTTGATATATCTTTTCATGCTAGATTTTATTTGTTGGCCAAGATGAGGGTAAGACTTATTATAATTATCATTTTGGCTTTCTTTGTTACATGTTTTAGCTCCCGTTTCTAGCCTCAGAACTGGTCTTTTTTTTTTTTTTTAAATGGCGATATAAAAAAGTAAATGATTTATTTCAGAGAAATAAATGGTGGATTTCTCTCATGTAGTAGAGGGGAAGTGTTACACTGAGGCATTATGGGAAAACATTTTTGTGATGCATAAGCTTGTATTTCCAGTTCAAGAAGTTTAATTCACTATAAACTGAGAGAAACTAAGGTATTTATATTAGAATTTGGAAGCTTGTTCTTGACTGTCAGAAACATTTGTAACAGAACGGAGCATTCTTGGGAAAAGACGACATGATATTTTAGGCTTATATTAATGTTATTCGTGCTGCGATATATGTGGCAGTGTAAAAACAAAAAATTGTAATGTTGAGAAACATTAAGGCACCAGCGGTTTTCGCTGGATTAGATAGAGAAAATGGTGGGTGTGTATTGACTGTAGAGCTGCCTCGAGCCCGGTTTTAAATCAAGCCTTCAGTATTACATATTATTTTCTGCTGAAGTTGCGTTTGCTCCAGTGCTGATGTCAAGATATTCCAAAATCAATCATTTTTGCTGTACTTGTTTTATATCCATGTTATAACAGTGAACATGACATTTGTTTTGTTTGATGGATGTTACGTTGTGTTATCATTGATCTGCAATGTACAGAAGCTGTCCCAGTGCTGGGAAGACATTGGTTATGCAAAATTCGTATGCAGGGTAAACAACAGTTTGTGATTGTGTACAAAATGAGGTTTGCTCTTCCCTGTTTTGAAATCTGTACATATGTTCAGAGATTTTACTCGGTGACATGGAGCATTGTTTCCCAACCTGAGATCAACAGACCCCTGAGGAGCGTCCGCATGGCATATCTTAAAACTTTTAAAAGTAATTAAATTTTTGTACATGATAAAGAGCTCCGGCATTTAAGTTCTCAGCTTACAAATATTCTGATTTTCAGTTTAGTATCAAGTGATGTAGCAGATGGGTGTAGTGTATGGAATTATTATTTCAGGGGTTATGATCTGAAAAACATTGGGAAGCACTGATATAGAGTACTGGTTATTTATTTTGGCTCTATTTATTATTAGTTTACAGGACTGTATGCTGTTATGGGAGTCAGGTTTTTTTTTTTTTTAATTTTATCTGGGAAATCTCAGTATGTTTTCCTATTTCTGTATACTCAAGGGAAGTTGTTTTTTTTCTAGCATAGAAGATTTTTCACTAATGATGGATGTGTTCTGCAGCTTTTGATATGCAGAGGATGTTGTGAAGATGTGGAAGATATTTGAGAGTTGTCAGCTTTGTATTTTATTTATTTTCTCTCTCTCTGAAGCTTAAGTGCTCAAGGTACATGGGGCTTCCGCAAGGGTTTTCCACAAGTGCCTGTCCTTTGCCTTTTTTTTTCCACTCTTGTCCAGGTGAGCCCTCTATTGCTCAGCATCCTCTCTGTATTAGTTTTATTATCTTCGAGGGTGAATCAAATAAAAAGATATAAAATGCAATGTAGTTGCTATCTTATCATGCATTATTCTGGGATTGCTGCTTAGAGATGTCTCAGATCTTGGTGCTTAGAGTCAGTTGGTGCTACTAAGGGTTTCTGTCTGTTGTTTTGGAAATTTTATTCACGTTTTCTAACTTTCACCAGATTCATCCTTGTGTTTTATACGAGTCAGGATGCAGTTGTATGTAGTGCTACTACCTTGCCTGTAATGTCTTGTGAGCTATAGCGAACTTTGAAAGTCATTCAGTCATTATGTGCCAGACTATTATTAGCAGTATTGCTTCTCTGTATTTTGTGCGGCTATATATTTCTATATAGCACTAAGATGGACACCACAGGGGAGCAGAAGTAAGGGTAGACCAAAAGAGACATGGAGAAGAACAACAGAAAGGATGTTGAGCAATAGAGGGCTCACCTGGGCAAGAGCAGAAAAAAAGGCGAAAGACAGGCATTTGTGGAAAACCCTTGCGGAAGCCCCATGTGCCCTGGGCACTTAAGGTTCAGAGAGAGAGAGATATTTCTATATCAGTTTGGTTGACGTTTTTTTCCTGTGTCAGGAAGGTCACCCCAATCTGAACATTTTTCTCTTGATCCCTCTTCTTTCGTTTTCCATTGAGTTTTTCAATGATCATCAGGTTCAGTAGTTTTTGTCTTCTGATGTCGTGAAAACAGAATCTTGATGCTTTAATGGAAATAGGCATCAGATTGTTTCATTGGTTGCTTTTTTTTTTTTTTAATCTGTGAATGTTAGTTTGTTTTTGAGAATAGTGAACTATAAAGCTTACTTTGGAAGTAATCCACATGTCACAGTCTGTATGAGTGATTACGCTTTCTCGTGAGAGCAGAGCTTTGTGGTACAAGTAAACCTCAATATACGCAGTTTCATATTATGTGATATTCCTGTTGCATAAATTAACCAAATATATCGAGGTTTACCTGTGTACTGGCATTTTCCATGGTTAGGCATTTTTTTGGAGATGTGATTTTAGGATTGGATGACAAGGAAAAAATCTACAGAATGTGCTAGAATGTATTTTTATTAGAAAAATGATAAATGTCAAGGTTAGAGCACTCAGTTTTCACTGCAAAGGGCAACAGAATCAATGGAAATAGGAGCAGAAGTCATTCGGGAGAGACGGTGTTGGAAGGATCAACAAAGTGATGAGATGTCAGCTTCCCGGTCTGATGGCAAACATTGATCACAGGAGTTTATTGATGAAACCTACATTGTTTGATGAACACTTAAGATGATCTTGTCAAATCAGTCGTGGTTATGTACGAGTAAAGAAAACGGTGATTATTCTGTTGCTGCAAGCCTCACAGCTATGATTGATTAGTTGCCTCGGTAATGGTTTTTTTTATTTTTTGGAATATATATATTAGAGTCTTTTCTTTTATAGTTAAATTTTATGTCTCTCTTAAGTATTTATGTATGTCTAGATTTTTTTAATGGTTATTTTTCAGGTCTCTTTTTTAAGTATTTATTTATAAGTATATTTTTTTGTAGTCATGCCATGGACACCTGAGGTATAAAGAAAGAGAGGCCAACCAAAGGCAAAGAACTGTAGAAGTAGAAATGAGTGGCATGCAGCACATCTGGGGCACAATACAACGGCTGGCAGCAGACTAAGAGGTGGAAAGAATTTGTTGCTGCCCTGCAAGATGCCATAGGGTGTAGTGGGCAGTGATTGCTTGGCTGATAGCCAGCCAAGGACATGGATGAACTCTGTTTTGTTTTTTTTTTAGAATTTTTTTTTTTGTTGGAATTCTTCATTTCCAAACTACAACCAACGTTTCATACCTTTGAGGAAGAGAGAGCATACTGTACAGTTGCCAGTGTTCTCATTGACCTGCCGGCACCGCTGCATATTGATGTGGTCTTTCATCACATCCAGGTGTTGCAGGTAGCCAGTGCCTGGGTTGACTAGCTGTATCTGGTCAGGATCAACAGATACTATGAGAGACATGTAGGCTATCTGGTCAGGATCAACAGATACTATGAGAGACATGTAGGCTATCTGGTCAGGATCAACAGATACTATGAGAGACATGTAGGCTATCTGGTCAGGATCAACAGGTACTATGAGAGACATGTAGGCTATCTGGTCAGGATCAACAGATACTATGAGAGACATGTAGGCTATCTGGTCAGGATCAACAGATACTATGAGAGACATGTAGGCTATCTGGTCAGGATCAACAGATACTATGAGAGACATGTAGGCTATCTGGTCAGGATCAACAGATACTATGAGAGACATGTAGGCTATCTGGTCAGGATCAACAGGTACTGTGAGAGACATGTAGGCTATCTGGTCAGGATCAACAGGTACTGTGAGAGACATGTAGGCTATCAGTTTCACTCTCCAGCTGCCTGTATTCTGAAATCATTTCTTACATTCTATTGCGGTATTGTAGAATCATTTCTGTTGATAGACTTGTCTAAAATACATAGTTCACAAATTTATATTGATAGATCTGTCCAAAATATATAGTCCAACTTTTCTGAAATCCTGCTCTTGTTTTGTATTTTATTCTTTACTTACTTATATATATATATCTTAATTTTGTTCTTGCTGTTTTCATGTATGAATTCTGTGAATGACATAACATGCATGCCCTAATCCAGTCTGAGTATTTCTTTGTGTATTTATATGCAGTAATTAATCGTATTTATTGCTCTATGATTTTGAATTATATATCTGTGTGTGACTGCCTGAACTGTGTAATTATACGTGGTTAGTATGTCTATGAATTACGTAAGTACACTTGTGAGCGCTGTCAGAATTCAGTGATCAAGATGTTCACAGTGGCAGTTTTGTTCTGTTTATGGCCACTTGAGTTTCATACTTTACTTGTTGTTTTTTGTGTTGTTCTGTTTATGGCCACTTGAGTTTCATACTTTACTTGTTGTTTTTTGTGTTGTTCTGTTTATACCCACTTGAGTTTCATACCTTACTTCTTTTTTGTTTTGTTCTGTTTATGATCACTTGAGTTTCATACTTGTTTTTTGTTTTGTTCTGTTTATGGTCACTTGAGTTTCATACTTGTTGTTTTTTGTTTTGTTCTGTTTATGGTCACTTGAGATTCATACTTTACTTGTTTTTTGTTTTCAGTGCTGCCTGTCTTGTTTAGTCACTGTGGTAGTGTTTAGTTGGAGTGGATGTCATAGATAGTTTCACCATAATTTATAAACACACTGTTATAGATTGTTTCACTTTTTTTTTTTTCACAAATAACATCTATGGGAACAATGGAATCTACTTAAAACATGTGATATATATATGCACATAGTTGGGGTATGACTTATACTATACGGCGTATTGTTTATATTTTAAAGTATACAGACAGATTTTTTTTCCTGCAACTGATGTCTCAGACATTTGAATTTTTAGTTCTTGAAAAATTAAAGAGAAAATGTTGGTCTTCAGCGCGTTTTGTGGCCCCGGTGTTTAGTGTTTGGTTTTATCTCCCCTTGAATGTTGTACGTCAGCTGGAGAAGTGTGGACCTGTGGTGGAGAGACTGCTCTTATACAGACATAGCATTTCTAGTGCTCTCAGTCAGCACATCAGACTTGTGGTGGAGAGACTGTGCTCTTATACAGACATAGCATTTCTAGTGTTCTCAGTCAGCACATCAGACTTGTGGTGGAGAGACTGTGCTCTTATACAGACATAGCATTTCTAGTGTTCTCAGTCAGCACATCAGACTTGTGGTGGAGAGACTGTGCTCTTATACAGACATAGCATTTCTAGTGTTCTCAGTCAGCACATCAGACTTGTGGTGGAGAGACTGTGCTCTTATACAGACATAGCATTTCTAGTGCTCTCAGTCAGCACATCAGACTTGTGGTGGAGAGACTGTGCTCTTATACAGACATAGCATTTCTAGTGCTCTCAGTCAGCACATCAGACTTGTGGTGGAGAGACTGTGCTCTTATACAGACATAGCATTTCTAGTGCTCTCAGTCAGCACATCAGACTTGTGGTGGAGAGACTGTGCTCTTATACAGACATTGCATTT
Organism: Achatina immaculata; assembly: GCA_009760885.1. Classification (NCBI taxonomy): domain Eukaryota; kingdom Metazoa; phylum Mollusca; class Gastropoda; order Stylommatophora; family Achatinidae; genus Lissachatina; species Lissachatina immaculata. The sequence goes on from CM019718.1 coordinate 49,051,583, forward strand.
CTAGTGCTCTCAGTCAGCACATCAGACTTGTGGTGGAAAGACTGTGCTCTTATACAGACATAGCATTTCTAGTGCTCTCAGTCAGCACATCAGACTTGTGGTGGAGAGACTGTGCTCTTATACAGACATTGCATTTCTAGTGCTCTCAGCATATCAGACTTGTGGTGGAGAGACTGTGCTCTTGTACAAACATTGCATTTCTAGTGCTCTCAGCATATCAGACTTGTGGTGGAGAGACTGTGCTCTTATACAGACATTGCATTTCTAGTGCTCTCAGCATATCAGATTTGTGGTGGAGAGACTGTGCTCTTGTACAGACATTGCATTTCTAGTGCTCTCAGTCAGCACATCAAACTTGTGGTGGAAAGACTGTGCTCTTATACAGACATTGCAATTCTAATGCTCTCAGTCAGCACATCAGACTTGTGGTGGAAAGACTGTGCTCTTATACAGACATTGCATTTCTTGTGCTCTTATACAGGCATTGCATTTCTAGTGCTCTCAGTCAGCACATCAGACTTGTGGAGAAGAGACTGTGCCCTTATACAGACATTACATTTCTAGTGCTCTCAGTCAGCACATCAGACTTACAGATGTTCTAGTGAGATAGCAAACCATGACATACTTCAAGCACGTACGGCAGTAAAGACTATACGATATGTGAGATAGCAAACCATGACATACTTCAAGCACGTACGGCAGTAAAGACTATACGGTATCTAAGACAAGATTAATCAAGTGAGCCAGCATTGGGAAGATGGGCACTTTTCAGAATAGAGAAAATGCTGTCTGCTCGGTACGTGACACTGAGACAGATTGGGAAAACAAATATATATCTAGGACATTCTGTGTAAAAAAAAAAAGCAGTGAATGTCATTGGTGTTAAATGTTGACTTGCATCCAGGCCAGTCACAAGTTTTGTGTAGATGGAAGAAATATGTATTTGACGTTTTCTATAGTAACAAGATTGGAACGGAGCTCACATCTAAAAGACGTCAATAGTTTTTCTTCTGTAGTAAAAATCTGAGTGGCGCTCACATCTAAAAGACGTAAATAAAGCTTTTCTTCTATAGTAAAAATCTGAGGGAAGCTTACATCTAAAAAACGTAAATAAAGTTTTTCTTCTATAGTAACAGTCTGAGTGGAGCCCACAGCTAAAAGACGTAAATAAAGTTTTTCTTCTATATTAACAGTTTGAGTGAAGCCCAGTTCAATCATTCATCAGCATGTCCCTTGCGGAACTTTGCTTCCCTGACAGCTCTCTTGAAGTCCAGAAGGAAACGGGTGTTCATTCCTAAAGTTGAGTGTGACTTGGGCAGTCCTAGTTGGACTTGAACCACCTACTTCCGTGCGAGTGACGAGCGCACTGACAACTTTGGCGCCGTCAAGGTTCAAACTCTGACGTCACTGCAGTCAGGACAGCCCCATACATGCTCCACAGCATCCAACCAAGAGTTTGTTGGCTAATAGTTCTCATCAAGTGTTGGTTGTTTACGGCGCGTATTTTGTTTGTCACACAGTTCGGATTTCCTGTCAGCGTCCTTCATTTGTCCGATCTTCAGCAAATTCCTTATAACTACATTATCCTTCCATTTCCACCCTTCATTTTCACCATCTTCAGCAATCTCCTTATAACTACATTATCCTTCCATTTCCATCCTTCATTTTCCCCATCTTCAGAAGTCTCCTTATAACTACATTATCCTTCCATTTCCATCCTTCATTTTCCTCATCTTCAGCAATCTCCTTATAACTACATTATCCTTCCATTTCCACCCTTCATTTGCCCCATCTTCAGCAATCTCCTTATAACTACATTATCCTTCCATTTCCATCCTTCATTTTCCCACACCCATAATTTGAATTACAGTCAAAATATGATAAACAATTTGATTCGTTATGGTCATCTCAAAGGAAAGAATACCACCAAAATGTAGCATTACCATCGATGGCACAGAACTGAAACAAGTTGATGGATTCAAGTACTTAGGAACAATTATAACAGCTGATGGGAAATGTCACAACGAAATAAAAAGCAGATGTGCTCAGGCAAAATCAGCATTTCAACAGATCAATGGAAACACGATTCCGAGTACTTAAATGTTACATCGAGCCAATTTTGTTTTATGGATGTGAAGCATGGTCCATGAATAAGAGACTACAGCAAGAAATGGAGGCCATGGAAATGTGGTTCATAAGAAGGATGTTGAAGGTACCATGGACAGGTAAGAAAACCAATGAAGAAGTCTTAAGAGAGGCTGG